>JABFTP020000144.1:102321099-103571099 GCA_013387265.2 Cryptolaemus montrouzieri
ATCTTATTGAGGTTTAACGTACGTTGAAAAATAACTCGTAGAGTGCTTTGGATGGGAAAATTATTATAACGCTTATTGCGTTTCTCTTTCTCGTGGTATCAATACAGCTATGTTGTCATTCGTTTTACTTGATGAAAATTCAAAATCAAATGACGCATCAAGAGTTTAAGGATTTTAACTAAAACGTTGATTCGTGAAGCGATTTTGTATCTTTTTCTAACGATTGCGTGTACAGGTGTGCTAATTTCGATGTTTCAATACAGCAACTATGTGAAATACGGCAATTAGAGAAAACTGTTCCACCCGTTTTCATTTTCGACTAAAATTCATCCATGCCGTTGCTATCAAAGTTAGATAAAAACTATTTCGACATACAATATGGAAAACATACAAAATTTTCTAATTCTTATATTTAATAAAATTGATTATCTTTTTAGTTTCAATATAATACAAAGCTAATTGATGATTTGAATTTGTTTCAAACTAACAAAATTTTTTAATGTTTATATTCAATAAAACTAATTATTTTTTAGTTTCAACTTATTGGTTAAATGGCTTAAATTAAGATAATATTCTCAATTTTTCAATTTTTCTGTTGCCTTTTTTGTTTTTATTTTCAATTTAATTAAAAATCATTCTTATATAAAATAGAACTTTTCAGAATTTTTTTCTGTTGAAAGGTTTTGGATTGATAATATAAGCTTATGTCTGTTTAAATGTAATCGATAGATAAATTCAGATAAAGTAGGAAGCTTCAAATATATACAAATTGCCTGACAAATTTCCTCGAAAGTGTAAGTTTTCTTCAGAAATGAAAAGTTCATCTTAAATACTCTGAAGTATTTCCATTATTGATGACCAGGTAGTTCTTGCGCAGGATTCATAGGATCTGTAGTTCATGATGAAGAGACTTTGCGATACTAACAGGCAATGGGAACTTCAGGAAAGTCTCAAGAAAACGGAGTAGTATTTGGCAGTAAATACCGATGCAAATTTTGAAGTCCTGATAAACGATGAGGTGGCAATCAAGCAAGTTAAATGCTTCAAATGGAGCCTTGATAGATAGCGAGGGTCTAGAAAAGGAAGAAGTCATGACAAGAATAAGAAGTAGTAAAAAGATAATTGGATTCCTCAATAGCCTGTGGTGGGACTAACATCTTTCCAAAGATACAAAAAAGAGACTAGAAAATGCATGGGGTCGAAGATTCAATGGGGATGAAGAGATAGGTGAAGATGCAGATAACCACGACTACGAGGAAGAAAGGATTCAAGATGACAACTATGACAGTGATTCGGAACAGGAAGATTTTTTCTAATCATGTCTCCCGACATCATCGAAGACATTGCACAGAATACAAACATTTACATACAGAAGAACAGAAACGAAAACCCAGAGAGTTGAGAGAGAGATTTCAAATTTACCAATAAAAATGAAATCTTGACCTTTTTGGAGCTTTATTTTCAATGGCTGCCAAAAGAGGAAATCGAAACAATCTGGCAGAATTTTACATAACCACGGGTTTACTAATATTGCGGACTAATTTCAGCGAAAGACTTTTTTGGTCATTACTAAGATGCATACGATTTGATGACATAACCTCAAGAAACCAACGTATGAACAGTTACAGATTAGCCCCAATTCGAGAACTTTTAAATAAATTTATTCATAATTGTCAGCACTCATATGCTCTAGGAAAGTTCGTAATCATCGATGAAATGTTGGTAGCTTTCCTGGTTGTTGTTGTTTTATCCAATATATGGCAAAAAAGCCCGCTAACTATGGAATAAAACACAGACAGAGGCGATAAAAAAGAGTAACAGAAATGTTACTACTGATAACTGGTTTAGCAGTTATCTGTTAGCTTCTGAATTGCTAAGAATTGGATTAACCTACTTGAGAACCCTAAGAAGCGACAAAAAGAGATTGCTCATCAGTTTGTTGAGAAACAATCCAGGTTTGTACCAGGAAATTACATGGTTGGTGCAAAACCTGATAAAACACTGGTGTCCATGGTCTCCAAGAAAAAACTAGTACTTGTTTCGTCCACTATGCATGACGATAATGAAACAGGTAAACCGTATCATATAATGGACTACAATGCAACAAAATGGGGTGTAGACACTATTGTTTTGATGTGTACTCGCTGCTCTACTTCTAGAACAATTCGAAGGTGGCCGTTAGTCATTTTTCATCGACTCCTTGATGTGGCTAGAATCAATTCTTCAGATATTCGAACTTAGCTCTGTCACTCATGGAGAAAAACAAAGAGCTACACTCACTAGCCTTCCTAGAGATATAAGGTTTTTTTTTAGAAAAGTACAAGGAAGTACCAAATCGAGCAGAAGCTACTCCTTCCATGAAAAGGAAGTAAGAAAATAATATAATTTCCATGTCCTGCTGTGAATGTAGCAAATATGTTTGCAAAAACCATTCGACGTAGAAAGTAACATGCAACTCATGTGCTGAACCTGCTCAAGAGCAAGAAGACATTTATTAACTGCGAAATAATTGAAGTGCGAATAGTGTTCAATATTTTCTCATCGTCATTCGAATTTTAAAAACAGATAAGTGGGGAACGAAAGAAAATTGGACTAGGAAGAGAAACAAGACTAATTTTCTAGTCACATTTTTAGTCGAAAAGTAATAATTAGTTTATTTGTTGCGTTACCTACTTTGTTGATGGCTCAAACGTTTCTTCGATATTTGATGATATTTGCTCCTTTCGAATATTCTATTGATAATAATTCTACTTATAATTTTTACATACTTAATTTAGAAAAAAGACTACGTTTACTTAAAAGACTGATTGTATTTTTCTGATATTGTTAAAACCATTCTAATAAAGTTAATTTGATTAAATCTTTCTGGTCATGTTTCTTACATTTATTTTTATATCTACTATTAAAAATCAATTATCGATGCCATGGTGCTTAAATATGGGTTGTTTTCTGTTTTCGGCATTGAAGCACCACACCAGTCAACAGACTTCTGTTGATTTGGAGAATGTAAAAAGGGTTAAGCTTAGCGTCGATTCAAAGGCAAGTACACCAACACACAGACAGATTAAAGCATCATTGCGGATTTTAAAGACCTCAATACAAAAAAATTGCGAGGAATTGCGTATGAAAAGATTAGTATTCCTGCAATGATGAATTGGTGTCAAAAAACTCTGGCCGTTTTATCTTTGGAAAGTCTAAAAGCGTTTACAACATTGTCAGTGGTGATGAGTCTCAGATTTATTCATATATGCCAGAAAATAAGCGCGCATCTTCTGTTTGAGTATTTAAAGGGGAAGAAAATCCGACAAAAGTTATTCGTGGTCGAAGTGCCTCCAAAAAGATGATCGCAACGTTTGTTTCAGAAACAACAACTCCTTCACAAGATCAAAGAACCGTTGTCGATTGGTACACAACCATTTCTTCACCGCACGTCGTAAGTCGATAAACCAACCCCGAACGACGAATCATTCTTCTCATCCTGCGTACACTCCCAACGATTCTTTTAATTTTCTCAAAATCAAGAACGGACTGTGCGGTACAAAGTTTCAATCATCAGAAGAAGCTTTTGATATCTTCAAAAATTTTGAATGATTGAAATAACTGCTCCCAGGATCGATGCGAACGAATGCAGATTTGTATAAATCTTAGCAGAGAATACTTCGAAGATACAATAAAGACTTTGAAAGCTCTGAGTTGTTTCATTCTAGCTCTATATGCAAATCGTTAACACGTTAATCGCCAAGATAATATCAGAAACATTTTCACTTGGGCCAAGATAACTTTATTAGATAATTTGGTTGAAAATGTATAAAGGAAACTTAATGTATCACAGAAAAAAATTTTTTTTTGCCAAAATTCCCGGAAAAGCACTTTTTTTATGTCACACATATATTACTGACATGACCCTATATTGAAACCTTTTTTTAGACAAAAATGCTTAGCTCGAGCTTGGACAACACTGAAAACCCAAAAATTTCAACTCATATGCAAAATAAAGTATACTGCTGAAAAAAGAAAATAAGAAGAATATGCACTGGATGTTACGCTCAAATAAAAGAAGCAGAAGGTCGAGATGCAGCAAGAAAAAAAGGAAAAATGTTTCAACGTACTGCTCGGTTTGCGAACAATAGTCATTTTTTGCATAGAATGTTTTCGACGGCATAATAAATGAATATAATTGATTATATCAAAAAGAAAATTATTAAAATGTATTTTTTCAACTGAAACAATATACCATTATATAACAATGTTTATTTCATTTTATTGTTTGTAGTAAGCCAAGAAATTTTCAGGTTTTGTTCCTTTTAGGCCAAGCTTTCGAAACATAATGCAAATGTATCGTTTGCATCAGACATCTGTGATTGACGTGGCCTTCTACAAAATCGCATACGTCAGACATATATGTCAGACATGGCTCATGTAGAGCTTCTTAGCGTCAGACACATATGATTGACATGGCGGTTAACGTGTTAAAGAGACCCTTAGTATTTTGAACATAGCATTTTAACATGCCGATTTTTTCAATGTCTTCAAAACTCCCGAACATTTTCAATCAAAAAATTTTCTGCTAATTATTTGTGCATCAACAACTTGAACTGAATAATGAATTAATTTTGATATATTGATATTCTTCAGAGCATAAGATTGAGATCATTTGGGATGTTTCGTATGAATTGACACAGAATTTTCGAAAAATTCTCATTTCTTTAAAAATTCACATTTTTGAGGAAACTTGTCAGGCATTTTATATACAATGTGTTACATAATAGTATGTCACAACTTGAGATGGTAAAACCACGTGCAATTTTAAGAAAACAGTTCATATAAACATAGGTCACCAAAAGCTTCGTTACGGAGCTACTGGGTGTTGAAATTTCCGGAAAAAATTCTTCAAAATTTCTGCACTTTTTAAGATATTCGGCCAAAATTCGGAATGCAAGCTATTTTTCACAGCCTCCGTCTTTACACGTCCTAGATTTCAACTGAAATTCATAAGATGTTTTCTTTTCCGAGCCATGTCTCCTTTTGCCCCTTTCAAACTTTTTTGCAGTATGCCACTGATCAGCGTACAATCACTTTTCGTCATCTTCGTTCAATTTAGAAACTTTTTTGACAATTGTAATTTTTTCGTATCTCCGACCGTTCTCGAGCAAAAAATTATTATGCATTCGCTGAATTGAAAAAACTTCTCATTAAAAAAATGACTAGTAGGCTTTGATTTGTTTCATTTGTTTATTCATTTTAACAGTTGCAAAAGTTGAACGAGTGTCTGCTACAATTGTTTATCAAATTAACGATTAGTTTTAAGACTTTTGAAGTTATGGTGTAAGAAAAAATGGCTAACTTTACTAACGCCGAATTGGCTGATATCTATAGCATGTGCGGTCTGGCTGACGGAAACAATAGAAGCGAACCTAGGTGATTATATCAGGTGCGCTTTCCAAATCGAGTAACACCAGACAGGCGAACATTTTCAAATACCCACAGAAGGTTGAGGGAAATTGGTGCTTTTACTGCAAATAAGCAATTAAAAGGTGCAACTCAAACTATGAGAACTCCAGATATTGACGAAGCAGTTTTGAATTATATCGATTTGAATCCTCATGTGAGAACAAGAAAAATAGGAAATTAGTTGAATATTTCACATGTTCTAGTTTGGACGATTCTCCACGACTTTTTATTGTACCCGTTTCATATTCAACGCGTCCAAACTCTACTTCCTCGAAATTTTCCTTCAAGACTGAATATCTGCCGATGGTTCTCAGATGAAATTAGAGAAAATGCAAACTTTCGGGAACTGCTATCACAATTTTTTACAATAATCATTATTGGGCTGAGGAAAACCCCCAATTGATTGAAGAATCTCATCATCAAGAACAATTCTCACTAAATGTCTGGGTCGGAATAATTGGAAATTATTTGTTCTTTCTTGAGGAGGAGTTACCTTTATTACTCGAGGATGTGCCACTTTTGGTGAGAAACATATTGTGGTTCATGCATGACGGGGCATCAGCATATTTCAGTGGAGAAGCTAGAGAATTCTTGAATAATACTTCAAACAACCGATGGATAGGTCGGGGTGGGCCAGAACCATGACCTCCTAGGTCTCCAGACTTAAATACTTTTGACTTTTTCTTATGGGGATATCTCAAAAGTTTAGTCTATACCACTCCAGTGAACACTGTAGAAGAATTGAGAAATCGAATGATAACCTCTTATGACACGATAAGAAATACCCTAGAAATATTTCAAAGAGTGCGTGATAATATGCGAAGAAGGACAGAGGCCTGTATTCTTGCAGGTGGAGGACACTTCCAGGAATTTATTTAGTTTTAATTGCTCTTTTTTCAGTTTGATATTGAATAAGTATAAGTTGAGTCTCGGAAGACTATCAAAATAAAAGCAAATTTTGGGCATACCTATGGAGTATTTCTATTATTCTTTTTTATTTAGCGAATAACATACAATTCAAATAATTCAAATTTAATAATTTTTCACTCGAAAACGGTTGGAGAGACGAAAAAATTACAAGTGTCTAAATTGAACAAAGATGACGAAAATTGATTGTACGCTGATCAGTGGCTCACTGCAAAAAAGATTGAAAGGGCAAAAGGAGACATGGTCTCGGAAAAGAAAACTCCTTGTCAATTTCAGTTAAAATCCAGGACGTGTAATGATGGAGGCTGCAAAAAATAGCTTGCATTCCAAATTCGGGCTGAATATCTCAAAAACTGAAGGAGTTCTGCAGCTTTTGCGAACCTATGTTTATATGAACTTCTTCCGTTAAAATTGCACGTAGATTTACCCCTCTCAAGTAGTGACATACTATTATGTAACATCCTGTAACTCGAAAAAAGAAAAAAAATCATCTATTTGATTCAATCCAAATTCACCTATTGTTTATATTGAAAAAAAGCACAGGTATATTTTAATTCGAAAGCCGTTCAACAAGAAAATAATTTGAAAACCTTCTAGGATTTTAGTCAAAGAGATAGTACAATATGGAAATAGTTTTCACTTAACTTCGATAGCAACCGAAAATCGCGAACGGCAATGGAGGGACATTTCACATAGTGCCGTACATCGAAGATGGAAATAACACTCGGATGGCGACAAAATTTTACGCAAGCAATTTATGATTCAACAAGCACATTATTATTCTCCATGGTTGCAAATGATGAATATTAACAAAATAAACGTGTGAATAAATTATCTTTTTCAAAGCACCTAACATCCATAACAGGCAAAGAAACTAACCCATTAAGTTTCAAGAATCGTAAGCCGACGCTTTTTCTACCGTTTCATTTCATATATATTAGTTGCGACAGATTGCGATGTCCAAGACAGGCAATAACGTGGGCGTGAAGTAACAAAGAAAACATCGAACACAAATGTTATATTATTCCATGAATTGGATGAAAAACAGCTGCTATTGGATAAAAATAATAAATCCAATATGAGTGTAAAAGTTAGAGGGATAACACGACGCGACCCAACATCATATGGCCATTGTGCGACATAAAATATTGGGAAAACTACACGGCCGAACTACGTAAGGGAGACTGCAATCTGCATTTTTCTCTTTACCCGAAATGTACAGGTGTCCCATAATAAGGTATCAATAACTCAGGTCTGAAAATCTCATCGAAATAATGCTACAATTTCATATGAAATATTTTCGAAGGATTCACCTCTAGAGTTAAGCTAAAAAATTGCATCTCAGTAGTGATAAGATGCAAAGTCATCGCTACATATGTGAGCAGGGTGAAGACTCTTATTCAGGGATCAATATTCAAACTTCCGTAGAAAATTAAATATTCTTTCCTGAAGGAGCTGGTTTTCTGATCTACCCTTCATAATCATCGTTAACCAGGATCGGATGTCATGAATAGGACAATAAACTGCAGATTCGGTCTCACTTGACCTCGTCAGTATTGCACACCCATTCACGACACCAGACCAGACATCCACCTATTCATCCCATTCATTCAAATATTGTGTATTGGCGCCAGAGGTCTTTTACCATCTCCACCGTGAAACCACGAAATGGAAATAGATCAGAAAACCAGCTCTGATCAGAAAACCAGCTCTTTATGGAAGGATATTTAATATTCTGCGGAAGGTTGAATATTGTTCCTTGAAAATTACACATATAGCAAAAATTTCGCATATTATCAACTAGTATGGCTTCTAGAAGTTTTTTGTTTGATATCTAACCTTTGTTTTCATGGTTTCCAGGTGGCGATGGGAAGTAGGATCTGTGTGAGTTCGTTGTAGGGCATCAATACATTTGCATGTCTTGATGCGCTCCAACCAGCCAGCTAAAGTGAATTAGTTTGGAACGAAATGAATCGGATTGTCTAATAAACGTTTACATGGTTCATCATTAGTTTCATCTGAAATTCTATGAGTACCAATTTCATTCCTTAGTGCTAGCGGATTACTATAATTTTTCGATTTTGCGCTTTAATTTCTTGATGCATTGTAAATTAAATTGTATTTTCAAAATGCTCTTGTTGAATGTGGAAAAATTATAAGAAAAATACAGGGTATTCCATTCAAAAACAGGCAAATTATGTCAAGATCTTTAGAAAATAAATAATGAGTACGCCACTGGATTCTACGCGAATTATCTATAAAAAGCCGTTTCAACTCAATCAATATATTTAGTCATAACCGAAATACAACCGGTGTGTGAAAATGATCAATTTCCAAAATTATCCTGAATGCGAGCAAAAACTACATCCCTCTATTTCTACTTGAAACAAAAAACGAAAATGGTACAACCTGTATAGCGCTGAATTCATGAATTCCATTCAGGGGTTAAATCACTCAAAAATAGCACTATTAAATGGCAAGGGACCCATTTTAGTACATGATAAAACGAGACCACAAATTCATCCTAACAGATTACCACTCTGCCGTGTATTGGCAGTCAAAAGTTTAGTGATGGCAATCTCCTCAAATATGCAATGGAAAATTTCATGAAGTCAACTAAAATAGATTTTTTCAATACATTTGCGCCATTGCAGATCCATAGAATGAATGTATTTTGTCCGATAAAACATATTTGGATTAAAACCATTTTTGTGCAACTACTTTCTATAAAATCGAACATTTTATTTGAAATACTGTATATGGAAATTATACCGGTTATCATTCTCCATTCTATTTCAGGAGAATTTTGTATATAATAAATATATCTCAGGAATGAGATTTAATGAAAATTTATCTACGGTGGCTTTCAGGGATGTTCTCACGAACAAGAATGTTATCAATATTGTAACACTACCGATCCTAACAGAAATAACATTCTATGATTATTTTCCATTCAATTTGAAGTAATTTTCCAAAAGCATAACCCATTCTAAGTTTAACCATTTCTCATTGCTCTAAATTCATCTGGCTTAGTAACAGGGCTCTTGTTGTTGTTTCTATCATCCTAATTTTTCGCCTTCTGTTTCAAGTATTCTTGAAATCTGTCAATGGCGATGGTATAACTGTTTTCTATACTTCATGGTGAGATATATGTATGCATCTTTATCGGCAATCTGACAAGTTTCCTGCTGCCATCATGACATGTAGGAAGACATTTAGGCCTCGCTGTTCTGGTGGACGAGAAATGAAAAATAACTGGCGAAGCTAGCTCGAGAGCACTGATGGTGAGGAGTGTAGTGAGTACTCAAGGAATCACCCCTATTGCGATCGAAACACTGAACCTCTCAATCATTTATCGCCGGTGCAAGTCATGCTATGTGAAAATCTCATCCAGACAAGAATGGGGGAAAAGGAAGGAATCCTTACCAGGTGGAGGGTATATTTGGTGCACAGATGGCTCGAAGACAAAAGAGGAATCAGGTAGCGGAGTTTACTGTTTGAGAAATAGAACCGATTCCTACCCTCCATTAGATAAACATACAACAGTTTTTCAGGCGGAGGTCATCATTTGGCTGTACTCAAAGTCTGGTGTACTAACTAATGGGCGGATCACGATCTGTTCCGACAGTCGGGCAGCTCTGGGAGCCCTCAGCGCTCACTGGATTACTTATAGTGTGGTCTGGGAGTGCGTTCAGGTACTGGAACAGATGGGGCTAAGCAACCATATCCGTGTCCTCTCGATTCTCTAATGTTGGGATCTCAGCCTGTGTTGTTAAGACAAGACTGAGAAACTGACTATCGGAACAACATAGGAACACCTGGTTGATTGCTCGATGTTGTCGCCATTGCTGGATACATCACCCAGTAAAACCTGGATAAGTTTGGCACTTGAACGCAGCCGAAGAACTGAACGGCTCCTGGCACAGATAGTGACGGGGCATGGCAAGTACAGATATCACGTATGTAAGGTAGCCTGGAGAATAGTCCTAAGTGCAGGTGGTGTGAAATTGGGGTCGAAACACCAATTGATTTGATCACCACATGCCTGTCATGAATACGCCTTAAGCGTAACAGACTGGGCTCAGAAAAGCTAGAAGTGATCTGCTGAAGATACTTCATCGCTTCATTACAGACTTCTACTAAGGATTGAGCCCGGGATGTAGTTACAAGAAAGGTAGGCCCAAAGAGCCATAGACCCGAGTATTGATATCCATGACGGACTCAATGATATATTACTCATTTTAAGCTAACTATTGTTTGTATTTATTGAGTGGTTTATTTTCTAGTTTTCACTTTTACATTTGAACCGTGTATTGGTCTCTCCGGATCAAACCGAGAGGGAATAAAGCCATACAGGAAAGTGAAAGGGATAGAGATTCTTCTTTATAGATCCTGTCTTCATTTTTATGCATTTAACTGTAAATAATGTTGAGTAGATAGATGCAGTCACTGTCTTGAAAATAAATCATTATACATATTGTATATATTGTTTTTTTTTTTTGGCATCTTTAGTATTAAAGTACTAGTTGGAAGGTGATCTTTGCAACTATAGGAGTTCATTAGGAAATAGATTGATATACTGAAGATAGAGTATTTCAAGTACAATGTTCCAAATTTTACTCGCATTCTTCACTGTCTGTTTTGTTGATATTGGTTACTACTCTCTGTATATCTCTTCAATCTGTATACACTGCTATTAGTTGCTCCAGTTCATTTTGGTTATCTTTGTTTCAAATTCAGGGTTAGTGGCTCGGCTATCGTTGATGTCTCCTCATTTTCCTCACTGGTCTGTACCATACCCATGTATTAATCATTTGTTTCAAGTTTCAGGTATTGTTGAGGTCGTTGCATGGCTATTTCCTATATTAAATAATCCTCTCCCTCGTTTATTTTTAGGTACATAGATGGCCTCTATCGGCTCTAGGGTATAACCATGGATATTTAGTAGCCTTCTAGTTTGCCGGTTAAGGCCCCAGTTTCTACTTCTGTCCATTTAATGTTGCTGGAACTTGTCTTGATGACAGAAGTAGCTAGGGATAAAATAGCGGACATTTTGTTTTGGCGTTCAATCGGTCTTAAACATTACATGTACTCTTCTGTAATACTCTACTTGTAGTTTGGTTTTCATTGTTTTGTGTTGAGTCTTCTCATTTTCATCAGTACCAAAGTATTTGTTTACGTCATCTTTTCAAAGATTTAGTGCTTGTTTCTGGACATATGTGTACATCTTCTTTGGAGTGTTATTTCTTTTGGATAAAATTTATTTTTGCACATTTGCCAAGCCCAAATTGCATATGTATGTCATCACTAAATTGTTTTACTACTTTCATCTGTTGAGTTAGTTGACCGTTATTTTGATTCACCATTTTGAGATCGTCTATAAATATTAGGTGGCTTCTTTTTCTGGTCTTCATTCCCATATTTATTTCCTGTATTGGTGTCTTTCTAGATTGAATAGTTTGGGAATAAGCCATAAAGAAAAGTAGAGGGGATAAGGAATCTGCCTGGCAGATTCCAGTATTCATTTTTATGGTTTCAGCTGTTAACGATGTTAATCCATTGGATAGATGCAGGTCAGTCGCCTATGCAGTCACTGTTTTTGACATATATGACAGTATAGTATAGTCTATTTGAACATCAAAAATATATACATGGTGTAAATCCCTTAATTTGAAGGGAATATTTATTTATTTATGAAATTTATTCGATTTATTACTGGGGAAAAGGCTTATACTAAAACAGATGGTTTTCTATTCAACTCTATAATCAAAACTGTCCTTCCGATTACACACACCTATGCGCATCTGCGCATTGGTGATTACAATATACCCCAACATTCTCCCCTAAAAAATAAACAAAAATTAATGAAAAATGAAAAACTAATCGCGGTAGTCCATACATTGAGTATGGACTACCGCAAATCTAAAGGTTATCATTTGTTAATCGTTCCACAATTACATTCACCCTATCATCAATTCTATCCTTAACTTCGGAAACCTCATCTGACATACTCTCTTCATCATGAGAAGTAACGCTCGGCGAATTTGAATTAGCACTGTAAACATTTCTTATTGGATTCAGATGACGTTTCCAAATTACATTATTCATCTCTGGTATTTTCACTAAATACATTGTTTTACCAATTCTTTTGATAATTTCAGCTCGAGGCCAAGTTATCTTAGGAATATTTCGATAATCTTTCACGGCTTCTCTGTCACCAGTGAAAGATATCGTCTGCCTTTATGACACTCAGTTTGCTTATTTTGTCTCCTGATAACCTGCTTTTTCAATTCCACATCTTCACATCTAGTCTCAGGTAGCAAAATATCAAAACCAAGTCCGAAATTTCCTACCAAACATTAAAAAACTAGGACTCTTGCCAGTTGTAGAATGAACTGTATTTCTAAAATCGAACAGGAAATTATTCAAACATTTGTTTATATCTATGTTCCTTCCGCCACCTAAGGCATTCCTCAATGAATTCTTGATCGTTTTCACGGAATTTTCCGTCTGCCCATTAGAAGATGGATGATATGGGGGTGACGTGATGTACTTAATATTATTCAACGTCAAGAAATTTTGACATGCTGCTGAAATAAATTTTGTAGCGTTATCCGAAACCACAAGGCGGGGCAAACCAAATCGAGCAAAACAACTGGGCATAATTTCGACTGTCGTTTTTTGAGTTTATTGAGTTAGTTGGAAATACCTCCACCCTCTTTGAATGTGCATCAACAATTATAAATATTTATTGAGGAATGCTAATATGTAGTCAACTTGAACGTCCCATATAGTCAACGTGAACTCTAGACAAAACTTCCTCTGGCCAAGGCCAATGGGTGAGGACAGCCTGTGCGGAAGATTTTTTGTTCGTTAAGCAATTTTCACAAGAGCTGCATAAATTTTCGATATCTCCATCCAACCGCGGCCACCAGAAATACGACCTTGCCAAACTTTTCATTTATCCCCAAATTAGTACTATTCAGGGTGCTTCAACGAAAACAAAACAGAGGCTATATCTACCAAGATATTCATTTATGATCAAAACGAAAAAATAGGTCGATTTTTGTTTCAAGGGGGACATCTTTTGGGGTACAAAACTTGCCTGAAATATCAACCCCCTAAGTGGGGGTTGCAATCCTTGAACATTTTGAATAGAGAAGATGGGTCGAGTGATGACTCAAAAGAAAGGTGGTATCTTTGTCTACATCGCTTTGAACGAATTTCCATTTTAAATTGAAAACTGTAAAAGATACAGGGTAAGCAACTGAAAGAGTTGAAAAAGTTTCAGTGAAGTGAAATGGAACAGATCCATGCTGATCAATGGCAGTCATCATCAAGTACCATCTTCATCTCGAATTTCAACCCCTAGAGCAGGGGTGACCACCCTTGAAAATTTGGAAGAGGGTAGATGGGTCAAGTGATACCTCGAAAGAAAGGTATTATCTTTGTCTGCATCCCCGTGAACGAATTTTCCTTTCTGATTGAAAACTGTAGAAGATACAGAGTGAGCTACTGAAGAATAGAGGAAACTATCTATCGCCCTGAGCTATTCAAGTATTAGAGCAAAAAAATGGGACAGATTCATTCCAGATCAAAGGCTGTCATCTTCCGAAACACCATTCACATAGTCTTCTCTATTTTTCAGTGGCTCACTTTCACCTACCCTCTACCCAATTTTCAAGGGTTGTCACCCCTGCTCTAAGGGTTGAAATTCGAGATGAGGAAGGTACTCGATGATGACTGCCATTGATCAGAATGGATCTGTTCCATTTTACCTCACTAATACTTGAATAGTCTCAGGAAATAGTCTTCCTATCTTTCAGTTACTCACTCTGTATCTTTTACAATTTTCAATTAAAAATGGAAATTCGTCCAAGGCAATGTAGACAAAAATGTTTTTATGTTTTGATCAGAAATGAATATCTTGGTAGATATAGCCTCTGTTTAGTTTTCGTTGAAGCACCCTGTATATATATATATATATATATATACAAAATCATATCTCTCAATTTTTCTGGTACGACCAACCGATTGTTCCACATTATTATTTATTACTGGGGAAAAGGTTCACACCTAAACAGTTGGTTTCCCATTCAACTCTAAAATCAAAACTGTCCTTCCAATTACACACACCTATGCGCATCTGCGCATTGGTAATCACAATATACTACAGATGGTAAGTAAATTTAAAATTAAATAATAAATTATTAAAACATATATTCAAAAACAAGATATAAAATATACTCTGATAAATGAGTGTTCATAAAAGATAATTGCTGAAAACAATTTAAGAAGATGTTTTCTATATATTCCTTCAAATTATATACTGGATTTTTGAGTTGCAGGCTTTTAATTTTGAATGCAAGCTTGCCTCGACTTATGCCACTTATGTCAATTAGGAATTTATTGTGGAGTTTTGGTTTCCAGTATCAACACTATGTTGTGTTCTTTCCATTTTGTGAAGAGTGTTTTGAGAGTTACTTCGATTTCTGTGTAAGTTTTGTCAGATTTTCCGTTTATTTCGAGTTTATATATAAGTCCTAAAATTGATCCCTGAAGTACACCACAATTTGGAATATTCGTTCGATATAGTTTGGACCCAATAGACTTGTATCGTCGAATTTTCTAAGGTTTGATGATTTCCAACGTGGGACCTCTCAAACCATATGCTTCCAACTATAATAGCAATTCATCAATACTGAGTGAGTCAAAGACTTTTAACAAATCTCTAGCAATTAGCTGCATTTGAAGATTGGAATCCTGAGCTGCCAAGACCAAGAGCGCTGTAGTTGTCGACCGGCCTCGTCGATATCCAGGCTAATTTTCATTGAGACTCTTATTTTTTTGTAAATATAATATTAACTTCGACTTGAGAACAACTTTTAGAACTTCGGACGAAAGCGGTAGAATCGCTATGGGTCTTTAATTGCTTACTGGCCTTTATGTCTATTCATAACTGTTCTGGGAAAACATTATCATTGGGGATGTCCTGTATATATTCGTGGTTTCCATGAGCCAGATGTGAAGTATACTATCGAAGGCTCTTCTAGTATTTTTGATACCTTTATGTTATTAAAATAATCGTTAGGTGATCCTTGTAGTCATAAGAGTTTTCAGCGCAACCTTTATGTTCATCAGGGAATTAATAGTTTTCTTGAGGATGATTATTATAAATTATTATACAACTCCCAGATGTAGTTAACGGTTCAAAAAAATCGATTAAACCTTTTTTTTCGAAAATCTCACGTTTCTGCTAGATTGCCGCTTTAAACGAAGAACTACATGTCAGATACGAATTATTGCGTGGGCCGCGTTCCTTCGAATCCTCCTTCTTGTTTCCCGTATCAAAAACAGAGCACTTCCGCGGATTTCGTATCCAGTAATCCATCGAAACGGGCCATTTCAAACCAGAATTAAAATTCTGCTTCCACCTAATTACACTGGTCGGGAACTCCTTGAACTTCTTTGCACTTTTTTATGAATGCGATCGTTAAGACTGTGATTTAACCGACTATGAAGACATCGTCATGGCTTTTGGGTAGTCGGATATAAGTGGGATTACAAAAGCGGAAACTCGGTGAAACACAGGGTGCGTTAAGTCCATGCAGATTATTTCAAGTGAGATGTACACAAGCCGCTGGGAAGTCGAGTGTACTTCGCGTTGTTTAATACCTCTATATGACGCGCTCTCTCTCTTTCTAGTTCAGTCTGAATACACTCTTTTGAACTTTGAACTCATCTTAACGTTTAGTAGATTCACTTATGAAACATCTTCGCTCTTTTTTTAAATACGAAAAACTAATTAACTGACGGAGTTCCCTACTCCTTGACAAAATTATTACTTTGCTGCAAACGAAAAGTCTAATTCAACGATAGAAATTAAATTAATTTGGTTATGATCAGAACATAGTCAAACCTACAGGGTGTCCCATTTTCGATATTTCAGTACAACAGATATATGAACTACTGGAAATGGCAATAAACTGAACTTCTGTTTTCTAGTTATTTTGTATTTCTCCATTTTCCGGTATTTCTGGATGTACGAGGATGGATTGATAAGTTTCCATCCTGCCCAAGAAAACAACGTTTTCAAGAATTTTTTTCTTTATTCCTCAACATAATCTCCTTTAAGGCTGATACATTTCTCATAGCCGTGTTCTAGTCTAGTAATGCCATCTCCATAGGCTGATTCGTCAAGTTCCTCAAAATACCCAATTACAGCTTCGATTACTTCTTCATTGCCCGCAAATCTCTTACCGCCAAGCCATGTTTTGAGGTTAGGAAACAGATAATAATCACTCGAGGGAGGTCTGGAGAGTAGGGAGGGTGCGGCATCAATTCGAATTTCAGTTCATAGATTTCAGCCATGGCAACGTGCGACTTTTTTCTTCGCCAAATGAGGTCGTTTTATTTGCACCTAGTGGCTTAACCGTTGCAATAAGTATGCGTGGTAATAACCAGTGATAGTTTAACCCTTTTCAAGGTAATCAATGTATATATTACCTCTTGCATCCCAAAAAACAGTAGACATAACCTTGTTTGCAGATAAAATTGTTTTTGCCTTCTTTGGAGTTGGTTCCCCTGTTCCAATCCACTGTTTAGACTGTTATTTAGTTTCAGGAGTGTAGTGATGGGCCCAAGTTTCGTCAACAGTAACGAATGGACGCAAAAATTCGCTTGGATTATGCTTATACTGCGCCAAATTGGCGGTAGAAATGGTTTTTCGTATCGAAATCGGCACCCATCTTGCACAGAGCTTTTCCATATGCAAATGTTGGTGCAAAATATTTTGCATACGTTCATATGACATCTTACAGATCTCAGCTATCTCACGCACTTTTTATCTGCGGTCTTCCAGCACTATTTTATGAATTTTTTCAATCATATCTGGAGTTGTGATCTCAACGGGGCGTCCTGAGCGTGACTCATCAGAGGTGCTCAAACGACCCATTCTAAATTCGGAAACTCACTGCTTAACGGTTGCATATGATTGGAAGGATGTCCGCAGTGTGAATCAATCTCATCTTTAGTTTCCTTCGGCGTTAACCCCTTCAAATAAAAGTATTTGATGACAGCACGCTCTTCCAATTTTTCCATTTTCAGAAACAACACAGAGGCGTCTTGTTCAGCGTGCTCTCAAATGTAAACTAACATGGCGATCGGGCTGAAACTATGTCTACAAGCTATCTAAGGATGGTACTATGGAAAGCCACCTCCAAAGTAGGCCTAGTGGCGCCATCTCTTGGTCAGGCGGAAGACTTATCAATCCAGCCTCGTATTAATATCTCGGTAGCTATCAAAGTTAAAAAAACTATTTTGACATTCTAGGGGCTCTTTTTTCAGGGATGTATTCCCTTTTTTTTTGTTGTATGGTTTCTGAATCATCATATAAACTTGTGTCTCTTTGAATTTGAACCATCGCAATTTCTATAAAAAAGATATTTTTTTCTCTTTCCAAATATATATAACATGCCTGACAAATGTCCTCAAATATGCGAATTTTCAATAAATAAAAATTCCGTTAACACTATGTGGTTTCATCTAGTATGCTGGTGCGATTATTCAGAAATTTAGATGTGTTGAATTATTTTTCCAATAATCCACCACCACTAACGAAGCCTTAAGAACAATCGAAATAAAAATGATACTCGAAGAAATTGTATTAGAACTAATAAACTGTTATTACCGGATATTTCTACCCTTGGCAAAAATTACTACATGATATGAATCATACTCAAAATCAATGACTTTATAGTATTCTAATCCATTTCGTCCCAAATTTCAATTGATCTGTTCCGAACCTCATGCACGGTTGCTGGATGGTTTTACTGGCTTCTTAATTGAGAATTTCCTAGACATGTTCCATAGGAATGACGTCGGAACTTTGAGTAGTCCACTCCGTTCAAGTGATTTCGTTATATTGATGGTATTTCTTATTGATATAAGTTTGGTGAGATCTGGCGTTATCATGGATTAACAGAAAGTTGTCACCCATGTTTGCCTCAAATGGTACAACATGTTCTTCTAAAATGTTTATACAACAACCCTGAGCATTCAGGGTATAATCATTTACGATAACCTAATCAGTGCAGACCTTCAAATAAATTTCTCCCCACACCATTATTGAGCCTTAACCAAAAAAATGCGTAGATTAAAAGTTGCACTCGACATATCTCTCACATCGACGTCTGAACATTGAGGCACCACGATCACAATAAGAAAGACAAAATCTCGACTCGTTAGTGACAATTCTATCTACAAGTCAGCTTCGAAGTATCTTCGATGTGCTGCGACTTAAGCTTAGCCTGGAACTGCAAAACGAGGCCACAAATCGAATTCCTGATACGTCATATCTTTTCAGTGCTATTTTACTCTTCATTGTTCTGTCAAAACTGCATTTGAAGGTACCTAGCAGTACGAACCGTTGTCTCAACAAGGAAATTCTTAAATAACGGTCATAGATTGCCGTTGTTCCCTTCATGACTACCAGTCTCGCTGCAAAGGGAATAGGAGAAGAAGAATAGAGAGGAACATATGCGCTAAGAAAAAACATCGAATTTCGATGGCATATCTCCGGATATTCTGGAAAAAACATGTTGTAGTAATTGAATTCCTCCTTCGAAACATTTATCAATTTTTTCACTGTATTTATCTTCTTGATAAACTTCCAAGATTTTTAAAATCATTTTCATCATGTCCTATATTTTATGTAATGTCAGCAAAAAATTCATTGAAGACTATCGTTCATTGATGTTTGAACTATCACTTTTCAGATAGTTCTATTTTGGTTTTCGGATATTCTAATTTTTTCCTAAGTGGTTTCTCCTCACTTTATTGTCTATTGTATTAATTTTTAGAATTTTATATAATTCATCATACCTTCTTCACTAATTGTTACTGCTGCTTCGACTTGATTCCTAAGTCTTTGTATTTGCGGGCATTCCATAATCATCTACTTGTTTGTTTTTACCTTTTTTTATAAAGGAAAGTCATGTCGAAACACCTTGGAATGGAAGGCACCGTAATCAGCGTCAACATCACAAAAATATTAAATCTCGTTATAGTTTGTATTTCGTTTGGACGAATACTTCAGAGATCATCCTCGTATTATCCTGAAACTGCAACTCAAGTATGCCTGAATTCATTGACACTCTACAAGGAGTGGCTCAGTTACATTTTTGGACTAGTTAGAAATTCATTCGATGCTTTTCAATGCATGACCATTTATGTTCAAGGAAACCCATAATGGCGCCTGTAATCCAATTGTTATAAAGTTTTATTACAGTATGATGTCATGTCTCGCTATTTAAAAATAAATGACGATAACCCATGAACGTGGTCTGCTCAAAGGAATAAAACTTATGTTATGACAGCAATGAATTCATTCAATTTTTCTAACAAACGTTTCGACTAACTGCGATATGTTTTGGTAGATTATATTTCTATTCTATATATAGATCGGCCTCTCCGTGATTGAAATATACTCGACTTACTCGAATTTCGTAATAACCTTTGATGTGTGTAATTAAATAGTCTCAGTTCCTGATTTCCTCATTAAATTCTCGTCTCTTCTGCAACGAAACACGTCCCAGAATTTGTTTTTAGTATTGAATAGACCGCAACAAAAATAAACAGGGCTTGTTAGCAATACGTCGATGTGTCTATTAGTTTTGGATGTCGCGTAGATATACAAGCATGTTCAATATCTAGAAATATTAAAAACCTAAAACTTTTCATTCAAACGGCAAAATATGTAATGGTTCACCCGGTTGGAGAGTCTCTGTTTTGACGTTTTAGTACTGCAGCTGGGTGAAATATTGTGAATAGAGAAAAATAATGCCTCTTTTCACGTGATAAATTTACTTCTGCAAACAGATTAAAGATAGCTTTTTTCGTTTTCGAGTAATTTGCAAATTCTGAAAATATCTCTTGTTCTTACTCTACGTCAATGACGTGGTGAACTATGTAGCGGACACAACAAAGATTGTTCTGTTTGCCGATGATACGCCAATGGTGGTACAATAATAATAATAATAATAATGATTTCCAAAAATGGTGTAGAACAAACAATTTAGTACTCAATTTGAGGAAAACGATTATCAAAAAAAACCTATCAATCTGGATGGCTTCAATCGAGTGTCAAATTTCTAGGTGTTCATCTCGACGAATATTGAAATGGGACTTTCATTAGAACAGCTTTGTAAAAAAGTCAGCAGAGGGCTTTTTGCAATATCTCGAATAAAATATAAATTCGATATAGACTTAATGAACATCTATCATTCACTCATTCATAATCACCTGAGCTACGATATAATACTCTGGGGAAATAATCCACAAGCACAGAGAACTTTTATCCTTCAGAAAAGAGTCATATGTTTGATATTTGGGCTGGGTTTTAAAGAAACTTGCAGGGAAGCATTCAGATCAAAGGAAATTCTCACTTTTCCATCAATATTTGTTCTTAAAACACTTTTGTTTACAAAAAATCCCATCAAGTACGCATTCAAATTACCACGGCTATAACACCAGAAATGCCACTTCTCTGGTAGTAGAGAAACATAATCTCAAAAAATTTGAGGAATCGCCACATTACGTTAGTAAGAAGATGTTCAATGTACTGCCTAAGACTGTGAGAACCCCTCATGACAGACCATTCAAGAATATCATAAAAAATTATTCGCATCAAAGGCAATGAATTTCTGTCTGACACCTTTTAAAGTTTTCATCGCTCCTCGTACTTCGTTTTTGTACCTTGTACCTTCGGGTTTATGTGTGTGGCGTATTTTGCACTCTTTTTCTTTTTAGTTGATGTAAAAAAAAAGGAAAATATTTTTATATGCTCGATATATGTCCCAGTTTATTGTTCGATGTTGAGACTGAAAAGTCTATTTCATTGTGAATAATGTTATAATGTTCAATATCAGAATTTAAAATGACATGTACATCCATAAAAAAATGGCCAAAGTACGAATAAACTGAATTGAATTAAACTGAATTGAATATTCGCAATCAGCAAAGTGTGAAGTATTTCGTTATTTTATCTAGTAACTCCATGTCCATTCAAAGAATTCACACGGAATGATTGGAATAGCTTAAGTATATTCGTTCGGAAATTAATTTATTGCAAGGACAATTCAGATAAACCATTTAATGTTTTCTCATCAACTCTCAACTATTGTGTGAATTAAATTTTGTTTGTAATAACGAGGCCTCCTTATCGTACAACAATTTTGAAAAGTTTAATTTGAATGTTATACTCAAAATTATTATAATTCTGATGCTACAGAAGCTGCTTATTTGGATCACTTTCCTAACAAGCGATGACCTCATAAAAGCATATTCGAAAAATTTAGAGGAAACCTCATGAACCAAGGTACATTTAAGGTCCTTAGAAAATAGAAATATGAAAAGTAGTTGATGGAGAAGATGCAACAATTGATATAATTAATAGTGTAACTGCCAACTCATCGATTTGTAGCAGGTATAAGTGAAATGGAAGCATGGGTACCTAAGAGTCGAGCTCTTAGGAAAAATAGATATAAACCTTATAAAATAAGAATATCCTAGTTTTTAAGCCAGAATATTTCTTGCGTCGACTCGATTGCAATTGGTTTTCGCAAAAATCCGAAGAAAATCTAAAGTGTTTCCGATAATATTTAGACTGATGAAGTTCACATCAATAGTGATGAAATATTCAATCGTCAAAATGAACATTAGTGGTCGGATTTAAACCCACATCGCCATATCAATATTCCACGTCAAGGCCGATATGGGTTCAAAATTATCGTACATCATGGTGGCTTCGTTATTACAAACGATATTATATTCACACAACAGTTAGAACAATTAATTCTCGAACTGTCATAATGGGAGCAAAGAACATATTCAATGTGAATTCTGTTACATAAAGTTACTTGATAAAATTAGGAAAAGGAATACAATTTTCGGATTTTGATGAGAACACGTCCTGCATGAAAATATTGGGTGCCCTCGTGAGATATTTTTGAGAAGAAAAATAAACTCTTATTAACAAATTTCCGCAGGTAGTTCCATTCCACTGAAAAAACTGCAAAATACAAAACAAAACATTTCAGAAATATGAATTTTTTCGGAAATTATCTTCAATTCTGAATTGAAATAATGGCTTAATACAAACAATCTAGATCCCAAAATATTGACAAATGTTTAATTCTGGCCAAACTTCGCATGGACCAAAATTATATCAATTGCAAAAACCAATTTTATAAACAATATGTAGGCAAAGCTATTGAAGAATGAAGACCTGAGAAAAACCGCAGCTATAACAGGAAAATATATAGATGCACTCATCATTTTAAATGAGCGTACACTAGCTCATCAGCAAGAAATTTTCTTTAAACAAAGTGGCAAAGGAAATGTAAAAACAGAAATATACTTTTCAAAAAGTTCTGACAACTGCTACGCAATAAGTGGCTGAGACTCGAGCTCTGCCTTTTTCAAAACAGGGAAAACACTTTTTTTAAGAACATTTATAAAGCTTCGACATTCGAATTAACTTGCTGCAATATGCGAAAAAGGAAACTGTCGGGTTCAGAGATTAATTAAGATTGAAACGCCAGCCTTGTTGGCAGTGGATAATGCTCCGAAATTATGCACACTTCGTCAAGTGAACAAAACAGAACCTGCGCAGTAATGCTGCCAACAATAAGTACCGCATGTCATCAATATTTCAATCGTGTTCATTATCAAATTCAGACTTAGGCCATGATTTGGAAGCTCAGGATTGCGAATTAATAATCCGTGATGAATCCCTAGAACCAATTACAACAATTTTACCACCAGCTCCAGAGGAATTGATTAGAACAATCTTTGCAACTGTAAGTGTAGTGGTTCGCGATGTACACGTAGGAAATCGGAGTTGCAGTACTTTTAGCTTTTCCCAATGCTTCACCATATCGAAATAATATCAACGAAGAGGGTATCATCGATCCCGAAATTATGGAGGACCTGGAAACAAATGTCGTTGAAGAAAACGTAAAGGAATCTGAAATCTATAGCCACCATAACACGAACAAGAAGAAGAAATTCAGGAGTAGAAATTGTATTTCTTGGTATCAATCAATTTTTTAATTTCAACAATCATATGTGTGAAATGATACTTTCAAATAAAAACATTTATTAAGAATCGATTCCTTTTCTTTCCGATATTAAGCAATAAAGACACAACGCCCTCCAGGAAGATATGATATAAAAACCAAGCAAGCTGGGAGGAGCTGCTTGAGTTTTTCTTGTCTTTTTCCAGATCCTGACACTAATGTTTGCACTGAACCTATTCTTGCAGGCATGGACCTCTACATTCCAAACTCCACGAAAAAAACATCAGCACAAAAGTCTTGCTTCACTCGAAATTGTGAAAAATTGTCACTGTTAAAAAAATCCAGATTAAATTAAAACTGAATATGTACGTTTCAGGAACATTTCAAACTCGAAAATTGATAAGGCGAAAACCTACTTCAATAAAAGGAAAGAAGTAGACTCTTGGAGCAGACCAGTGGAACTTCTCAGTTGTGGTCTATGGCGAAGGTAGTAAACAACAACTTTTGCAAGTCATTCTTCTCACCTTTTATCAGAGATTTCGTCGCATCATCACCTTAAACGAAGGCGGATCTTTTAGCAAAATTCTGTTTTAGATACATACAACCCAGTGTACCCAGCACTTCAGATTGTGTGCGGTGAGGCGAGTTCTTCAACAACCGATCTGTATGAAAGCAGTGGCTCTTCATGGAATACCACCAACTGTTTTGAAAAAATATGTGCTCCAAATTTAGCACCAAATTTCATATGGGCGCCACACGTTTCCGGACAATTGGAAGGTTGCGACAGTACAACCGAATCTAAAGAAAGGGAAGAAATGCTCACCCCAAAATTGTCGCCGAACCGCAGTGTTACCCATTATGTCGAAAGTCATGAAAAAATGATGAGCTCATAAGATATTTGGAGTCACAGGGTATCATCAGCTATCGAAAATACGGAAAAGCATGATCAATCGAAAGCTGTTGCCCATGAACAGAGTTTGGCACTCAGCCTTGATGAGTAAACTGATCGCATATGGGCTTTCCCAAAACTTAGTGATTGGATTAGAAGCTTTTTCTCTTCAGTAGATAGATTCGGGTGGTAGTTGGTGAAACGGGTGAATATTTCAGGTTAGTGCAGGAGTATCCCAGGGCTCCACACTCTCGCCCATTTATTTTCTGTTGCAAATCAATGATCAGTTCCATCTCCACCAAAAACGCGAATGAGATGCAATCAACAACGTTCTCCAGAAAACTCACTGCTGAAGAACCTCCTTTAATCATGCAATGGCATCGAATATCCTCAGAAACAAACATGCATCTGCTCGGCATCACGATCAACACTGGAGTTTACTGGCATGTGTTGGCCATTGCCTAATCTGCTTCTTCTAAACTCAGTTTTTTCCAGGGCTAAGCAGTCGTTCACGCTACCGTAGCTTATGATTCCATGCAAAGCACAAGTGTGACCTGGGCTGAAATACTGTTTCCTTGTGAGGAATACCGAATCTAAACATTCATTACATCTATTGGATAGTGTCCGGAAGAGAGAAGTTCGCCTCATCGACCACCCGGAGATCACGCATAATCTCCAGCCTCTCGCTTGAAGGCGGTAGGTTGCTGATGTTTTTCTTTTTCACAGGTACTTCCATGGTAAATGCTTTGAAGAACTGAAAGGCTTGGTATCAGAAAGAATCCAAAGAATTTTCTTCTTGTTCAAGTGCCCTGTTCGGTCCCCCGAACGTTGGCGATTACTGTGGAGAGTGCATCTCTATCTTCTGCAATTCTGAAATGGTCACCTGCATTTCGAATGCCAGTCCACGCTCTTATGTTACTAAGTCATAACATCGGTTTTCGACCTACACCATGTTTTCCTTCTATTTTTCCCCTTCAAAAGATGACTCATCAGACTTATCACATTTCTTTCATCCATCTTTCCTTGGCTTTCTTAACTTTGTACTTGATGATCTTCTGCAGTCTTTTAAATTCTTGTTTGTTACTTTTAATTTGTCTTCTCCTTTCAATCAGCGCCAAGATATAGTCGGTTATCCACCTTTTTTCCTGATGTCCCTTGATGGTTATAGGTGACTTTTACATGTCTTGGTCAGTGTGCCTTTCAGTCCCTCCCACAGCAGTCGAACTTCTGCTATGTCATTGTGTTTCAATTTGCCGAATTCAGCATTTACCTCTTGCTGAACTGTTTCTCTTACTTCCGGTTGTTCTAGTTTCTCAAAATTTAGTGCTTTACAGTGTCTCTTTTTGCACACTAATTTAAGCTTTAGTTTTATGTCTGCCACTAGGGATCATGATCCGAGCCAACATTTGCTCCAGAGTGGGTTGATACTCTTTCCACATTGTTCCTAAAACGTTTAGTAACCAGAATGTAGTCTATCTGATTTCTAATAGGTTCCTGTTCGTTGATTTCCGCTGTTGATCTCCATGTATAAAGACGTGTTTTAGGAAGTTTAAGCCACATATGTCCATGTCATTTTCCTTGCAAAATTCAAACAGACTATCAGTCTATCGTTGAATGCTTGAGCCTAACCCAAAACTTCCGAGCAAGTCAATCCTTCGGCCCTGCCCAATCTTTGCGTTGTAATCGCCGAGTAAAAGTTTCAGGTCATCATCACTAAATTTCCTTAGTAGTTTATTGCATAGCTCATACATGTTCTCAATCTCTTGGTCATAACGACTATCTGATGTTGGGGCATAAATTTGAATTATGTTAATCTTGAATGGTTGCATCTGAATTAATATGATTCGGTATGTTATGGGAGTATAAGTAAAAACATTTTTGTTTCAAAGAATACCCCCGCAAAAAACTCTGATCAGGAGACGGTCTAACTAGCTATGCCACGTAACTCACAGCCTGGTGTGCTGTGCAACTCACTTCCGATAACTCGCAATCTGGCCCTATTCAAGAAGCGATTGACCATACACAAAAAGGAAGTAGTTAGTATACATTTGATTAGAATAAAAGTATAATGAAAATGTTTCCCTTAATCATTACTCAATTAATGAAAAGAGTTATTAAATTTAATGTAGAAGTTAATAAAAATAAAGAATAATTATAATAATATATTTATCAACAATTTTCAAATTTTAAATGATATTTTTTTGATAAGGCTTCCGGATGAACTTAAATAATACTCGACATAGACGAACATTTCGCGCTCACTGCCCTTCATTCAAAGAACGTTCGAAACAAAAAAAACAAAAGTTATAGAGAATTTAGTCCTCTACAATATTTATAATAGATACGAATAGCGAAAATCCGACACAAAACTTGAGCTTGGAATTGATAGTTGTGACCACCCTACAATGGGTAGGTTCCGTGACAAATTTTAGGATATCGAAGTTAAAGTTCATACGAGTCTTTAGCTGATTATCTTGAATTTCCTATAATTAGAGCGAGTACCACAACTTTCCGAATCCATCACCTATCATCCTATCGTCTACATAGATAGGCGCCACCGTATGTATACACACATGTCATCTTCAACACTTAAAAGATGCTGCAATCCAAACCGGTTGATAAATTGTATCCTAACATTTTATTTATAGTTTCAAATTGCTACTTCCAATGTCATACAGTGGGAAGAGATCAATATAACAGATAAATATTTTCGAGACACATTAGTAATACTGATTTATTTGCGATTAATTCAAATCTTCTTGAATAAATAAATCTTTCACCTTTCGAGGTCTCGCTGTGATCCAAACTAAACTTATTCACTACCATATTACTTATGTATTTTTAAAGTCGATATCTGAGTGTAAAACGTGAGAGAATTTAATAATTTTGGATCATGGACAATGAACGATGGGCTGAGTTCATATAATATATACATGAAAAGCGTTGGCTGTAAAAGATTACAAATGAAAGATCATTCGAATATATGTAAGTGAAATCCTTGGACCCAGAGAAATTTTTGTTTTGTTTAGACGATTTTTTTCATTTAACCCAGCTTATCGAAATGTTTTTAAAGGAAGTTTGATTAGAGAAGATTTTATTTAACTTCTCCACTTAGAATGTGGAATAATCTTGCATATAAATGTTTTTTCTGCAATTTCCGAATGAAAAAGGCTCGCGTCAAACGTAGAAAATTGACGTTTTCTGATGAACATCTCATGAACACAACTTTACAGCTTTTGAACGAAAAAATATGAAATTCGCTCGCTTAAGTAGTGAGTTTATGTCAAATGATGATTAAAAGAATTTGATTTACACTTATTTACTCTAATTGTTTCGACGACACTGCAGCTTCATCAGATAAATACAAATTGAAAAGTGAACTAACGTACAGCAATTTATATATGATCTACAACATTGGTTCAAAAGTAAGTTAAACTACTCATGCGAATTCACGGAACTATTAACTATTATCTGAATGACTCAACTGCAAACAGATTAAGCAAAGAGAATTATTGTCAAAATCTGCCTGATCATTCAGTATTATTTAAAAAAATAATATCTATTGATTTCAAGGAATTCCCAAAACGTAATATCGAATTTTTCATAAAATGAATATAAGATTTCAAAATTTTGATTGAAATTATGATTTTCTCTAATACGAATGTTCGCGAAATTAAAATTAGTTTTCTTAATGGTGATACTACGATAATGTTCATTGACTCTCATATTTAAATTTCCGTTGGTTTTAGCATTATATATTTTACAACAACTATATCAGGTAAGTTTATATACACCAGCTATCTTTCTACTATCTTCAAAGTATTTTTACTGACAGCCGTTGCCGGTTAAGAGAGCCACGCCCTCACCTTCTTCAGCCTCATGTAACGTGAAGATGCCTTCAAATTTTCCTCTAAATTCTGGTCCACTAATCTATTATCGAATCGCCACCTAGAAAGTTTCTCCCAAAAATGATTTTGAGAAGTTTTGCCTGATTAATTGCAGTGCAAAAGGTGATTCACACTTAACAATATTCTATATCTCCAACTAAAACTAGAAACAATGATACGTATAACACGATTTGAATTACCAAAGCGATCGCCCGTTTATCTACGCTTTCTCGACACTTAGTACAAAGTATCGATTTTCGGCCGTTATTGACAGGGAGCTCGATTTGTATCCTGAATTTTGATTATTATCTTACGTGTACTTATACCGTTTACGTATTGAAAATATCTTTCGTACTAAAGCATGATGTATTTTAAGTATGGTTTATGACGAATAAAACTATTTCAAAATCAATCTATATAAATTGATTCTTACTCGAGCTTGTGGTTTAGATATGATGCTGAAATATAGTACAGAGGGGACTAATTTCGACGTTTTAGTACAGCAGTTATGTGACAAAAAAAATATCTCGAGCTCGATTTTCGAGAAAAACTCATAGACGAAAACGAATCTTTTTTAATTTTTTGCTGATCGGTTTCTGGGTTATAGAGCAAACTTTCGTTTTTTTTTTCAAATACGAACTATAAATAATTTTGGTATCAATATAGAGGATTATTGTTTCCTTCCAAATATATTTTAAATGCTATATCAATCTTTTCAACTGCTTTTCGCATGGAAAAAATCGAAAATTTAAATCTATTCACTCGGAACAAAGTAGATATTAACAATTCCATGGTAGAAGAGGTTCGTCTGTGTGCGTCGAAGATCCCATTTATTCAATTCTATGTTCACTTCTCAGAACATAGTTTTTTTGTTTAAAAATTCAATTTTGGAATTTTGGAGATGTTTTGACAAAACGTAATAACTATCTACACAATAAATTGAATCAAGAACAAATTATCTCTTGAATTCGAAATCTTTTCCATTTAAAAAACAGGATTTGCAACGCCTGGCAACACTTCTGCATACTTTTCCTATATAAATGCTACATTCTCTCAGCTCATTTATGTTATTCGTTTTTTCTTTATAAAATAAATTCTCAACATGACTGCAGAGGAATAAATCTAGGGAAGTTAGATCTGGGGAACGGGCTGGCCATTCCACAGGTCCCAAAGTTCCAATCCAGTGAACAACGAAATTCCAGTGTAGAAGTTGCGATACGGTTCGTTTCTGGTGTGGAGATGCACCATCATGCTGCAAGTATATATAATCTCTTCCCCCTAATAACAATTCATCTCTCACTATATTCTCATCTATAATACTAGTGAAAATATCACCATTAAGCTTGTCGTCAAAAACAATGTATGCCAATTCACGATTATCTAACGAAGCGCATCACCATTAACTCATTAGTGCATACAGTCCTTTTAAAAGGATCACAATATGATTGTCGTAAATGTTCAGAGAACGGTGGGGAGCCGACAACACGTTCATTTTCTCATTAGACCATTCTCAGAAGCATTTATGTCTTTGGCACGACGTGAAATACGAAGTATTGAATTCATTGACGTCCATAGATCCCAGTTTATATTCTACTAAAAATGGCGGGTAAGTAATATTCAATTACTATTTAACAAAAATATATTTGGAACTCTATGGAAAAATTCCAACGCCTTATTTTCACATTTTCTTACCAAGTTTTTCTCTAATGCAAGTTTTTCTCGGCGATCCGCTTAAAAGGACTATATGCACAGATGTCATTTCTGTTTCCATTTCAGACTATCTCTGCATCAACTTTTGGACATCGTAGAGGGCGATGATTTCTATGAAAGTAACACGAAAATATATATTGAACCTCCCAATCAAAATACAGCAGAATCTGAAGAAGACAGCGATTTTTCAGACCAAGAAGACGGCGATAGAAACCACCTACCCAGAGGTATTCTGGGTCAAGAAGCGAAATTTCTTTCGAGAATAGTGAAGATGAGGAAAGTCATGAACAACTTTCTGCTAGAACAAGTGGACTTCAACCTCAAGCCACCAAACTTTCCCATTCATCAGAGCATGATGATGAAGAAAGTATACCACTTTCTGTTATACAACAGCTTTCCAGGAAAAAGAGAGGTAAAACTGTTCAAAGAAAAAAATAAATATTCATAAGTGGACGGGAGATACACCCACATATTGTGTGAACACCACTTATGATCCTGTGCCTCCATCTCGCAATGCACAGTCGGCCGAATCTTCAGCCGATTTCTTCAAACTTTTTTTCACGGAGGCGATCATGGAAAATTTCGTTCACCAGACTAATTTGTATGGGTCACAAAAAAACATTTCTTTAAATTTTTCTATGGATGAACTATATGTAATCTTTGGAGTTTTATTGCTCAGTGGATATGCCAAATTCCCTAATAAACGCATGTATTGGAATGCCACTAATGAAACCTCTTCAATACTTCGGGACTCGATGAGACTCAACCGTTTTTAGCTTCTCTTACGTCATCTTCACTTCAATGATAACAACAATGTTTTCACAGATAAACTTCACAAATTGAGACCACTTATTGACGGATTGATTTTCGAGAGCACGGCGTAATAGATGAACATCTATCGATTGACGAGAGCATGATACCATACTATGGAAAGCATTATGCGAAGCAATATATCAAAGGAGAGCCGATCAGGTTTGGTTTTAAAAATTGGGCCCTTTGTCAAAATGGAGGGTATATGTCAGCATTCGAAATTTACACTGGTAAATCTGATAATGAAAAACAATTTGGTTTGGGTGGCGATGTTGTTTTATCACTAATTCGATTAGCAGGACATAATCGAATTTAATAGTATTCTCAATTCTAGTAAAAGAAATACATTGGTATTCATTGATGTTTATTTCCTCTATCTAAATCTGATTGTAGTGCAATCGCATCATCAATGCAATGAATTATTTTGAAAATCTTCAAATCGGCAGCAAATAGTAGAAAACTGGAATATCTAATTGCTGAACCCAAATCATTCATTAATATAATAAAAAGCAAATGTCCCAGGTGACTTCCCTGTGGGACACCAGAAGATACAGATATTAGAAAAGATTTGAAGCTTTTTATTCTAACGATTTGTGAACGAGACCTATAATAGCTTTTAAACCACTTCAAAAGTTTATCAATAAAACCCATTGATTTTAACTTTGTATCCAAAATTGAATGGCTCATTCGATCAAATGCTTTAACCAAATCAGTATTGACAGTATCCACTTAACTTCCTTCTTGAATGGTCTCGAGTAAGAACTGAGTGAAGAGAACTAGTCACAGTTGTTCTGCCCCTGAGGAAACCATGCTGTTCACTAATGATAGCCTGACTAAAAGCAAAAGAAATTTTGTAAGAACAAGGCTCTCAAACAGTTTTGGTATGGCGCTCAAAATACTGATTTGTCTGTAATTTTTTGTCTTGCTTACTATCAGACTTGTGAACAAGGGTTACAAAACTTGTTTTCCATGCTAATGGAAAGTAACCTTCCTGCAATGATCTATTAAATAATTATGTGAGAGGTGGAGCTAATGATTCAGCACAATACTTAACTAGAATACCAGGTATGGCGTAAGGGCCAGCACTTAATTTGGGTTCCAGATCATGAGCCTTTTGTAGCACTTCATGACTTTTCACCAAACAATCGAAAACCTTTGAACAAACACTACTGCGAGTTTCTCAAGGAATATATTCAGAACGGCTAGGAGTGAAAGACGAAGAGAAATGTTCAGCAAATAAATTGACGATGTCTTGTCCGCAAGAGCCCTGTTTATCATACATAACATTGGGAAAAGAATTTATTATTAGTAATAATAATAATTATTAATTATTATTTCTACGATTCACAAAAATCCAGAGCTTTTTGGGATCCGAGATGATCGACGATTTAACACTATCCATATAATCCTTGTAGCATTTGTCAATTAATCACTTACACTTTGATCTCAATTTAGAAAATGTACCGAACTTTTCGGGCGTACCGGATAATTTGAAACTTTCATGAGCAACTTTTTTGTGTTTGATGAGATCCTTCAATTCCGATAAAAACCATGCAGGATACTGAGATGTCCGAAAGACTCGTTTTGGAACGAATGTATCAATGCTTTGTCTTAAAATGTTATAGGAAATATCCAAGCCTTTATCAAGAGTATCTGCTTGAGAAACGACGTCAAAATTAACGTTATTGAAATAATTATTAATAGCAGAGAAATTACAATTTTTGAAATCAAGATAAGTCTCTTCGAAGCTAAGTACACCATCATTCGTATGATAGGATACAGTACATCTAAATGCTGGATGACCACCGTATACATGTATAGGGAGCAATACAATATCCGCGAGACTAACAATTGTATAACGTTCACTTGTAAAAAGTAAGTCTAACAATGAATTTTTTTGATTTTTAATCTAATTCATCTGAAAAAGATCATGTGTATGGTACTACAGACACACCAAAATTATCGTTGGACCATTCATATTTACTCAAATTGTAATCACCAAAAAGAAACACCTTCGACTCCGGATAATGCATAATGACGTCCTCCACTACATCACAATGATTTTTTCACCGATAGTATCAGGAAAAGTCAATAGAAAATCCCGAATACTACCAGTATACTAAATTAAGTAAAGATGGCCAGTGACGAATTATTCAAGCGCAATAATGAACATCACTGATTCAATGACAATCTCCATCGTGAGTGAATGTTCAACAACAATTCTTCGAAAATGACGAATACGAATACGAACGTAATTTTGATATAATAGAAGAGAACATAGTAGGAACTTTTGAAACAGTCTTTCGGTGATATTTGGATATTTGGATGGAACGAGAGAATCATTCAGAGAAGTTGATACGAAATTTTAGAAAATGGTTAGCTTCAGTGACCAATATTCGAATGCAAAATGCATGCTGAAGTGCTTCTGGGCGACGCAATTATTGGATTTTGAATAATGGAAATACTTTTGAGTATTTGAGACAATTTTTAATGGATTTTCGTTATTAATTTTTATCGATAATTCCTTCGTTTGTTCTCATCATTAGTGACTTTATGTTTCGCATGAAATTCGTTCTTTTCCTTTTTTTTGATATGTCATGATTTCCATGCTGAAACTCGATGAAAAAGTCCTTTCATGACAAACGTGAAGGAGTATTTGTGTTTGATTTTATCGCAAACCTATGTATTTCGATTTCAGAAAACGTACATTTCAGAAATAAATAAAAATTAACGCATTAATCGCAGTAAGATTGCTACTAGGTAGTGTCGGAGTGCCATTTTCGTTGTTTTTGTATGGCAGCTATGTGAAATACTGCAAATTGAGAAAAATGCCTTGGGTTCATTTATATCCTCGAGTTTTCCAAGAAAATTGATTGTTGAAATTCAAATGCAAAATGCATGCGAAAGTGCTTTTGGGCGTCGCAATTTTTGGATTTTGAATAATGGAAATACTTTTGAGTATTTGAGACAATTTTTAATGGATTTTCGTTATTAGTTTTCATCGATAATTCCTTCGTTTGTTCTCATCATTAGTAACTTTCATTGTTGTGAGCATAAAATTGAAAATATTAGGATTTTTGTGTAAATTCACACAAAAATGAAACCACGAAATGTTCGAAGAATTATCTTTTCTAGAAAAATCACATTTTTGAGGAAGCTTTCCAGGCATGTAATATGTATTTGAAAAGAGAAAAAATACTCTTTCTATTTGATCCAAGTTCGCCTTTAATTTCGATCTAGAAAAACAAAAGTATATTTTAATTCGAAAACAATTCAACAAAGAAAATGTTGAATACTTACCTACATTCTACTCAAAAAGTTTCTATAGAATATCGAAATAGTGTTCACCTAATTTTGATTATAACCAGGACATAGACGTATGCCGCAATTCCAGAATAACGAAATCAAAAGAAGACAGCTCGGTTTTCAACAATCAATTTCCTTGGAAAACTCGAGAATATAGATGAACCTAAGGCATTTTTCTCAATTTGCAGTATTTCACATAGCTGCCACACAAAAACAACGAAAATGGGACACTCCGACACTACCTAGTAGCAATCTTACTGCGATTAATGCGTTAATTTTTATTTATTTCTGAAATGTACGTTTTCTGAAATCGAAATACATAGGGTTGCGATAAAATCATAATAATAGTCCCTTATGTTTGTCAGGAAGGGATTTTTTCATCGAGTTTCAGCATGGAAATCATGACATATCAAAAAAAAAGGAAAAGAACGAAATTCCATGCGAAACATAACTGACTTAAGATCTTCGTACGAAATTTCATAAAGAACATTTCCCAGATATTTACTCAATTTATTCCTTTCAAAATCAACACTCTGCATAGATTTGGAACGGAATTCCCTCACCTCATGTAGTGCCTCCCTCCCATTCGTCAATATATTCGACAATTCGATCTAAATAGGGATCTGATATTCCGCCTGCCAGATATGATATCAAGTTTCGCCAATAAATTTGAATCCAAGTAAAACAATGACGTATCTCGCATATCCAAGCAAACGTGAAGATGATCTCGAATTCCTTTCTTCCTGTTAATAATAGATTTTTATTATCCGTATTGCCCGACAACAACAATAGATAGTGCAAGTGGGCGACGATAAATCTCTCAATTTTATAACTCTAAACTGGAAATGAATTCATACCAAAAAAGGAGATCGAACAGACCGTGTTTTATGTTTATACGTGAATTTATCATCCAAGAAAAGCCTTTGTTTATCGAAGATAAAGTTTTACATGTGTATGCATGTGTCTATTCTAGAAATTGAATAAACTTTCTGTCGATTCCATTAAAGGCGCCAAGATGAAAATTCTTGCGATTCTACCTCACAAAGAGTCCATAAATACAAGTACGAGATTCTAGTGAATACTTCAAAGTGAAATAACGGATTGCAGTTTTGAGCTTTTTATGAACTCGTTGATTTACATCAAGAATATAAGAATGTAATGGAAGAAAACACATTGAATGAATTATTTACTATGATATTCTTGTGTCTTAAACAGACAAATAGATCAGTTTTCTTTCTATACAAAATGCCTTATAAAATAACCTCGAATGCAACAATTCACCAAAATTCCTAGACATAACCATCACTAAACTCAATGATAATCTCACCTACAACATATATAGAAAAGGAACATTTACAATGATAATCTCACCTACAACATATATAGAAAAGGAACATTTACAGACTCAACTATCCCAAAGGATTCTTTCAACCATATTACACATAAAGTAGCCGCTGATTATTCCTTTTCATTCCCCTATCCTTAACAGACTTCAAAAACAATTTTCTCAATTACTATTTTCCATTATATGCACATCTAACTTCCATCGGCCGCCTTTTTGATAACATAAGCAATTAATTAACTTTCTAAATTCAATTTAACACCCCTTTTTCTAGAGATCTATAGATCTACACAATTGAATGCAATGAATGCCTAACAGCTTACGACAAACTGGTCGAAACTTCGAATCTCGATTCAAAGAATATCTTCCTCTGATTACAAATCCGCAGTTTTTGAATATATTAAATCTACAAATCACATAATTACATTAGGTAATTTATAAATTCTCTATAAATTCAATTGATAGTATTGATGATTTATTTATTTCATGGAAATTCTTTTTAAAGTAAAACGAAATGAGACACTTTTGTCACTTTTCCACAATTTATTCAATAATCACGACCGGTTTCGACCCTTCGGTAATTTTCAAGTGAATATCAATCATTGTTATTCACTTGAAAATGACCGAAAGTTCGAAACCGGATTATTGAATAAATTGTGGAAAAGTGACAAAAGTGTCTCATTTCGTTTTACGTTAGCAATAAAAGATTGACAATGAGTCAACTTAACAAACTTTGTAAAAACCCAAAATTCCCACTAATTTGATAGTCAACTATAATTGTATCACTCCCAATACTAGAATTGAAATAGAATATATATTCTTTTTCATAAATGTTAGCTCGAGACACTTAAAAATGACTTAACTGTTGAAATATGTGTATTGAAAATAAACATTGTGGAAATAGGGCAAAAGTGTTTCATTTTATTTATATTAGTGTCAATTTCAACTGGATACTTTTACGTTCTTCTTGGAAAAAGATGAATCATTAGAGCAATAACAAAAAAGTGAAGTTACAAGTCCATGTATAAATTTTCTTAAATTTTTTCTTATTGAAAGAATGAAATCAAACATTTTAATTTTTCAACGTTTCGGCTTTATATTTCGGCAATCTTCAGGAAAGTTACATTTGAAAGGCTTTCTGCAATGATTTAAAAACATACTTTCAGAAAATTGACAAAGACGGGAGAAAGAATACAATGTCTAAATCTGAAAATACAGTGACTCCAAGGCCAAACGTACATTCACCTTCATCCGAACAACGTTAACACCCTGGGCGAGGTCGAAGGTCTTAATTTGTATAAAAATCTCCTGTAATTTCTCTGTTAGTTCTGTTTACAATCATGTTTTCTATTTGTAACCTGTTATACGTTTTAACTTTGTTTTGTAGGTTAAAAATTGTTTAGGCAGTCTGTCAGATTTCTGACGTTTCACCTTTTTTGACGCAAGACGTTTTAAAGTTCTTTTTCTTCTTTGGTTTTGTTCGTGTCCTTAAACCGCTGTAACTGTTTATTTTTTATCCATATAAAAAAAATTTTTTGGAGCTCATGCGCTTTCTTCCTTGAGAAAATGTAATTTTGACGTACACAGTTTTCCTTCTCTTATCTGAGCGTTCATCATGTAGTCAACTGGATGAAATTATAATCTAGATTTTTATATGTAGACAATAATGTAACTGACAAAAATTCCGTAAGTATTTTCAGATAACTGTTTCACACTTGTTTTACCTGTATTCTTTTTCCCACCTTTGTTAATTTTCTAAAAGTATGTTTTAAATTATTCCAGAAAGCCTTTTAAATGTAACTGAAGATGGCCAAAATATAAAGCCAAAACGTTGAAAAATTAAAAATGTTTCATTTCTGAAGTCCCTTCAATAAGGAAAATATTAAAGAAAACATTATAGCAATATCAACACCTCAAAAAAGTCTAGGGAACAGTTCTGAATATCGATATATCGTATCCAGAACGATCAGTATGGATGATTTTTTTAAGAAATAAACACCTGCATCAATTTCTCACCAATTTATGTAGAGTGCAGTAACAGATTTCAGTTTTTTTATAAAAAACTAAAAATGCAGCAGATGCGACGCTGCTTTATAATCATTTCATGTATTCAGTGTTTGAAATCAGTTAGTAGGCACTTTGTTTCTGTTGTAAGCACAAATAATCGACTGCACGAAGGTCAACTCTACTCCAGACGTCCTTTAAGAGTTCCACAACTGACCCATGGAAATCGCGTTGCTCGTTTAGCTTGGTGCCAAGAACACGTAAACTGGGATCAAGAGAGGTGGGCCACAGTTCTCTTCAGTGATGAATCTAGATTCAGTTATTATACCGATTCGGGAAGAATTCGAATATGGAGGGAACCTGGAAAGCAAAACCGTCTCCAGCATGCTCGAGAAGTTGTTAGACAGGGAGGCGGATCAGTGATGTTTTGAGGAGGTATACGCCTTGGTGGAAGAACTGACCTCGTTTTCATACAGAACAACCTCACGGGAAATTCTTAAGCAAATTAGATAGTTTTACCTGTAGTGGTACCGTATCTCCAAACAATGGGTCAAAATCCACTCTTCCAACAAGATAACGCCCCTCCTCATCGTGCAAGAGTTGTCTTGAACGTTCTCGAAGAGAATGATATCGATCGTTTACCGTGGCCATCCTGCTCTCCAGATCTGAATCCCATTGAGCATGTGTGGGACACCCTAAAAAGAAATCTCCTGCGTCAAAACGTCTTCCATCTTGAACAGGAGCTTCGATTAGCAGTTCAGGGGGCTTGGAATGACTTAGGCCAAAATGTAATAGACAATTTAATATTGAGCATGTCGCGACGATGCCAAAGTGTCATTAATAACAGAGGTAGACCTTCTGGGTACTGAAAAATATAAGTGCTTCCATATCGTTTCGAAAATATTAGTCCGGGTTTTTTTTTGTGTTTTACCAAATTTCGTCATTTTCAAATTTCATTTTTTTTTTATAATAGGTGCTTTGGAGGAGTCAAATATTATTTTTGTTTTCTTGAGAATACATTATATACAATACATCGTAACAAAAACCGAAGGATTTCTATAAATTCGAATCATCAAATTCATATTTTTAAGATATTGGTAAGTGTTCCCTAGACTTTTTTGAGGTTTTTATAATGTTTATAACTACAAATTTAGAGATACCTATATCCATACTATCAAATACTGCTTCTGGCCAAATGTCATATTTTGAGGCCCTATAGGTTTCGAATCTCTTTGGACAGTCGAAATATGCCGCACAATGCAACATAAAAAACCGTATCTTTGGATTGTATGGGTTCAACAGTTTCATTTTTCACAGCTGGAAGAAATTGCCAACCTGAGTATTCCGTATCAATTTGAAATCTATACCTACACGTGTTCCTGAGATAAGAGTCTCGATAGACAGACAGACAACTAAGTGATTCTATAAGGGTTCCTTTTTCCTTTAGGAGTAAGAAACCTTGAAAAGCATCACATGTGCTTGAGATGAATTGATACGAATTGGAAATTCAAAATATGGATATTATGCCTCAACAGAAACGACCATGCTCAGCATTACAAATAACACACTGAGTTTGCTGGAATGATCATGTGTCAACCATTGCCAAATCTGCTTCTGCTAAACTCAGTTTTCTTTTCAGGGCTGAGAAATACTTAATGCCATCATAGCTGATACTTTTTTACAGAGCACAGGTGCGACCTGGTCTGGAATACTGTTCCTATGTGTGAGGCTCAGCACCCTAATATTCATTACATTATTGGATAGTGCAAAGAATAGAGCAGTACGCCTCATTGACCACCCAGATCACATGTGATCTCCAGCCTCTCGCTTAAAGGCGGCAGGTTGCTGTTCTTTATCTATTACACATATACCATGGTAAATGCTCTGAAGAACTTAAAGGCTTGGTTCGTTCCAAAACAACTCATCAACGGACGGTCTAACTAGCAACGTTTTCCCGATAACTCAGAATTTGGCCCTCTTGAAGAAGCGAGTTAACACGCACATAGTATAATGTTGTGCGGCCACAGCTGTGGCATAACTGGTATCGCCTCCTACCGATAGTTGATAATGGAATAAGAAATCAACAGATATTTGCAATATTTTCCAGTATATCGAACCAGACATCAGATCATCAGATGCCACGAATGCGACATTGTTGTGTTACTGAGATAACTAGGCAGTGGAGACGGCTGTGGATAAACACTAACTGAATCCAAAATTTGAAGTATGTGTGCCCGCTACAAGTACCTCAGAATTAGGATTTCGATGAATGTGCCAGCTACAAAATTGAAGAACTTCGACTGTTCTATTCGGTTTCTACTTTCAGTTATGAAGTAACCAGACATACAGTGAGAGGACTCGAGAAAATGATGTCTGTTTATTCTTCTCTGCTCGACTTGGCGGTGATAGTGCCTAGCCTCAGATTTCCCTGAATATAAAAGTACTTCGTTCATAAGTATTACCAAATTAGTTACTGAATATCAGGCAAAGCGAAGGGTAAAATCAATGCATGATGAAATAACAACTCTTACTATCACGAGTAATTTGTCATGAATTTTATTCCAGCTGCTGTCATTCCAGATATGTAATAATAATAAATTCAATTTAAATGAAATCTGGCTTTATTGCACGTATACTTCATTTAGGCTTTATATGGTAAGTGGTGAGGTAAGAATATTATCAAGTTTATGCACTTAACATGTATCTTGATCGCTTACGCAATGTAAATTAGGAGGACAAGTGATCGTGAATCATGGACAGATATTGATGACTACATACACAAATTGTTGAAATTTTATTATCCGACCAGTAGGTAATAAAGCGAATTCATTGAACAAGTCTCCTTGAGCAGCTTCACACACTTCGTTACTTAGTGTTAAGTTTCAATTGTTCGCATTCAAATCGTGAGAAATAAGTCAATTAAATGACATTTGAAACGTCCATAACCAAATGATTCATTTATGGCGCCTATAGAAGAGCTTTCTTTCAAGAATCAATTTACGTAGCGAGGATATCGCATACTACCCTTTCTTGCTTTTTGGAACTCGTTAGGTTAAACATCTGTTTAATAGAAGAGGAAGATGAAAGGATCGAAGTTATAATAAGTACAGCACATATACCTTTAAGTTTCAGAAATAACAAAAAAATAATCAAAAATACAAAGAAATATACCCCTTCCAATGGTATTCGAAGTCGAGAATGAATCATCAGTGAAAATCTACCAGGACAAAGTTTTATTTTATCCGACCTTCTATATCAAAAACTTCATTCAAAAATTCGAAGACTGTTGAATATACCCCCTCAAAAGAGCTTGTTTCCCGATCTACACAACTTGATCATCGTCAATAATAACAGTTTTACAATACAGTCAGATGTCATAAAAATAAACAAGAGCGTTCTCGTTAGGAGCTATCAGTATAGTATACCTAACCATTACATTCAGCTAGCTGTAATATCTTGGGTTTTTTAAGGAACGAAAAGGCAAAAGAATGACTCTTCGTCTCTGTTTACATGTTGTTTTGGTTTTCAGTCATTTGAGCACTTCTTTTGAATGTTTTTCGAAAGCAAGATTGTTCGAAATCTGAACGTAATAGAATTTGAGAACTGTTTAGGTTCCGTCGTGGTCCCCTACACTGTTCTTAGAATTTCGATTTTCACCAAAGGCAGCAAACCTGGATCACTTCGGTTAGACTCATTCTTCTTTTTTTTGTCTATCTCCACCATTGATAGTTAATATGGATACCCTCTCTGTCTTTTCATTCCCACCATTCTTTTCGCAAAGAATCCCTGTCTTTCTAAGACTTTTTCTTCACTCATTTCGGTGGTTACGACCTGAGTACAGTCTTCAATTTCATTTTTCGCTATGATTCGATGATGTTAAAATCGGTTTTTGCTTCGAAAGGTATTTTGTGCATTTTATTCTGTTTCTGTCAGGAATTGACACTCATAGTGTTCTTCGCTATCAGACCCCACCATCCACGAGTTTCCCTCGATTTCTTGGTTGGCCTTAGCCGGTTCGAATGAGCTGCGAAAACGGCTAAATAATTACATCTCTCTATTACATACATCTCTGTCGATGGTCCACGACTACACAGGTAGAACCTATTAAAGCCACCAGAGAAACGAAGGAAATAATGAGTACAATACGACTTGTAATGTACTCATTTCACGAAAAAAACGTCCGCACAAAATTCTTGATTCACTGAAAACTGTCAAAAAGCTGTCACTGTTAACAACAGAGCTTATAAGAACTGGAAGAAAAATCCAACAGATAGAGCTAAAGCTGAATATATGCGTTTCAGTAACTTATATAACTCAACAACTGATAACGCGAAAACCAAGTTCAATGAGAGAGTTACGAATGGACTAATTGAGCAGACCAATGAAACTCGTTAGTTCTGATCCATAGCGAAGGTAATCTGCAACAACTTTTGCCTTTCGGCCTTTGTTTAGAAACGATGGTTCAATATTATCATCACCTAAAGAAAAGACGAATGTATTCGCAAAATTGTGTTTTAATTACATCGAACGTACTGCTACCAAGCATCTCACATGTTCAATCGACTATGTGTGAAGTAAAGTTCAGATTGCGTATTGCAAAGCGCCTTCTTCAACAACTGAACTTATGTAAGAAAGCAGTTGGTCTTGATAAAATATCACCGACTGTTTTAAAGAAATGTGTTCCAGACTTAGGACCGGTTCTTAACCGTTTCAGATTTCGTATGAGTGCTCGACGTGTCCGGAGTGTTGGAAAGTTGCGAGAGTACAACCGATTTCAAAGAACAAAAGAAATACTCACGCCAAAATCACCGCCCAATTGCATGTATCCCTATTATACTCAAATTCTGGAAAGAGTGATAAATAATGAGATCATATAATATCTCGAGTTACAACAGGCTATCATAAGTAATCGACACTACGGTTTCCATAGAGATCGATCGGCTGATGACCTCTTGATATCTCTAAGGCTTTCGACAGGGTTTGTCTCTGTCTTGAGAAATAAACTGATCGCATATGGACTCCGAAAAATTGCGTTGTGAGATTAGTAGCTTTCTCTGCACTGGATCGTTTCAGCTGGTTATTAATAGTGCAACGAGTGTAACTTCTTAGGTTAATTCAGGAATACCCCAAGGCTCCATGCTCTCACTAGCTCTTTTTCTGTACCAGATTGATAATCTGCTCCACTCCACCGAGAGTAGAATACTTGGGTTTGACAGCGAGTGTACATTGGCGTCCTAATTTTCTAATCAGTGTCCTATAACTGCTGAGGAGTCACAATGACAAAGATACCAACAGAGCATATCACTGAATTCAGACACTTAATGTGGCCACTTGAACTGAGTCAATTTTAACACGAACAACAGAGTATACTAGAAAAGTCACTGCTGTAGAACCTCTTTCAATCATGCGAGGATATTCGATATCCTCAGAAACGAACATGCATCAACTCGGCATCACAGTCAATACCGGAGTTTACTGGCATGTCCATGTTTCAGTCATTGCCAAATATACAAAACTAACCTTGTCTTGAATGCTGTCCCCATGTGTGGGGCTCCGCGGTCTACTATTCATCAAATCTATTGGATTGTGTCCACAAGAGAGCAGTTCGCTCATCAAATACCCAGAGATCACGCGTGATCTTCAACCTCTCGCTCAAAGGAAGTAAGTTGCTGATCTTTCTCTCTTTTGTAGATACTTTCATAGTAAACTGAAGGCCTTCGTCCCGGAAAGAATTCAGTTCAAAAGAAATACCAGGTTTGCGAAAAATTATCATCAGCAGCTAGCAACGCCACGTACTCTCTTCAAAAATATTCTTTTGTGTACCGAGCTAGCGTGCTGTGGAACTCACTTTTATAAAACATCTTTCCAATAACTTACAATTTGACCCTCTTCAAGAAACGAGTGAACACTCACATTAAATCATCTTGAGCCGCCACAGCTATGGCATGACAGTTATCAATCCTTCCAAGAGTTGAGATTAAAAATAGTATCTGAGAATGTTAAACCACTAGAACCTGACAAAATCAGTTCGGCACATCCTGTGTAACTGTTTTATTGCGGTGGCCCAGCGATGTGATCTTCGTAGAAAGTTCCTGCAAAACTTCTTCATCTTAAGACACCGTCTCCCTACGAAGGTTGGCGATCCAAATGGCTATTGTTGTGCGGGAAACCGCAGCTCTGGTAATCTCTATAGATGTCTGTCCGAATCATCTGCGTAAGTCTCTCATCCATGAATTTTGTTTAAGTCCGACTGACTGTTTTCCTTCGATCTTGCCTTCTATTATCAAACGGAGAATCTCATATCGTTCGCCTCTCATGATTTGTCCTAGGTACTTTCTCTCCTTGACTGTCGTGAGGAGTTCTTTATGTTTACCCAGTTGCTGCATAACGTCTATGTTTGTCTTATGTGATGTCCAAGATATTCGCAGCATTCGCCTGTAGGCGTACATTTCCAACGCATCGATTCTCTTGTGTTCTCTGTGGTTACATCAATGGTCCAGCTCTCACATCCGTATAGAAGAACAGGGAAGATGTAGCAGCGACATAATCTGATCTGGAGTTCTAGCCTAAGGTTTCGATTTGCCAGAAGTGTCCTCATGTTATTCAGAGTTTTCCGTGCTTGAGCAATTCTTGATCTAATTTCGACCTTTGGGTCGCATTGCCAAGTATTTTATAGATGGCAATGTTCTCTCCATTGATCACTAGAGTAACGGGTCTTGGTGATTTTGAGAATACAAATAGTTTGGTCTTCGATGTATTCATATAAAGCCCAAAGTTCTCGCTATGTTCCACAATGAGGTTCATAAGGGATTGAAGTTCTGTTATACTGCTGGCTATCACGACATTATCATCTGCGTATCGAAGGTTACTTATATTGATTCCATTGATCTTTATGCCTGCAGTTGAATTTTCGAAAGCTTCGATGAATATTGTCTCAGAATAGAGATTGAACAGCAGTGGGGATAGTACATATCCTTGTCTCACGCCTCTTCTTATTGCTATCTCCTCTGATGTGGACCTTTCGATTTTGACTGTTGCTGTTTGGTGCCAATAGAGTTCAGTAATGATCTTTAGATCTTGAGCATCGATCCCTGTTGATTTTAGGATGTTGATCATTTTTTGATGTGACACACAATCAAAAGCGTTTTTATAATCAATAAAGCATGCGAATACTTCTCGGGTAGCCGTTCCGTTCCTAAAGCCAAATTGCGAACGATCAATTACGGACTCACACTTTTTGTATATACGGGTATCAATGATTCGCAAGAATATCTTCAAGGCGTGGGACATCAAACTGATCATGCGGTATTCGACACATTGTGACTGACTGTTTTCCTTCGATCTTGCCTTCTATTATCAGGCGGAGAATCTCATATCGTTCGCCTCTCATGATATGTCCTAGGTACTTTCTCTCCTTGACTGTCGTGAGGAGTTCTTTATGTTTACCCAGTTGCTGCATAACGTCTATGTTTGTCTTATGTGATGTCCAAGATCTTCTTTGGCAAAGTAATAAAAGTGGATCTCAGCCAGTCTGTGGGTATTTTTCCGACTCTGTACATTCGGTTAAATAAATTAGTAATGAGATCTAGAGAAACCCCGTCTTCAGCAGCTGCAGGTTCAAAGGTTTCCTGTAAAACTAACAAATAGGTAGTTTTACTCGTCTCTTTATTGTATTGTGGCCCATGGTGATGAGTTGATGGAGGAACTAGTTGTTTGAAGAAGGGATATCTAACAATCTTCGGATAATCGAATATATCCCCTTGAGTGAAGTTTTTATTAGGTAAAACACACAGCAGTATAAATTACAATATATCTCACTGTAACACGACTTTTATATTGATTCTTCAAACCGAAATACCAGTGTTATTAAAAATAAAACTGTTCGAAATTTCAACAATTTTTATTAGTTTGTCCAATCTGAGTTAAATCCTTTATTTGTATATATTTAGATAGAAATACGTTATTTGGCGCCACAGTCCAATTTCGCCCATTTTAATGGCATTTTAAACAATTTTATGACAGTTTATCCTTCCTAAATTAAAACTGGAGCCAGTGGAAATATCGAACGTGCCACGTAAGTACGTCAGCTGAAAAGTCCAAAAATGGAATCGACTTGTTGATATTAATTTCGACGGTTTTATACAATTTATCCCTTGAATAGTATTCAAACTGTTGTACACGTAAATATACATTGTATTATATTACTCTACACCGAGAAATCCGCAGATTTCTAACTATTACTATTTCTACTATATAATTGAAATTGTTTTCATTGTACGTATGAATAACTTTAAACTTACTGTGATCAAAGTATACAAATAATTATTTGATTAAAAACAAAGTTAAGGGCTTATATACAATTTGAAATAACCAATTGATCATGAAGGTACTGTAATTGGTTGGCAAAACACTACAATAACGATAATTTCATGAATGGAGACTTTTCTGGAACGCTTCATTCGGAATTGCTTTCATCTGCTCTGTCGTGGTCATCTCAATGAGTGAAATGGCGTTAAAACTTTTTCCTTTCAACACATTTCTCATTTCTGAAAAAAGCCAGAAGTCATATGATGCTGAATCTTGTGCGCAAGAAGGATGTGAACTAAAAAGGTTACAAGCAAATCAAAAGAGAACAATATCAATGTTCTGCTCTTGCCTTCCTGGTCTCCAGTCCTGAATCTTATCGATTTTGGGGCTTCTTAAAGGCTTCAGAAACGAAATTCCTTTTAACCTGAACAGGATTTTCACTTGGCAGTACGATACTGAGTAAGCTAATATTCTTCCAAAATGCCACCAAGAACATAAATGATCTTCTATAATATTTTTCTTCTTCGTGCACCCTTATGCGCAGTACTCAGGCCTTTTGGCCCACTGTGATGCCGTGTTGTGTTGGTGTTATCAGTCTTCCAGAGTCTTTTCATAAAATATGCGAGACTGTTATAAGGGGTCCCCTGGATCACGAAGGCACTAGGTGTGTTTCAGTGCCCAAATATTTCAAATCTGGTGGCCTTATGAGCAGGACAATCAAAGAGGATATGTTCCGTTGTTTCATCATTTTCTAGGCAACCACGATATTGGATGATTTTCGACATGTAGTGTAGATGCTTATTGAGTTGGTGTCCCGTCAATAGGCCAACTATCATCGCAATAGATTTCTTGTCAAGTGACAATAGTTCATGTTGCCCCTTCTTGATTGGGACCCTTTTATAAGCCTTTTTGACAGTCATAGTTCGATATGCATGCCCAGTAGTTCAGGACTTCGGCAGTGTTTTAATCCTGGAAAAAGGAAAGCATGTAGATCCATGAGATAATCGTACTAGGTTTTGGTCCCATCGACCTAGCAGCTGTTGCCTTTTGTCAAACCTGTTAGGTCTGCTTCTACATTCCCTTCAATACGTCCTAATTTGCCTTCATCAACTAATTTGGATGTAACCCTTGGATCTTTCAGGTATCCCATGGAGCATATTATATGTATTCTTTACTACGAATATCCAACTATTTTAATATATTTCTAGAGTTTTCCTAGGATCTTCTCCTATTGTACAAGACTTTAGCAAGTATGATTATTCTTTATAATGAATCTGGACGTTTGCATTTTTACGAAGTATGTTAATTTCCGAACTTTCCAACAGATTCATTGTCATACTTTATCGCATTTGGGGAGAATTTTCAAATTATCTAATATACTAAAAGTGTTCAAAAACTGTGTATTCGTTATCTGACAGAGATGTTCTTTGAATAAAGATTCAAAATTTCGACGTACCAAAGGAGGTTGTTGAACTGAATTTGGAAAGATAATGGCTAATTTTCGTATTTATTTTCTGGTTTTTCTTTAATGGAATATAGCAATTGGAAATTTGTTTCAGCTCTTTGTGTTTAAAAATACTGTTTATGTGAGAAAGAGGAATATTAATATTTGATGAACTTTTCCTAATGATATTGTTTTCTGTATTAGAGTCTGTTGTGAATAGGCGAATGGAAAAGACCCTGTGAAACATTGAATCATAAACGGCTAATTTATCTGTAAGGTGATCATAAGAATCCTTCGAGAACGTTGAGCCTGTAAATATTCCTTTTCTATATATATTGTAGGTGAGATTATAATTGAGTTCAATGATGATTATGTCAAGGAAATTTATTGAATTGTTGCGTTCAGTTTCAGCAGTGAAGGTTATTTTATATTGCATTTCGTTCAGAAAGTGTAACAACTAGCCTATTTGTCAGTTTGAGCCTTGAAAATCCTCAAGAATATGATCAACGTATCTTTATCAAAAACTTATATATTTTTGTGTTAACTTATTATTTATTATAGATTCCTCAAGATTATTCATAAAAATATCTGCTAAAATGGGGCTGAGTGGGGACCCCATGAGGAGTCCTGCTGTTTTGTTTGAAAATTTTGATTCAAATTGGAAATGGAAATAATTTTGTGACAACCAGATCATTAAAAGATTACAAAATTCATCTATAATGTGCGGTGAAGTGTTATTTTAGCGAAAGATTTCTTCTGTTGGAATGATTGGGTATATATATATATATATATATATATATATATATATATATATATATATATATATATATATATATATATATATATATATATATATATATTCTTTTGAAAAAGAGGATTTACAAAAATTCGAATAATTGTATTTACAATAAATGCTTATATCTATAATTTTGGTGTGTATAAAAACACAAAATAAAGAGTACCAAAGATTTTTCCGCTTAGCAGCTTCAATTCTCATCTTGCACTCCATGATTTCCAGACGAAGACAAGGGTGAAAGGAAGGGGGTTTGGGACAGGAATCTGTAACAATAAAAGAAGAGAACCAGCAGAAAAATATTTCAACAATCATACCGGACTCTTATATGTATACTCATTTGAATTTAAGAAAAAATTTTACATAGCAAGCAAGGCCATAAAAAGAACTAAGGAGATCATCAAAAAGTACTTAACATGCGATATTTCCTCTTTCGCATAGATGTTCTTCCTGAAACATAATCACTTCCTTGTTCTTGCTTGAAGTATAATCGCAAAATCCATTCAATATTTAAACTCAACAAAACAATTCCCTCTCTGTTTGACCGGGAGAGCCTCGATTACTAGGGTCGGTCTTATAAGTGATGCCGATTATGATCTATAGATGTTCTAGAATCATTATGAACCCAATAATTTGGGTTGACATCTCCCATATATTATTTCTTCGTGGTTCTTGTTCAATTTAAAAAAATTTGCGAAAAATGTTTGACAGTCGTTTTGAAAATATGACGTTAATTCAATAAAAAATGGTTAAGTGTCGTAAAGTTTATCTATCATAATTCAAAATGGTATATTTTGGGATGAAAGTTATATAAAATGAATTTTCATAAAATGAATCTTCAACAATATCAATAATTGAAACATTTGAATCAGAATCCATTAACAATTGTACGTAGTAAATAGACTCTAATGAGATGTTTATAAAGTGTAAACCATAAATATATTGTTGTGAATGCGAGGAAAATTTAGTCAAAAACAATTGAAATATAGTGTTCACGAGTTCATTGAATAATCATTTTCTGCAGGCGCAACAATCAAACTGATTCCTCAATCTACGATACGACAGACTCATTCTCATTACATGATTCACGGTAAGAAAAAAAATGACTACAATGGACGAAACTGATACAAAAATAATAACAAAATAATAATAATTAATAATTATCAATTTAACAAGATCGCTAACAATATAATATATGGAAGAAATTTGTTTTGTTTTGTAGAATACTACATTGAACTAACGAGTAGCTACTCTCATCGTCAACAACCAATATAAATGCCAGAAACAAATGGATCTTGAGGGACTTTTCGATGCATTATGAGTTATTGAGCAATTTCTATAAAGAGTCTGAAAGAAGATGGATACGGAATTCCCCCATTTTAATTATTATTTTTTCCGAAATCGTCTGATTCGTCTTGCAGATCGGAGTTGAGCTCGCGAAAGAACGAACAATAAATTAAATTAAATTCTCGTAAAGGGTCGAGTCTCGCAAATGCGACCAGTATTCTGATTTATCTTTTATAACTTGTTCTTCTTGTAGGCGCGAATGTACTTAGACTCGAGTTAAAAGAAAGAAATGAGAATATGATCTCATTTTGTTGGTTTCAGTGGAATGGATATCAATTCGATAGCCTTTTAGTCTGTTCATCGATTTTTTCGGCGTTGTTGATCACACGTGGCGTAGTTATCAAATAACGAGACTTTAGCTTAGAATAACTCAATTGAATATACCATCGGTTACGCTAGATTGAATTTTGAATGCTGGTTATCACCAAAATTCTGAATTACTTCTTTAAAAACATAAAATATGAAAAAGGGCCAAATCAAACAACGCAGAATAATATCTCTTATCCAAAATATTGATGTAATGCATGATAATATTGACGATGTAGATGATGATAATGTGTTAACCCTAAGACAATTTCCGGAGTCATTTGAAGAATTTGAACTGCCACACATGCATTACATTTAAAAGCTTCACAAGATATGGATAAGGCTAGACCCTAAAGTAATTCATAGAGAAAATTTATGAAAGAGCTATGGCAAAATATGGAGCAGTTTGAAATTTATGTTTGAGGTCTCCTAAACCCTGTGAAATATATCTAGAACCAACTGGAAAATCCTCTACTTCTCCATGTCCAAAGATGTAATTCATACTATAATTACATTCAAGATCTATTGGCAGTAAAGGGTACCCTAAATGAAACTTTAAAGAAACTAGAATTGGCCATTTTCAGGAAATTGAAATTAAATTTCTTCTCGAATATGTAAGCTATTCAAAGCCTATTGCTGATGGCATCAGAAGTTTAGAAGGAGACAAAGATACTTACTATGGATGTCCTATACCAGAACTGATGAGAATGCAAAGAATTCTAAGCAGTTTGAAAATGGATAACCCTACATATTGTGATGTATTGATAGATGGTATTAAAGAAAGTCTTAATAGGCGTTTTGAGAGATTTTATAAATTAGAAGAGACAAAAGCAAAAGATGCCATAATAGCATCAGTATCTTATCTCTTTTTCAAAATTAAATGGGGGCCAAAAGCCAACAGTGAATACATCAAAGAAGTATTTGTTTCAGAAGTGGGAAAGATAACAACAAGAAGACGAAAAGCGTTCCCAAGTCTTACATACTGACTCTGATAAAAAAAAAGGAAAGGACAGAATCTTATTATATGTTTGTTGACGACTCTGATTCTTCAGCAGCCAGTGATAATTTTAATACTACTACAATAGATCTAGAAACACTTCAATTTTTAAAAGATGAAGACAATACCTTCCTTAAATATAATACCTGTTTACCGAGTTCTGCCCCTGTTGAACATATATTTTCTTTTGGTGAAATGATTATGAGGCCCCATAGGAGGAACATGAAAAATGAATTCTTTAAAATCAGTTAAATGAAAATAAGTGCTTATGCTTAGCAAGATATTTTATTTTCAAAACCTATTTTAGAAAAACGTATTTTGCATTTTGTATTTAAATACTTTTATTCAAAACTATTTTGAATTTCTATTTGAAATAGTGCTACCAACTATGCATTTGTATTTTGTATTCAAATACTTTCACTAAACTATTTTTCACATCTCTGTATATTTCTGTAATCGAATATAGGTTACCAACAATATGGTGTAAAGTAGTTGAACATAACACATGTTATGTAGCTTCCTCATTATTGCAATAAACAATACAATGTGCAGAATAATTCAACAGCACTCGACACTCGAAACAGGAACAGAAAATGAATTCACAAAATGCAATAACCTTATACTTATGGAAACCAAGTGTGTAACTAAAGTAATAAAATATGTTTTTAGTGTAATGTTGAAATAATAAACTACGAATATATGTCACGATTGTTATGATCGACGATAACTTCTGCAGTTCAAGTTCCGTGTTTGATAAAACATACGTCATCTTCCTCTCATTCCTACTGCTTTATAAATTGCGTTCATCGCGAATGTATCAATTTCTAAACTAGATTTTCCGACAGACGTTGTCTAGTCTTCAATAAATTAGCAGATTTTTCTGTAGAACGTAAAATTATCGATTTATATTTTTCTCATTGAACACTTTTATCTACTATTTTTCAATGATATTCGACCACAGAGATAACTTCACGATTCATTTGAATCTTCAGTTACGTTTTGAGTCTTTTTTCATTCAAAATACAGAAAAATGTGAGTAATTTCAACAGAAATAATGACCAAATAGCCTAGGGCAAAAATTACGATTGCTGTGGTGGACAACGTCACGGTAACGCACGCAGAAATATTTACTATTCTCTAGTGTGTACAGGAATACCTACACATGAACTATAGAAACGCATACATCTACATATGCTCTGATAGCCAAAACGCCCTTGGATGTCTGAAAGATACGAACTGGTAGACGAATGCAGAACAGCACTTCGACAACTCAGTGCTACAAACAGTCACTCTGATTAGGTGCTCGGCCCATCAGGGCATCAAAGGAAACGAAATAGCAGAAAGCCTCGCCAAAAGGGCAACAGCTGTCTGTTCAGTCTGGTTTCCTTATGAGCGGAACATTCGAAGATTGTGTGTGCCGTTGTTTCGTCATTTTCTAGGCAACCACAGCACCGTGTGGTTTCTGATAGTCTCATAACGTGTGGGTGTTTGTTGAGTTGGTGTCCCGTCAATAGGCCAACTACCATCCCAACAGACTTTTTATCAAGAACAATAGTTCATATACCCTTTTTTTTTATTGCGGCCCCTTTATGAGCCTTTTTGACTGTCTCAGTCCCGAGATGCCTGCCCAATAGTTCAGGTGGTGTTCCAGTTTTGAAAGAGAGAGAGCACATGGGTCCATGGCATGGTCAGAATTGGTTCTAGTCCCATCGGCCTAACAGCTGTTGCCTTTTAAGCAAGGCTGTCTGCTATCTCGTTTCCTTCGATGCCCTAATGAGCCGGGCATCAAATCAGAGTGACTCTGTTTGTAGCAGTGAGTTGTCGAAGTGCTGTTCTGCATTTGTCAACCAGTTTGGATGTAACCTTCGTATCTTTCAGACATCCAAGGGCGTTTTGGCTGTCAGAGCATATGTAGATGTATGCGTATCTGTAGTTCGTTTGTTGGTTTTCCTGTACACACCAGAGAATAGGAAATATTTCTGCATGTGTAACGGTGACATGGTGTCCCAGAGTAATCGTAATGTTTGTCCTCGGGATGTGAAAGCCGATGCCTGTCCCCATTCCTGTTTTGGACCCGTCCGTTAATCATGTAGGATCCTGTGGGGTGAGTGAGGCGTGGGGTGTGGTCCAAATTTATTTTGGTGGAATAACGACCCTGAAGGGTTTGTCGAAGTGGTAGGTGACTTTTTATGTGTTCTCCTCTTGTGAGAAGATCAGGACGGAGTTCTCTAATTTTGTTCAGGGATATGGAGTGTCCAGAAATTGGATTTCTGTCCCTCCACATACCTCCTTTCTACAGTCTCAAAGAGGCCCTCATGGCCACCTCCTCCACCACTATGTGTATAGGAGGAATACCCAGAAGACACACCATACAGGCCATGAGTGCGGATCTCAAGGCTTCCGTGATTGCTAGACATGCTTGCCTTTGGATCTTGTTGATTTTGTTCTGTTTTATCTCTTCACCCAGCGTAGGCCACCATACGATGGCCGCATCGGTTAGGCGCGGTCTTATCACACTTATCACCCCATCTGGGACGAAGAATCTCCGGCAGGCCCAAAGTGTATTTTGCGCTCTTTGCGCTTGTCTTTCGATGTGATTGTCCCAATTTAGTTTGATCACCGGCAGGCCCAAAGTGTATTTTCCGCTCTTTGCGCTTGACTTTCGATGTGATTGTCCCAATTTAGTTTGGTGTCAAGCACCACACCTGGATATTTCACTTATTTTGCTAGTGTTAGTTCCTCGTTGAATGGGTGCCTTGAAGGGCGGTAGTTACTCTTTTCGAGTGAGTAGAATCATGTCGGTTTTGTTTGGATTAAAATACAGGTTGTTCTCTCTGCACCATTGTTCAGTCATTTGCAGAGCGTTTTGCGCAACTTCACATATGGCGCTGAGGTTTTTCCACTAACAAGGAGGACGAGATCATGGGCATAACTTATTGAGATAACAATTCCATTCTAGTGAGGTAACAGTTCCAATGTCGTATCCGATTACTATGTCCCTTACAAAAGGTGCACATGTTTTCGTGCGTTTTGAAAATGACTGGCAGCAATTTTGATCAACGGTGTGCTTTGCTTGGACTTGGACACAATGCAATTGAAACATTTGAAAAACTTCGACAGGAGAAAGTGTTTTTTCAAGGGCCCAATTTTTTTCGAAGGTTTGGGCGTTTTCAGAGGCCCAATTTTTCTCGAAGATTTGGGCATTTTCAGAAAGAGGAGAATCGATTGAAGATGAACCACGAAGCATAAGGCCTTCAAGTACAACAATGAAAATCTCTGGTATCGTGGGTATTCAGATCGACAATTGATCGTCAAAATGATTGCGGAAAAGTTGAATTTGAATCACACCTTCATACATCAGACTTTGACCAATGAATACGAGAAAAATTTGTGCAAAACGGTTACGAAAAACCTTTTCCAAGACCAAAAAGATATCAGGAAGGAAAGATGTGTCGACCTACTATTCACCAGACTTGTGCCCTTGTCACTTTTTTTTTTCTCGAGAATGAAAAATCACCCCAAGGAAATCAATTTTGGAATACTTGAGAACATCCAATTAGCTACAACCGACCAGTTGGAGGCTATTCCAGTATTCGAGTTCTACCAATGCTGTGACGATACGAAGGACCAGCGCTGTGTGACTTTTCAAGGAAATTATTTTGAAGGAGACAATATTGCATTGTAATTGTATTTGAATATTTCATATCACTTTATACTTGGTTTTCATACTGTTCAATGATGAACGAACGAAACTTCGGTAACAGTGGTTTATTAATTTGGTTTATTTTTTTGTTGTGACAACAGTAAGACATTTCATTTGCGTTTTAATATAACCTTCGATGCTTTTGAAATCGTATACAGCTACCATATTCCACTTACAAGGCCTATAATATGTTTCATTGTCCCGATTAGTCAATATGAAAGGGCATTCCATGTATTGGGGTGTAAATTGGTACATGAAGCTCTAAGGCATGCATGTAGCAAGTACAAACAAATATACATATTGATATACGATATCGATTAATATCTTGTACGCCGATTAAATCACTTGGAGATGCCGAGATTGCTATCAAGTAGCTACATTAATTGTTGTTGAATACATAATTCGTCTGGTTCTGTATTTCTCACGACGACACCCACTTTTAAATAGAAGTCATATTTAAGAAAGTCTTGGAGTTAGAACAAATATGAACAATCACCCACGTTCTTTAGGTGCAATCTTAGCTTTTCGTAACTCTTTGTGTAAACAATTGTTTATTTTCTTGTGCAATATAACGTATTACTAAATACGTTTTTAAGATGACTGATACCTTTGACACTTTAAGAGGTTTTATTCAGTGAGAGTGTTTCAGATTTCAATTTTTCTATTTTCTTTTCGTAATATGCATATAATTCAGTCTACTCGTAGAAAATTCTCAGTTATACGACGATTATTTTCGAAGTGTCACTCATAATGTGAGGTGCTTTTGAAACAAATGCGTTTTTCTTAAAACTACGTTTCTCTAGTCGGTTATCAAGATTTCCCGAAAACGGTTTGGACGATCAGTTTAGCATTTCCATACGAGTATATAGGGTGTCCATTCAATCGGTTTATAACTTTGATCTTGTTGAATATACTGAAAAAGTATATATTTCGAATTTGGGAGGCTTTTACTTGATGAAATTCCATTATCAATAATAAAACACAAGTAATGTGTTTTTGGAATTTTACTTAATTATGATTCGTAACGCGTTCCACTACACCTTAGCTTCTTCAGACGAATGGATGTACAGAAAATAAGAATTGATCATTTTCTGTATTGATTATTTTCTGTACATTCATTCGTTACGAATCATAATTATTAAGTAAAATTCCAAAAACACATTACTTGTTTTATTATCGAAAAAGTATATAAACAACCAAGTTGATTCTTGAATGATATTCTAACAGCCTGTAACATTCTCATTGGTTTGTCAGTTCCGAAAATACCAAAAATTGACCTGTACTTAGACACTTTAAATGGTAACCTCATATTTCCATTTTTTTTGATTACTCATTCAATTTTGATTACTTATTGCTGAAGAAGTATCACTTAAAATTCAGTATTTTTCGAGTAAAGCACACAGCAAACACTATGGGCCAAACGGCCTGAGTGCTGCCAACAAAGGCGCCGTGCAAGAAGAAGATCACATGTGCACCTAACGCTGCTCAAAGCTCCTCGTCTCACGCGTTGTCGGATCCGAAGCCACGTTGCCAGTCTCATTACTCATATTACAAAATTCGTAGGTTAATATTTGGATTTGGTTTTCTACCCCTTGGAACGGAAAAATAATCGAGAGAGTAGGTGGCTTCCGTAAAAACTGATCAATGGCGGATTCGTTACTAAGCAAACTATGGTGGAATATTATGAACAAGATGTGTCTTTGTTTGAAATTTGATGTAGAAAAGACTATGGCAAGGTTGGTCTTTATAGACCTTGTTATTTAACATGATATTAGAAAAAGTGTTGAAAGAGAGCAATGTCAATAGACAAGGAACAGTGTTCAACACGATGTATCAATGTATGGCACATGCGGATGAACTTGTTTTGTCAATGAGAGGAAGGAAAGAACTAAAGGAATTTATTTGTTGGCTCGTATAAAGTGCAGAAAAAGTAGATTTGAAAATGAATGAAGGAAAAAGCAAGTTCATGCAACTGGGAACTATACAGCAAGGATTAGGATTTTTTGAAGTACAAACTGGAAACAGGAAAAAGAATTTGAAGAAGTCACTAAAGGAGGTGGTTGTTGTTAATATCTTCAAGGAACAAGCTATGCACCTATCGCCGTAGTTGGGGTATTTCTTTGAGCACCCAGTACACTTCTCACCATCCGTGAGAAATGGTCGTAAATCTTTGGAATCGTCCAAAACAGGACTTTACTGCCATCTAATAGATACCATAAGGATCAAATTTCAGGCCCACATTGTTCTATAAAGAAAAACTTCTGTGTACCTTCTCTGGTGTTGACACAAATTTGGTAACAAATGTTGAACTGTCATTTATGATTAGCACTTTTCAAATATTCCGAATATTTTTCTCAAAATTTACATTTGGTTATGTAAACTATTCATATTATAAATGCCAATATAATCGATTCAGTTGCACCTTTCATGATTATAATGTCAACAATGACTGAATATAATTATAGGCTCATATTATCACATTCTATATTAGCCGGAACAAGTATTTGTTGTTTTATTGGACACAGAAGCAAATTGTCGCTTATATCTTATGGATTAATTGCCGTTAATTCATTTTTAGGTGTTTGGAGATGGAGCTTTTATGGTAATAATGCAACTATACAATACTACAAGTTATCAACCACTTGCCAAGAAGTAATGACCCTTGCGCCAATTTCAGCCGAACTATGGAGCAAAGGAAACATGATTCCCCATTTCTGGCATATTCAATTACTTTTTCCAATAATTCCATTAGGATTTTTATCTGCTAATAGAAACTATAAAGCAATAAGCTTAGTAACAAATACATTAAACGGAATCGCTATAATTTTAGTGTCAGCCAAAACAGAAAATTGGTGGGCAATAACAAGTGTAATATCTTTCCTGGCAGGATATTTATTTATACAAACTAACGACAGTATCCTCGAATTGGAGATGATCAATTACGAATTATGTTTTTTCTGTTATCTTGCTATGCGTGCTTTAAACAGATAATATAATCAACTTTATATAACTTGCAATTAATGGTTATTTTCATACGAGCCTAAATATTACACAACAGTGATCAATGAATTATTGCTATTTTAATGCACTAATTACCAAATAAGAGACATATCGGAATGGCGGAATGATCAAAAACTGTCAAGATAGCATAATTTGATTAATTGCAACCGAATTTTTCAAGGATATATTTTTATCATCCTAATTCGAAAATAATTTAAAATTAAACATTCATTATCAAGTTTTGGCACCTATTTCGACAATCGTTAATTCATTTCATTCATAATTTATAAAGTTCTGAATAACAATCTGTAACGACCAATCTGTTATGAACCGACCTCGATATTTTTAATGTTAGAGAATTCAACTGGAAGTTGATAAAAGATAAAAATGGTGTATTATGGATTAGCTGTTGCTAACGTCTTCGTATGTGTCGATGATAAATAGGAATACTGTTTTTTATTAGGATATATTGAAGCTCATATTTTTTCCCTGTATCGATTTAAAGGATACAGACGGAGGACTTCAAATTCGGTAAATTTAGACGTCTGGCAATAATTTTCATAGAAATTCATAGGACAAGTCAATTTTTCTCTGGTCAGTTATATTTATCATCTTATTTCTTTTTGGGCAAAACCCCCCCCTTTTTTTCGAATGGTTTGACATGTTACACCTTTTTGGAAAGGTTTAATTTAATAAACCATTCCTTTTGGAAATTATCATTCAATTTCATCTTGAAAAATTGAATAATAGTGACCATTACTTAATACAAATCAATTTCGAATGATCAATAAAAGAAAATTTAATAAACACTTATTTACTCAATTCGCAACGCGTTTCGGCGACATTCACCAGATAGAAAAAAATTATAACTAAACTTAGGTACTAGAATGTTTATATGATCTAATATCTAATAATATCTATCCAATATTTGGATAAAAGTGAGTAGAATCACCCTATGCAATTCACTGAACTATTATCTTAATGACTGAGCAGGAAACGAATTAAAACAGGAATTATTGTCAGAATCTACCTATGCATTCAATAATATAATGAAAGGTTTATATCTATTAATTTCAAGGGATTCGCAAAAGTCGTGTTTTTTATTAGATGTATGAAAGATTTCAAAACTTTGGTTGAAATTATGATTTTCTTCAATTAAATGGTTCGCGTAATTAGAATGTATTCTTTTATTGATGAAACTGCGAAAATTTTCATTGACTCTAATATTGAAATCTCTGTAGGTTCTACTAATATACATCCTTCTATACCTACTGCAGCTAACTTTGTATACGCCCAAAATTCATTTATCTATTTTACTTTTAATTAAATTTTATGTTTTGGATAGATTACACCACACAACAGCAATTCTGATAATTAAGGTAGGGCACAAGATATAAGTCTAATTTTTAATTACTCAAGCAATAGCAATAATTTCAACATAGCTTTCCAAACTAATAATAATTTAGGCAAATATATAAAAAATCATAAAACCAAATCAGGTAAAAACAATAAATCAGGTGTTTATAGATTGAATTGCAATGACTGTGATAATTTCTACATTGGTAGATTACATAGAAATTTTAATATTAGAATATCAGAACATGAACGCAGTTTTTCAAATAAAAATCAGATTCAAATTATGCGAATCATCTCTTAGAAAATAATCACTCTTTCGACTCACAGTTTGAAACTTTGCATATAGATAATAAATATTGGAAGGTAGATCTCTGGGAAACTTTAGAAATCAATAAATACAAACAATCAGGTAGACTCATCGACACAAGTCGATTTAACCCCTTCACTTCTATTGAATCTCTTCGGGGAGCAATCGATTCCTTAATTTTATTGGATATACCTGTCATAAATAACCACTTAAGAAGAAGCAACCCAATAAGCTTTTGATTACTCAAGAACATTTATATTTATATTCTCATTCTTGTTTTCTGTACATTCATTCGTCTGAAGAAGCTACGGTGTAGTGAAACGCGTTACGAATCGCAATTATTAAGTAAAACACAGTACTTGTTTTTTATTATTGATAATGGAATTTTACCAAGTAAAAGCCTCTCAAATTCAAATGATAGTTTAGAAAATATGAAAGATGGCCAATTCTACAATAAAACACAACTGCTTTAAAATTCATGTTATTTTATTAAATTCTTAAATTGAAAAAACTTTAATTTGAAAGATTCTCTTGCAAATGTTGTAGTCAGTGAGCTGTTCTAAATGATCTGGTGAAATCTCTTGCCCTGTTCTTCACTTTGATCCCCAAGATTAGCGGGAAAATTGTCTAGGTGGTTGTGAAGAAAATGTTACTTGATGCTATGTTCTTTGTGTACTTGGTGTAAACACTTTGTTGGCCTAAAAGAAAGTAATCATTTTAAAGTCAACACATATGAGCCAGTTGTTTTCTGTAAACTTAATTTTGTACAAAGCCATAACAATAGATATATATGCTTCTTTCACATTAGTAGAATGTGCAATCGGCAACGACCTTAATTCATTCCCGTTGTGTAAGAAAACACATTTTAAACTCCGTTTTGACGAATCTATGAACAAACGCCTATTCATAACAAACGTAATGTCGTAATCCTATTGCAGCCGTTAAATCACGAACATCTTAACAAAATTCAAAATTATCTACTTCATCAGAATATTTTAGGAAATTCTGTCCTCTGATGCGGTAATAAGAAACTTCATTTTTTTCTTTTTAGCCTAGAAGCCAGGATTCCTGAACCAAACTTTTGCAGTCTCAAATCTCAGATTAGGTAATTTAAATCATCTTCATTGAATAATTTCAGGTCACATTCGAGGTCACTATCACTACTATCAGTTTTCGTCTTAATGTCAATGAACTTCTGCTTGGAAACATTAGCTCGAGGTACAGGAGAAGTTCTAGGGCTCAAAATTCGTCGATGTGCCGATTGTATTGAAGAATACTATGCTACTTATGTTTACCAAACAAAAATAGCAGTCATCATGGTGGTTTACGGGTTCTTTTCATGATAGCAATTTTATACCATATTATATATTTATCCATAAACATAGAAACTCAATGCACGTTTTCAAACCTTTCGAGGAATTCAAGGTTTATAACGCATTACCAGCGGATGCCCAAAGTAATTCTTGTGAGCATCACTTACGAACTCAGATTTAAACGGTTTTCTTTTAATTTATACTATCCGCAAATAAAACACAAATTATTTGAATCATTCACACAAACTATCCTTTACGATACCATGTCAAATTACAGCAAGTTAAATCAAAATTTTTTTAATTATCAGCAAATTATTACGGTGACTAAGAGTTTTTTAATTGAAGCTATAACTCGTGAACAAGAGTTGTTAGAAAGAAAATGAGGGTATATTTAAAATCAGCGATGTCAAATAAGTAAGCATAAGCCATTCATCAGACGAAAAGTATCCAGTGTTATTATTGGTTCGGAATGTGATATTCTTCTTGGCAGTAACCTAATGGAAGATAAAAACATTTACTCATATTTTGTAATGTTATGTAGATATCTACCTGATTTCGTGTGTTCCTTAAATATCGGAACAGAGTTAGGTTTATTTTCAAGAAACTGTCATTTCAGCTATTTCCATAAAAAAAAGTTCTCTTCTTCCAATTTATTCGTTAGGAAAATTATCGTCCAGGTATCATTTTTGCTTATTTAAGACGAAGTGCAATCGCAGCTTGAGGTCTAGTGCTGACAGGCTAATCATCATCAAAATTTTAATTTTATACGAGTCGGTTAGATGCATAAACTGAACGTGAGCTTCAGGGTTTTAACAACATTCATAGCCAGATCATTAACAGAAAACCATTTTTAGGCCAACTGATGCAATTCACCATACTTCACCTGAAGACAACTGAGCCCATCGGAACTTCTATGCCTATTAATATTACGAGTTAATGGTGTGTGCGAAAGTAGGTAGTCTAATTTGAAAAATTGGACTTTTGTACCTTTGAAACTTTGAAAACACTCTGTATACCGTGAAGCCTCTAATTGCATTGAATTCTGCTGAATGAGCCTCTTTACTTACAACGATCTAGAAGTAATCGATATTGAATGATCTTCAGTATTTTTGTGATGCTTTCTAAGAGACAACCAATACTATCACATATACACGATGCAAGGAGAAAATTGAATATCGGTATGATGTTGGAGGGCAGATTTTGGCCCGCGTCAGCTCGGTCAGAGATCTGGGGATCACACTCGATGAAGCTCTGAATTTTAACGAACACATATCAAATGTTACGAAGAAGGCATTCCAAATGCTCGGTTTTGTGCTGCGTAACTCTGACGTTTTCTCTCCCGATGTTCTGAAGCTGCTATACTGTTTCTTGGTACGTTCAGTGGTGGAATATGGTTGCATGGTTTGGTCCCCACATACCTCAGTTTCCATAGATTGTCTAGAAAGGGTGAAGCGACGATGTCTTCGATACTTGTCGTTTCGATCTGGACTGACCATCTGCGAGCGCTCAATAATTGTGATGAGTGAAAGATTTAACTTGAAATCACTCAAATGTAGAAGAATCATTTCTGATGTGTGTCTCTTATATAAAATTCTTAATGGTCTAATAGAATGTCCTGAACTATTAACATTATTCAAATTCAATGTTCCAATTAGAATAACTATGTTTACACCATTGTTTAAGGAAAGAATTTGCCGAACGAATTACTCAAAGAACTTCTTCACAGGTCGCTCGGTTGCTATTGCGAACAAAATACATACTCAGGTTGATCTCTTTGCCGTTTCGCTGCGTTCATTGAAAAGGCGATTGGAACTCCTTTTGTTGCATTGATGTTTTCGTTGTTGATTGCTTGTTTTCATTTCGCGTCTTATGGATTGTCATTGAAAATTTCTGATGCTGTTTTATGTAAAGTTATGTTTTGTTAAATATTTGAAATTATTGTTATGTATTTTTTATTCGACATTAGGATGGATTGGGGTTTCCGTTCAACTTTATACACATATAATGTCAATTATGATGTATTAAAGTATAATGAATAAATAAATAAATAAATCAGAAATCGCAAAATGCCGATTGAAAAATTCATATCTCCCTTTCGGTTGATTTAAAGTGGCATTATAATATTTATAATATTATATTACATTGTGAAAAATTGTTCAGAATTCAATTTTCTACAATAGAAAAAAAAATAGAAACGTACATTACGCCATTTGAAATAACAAAGATGGTGTCAACTTCCGGTATAACCAGAAGTGCCACCCGGTATAACATCAATTAATAACATACAACATGTTAACAGTTTATCAAATACGCCCGGTATATAGTCAAAGATACTGCCAACAAGTTCCATGAATGTCCACATAGTACTTTTTTCCTAAAGAGAGTAAACTAATGAACTGAAGTTCAGGTGAAATTCCTATTAAATTGAAGATCAAGACATTTATTTCAATAATTTGATTGAGGAGGTCGTTACTTGATGAAAACCGATATACATATTTTCAATGAAATAAAACTAAAGTATTTAGATTTTCACTTTATTAACAAATCTATGACCGGTTTCACCACACTGTGGCTTCATCATACTTTAGTTTTATTTCATTGAAAATACATTTATTTCATTCAAAGAAATTACAAAATAAACAGCGTATGGTCAATAAACCTTCTCCATCGTTTTTACAAAGGTTCTTAAATACTACTTCCCTGCGAGATGAAAAAAGACACTCAAAATCGTACGTCTTTAAGCACGAGTGAGAATCTATTATGTGGTCTGCCCTCATATCAGAACCGACTTATGTGTCTTCCTTTATGAATATTCACCCTCCATTTCAAAAGTAACTGAACTGCTTTAAAAAAATCAGTACTAATAGTGCCATATGTTGTAATATTGTACCCGTCGATAACTTGGTAATTCAATGACATTTGTATGTAAACAACTTGATTTAATGCGTCATGTTTGTTACTGCGTGCAGTACATCGGTCGAAAAATGAGTTATGGTAATGTTTGTCTATCCCGTACGCAAGTGTAGGAGTGGTTCAAGCGATTCGAATCGGCTAGAAAGACCAAGAATGATGACGAAAGATTAGACCGTCCCAAACCTAGATTAACGGAAGAAAACATGGAAAAAGTGCATGAATTAATCAAAAATGATAAAAAACCATCGGTGAAATTTATTGAAATGGAAGGAGCCATTTTTCAAACAACTGTATACACCATTTTGACCGCATTGTTTGGGCCACACAAATTCACCAACGACCAGAAATTTGATCGAATGGAGCATAGCAAAGACATCGTTAGAGGAGCTCGGAAGGACCCAAACTTCTTGAAAACGATTGTGACTGCCACCTACAAATCTCAAATCGGTGGAGCGCAGCAAAACATGTAAATGTTCCTCCAACGAAACGAAACAGAGGCCACTCATCATTGCCACTGGGAAACCATGATAACAAAGGGTAGATGAACAGAAAACATTAATAAGTCACACTAGTTCGACTTTTTACCGTAACGCTACACACTATGTCAGCAAGGAAGCAATCTTTCGAAAGACTAACGCTCCTTATTCATATCTGATTGTCTACCAGGCAAAGAGTACAATCTCAAAAATTACAACTTGCGAAATTATCGCTATATGTGTAGACACATTGCAGAATTTTCATTCAACAGTATTCAATCATTCGTAGAATGTTAAATATCCTTCCCTGAAAGAGCTGCCAACTACTGCTCCTATTTAAGACATCTGACCGAGCTAAACCGCTGCTGAGTGGCCCTGGTTGACGGTGATTATAAAGGGTGGATCGGAAAACCAGCTCCTTAAGGGAAGGATATTTAACATTCTACCGAAACAAAGCGGCAAAATGCTGATTTACTTGGAGAAGTCAAAAGTGAGAATTTTGCTGATTTGTTTCTTCGACTACAAAAGAATTATCCACAAAGAATTTTTTCCACCCGGCCAGCCAGTCATAGGAGACTTTTAATTGGGCGTCATGAAGAGATTACTGGCAAGAATTCGTCGTATTCGAAAAAACGGCAGTAGGACTCTTTTGCATGATAATGCCTCATCACATCGTTCAAATACTTGTAACTGAATTTTTGATCAAAAATCTGATTATTACCTTGCAACATTCACCCCATTCTGAATCGGGCTCCGTGCGACTGGTATGTGTTCCCTAGGCTACATTTGACGATGAAAAGAAAGCGGCACGATTCCATTGAGGCCATTGAAAGTGCGGTAACCGACGCAATAAAGTCCAGTCCAAAAAAGTTGATAGAGAAGCCGTTTGAAAACTTGTTGGCGCGTGCAAATTTGTGTACCAATGCACCAGGCGCATACATACAAGATTTGTACCGAAATTAATACTGGTTCTATCTATTCTCAAAAAGTTCGGTTATTTTTTGAATGGGGGATGTATGTATGTATGTGAGCTTTGTTGAAATAACGCAAATTTGTATAAAATTTTCGAAGATCTGAATATTGTAATATTTCATGCTTTTCGACTTCTGATCACGTCCAAAGCAACCCTCGATGGGAATAGTGAATCCCCATTTCACCTGCGGTAGGTGGAATAGTATACCTACCATTAATATGGAATTCGGTACTATACTGTAAATCTGCAGAACGCTGGCTCCTAGTCTATAAGCTAATCATCGATGCATTTGGTTGCTTACCTTGTCGATGGTTTCAATTTTTTCATTCAAACTTTGGTCAAAGTCATCGTTTGAATTCTTCATGTCATAAACTTCATGTCATACCTTTGAAATTTTTGCGTTCTAATTATGAGTATTTCAAAAATACCAACCGAATTTGCCGAATATTACTTTGTGAATCAATTGATAGCCATAGTCGGAGAAGAAGACACAGTTGTAGGATTCCTTCTTGCAGGTATTTCAGTTATTGATTATGTAATAAAATTTAAACCAAAATATTATTTTAAGGTATCGGCGAATGTGGCAAAAATAATCAAACAAACTTTGCTATTGTACCCTATAATGCCACAGAAGACGAGATCATGAATCACCTACAAAAATTCATTCTAAGGGAACAAATTGCCATCATTTTAGTTACATACGAGGCAGCCCACAAAATCAAACATTTCCTTGTCGAATACAAGAGCTTCCTGCCAGTAATTCTAGAAATACCATCCAAATATCATCATTACAATCCAGCAGAAGATGAGATCATGATGCGTCTGGCACAAAAATATTGTGAAGGTGACGAGAGACGAGCAAGTACATCCTCCAACGGAAAATAACGCGGAATATATTCAGAAACTTCAATACAGTTAAAACAACTCATTTGTAAATTGAATCATCTGTATTCTTGATTGTATTAGATTCGGCAATACTGGTAGCTCACAACATAATTTTTATAAATCATTGAATTTTCCATGAATCCGGAAAAATTTCTCATAATAAGAACAAGCAGTGGCAAAATTGTGGTCGACCTGTTGCCGATTATGCAGAATCTGCAGGAATTTAGCAGAGTGTCAGTGTTCGAGAACTTCAAGAACGATCTGGGAGGCTTTGAAACGAATGCATACGCATGGCTCAGTAACATCGCTCTCAATTTGAATCAACGTCCAATCTTTTGGTTAATAGAGATTAGCAACCAGTAATAACCATGAAAAGACTTACACTTTCCATTCGGAATGGAAAAAATATTAGGTGAGCAACTAAGTTCTTGCTGTTTGTCAATAGACGGCACCAGCAGTAAGTGCTGGTCGATTTTTACATATCGAACGTCTCGAACAAAGCTTAGACATATGGTAAACAAACCACTGTGACACATTAGTGATTTTGTTTTTGCGTCATATACTTTCAGTTGTGAGAAAATGTCTGATTTTGTGCCAAATAATCGTCATTTGCGGGAAGTGTTGATTTTCTTCTTTCATTCGAAGAAAACGGCGGCTGAAGCTCATAGAGAGTTCCAAAAAGTTTACGGAGATGCTGCTCTAAGTGAAACAACGTGCCGGGATTTTTTCCGTCGCTTCGAAACGGTGATTTCGATGTGAACGACCGTCCCCGAGAAGGAAGGCCAAAAATCTTCGAAGGCGCTGAATTAGAGGTATTGCTCGATAAGGATCCGTGCCAAGCGGTTTGCTTCAGCCTTAGGAGTTGCCCGCCAGACCATTTCTAAGCGATTACATGCGTTGGGAATGATTCAAAAGCAAGGAACTTGGGTTCCTTATGATTTGAAGCCAAGAGACGTTGAGTACCGTTTTATCGCTTGTGAACGAAGCAATCCAAAGAAAAAAAATCTTGGGGACTGTCCGGATATGCTTCTACTTCATCGCCTCGGCTGAATATTCACACTGCGAAAGTTATGCTGTGTATTTGGTGGGACCAAGTCGGTATTATTCATTATGAGCTGTCGAAACTGAACGAAACCATCACTGAGGAACAGTATCGAACTCAATTGACGCGACTAACTGAAGCACAGCACGAAAAATAGCCACAATACGAGCAGAGACGCGAAAAACTAATTCTACAGCATGGCAACGCTCGGCCTCACGTTACCAAACCCGTTAAAACGCTCAAATGGAAAGTCCTACCACACCCGCCATATTCCCCAGATATTGCACCATCCGATTATTACTTGTTCCGTTCGATGGCACATGGTCTGGCTGATCAGCAGTTCCGCTCTAATGAAGAGCTCGAAAAATGGCTTGATTCAGGGATAGCCTCAAAATACGAACACTTCTACCGTCACGGTATTCAAGCTCTGCCAGAAAGACGGGAAAAAGTTGTAGCTAGTGATGGGCAATATTTCGAATAATTCGCTTGTAATCATTTTTCACAATAAAGTTTTTTCATAAAAAAAACAGCGAGAACTTTGTTGCGGACCTAATAGTATTTCTTCATAGAGGATAAAAGTAAGAACTTTTGTGTGTTACGTTCTTCTGTTTCGGTTGCTATAGAAATATTGGGAGGCAAGTGCCAATATCTTATTATTTATATTATTATAAATTCATTTTTGAAATTAAGTGAAAATGGTTTGACATTCTACAAGTAGAATATTCAATGTTTTCATCCAGGACGTGATTTCATGAAAAACCTAAAATGGTGTAACTTTTCCCTGAAAACTGAGAAGACCTCCTATTATATGGAATGAAATTCAATAGAAATAGTCAATGTAGATATTTGAATGTATTGTCTTTATTCTGTACGCGTGAATCATAACATCTGAGAATACTCCTACACGCATTGGAGTTATTGAAACAAGAGAATATGTGAAATTTTACTACAACTATTCAATATTGCGACAAGCTCTTCTTTATAACAGAGCCTTAATATATCCAAAAAAAAAAAGTCTGCCAGAGACAAATCGGGGAACGAGCCGGCCATCTTACTGGCCTCCTAGTTCTAATCCAATTATTGCCTATATTCAGGTCGAGTGAATGAACAACGCCTTAGAGAAGCTCCATCATGTTGAAATTAGAGACTTCTTCTTTAAGCAAGAGACAATTCATCAAAATATCTATCGTTAATATTGTTATTCACAATTTCATGGTATCACATACGCTCATGCACAATTATCTGATTATACATCGGCATTGACATTGAATATTAACATGGCGCTGTCCGACCACCAATGTTCATTTTGACGATTGAATATTCCATCACTTTTATAAGTTGAATATCTATTTTTCTCAATAATACTGAGCGTTCGACTCTGAGATATCGCTGTTTCCATTTAAATTTGCTTATTTTATTCCAATATCTCAGTTACTATTAAAGTTAGGTGGAATATATTTTGACATTCTATGAGCACTTTTTTGAGTAGAATGCAGGGACATTCATAAATTCGAAGTACTGTATAAACTTTTGTACTTTTAATATAAACCATAGGTAAATTTAAATAAAAGAGGAAGAGTATATTCCTCTCTTTCCAAATATGCATGCCAGACTAATTTCCATAAAAATATGAATTTTTCCAGATGAGGAATTCTTTCAACATTCTGTGTTTTCATCTGGTATGCTGGTACAGATTTATATAAAATATCCGAAAAACAAAACAAACGAAAATTTACTCATTACTCATGAACAGGGACATATCAAAAATTATTAATAACAAAACAAACAAAAATTGAGAAATCTGGAATAACTTGAAAACAACAGATGATAGCTGCTATCGGTTTTCACTTTTCCTCGAAAATCTCTGTTCGCAGTATTTCACATAGCTGCCGTACTAAAAAATCGAAAATCCGACAAAAATCCAACAAGGTAACTGTAAAGTCTTCATCGTTGGTTGATTGGTGATAAAAACCAACTCTACCCCTTTCCACAGTCTGTTTTCCATAAGTGACAAAATTTGATTGTAATTTTTTGAGCTATTTTCTGCGAATTGGTAGTAAATTCGGGTACTTTTAGTTAAATGTTCTACAAGTTCGACGTTATTAGTTGACATTGACCATGAAGTAAATTGGGAATATTCTCATTTGAGTATTTATTTGCCATTCAATTTAACCAAAACAACTATATACAAACAAAATTAGTATTATTGCTATTTTCAAATAATTTCCAAACGTCAAACTGAGGCAGAAATACAGAGAACATTGTGAAACATAGAAACTAGCATTGGAATTAAATCCACTCACTCTGTTTGTTTTTTCACGGCCTAATGTTTTCATTTCTATAAGTTTTTGATAAAAACCTAATCAACACTAATTCAAAATACGGTTTTAATAAAGTAAAAAGAAATAGGTACCCGTATTCCGAATAAACGTTTTTGATAATTTAGTGCTATTGAGTTGATGAGTACTTTTTGAGCACCTGTATATTTTTTACTCAAATTTGATTCAACTTTTCAGGCAAAGAATATGACATATATATGACATCATAGCCCAATGGTCATTGATTTTAGATAGGACAAATCTCAACAAAAGATACTTGAAAAAGATGCCCTTCAATAAAAAAAAATAAAAACTATACCTTGCCGTTTGAAATACGAAAGTTGTAGTCGGTATAACCGGAAGTGGTAAAACAATTGCAAATTGTAGATCAGTATCCATTATTCTTAATCCCAAAATTTGTAATTGATGAACCTATTTCCCTAGATACTTCTAATGGACACTTTAGAGCGAACATCCTGTATAGCAATAATGAATTCATATTGTGTCCAAAATAAACGAATGATTCATTATATAATTCCTTCAAATTGGTAATGCTATATGCGTGAAATAATAAATCAAACAACACAGCAAAATACACAAGCTATTGCTTCACATTGAAATTTGAATTTTACCAATAAATTGATATAACTTGATAGTAAATCCAAAATCTAAAAATAACCGAATGAATGAGTACTCATATCCAGTTTTCCTTGAACGATTGTGAGTTCATGATATTGTGTCAATGCAAATTTATGTTTATTAAGTAACGATATTATGATTCCCATTTAGCGTCTTACAAAATCAATATTTGAAGAGTAACTATTTTCAGGTGGTTTACTATTTCATATTTTTTCGCGAACTTGTAGGGAATCTAATTAACATACTCAGGTAAATATAGAATCATTCTAAAAAATTCGACAAAGGGCGCTGTACGATCGCAAATCGTCTACTCTTAATGTGCGTCATTCTTCTCCATACAAGGTATCTCCTAAGTACGTGAACCATTTCATGAAATTAGCTAAGATAGAGAAGATTTATCAAATCATTTTTTTCTGAGGACCCATCCTTTTCGAGATATGGCTGCTCAAAATGAAGGCATAAAATGTGGTTATTAATTTGAAGGCAATCAACTTTAAATTCGAATTCAGAATATCGATCAGGTCCTAAGAATGACATTTTTCCGATAATTACTTCACAAGACTATTATTGATAGACCATCTTCATGCAATCAAAATATATGCCACTGGTACAATCAGGGAGAACAAGTCGAGATAACAAAGTAGTGTTCGAATTTTTACAGTAGTGATCTTGTTGCGACTTCTAGATTATTGCAAACTACAATAAACATATAGAGGTGGTTCACAAAATGGGTTAAATTATTATAGATCAATAAATATAACAAGAATACGACAAAGAAAATGGTACTAGCCAATATTCTAACATTAAGTAGATGTCACGTTTGAACTCTAGGTTGGGTTAGGTTGGAATTTTTCGGAGATACATAGCTCTAAACTTCCTCAGGATCTGTGGTAAAAACCAATCAAAAAAAAACTGCATTATCCTTGATAGCACCAACCAGATTTTATGATACGTCATTTTCAATTCAACAAAGAAGCAGAAGATGTAAGAAAAAAATTCATTTCCTCTGTATTAAATATTATTGGGGGCTTCATGATAAATATTATTTCAAGGTTCACCCCACCAGTGAGTATTGCTAACAATATTCTTTCAAAATCTTGATCACAATTAAGTATTAATGTTACATAGAACCCTTCTTGAGGAACATGCCGCAAAAACATTTGAAAACCACTTATTACTCTTTTAATTTTTCCTAGTTCATTCGTTCATGTATTAAGCTTTCATAAAGAAAATACTTCCTCAACTTCGTAGAATAATGAATGAATTTCAATATCTAAACAATCCTCAAAAAATGCGAATGAGTTAATTATCGCAATTTTTTTTGGATGCAACAGCAAATCTACAATTTTCACTTTTGATAAACGATATTGCTTCTTTCAAAATTATATATACGTTATAGCCTTTTATTTCTTTGTGAGAGTCAAAATATAACGGGCCCTATTTTGCGTTGACTGAAAATTTTGATTTTTTCGCAGATCCAGTATATTGCAAACCTGAATCTAAATGTCTGGTACCAGTTTCAACTTCATACCTCTACGCGTTTCTTAGGAAAAACTTTTTTCATTATATAACTAAATATTTACTGCTTTCGAATTTGTTTCTATAACTTCACTATAGGACACGGCTTCTCGCCAAATATCATGAATCTAGGCCATCGGTCGGGGAACCAGGGCAAATTTCCCCAAGTGGGGTCAAAATTAAATTTTTGGGGGTAAAAATGAAACTTTTGTGAGTAAAAAGTATATATTTTTAAGTTACTATTTTATAAACCTGTTAGTATATTTTTCAACTTGAACAATTTAGCGACATATGCAGGCCACGCCATGCCACTACCCACCACTAGTGTGTTCTCGTTCTCGAGTTATATCTTCGCGCAGTAAAGCACAGCCCCGAGTACCTGCTCAGTCCGTGCCATGTCGTCAAGATACAAATACATTGACGAGTCAGAGAGCGAGTTTTTACTAGTTAGTTGCTGACAAGACCACCATTTTATCATTAATCATCGACATATCGATCAACGTAAGCAGCAAATTACGAATTTAATTTGAGTATGTATTTTACAGATATTCTTTTCTGTCTCCCTTCGGATGGCAGCAAATGGAAAAAGAACAAACCAAGACGAATTCCTTAATTACGGTTCTGCAAAAATAGAAGACAATTGTACAATGAAACCACAGTGTCTTATGTATGAAGGTACTGACTACAGAATCTTTCGAAACAAGTCAATTGAAGAAACATTTAGATAATTTGCTTTCTCACCTGTCTTCCAAACCGCGAGAATACTTTGCAAATTTAGAAATATCTGTTAAAAGACAAAGATTGAATAGCAACTTGTTTGGTACATTTGATCAGCGTTCAGCATCAAGGGCAAGCTTTGAAGTGGCCTGATTGATTGATTGAAATGAGAAACCATACACTTTTGGTGAAGATTTGGTTAGACCAACGGCTATAAAAATGGCAGAGATTATGTGTGGTCAAAAAGAAGCGAAGAAATTGAATTCAATGCCCTTGCCTGCGAGAATTGTGAAAAAACGAAATTCTATCTAGCAGAAAATTTGACGGAACAGGTTATTTTCGCATTAAAACAGGCTTAATATTTTGCTATTCAGCTTGATGAGACAACTGCTTTTAGTAGCAATTTATAGCTAATGGTATATATTTGCTACAAAGGTGCAGATAATTTTGAAGACGAATTACTGTTTTGTTCTCCTCTCGAGTTGAGATCTCGTGTTATTGATGTCTACAATAAAGTAGATGAATACTTCAATGCGCATAGTACAAAATGAGAAAACTGTATTTTTGTATCTTTGGATGGAGCTATACTGGGTCATATTAATGGTTTTTCGGCTTTCGTAAATAGAATAACCTAAATATTGAAGTTACTCACTGTATGATCCAAGGCCAGGCCCTTATAGTCAAATATTTAGAACCTACACTGGAAGCCGTCATGCATGATGTCATCCAGATTGCAAATTTTATCAAGGGACATGCACTAAACACGCGGCTATTGCGTGAATTATGTCAGGACGGTGAAGCTGAATATACGGACCTACTTCATTATACAGAAGTAAGGCTCTCTCGCGGAAATGTGCTAAATCGAGTATGGACTCTCAAAAGTGTCGAAATTTTTATGGTCGATCAAGAAAATATCCTCGCAGATAAGTTTATAAACTCTTCCTGAGTTGCATATCTCGCATATTGAGTGGACATTTTTGAGAGTATAAATATATTAAACAAATAATTGCAAGGAAAGAATATTAATATCATTTCAGCGAGAGAAATAGTGTCAGCGTTTGGATTGAAGCTACAATATTGGATACAGAAAGTAGAACAGAACAAGATAGCTTCTTTTTCAAGGTTAGCTTTCTTTTTGGAATATTGGGAAAATATTACTTTTGCTATCATCAGGATACAATTGTAAGACATCTTTTCAAACTCAGAGAGCTGTTTTTAGATCACATTCCAGATCTTGATACACGTACTATCAGTTGGATTGTAGATCCTTTTAAATGTGAAATTGCTATGATACCAGAAGAACATTCAGGTTTGACAGAAGCTATTCTTGAACTTCGGTCTAATACTGAAGCACGTATTTAATTTGAGAGTAAACCAAATCTGACGTCTTTCTGGATTTCAAAACTTGCAAAGGCTTTCAGAATTGCACAAAAGAGGCGGTTAGAGAATTACTGCCATTTGGAACAACATATTTGTGCGAGCAAGACTTTTCCTCTCTAATGAACATAAAAACGAAGAACAGAAATCGATCAAACGCCGAAGACTGTATTCAAATAGCTTCTACCTCAAAAAGTCCTAATTCTAAAGCAATTGTATCGAACATGAAACAACATCATTTTTCCAAAACGTGAAGGAAGAATGCTTACAATAATCCTTTCTTCTAATTTTTTCAATTCTAATTTTTTTTGTAACACCATTATTATGATTATCGTGGACTTATGCACTATCTCAGCTGTAAGCTGGATATAATTTACCTTTCCCAGATTCAGCAATCAAAAGCAATAGGCTCGATTACAATATACTTGACATATTAACCCAGTCGAGGATACGATGACAGGAACAATATCAATTTTATCGAGGTGCCACATCTGCTTGATCTCAATAGCAAGGTCTGTATATTTGGACTTTTTCTCCTGGAACTTTTTCAGCACGTTGTTATTATTCGGTATGGCGACATCGACCAGTATTGCTGTTCTGATATATCTGATAGAGTCATTTATTATGATTATTATTATTACCATAATTTGTTACAGTACCCCAAATTGTCAACCCTCAATTGTACCTCAATGGGTTTCAATTTATTATATATATATATATATATATATATATATATATATATATATATATATATATATATATATATATATATATAACTATTATTACCGTTATGTATTACTAGGTATTGGATTGATAAATTGAATAAATGATGTTTAAATTAAATTTTTAGTTATTGTTTTCTCTTCAAAATTATCATGGGGGCTATAATATAAAAGATGCTAAAAGAAGGCGATTTCTTTCTTTTTTTACTCTTCGCCATGGGGTAATATCAACTTACACAAACATATTTTGGTGTAATGATTAAAAAAGTTCCCCGACCGCAGATCTAGGCTAATGCGTTTGGTTTAGATTCTCTTGAGAATACATCCATATATATTCATGGGGGGCTATAATATCAAAGATGCTAAAAGGAGGCGATTTCTTTCTTTTTTTACTCTTCGCCATGGGGTAATATCAACTTACACAAACATATTTTGGTGTAATGATTAAAAAAGTTCCCCGACCGCAGATCTAGGCTAATGCGTTTGGTTTAGATTCTCTTGAGAATACATCCATATATATTACGTATATTACTATTATTACCGTTATGTATTACTAGGTATTACATTGATAAATCGAATAAATGATGTTTAAATTAAATTTTTAGTTATTGTTTTCTCTTCAAAATTATCATGGGGGCTATAATATAAAAGATGCTAAAGGAGGCGATTTCTTTCTTTTTTACTCTTCGCCATGGGGTAATATCAACTTACACAAACATATTTTGGTGTAATGATTAAAAAAGTTCCCCGACCGCAGATCTAGGCTAATGCGTTTGGTTTAGATTCTCTTGAGAATACATCCATATATATTACGTATATTACTATTATTACCGTTATGTATTACTAGGTATTACATTGATAAACCGAATAAATGATGTTCAAATTAAATTTTTAGTTATTGTTTTCTCTTCAAAATTATCATGGGGGGCTATAATATAAAAGATGCTAAAAGGAGGCGATTTCTTTCTTTTTTTACTCTTCGCCATGGGGTAATATCAACTTACACAAACATATTTTGGTGTAATGATTAAAAAAGTTCCCCGACCGCAGATCTAGGCTAACGCGTTTGGTTTAGATTCTCTTGAGAATACACCCGAAAATCCAACATAAAAGGCAGTGTGCCTAAACTAAAAAATACTCAGATCGTCAATCTTATGCCGGTATCATTTTCAACTCTATACCTATAATAGTTTCTGGGAAAAGGCATCTAGCAGACAAGCAGGCAAGCAAACGGCAACGAAGTGATTCTATAAGGGCTTCTTTTTTATTTGAAAATTATTGAGATCTTCATTATATCCCTACTGTGTACAGGTTAGACAGATTTCGACGTTTTAGTACTGCAGTTATGTGAAATATTGTGAATAAAGAACCTCTTCCCCATTTTCTTTTTGCGTGAGAATTCAGTGCTGCAAATAAATTCAAGCTATCTTTCTTCGTTTTCGTATTATTTGCAAATATTGAAAATGTTCGGAATCAGGAAATGATCCGTTGTTTTTGAATTTATGTAAATATGGTTTTGACATTCTACAGGAACTTTTCTACATAGAATCCAACTACGAGCTGATTTATTTTTGTTCAACGGTTTTTGAGTTGCAATGCAAACTTGCGTTTTTTTAATATAAACCATAGACAACCTTGATTTCTATAAATGGAGTTTTTTCCTATCCAATATGAGCCCACTCAAAGTTTTCATCGAAAACCAAAAATTCTATGACTTTTCTCTAATTTGATCCAGTAACTCTATGTCCATTCACAGAATTTACATGGAATGATTGAAATAGCTTAAGAATGTTTTATTTTCTCATTAGGACGGTTTGAAAATTAATTCTTGCAATGACAATTCAAATAAATTATTCAATGTTTGTTCATCAAGTTACAATTATTGTGGAAATATTGTATCATTTCTAATGACAAACTGACCATGAAGTACCACAATTTTGAAGAATTCAATGTGATTGAATGTCATAATCAAAATAATTATTATAGGATGCTGCAGAAGTTGCTCATTTGGATTGTTTTCCTAAGAAGCTGCAAACTCATAATCATATTTTTCAAAAACTGAGGGAAAACCTCATGAACCATGCTACATTCAACGTCTCACGTAGTCGATGGAGAAAATGCAACAATAGTTATAACTTGATGAAAAAACACCAAATAATTCATCAGAATTGTCATTGCAGGAATTTTCGAACTACCATAATCAGTGCACAGAGTATAATGCAACAATTCAATTATTCCCTGAACATTGTGAATGAGCATACAGTTACTAGATAAAATAATGAAAAAATTATACAATTTTCAGTTTTTCATTAAAACGCGTCCTGAATGAAGAAAATATATCCAACAGTTGCTTATGGTTCTATTCAAAAAAAACGCAAGTTTGCATTATAACTCAAAAACCGTTCTACGTAAAAAAGTGCCTGTAGAATGTCAAAACAATTTTTATATAACTCAAAAACAAACGAGATATTGACACATAACTCGATTTTCAAAATTTCCAAATAACTCGAAAACGGAAAAGAAATAGCTTAGATTTATTTGCAGCAATGAATCATCATGCAAAAAGAGCACAGGGAAGGAGAGGTCATTTTCATTTATTTACCACACTTCACATAGCTGCAGAACTAAAATGTCAAAGTCTATCCATTCTGTACTTAATTACTAAATTAAATCAATAGTGAATAATAACTGGTGATAACTGCTTTAGATCACTAGTATCAGCTAATAAGTTATTCGATTGTAGAATGATCCATTCTCATACTTCAGCTAAATTATTAAATGAATAAAGTAAATGACATTTGACGTTTGGCATCATCTGTCCTTCTCATTAACAACTCGTAACAACCGATAGAACCAAGATGTTCAAGTGACAAAACACATTCAAGTTAAAATATGAAGAAATATATCTAGTTATTAAACGAAAGGAAATTGGCATATAACTTCCGCTGAATAAGATAATAAAGAAATACCCCTAAAGAAAGTCTTAAGAGGAAGATTATATTTTACTACTGATTCACATCCTGACAATTCGATTGTGACTCAATAATATATTTACACACGTGTGCCGGGTAAGGAGCTGATCTGTCCACATCACCATCAAAGTATATACATCACTCTTACAGTTTCAGGATGCTATAAAATAAATGTTTACAAAAAAAGATTACCTGATTTTATCAGCAATACTCATGGGTTTGTTCAAATATTATTCCAAATACCGATGCAATTGGCTTCGAATAGTATCTTACCTGAAAAAGAATGACAGCATATTACTAAATATAACTATTGAAACAAACAATATAAAGAATATTTACGGTCACATCAGCGCAGAATTGCTAATATAGCAAATTTTGTAGGCTTTTCCGTTATATGTTAAAACTAATAGTGTTTGATGTTTTAATGTTATTGTTACTGCTTAAGAAGATACTGCGCGTTTTAACTATAAATTCATCTTTAATTAAATTTCTCAGTAATTGAAAATATTATGAAGCAACGATGATTAAACAACAATTTTTAGTATTGAAAAGACCAAGAAGCAGAGCCTGTTTTTTTTTGATTGTTTGCCAAAATTACCCCGTTGAATTTAGAAAGGCTAAAGCTATTGCCATTCTCAAAACTGAGAAAAATCCATAACTTCCTAGTAGTTATCGACCTATCAGCTTAGTTTCTGTTTGTTTAGAGACTTCTTTATCAGAGGTTAGAACCACTCATTGACGGAGCTCTGTCCACTTCTCAGGGAGGTTTTCGAAAAAACTGGAATTGTTCTTATCAGGTTTTAGGTTTTTCCATTTTCATTGAGACAGGATATCAGGGTAAACTCAAAATAGGCGCTGTGTTCGTAGATCTCTTTTCGGCATATATGACACAGTTTGGCAAGATGGTTTAGTTTATAAACTCTTTGAAGTAGTTCAATGGGGAAAAATTGTGAAGTTGATTGAAAATATGTTATCTGATAGAAGACTTCGAGTTTTTATCTGTGAGAAAAGCAGTAGATTCCACGCTCTAAATGATGGCCTACCTCAGGGATCTGTTCTTGCATCTCTTCTCTTCAATTTATATATGTCTGGCATTTCTGAAACTTCCTCTACAAAGTTTATTTATACTGATGATATTGCTTTGGTTTTTCGACACTATGACTTCGAAACAATTAAGCAAACACTGACTTCCGATTCAGAAATTCTGAACATTTTCTTCAAAAATGGCGTTTATGCCCAAATCCTTCGGAAACTGAGGTTTCTTGTTTTCATCTGAATAACCATGAGAAGGATAGGTAACAAAGAGTATTCTGCAATCAATCACAATTAACTCATAATTTCACTCTAATATATCTTGGTGTAAAGCTAGATCGTTCTTTGACTTTCAAATTTCATATTGATATATTATGTCAGAAGTTGAAAACAAGAAACAATAAACTACATAAACTAGCTGGATCTAATTGAGTCGCCGGAGTACTTTACGAACTACTGCTTTAGCTTTAGTATTTTCAGCAGCAGAATTACCTCATTATGAAAATATGCAAACTCATTTTTCTCACAGGAAAAAGAAGAATGATATTATATTCCTGTACATAGGATTTTAAATTTTCTATCTAATAGTGACTCTCCTCCACACTCTTCCGGATCATAATAAATATCTGATAACTGGGTTAACTCCATGTTTGCTTTTAAGGACCGAATGATCTTCATCTCGCAATCATGTATCTGTTTGCTATGTGCTATTTGCGATACAATAATGCAATAAAGGGGTGACAATGAATCTGTTGGAAAAGTGGAGATTGGGAAATTTTGTAATAACCCAAAATTCACCGCACTTAAAAGTCAACTAGCATTGAATCACTCCCCACTACTATAATCTAAAATAGGTATAGTTAGCACATTCTGACTCATAACTGTTAATTCTAGACACTTGAAAATGACGTAACTTCGAAATCACTCATGTGTGTCAAAAAACTTTGTGGAAATCATACTAAAGTATTTCATTTTATCCGTATTTGATTTTTTTGTAACTTCTATAATATTTTTCGATAGAGAAATGCTAAAAATCTTCTTTACATAACCTTATTCTACCAAATTCCTATTTTTTTTTCATTGAGAATAAACGAATGTCGTCACACCTCCTAACTGCGTTTAAAATTCAAAAACCATGCGAATTCTTCTCGATACCTGAGATTCAGTCTGGAGCGAAAGTGTTCCATTATGGGAACGATATTACATAAGCAAAAACTGGTCGTCTCGCACTCTGTTCAAAGTTAATGCCGACATAACGGGTTTTAAGCGAAAAAGCGGGTTCCTAAAACGTTCAAAATTGTTTAAGTGAGAAGTGAAGAACGGATTCGATGGTCCATTACCTGCCGAACGTTTGTAAACACACAATTTACCGCTCTAAGGCTGAACAGTTAGCAGTAAAAGTATTCTTATCTGATTTCCATAAAGTAGTTTGTTTATTATTGTTTTCGACATAAGGAAAGTGATTTTTCAAGATGAAGTGAATGCACAAATCAATAAAGCAATAAAGAGAAATTTAGATGAATGAACAGGGTGTTATTCAAGACTGCACAATTTCAAATAAAAGAAAGTTTTAAGCCGCCGTTGCTCAGTAATAACTTCGGTTGAAGCATCAGAAAAAATGGGTTCATGTGACTCAGAATGTGTTCCTACTTTTTGAGACCAAATATAGAATGAAAAATTTATTTTAACCAAATTGCTGAAAAATAATGTGCCTTTTCTTTTCAATCAGAAGTAACAAACTTTTAAGATGAAAGAGAACAAACAAATTCACTACTTGGAAAATATAAGCTATGACCACTGAATGAAAGTTATTATTTGTTTCATCTTTTAACGGTGTGGTTGGGAACTTAGTCCATTTACACAGTGGACCTACAGCTTATAGTGGATTCCGAACCACTCTCCTAGACCGTGCAATAATAACTGCCACCACAAAGATTGCAAGTTATCTGGTATTCTGAAATTTATGCCTCTTTAGGCGACTCTTTCCAAGTATCACTTTTTTGTTCAAGAACAACATCCATAATTATTCTAACCCGAATTCGAACCAGGAACCTCGGCTAAGCATATTCCTACATACTTGGTCACTAACCGTGCAGATACCGAGGCGGTTACTGAATGAAAGCAAAGTTCATTGTTGTATTTAGATAATTCAGATTCGGCCCAACCAACCAACAAACAATTCAATTATAGCAGCTGCTCAAAATGTCCTCCATTGCTTTGTATAAGTAAGTCATAATTAACATAGAATAACAGTTTAAAAATTATAGATGACAAAAACAGACATCACATAATTTAACAACAATTCTTAAAACTTATTTTGAAAAATTCATTGATATTGAATGACACCTTACTCATGAGAAGCATCTTATCCTCCGACAAGGTACGAATTTACAGTTGATTTATTATGAAATTTCCAGGACCAGAAGTTCAGTCCATTTTGCGACTTGCTCAATCTAAAAAATCCATCTTAACATACTCCACCTTTCAAGTATTATAGGAATGAGTGTCCTTATGCATTTCTGCAGACCACAACACATACGAAGAAAGAAGAAACTTCATCACTCCTGAATGCCTCCCTGCAACACTCCCTGTATTGAAGGCTTGCTACAATCCTAACAGCACCTCGCTGAAGTTGGAAAATTCCATCACGTTCTCCACAGTATACCCAAACCATTGCTATCGATGAATGGGTAATGGCTTCTTCAGTTGGTCGACATGATCTCAGACAAGGTGGTGTGGCTATTATGTGTAGAAATAATGCTTTCACTGTTCTAGATATTATTAATTCTTATTCATGTGAATTCCACTGTGAACTATCTGCGATTTATCTGGCTAATTTAGATATAGCTGTCATTTCCTTTTATCGCTCTCCATCTGGAGATCTGAATACATTTTTTTAAATTCTAGAACAGGTTATCAGTAAGTTTAAGATATCCAACAGGATAGTAATTGGTGGCGATTTCAATGTGCGATTTGATGTGGTGGATAAGGATGCAAGTGCAATGTGTGATCTGCTCCTCTCTTATAATTATCATCAAAAAATTTTTGAACCAACTAGGGGATCAAATTGTTTAGATAATATATTCACAAATTTTTCACCTGTGAATGAAAGGGCAGAAGTCTGGAACTGTGGTTTCTCAGAGCATGGAGCATAAGAGATCAGCATTGACATTTCAGGTGGGTCTAATCCAATTGTTAAGCGTAGATTCCGACCTCTTTCTCAGTTAGGTTTCAATAATTTTCATGCGTTGTTGAGGGATGTTGACTGGAGTTGTATAATGAGTACTGATTTATCGGTAGATGAGGCATTCAGCACCTTCCATGAAGTTTTTATTAGTTCATACATGAACTCGTTCCCTAAGAAATGTATACTTGCTAAAGAGGTTGAACGTAAGGAAGTTGATACACTAACGAACTAAGAGCTATGCGAGATCAACTGAACTTGGTATCTGGACTCTATGACAGATATAAGTCTCATGAATTAAAAAATCTCCGTAATTCTCTTAAATTGAAATATAAACTTGAAGTCAACAAAGCTAAAATCAAGGGTAATGACACAGTTATCTTGAAGTCAAATAATAAACAAAAACGATGTGGGATTTGATTCATTCTAAACGTAATATGGACGTGATAATAAATCAAATATTACTGCGGATGAATATAATAATTATTTCACTTCTATACCACACAAAATTGTTGATTCAATTATTTCAGATAGTGACAATGATGTTCTATTTTGCAAAAATTCACCTGATAATATTAGTTTTTCATTCAGGCAGGTTAGCTGCAATGAAATAAGGGACATCGTTGGTGTCTTAAAAAATTCTAGTTCCAGAGATATTTATGATCTATCAACTTTATTAATAAGAAAAAGTGTCAATCATATAATATATTATTCGACGGATATAATTAATAGATGCCTTACGCGGGGTGCTTTTCCCAGCTGCCTTAAGAATGCCAAGACAGAAGAAAGGTGATATCACAGATGATGGGAACTATAGGCCCATATCTCCCGTCCCTATATTCTTGAAAATTCTCGAAGAGATTATGTTCAATCAGATTGTCAATTACTTTGGAATTAATAACCTATTTTCAACTAATCAGTACGGTTTTCGAAAAGGGAAGAGTACCAATGATGCTATAATTGAATTCATTAATAACACCACTAAATGCTTTGAAATGGGTTTATATTCGATGTCCTTGTTTTCGGATCTTACCAGGGCATTCGATTGTGTCTCTCATTCTGCTCTTCTGCTGAAACTGGTGCACTATGGCTTCGATGAGATTAGTAGAGAGCTGATTCATTTTTTTCTTACTGACCGTACACAGAGTGTGCGGATAGCGTCTGGTCTGGTGCTGAGAAAATTACGATAGGAGTGCCCCAGGGTTCCATTATGGGACCCTTACTGTTTCTAATATTTATTAATGATTTTCCTCAGTACCTGAGGGGTTTCTTGACGATTCTATTTGCTGATGATTCTACTGTCTCGGCTAGCTGTAGTGACCTGGGGAAGGTGGCGGAGATGTTTGAGGAGATGAAGTCGTGTGCCTTGTGATGGTTCTCGGGGAATGGATTGTGCGTGAATGGTGCGAAGACTGAAAAAGTCTTCAGCTTGAGACAAACAGAAATAGCAAATGTTAAATTCCTTGGTGTTTGTCTTGATTCTAGACTAACGTGGAGTGTACATGCTGACTATTTATCTAAAGAGCTCAGTAAAAACATCTTTGTGCTGAGAAATCTGGCTTAATCCGTATCCGGTTATGGCCTCAAAAAAGCCTATTATGGGCTTTGTGAGACCCACTTGCGGTATGGTTTGGTGGTATGGGGAAATTGTAGTCAATTTGTAAGAATATTTCGCCTTCAGCGGCGAGCGATCAGAATAGTTGATGGTCTCAAATATAGAGATTGCTGTAAAAACTCCTTCAGAAAGTTGAAAGTGCTTACTCTCCCAAGCCTATTTATTCTTGAGTGTCTGATTTATATACATAGAAAACAAAAATCTTTAAAACTAAATAGTGACTTACATACCCACAGTACAAGAAATAGAGATGATATTCATGTCAGATTGAGCAAATCACAGAATGAACCATACTTTTTGGACTTTAAATTTCATAATAAGTTACCTCTGCGCGTCAGGGGCCTTGCCCTTGTTAAGTTCAGAGCCCTCATGAAATGTATTTCGGTAGAAAAAGGTTATTTTAGCTATGATGAGTTTTTAAATGACAACAACTTGTTTCTGTCCTAATTTATTATTTATGTTATATTGATTTTACTTCTTATATGTTTGTTCTTGTGCATATACATAGTTATTCTCTATTCATACTAGGTGTAGTCAATTGAGTGTTACATATTTATATTTTTTGATGTTCGTTCTATTTTTCTGGTGCTTCAATTTAATCTTGTGTAAAACCATTGACGAGTGCATATACGTACATGTATCTGATCGCAATAAAGATTCATTCAACCAGAACTCCATTCTTAGATGTGACTCAAAAACAGAATGATAAGCCGTGATCAACATGCTTCTTTTTTTTCTCAACTCTTGGTAGGAGGCAATGGCTTTCATGCCACATCTACAGCAGCCTAAGATGATTCAATAGGTGAATTCACAGGCAAGTCATAAATAATTGGAAAGACTTTCGATGGAAGCGAGTTCCACAGCACATTAGGCCTGTAAACAGAAGAATTTTTATAGAGAACGGTGCGTAGCGTTGCTAGTTGCACGATTCGCTGGTGAGAGTTCCTCAGAGCATTATTTCCGGAACTAGATTATTTCCGGAACTAGATTATTTCCGGAACCAAGTCTTTTAGTTCTTCAGAGCATCTACCATCTGTAGAGAAGAGAAAGATCACGTGTGATCTGCGTGTAGACGATCAGGCGCACTGCTCTCTTCTGGTCACTATCTAATAGATGAAATGAATGTACAGGTGCACAGCTATACATAGACAGATTTTGAAGGATTTCTCAACACATACGTATTTCTACTCAGCTTAAATGCCAAACTGTTCACATGGACAGTCCAGACAAGTTTACAGTCCATATGCAAATCGAAAAACCATGCGACGTCATCACTGTGGTGATTTCTCAGTGAGTAAAAAACTCTCCCCATCTGTGGCTGATTCCGACTCAGACCATTTGGTGCGAACCACTCGAGGCGCATTCTCAGATAACTTCTGTAAAGAATCAAATCTCTGCCACGAACTGAAATAGTTGCAAACAGTATCGTTTCAATAAGCAGAAAAGCCGTTAATAAATAAAATAGATCCGGTTATTGATCCCTGTGGAACTCCCAAATGAGATCTTCCTCTTGCTAAATCATCTGAATACGCCGCATGAAATCTATTTGTAGAAAACGATAAATTAAACCGATACTGCCATTCGAAAAGCCATAGACTCTGAGTTTAACCAGCAGCGTCAATAAGTCCAAAAGTGGCACAGGAAATGTAGTCCCATCTCAAAACAGTTTGAGGTATTCTCAATGTATTTGAGGACAGCCCCAATTGTGTTGAACCACCTTCCGAAACCAAACTGCCGATTCGTAAACAAAAATGTTTTATAAAATCCGGATGAATCGAGCAAGTCGCTAATAGTATCAAAATTTTCTGACAAATGTTTATACACCGAAAGCGTATTTTGCACCTCAAAAATGGTCATTCATAAATTCTGTGTTTTTCCGAACACTCTGTATTTATTAGAACATTGAAACTCCTACTGCATTAGGGTGCATTCAATTACAGTCGTGGTCATCTTTGGCCGACCCAAATGTAGTTTTCGTACACTTCTAGTATACGATAACTATTTGCAGAGACGCGAGATAAATATATGAGTGGTTCCTTTTGCATTTGCGATAACAACTTGTAGCATTCCAGCCTCAACCATTTCCACATTTCCTAAGATTTGATTTCTTGGTTAACTTTGAACTTTAGCGTATCCACTATTTCATTGGTAATCGTCGCTGACATGATCGTGGTTCTAATCGTCGATAATCTTGTAGAAATATTTTTCATTACTTTACGACTAATTCCGCATTTCACAAGTTATCAAAAAATATTTGTTCAATCTCTAGCATTACGAAAAAACATATATTTCATCAAGTTTATTGAATCAAATTCAAATGGATGACAGGAAGTAGGAACATGAAACAACATAATATAAAATGCTAATGGTATAATTAATTTTGTTGTCATTATCCTTGAATTCGAAAGAATAAGCATAAATTTGAACATTTATAAACCTCACATATTTTTCTTCCATTAAAATTTCATTTATATCCCAATTAAATAATTATAATCAAGTGATATGAACACTGTTTAACATTATTCCAACAGTTATTGATCTGAATCCTTGTGTTGAACACTTGGAGCCTTTCGAATCGCTTTATGATCAATTGGTGTCATTAAAAGTCAACCGTTTTGAATTTATATTTATCTACGACGGTGGTTTGAAAAAGTTTCTAGGCTGGCCCAAGAAGGCGCCAACAGGTTGATTTCTCGTGCCTGACAAGCGTTAGCGTTGTATCTGTTGATATACGTTTTATAATCTAACGAAGAAAACGACTTAGATGCAGAACATAGAAGAAAGAGGAGAAAACTACAAGCAAATTGCATGGTTGGATATGTAGTACCACAGATCTCCATACTCTAGCCAACTCTTTTTCTGTTGAAGATTACTGATCTGCTTCACTCCACAGAAAACAGAATATTTAGATTTGCGGATACCCTAGTATCCTTATTCTTTAGTCAGCATCCTACAACTGCTGAGGAGTCACATCGATATGAATACCAACAGAGAATGTCACTGAATTCAGACATGGGGAAGATATTTCAACGCGAACAAGATGGAATCAACAACGTTCTCCAGAAAAATCACTACTGGAAAACCTCCTCTAATCATGCAAGGACATTGGATTTCCCCAATAACGACTGCCAAATTCCACTAAGATTTGATAGGATTTATGGCTGTACCTTTTGCTTTATTATTTGACGTTATTTTTGCTACTTTTATAGCTTTCCTATATTTTTTTTGAAAAGTTCTTTTATATCAGTATCTCTTATATACATGGTTCACATATCATGAAAAAGGGTTAAATGTCACCTCATGAGAATTAGTGATTCGTCATACTAGATTTGACTGACCTGACTTCAAAACACATGATTTCTCTGATGATGACTGTCGGTATGCAGTCACAATTATTGTGTTTAAGATTTGAAACTTTCACGCGCCCGATAAGGTTTCATCATCAACAAACTCCCTAGACAAACTATCGAGCTTATTAAAGAAGGGGAAGAATCCCTCCAGGATCACTCAGCCTGGTGTGTAGAAATACATGAGTACGGAAACGGAAGTTGTATCAATCTTTTGAATTGAAATTAAACAGCTCGAGAAAAGCGGAAAATTTAAAGGAAAAAAGAAGCAAAATATTTAGGAATCAAACCATAAGAACCAAATAGAGAAGAATAAGAAAAAGACAAAAGCGGTGCATGCGCAGTTGTACCCACTTCTGAACAGTTCAAGTAAACTAAATGAATGAAGATAATAAACGCCCTTATAAACGTATGCTGGAGAAATATGGGTCCTGAGAAAAACAGTCAAACACCTAAGCTGTGGATAGCACTGAACGGTCCATCTTGTAACTATATCGTCCCTGAAGCCGACCCTGTCACCGCCCGGCGGACTGACCAGTACGGAGCACTTTTAGATAACTCCGAGAAAGATTTAAAGGTTTCAGCGTTGAAGTTTCCGGAAGGTGCTCGAACGAACAGAGCCAAAGTTACGCTAGACAATTCGTACTTGTATATAAGAAGAGAGCACGAAGCGCAGAGAAGAAAGTTTGAATACAGAGCACGAATAAGTGGACAAAGAGATAAATTAGGCAGCATCAATTGTGTTATATAAATTAGTTATAATTGTTCAGTAAACGTGTAAATAAATTAGTTAGAGTTTTGTAAAGTCTTTGATTTGAACCCACAAATAATTTCAAGAACTAAGAAACGTTACAATCTTTATATTTAACGAATGAACAGATAAGACATGAAATGGAAATCAAAACAATAAACGCGATAACAACTGAACGAGCAAATGAAACAATAGAAAAGATAAAAATACATGAAAATGACGAAACGAAGAAGACTTTGAAAATCAAAATGAGAACTTTAGGAAAAAGAGTATTTATGGTACAATGTAGAAACCGAGACAAAAAAACCGAAGTACATTATGAAAAAGAAAGGTAATACTAACCTAACCTATACTCGCAACAATACCTCAAAGAGATGTTGATGCTCCCACTTAGTAAAAGGAAAAAGTTAAAATTTGTTACAATAGCGGAACAATGGCAAAACGAAAAGCGAGAGTGACTTTCTGATCCTCATCAAATTCAAACATCCGAGTCTAGGTATTGGTTCGAGTTGATTGAAGAAAATTAATAATAGTGTTCTCTTAAACCCTCAATTGTAAAATATTAAAGGTGTATCGTTTCAGTATGTGTGAAAAATAGAAATTATAGATGCAGGTGTTGACACAGGAAAAATTATTGCTACGCAAAATGTGCCAAGTATTCCTGATCAAAATTTTAAAACTACTATTACCTTGAGGAATGGGGTCCAGGCGTAAGTTGTCAAGTTTAAATAACAACATACCTTGGCACTCTCACAAGTAGTGTTTCACGAGTGACTAATAAAAGGAATCTGATTAAATTGAACCCAATAAATATCATAAGAAAAAATTTCAAAAAAACAAGGAAAATGTTTCTTTTTATATTCGAAGCTTTTCAGAAATTAGAAATTAATGTTGGATAATCGAAATTAAAAGCTAAATAATCTTGGCGATTTATTCATCGCGACAATAAGTTATTTTTGATAACGCTCCTAAAAATATGAGCCATTTCTCATTTGACCCAAAATGACGTCTAGAGAAAGGTAATATTTAACCAGAACATAAACTTATTAACAAAATGAGAAGGAAAAATTTAGGTTTTTGCAAATAATTTTGAAACTATGACAACTAGGAAATATCTAAGAAGATCTTACAAAAGATCGAAATTTCCGATAAAAAGGTCTTATCTTCCAAAACTCTATCTGTCATTTTTTATTATTATTTAGCCATATTGCATCGATGTGAAGTCATCTTTGCATATTCATTTTCAAGTACCTACAAAAGTACAGTGTGCTCCATTTTTGAGTAAAATGCTGGGACGTACTCACAATTTTTTTTTGTTCAATGATTTTGAGATTATAATTTGAACTTTGTGTCTTGAATGTAAACCTTAGACGAATTCGAATAACTTGAAAGAATATTTTTTTCCTTTCCAAATGCATATGACATGCCTGATAAACTACTCCAGAAATTCGAATTTTTCCAGAAATGAAAATTCTTGGAACATTCTGTGGTTTTATCTAGTATGCTAGTGCGAATTTCTACAAAACATCCCAAATTGTTTCAGTTCTTTACTTAAAACCATAAAGCCCACTTATAATGAACAAATGAAAGTTATTCATTACTCATGAGTGAGAAAATATCAAAATAATTGATAATAAATAACGAATAAAACTTACTCAAACGTATTTCCATTATTCAAAATCCAAGAATTGCAACATCCAGAAATATTTTTACATATTTTGAATTTGAATATTGGTTACTGAAGCAGATGAATTTCTAAATTTTGTTGTTGCTCTTCTATATCATTATGGAATTGTCTATATAGTGTGTTCCAACGAAAATTTTCCACCCCTTCTATCTCAAGATGAGCTTATTTAGGCAGAAAAATCTGAACACGTCAATTTTTTATTGGAAGGTGATTAATTTCTGAGTTGGTTTGGAGCACGTAAAATCAACCCTCTAACATCAGCAGCACCTAAATCAAAATTCATTAGAGGGAAAGTAGGTCTAGTGACATCTTTGGAAAGGTCATTCAACTCTATTCAAAAATAGTATGATGATTTTGATGAAACTCTTTCAGAGAATGAGATACGTTTCCAGCATGATGATGCTTCTGCAAATTTCAATATATGAATGCAAATTTTCCAGGTCGGTGGACTGGCAGAAGAGAAACAGTTGAGTGACTACCCCAGGTCACCTGATTTAAGTCGGTTAGATTTCTTCTTATGGCTTCATCTTAAATCGAGAGCTTATCCTACTTAACCTGAAGACTTAGAAGAACCGCGACAAAGAATCGTCACCGAATGCAGACTTTTGACACCTGAAATTCTTCAAATGATGAAAGAGAATTCAAGAATCGTTTCTACCATCGAATTGAAGTAAGAGATCATTTAGATCAGCGGTCGGGGAACTGGGGTAAATTACCCCAATTGGGGTAAAAATGAATTTTTTGGGGGTGAAAATGAAACTTTTTTGAGTTAAAAGTATATATTTTCAAGTTTTTTGTTTTATAAACCTGTTAGTATTTTTTTCAACTTAAAAAATTTAGCGACATATGCAGGCCTCGCCATCTCACTACCCACCACAAGAGTGTTCCCGTGTTCTCGAGTTATATCTTTGCGCAGTAAAGCACAGCCCCTTAGTCCGTGCCATGCCGTCAAGATACAAATACATTGACGAGTCAGAAAGCGAGTTTTTACTACACTCGGAGGCAAAATTAGCGGAACACTCGAAAATTTAACCAAATTCGAAGTCCGATATTTTTCCTAATTCTCAACCGATTTAGATGATTTTTTCGGCAAGTTATAGATGAACTCTTCTGCTTTGTAGAAATTATAAGAGAAAACAAAAAATTTGAAAAAATTATTTATATATATTATATATATTTATTTCTTCATTATTATAGTAAATGTTGTGGGACTTGGTCATTGAACATTCTTTATACGTTAGTGGGTAGGTATGAGTCAATTTTGTTCACAAGTAATGTTATATCTGTTGTTACTACCTATGTTTGTTAAGGGAGATAATAGCTCATACTGATATTGGTAATTAGACGCAAGTGTCTTATTATAGGCTATTGTTGATTGTGCAATGCATCCAGCATTGACAATGCTAACTTCTGCCCTCTTCGTTTTGGAGCATCAAATCGGCCACCGATCTAACATAAAATAGACGAACAGGCGGACCGATTATTAAAAGTCCGTCTGTACTGGAAATATATACACTCGGAGGCAAAATTAGCGGAACACTCGAAAATTTAACCAAATTCAAAGTCCGATATTTTTCCTAATTTTCAACCGATTTAGATGATTTTTTAGGAAAGTTATAGATCAACTCTTCTGCTTTGTAGAAATTATAAGAGAAAACAAAAAAATCTGAAAAAAATTTATACGGGGGCAAAACTAAACGTGTTTTTTTTGTCAAAAATTCGTAACACCCTGTGGAATTTCGTGGTCCGAGTTGAAACGTACAATATCATGGTCTGTCAAGACACATCTTCCTACAGTAACGCCCTTCTTGTTTTATGCAGTTATCTCTATTTTTACAAGAGATATCCAATTTGAAGCGAAAAGTCACAAATTTCAAGAATTTATTTTTAATCTTGCGTAGGTGCATAACATCGGAGGTTAGCCAAAAAATAAAATCAAAATTAGAGAAGCGGAAATCTAACGAAATGAAAATTTTTGAAATTCACTGGTCAATTTCACGCTCCGGGAGAACTCGAAGTACACTGGAAAAATCGTTGATTTTGCACATTTATTTTTGAATTTTTTTGTGTGACACTCTATAATAATTATCATTCCTGTCCAAAATTACGAGCAGGTGTGTATCCTGGCGATACACTCGTGAAATGAAATGAACATGTTGAGAAAAATGTTCACGATGACCCACAAAAAAAAACATTTGATTTTAGTAGCGAGTATGACCCCCCCGAGCTCTTATTACAGCGCGCATACGATTTCGCATACTCCCAATGATGTTGTCTATCATCGGTTGAGGTATGTTCTCCCACTCTTCCACCAAAGCCAATGTCATCTCTTCAACGTTGCCTGGATGCCGTTGTCGAACCCTTCTTCCAAGAATGTCCCAAACGTGTTCGATCGGGTTTAAATCCGGTGACCGCGACGGCCAGTTCATTCGTGTGATCCCAACTTCATTGAGATATTCTATCACTATGCGCGCAGTATGAGGGCGCGCGTTACCGTGCATAAAAAGGAAATTTTCCCCTATGTAAGGAGCAGAAGGCACAACATGAGGCTTCAAGATTTCTGTTAAATACCGATGGGCATTAAGTGATCCATTGCCAATAATCTCCAGTTCTGTTCGTACTCCCAAGCATATGCCACCCCATATTATAACTGACCCTCCACCGTATTGTTCAGTTCCTGCGAAGTTCGCTTGATTGTACCGTTCCCCTCGATGCCTCCATATTCTATCTCTACCATCCACGAAATTCACACAATATCGGCTCTCATCACTAAATAAAACTCGTCTCCACTGTTTGATTGTCCATGCTACATGCTCCCTAGCAAACGCCAATCTTGCTACCCGATGGGCTCTATCGAGACTTGGTGCTCTTTCTTGAGCGTATGATCTCAGGCCAATTTCATTTAATCGTCTTCTGACTGTCGTCACACTGACGTTAATTTTATCCACTGCTTGTAAAAGGTTACGTACCTGAACAGCACGTAAGACGAGGATTTCTTATGGTTTGATTGACGATGAAACGGTCATGTATAGCGCGGGTTGCCCGATTTCTTCCTTGTCCTCACCTCCTCACGTACAATCCAGTTTCCTTGTAACGTCGGTAGATTCGATGGATAACCGACGTCGAGACACCCAACATGGTACCGACTGAGCGGTAGGTGCGCCCTTCCTCGATCAATGTAACTGCCCTTGCTACTGAGGTTGGTGGTTAGGTTAGATTAGAAATTTTCATTTCGTTAGATTTCCGCTTCTCTAATTTTGATTTTATTTTTTGGCTAACCTCCGGTGTTATGCACCTACGCAAGATTAAAAATAAATTCTTGAAATTTGTGACTTTTCGCTTCAAATTGGATATCTCTTGTAAAAATAGAGATAAACGCATGAAACAAGAAGGGCGTTACTGTAGGAAGATGTGTCTTGACAGACCATGATATTGTACGTTTCAACTCGGACCACGAAATTCCACAGGGTGTTACGAATTTTTGACAAAAAAAACACTTTTAGTTTTGCCCCCGTATAAATAATTTTTTTCAAATTTTTTTTGTTTTCTCTTATAATTTCTACAAAGCAGAAGAGTTGATCTATTACTTGCCGAACAAATCATCTAAATCGGTTGAGAATTAGGAAAAATATCGAACTTCGAATTTGGTTAAATTTTCGAGTGTTCCGCTAATTTGTCTCCGAGTGTAGTTTAATTTAAGTATTTCACAAATATTTTTTTCTGCCTCCCTTCAGATGGCAGCAAATAGAAAAAGAACATACCAAGACGAATTCCTTAATTACGGTTTTACACAAATAGAAAACAATGGTACAATGAAACCACAGTGTGTTGTATGTATGAAGGTACTGACTTCAGAATCTTTCAAAAAAAATCAATTGAAGGAACACTCAGATAATTTGCATTCACAACTGTCTTCCAAACCGCTAGAATACTTTGCAAATTTAGAAATATGTGTTAAAAGACAAAGATTGAATAGCAACTTGTTTGGTACATTCGATCAGCGTTCAGAATCGAGGGCTAGCTTTGAAGTAGCCCGATTGATTGCTTGAAATTAGATACCATACACTTATGGTGAAGATTTAGTTACACCAGCGGCTGGCAGAGATTATGTGTGGTCAAAAAGAAGCAAAGAAACTAATTTCAGTGCCCTTGCCTGTGAGAATTGTGAGAGAACGAATTTCTATATTAGCAGAAAATGTGAAGGAACAAGTTATTTTCGCATTAAAACAGGCTAAATATTTTGCTATTCAGCTTGATGAGACAACTGATTTTAGTAGCAATTCACAGCTAATGGTATATGTTCGCTACAAAGGTGCAGATAATTTTGAAGAGGAACCACTGTTTTGTTCTCCTCTCGATTTGAGATCTCGTGAAATTGATGTCTACAATAAAGTAAATGAATACTTCTTTGCGCAAAGTCTAAAATGGGAAAACTGTATGTATGTATCTTTGGATGGAGCTTCAGCTATGCTGGGTCATATTAATGATTTTTCGAATTTCGTAAAAAAATAACTCACTATATGATCCATCGCCAGGCCGTTATGGTCAAATATTTAGAACCTACACTGGAAACCGTCATGCATGATGTCATAAGGACTGTAAATTTTATCAAGGGACATGCACTAAACACGCTGCTATTTCGTGAATTATGTCAGGACGGTGAAGCTGAGATGGTTCTCGTATTGAGAGATCGAAATGCATTATTCGAAAAATTTCCGGTCGTATAATCTGCGAATTTCAGGGTCCTCATGCGAAAAATCGTAATTATAATTGGTGTGTGCAAAAATAGGTAAGCTAATTTGAAAAATGGGACTTTTCTACCCTTGAATATACTACAATCTGCCACATGCTTTGGAAACACCCTATATTCCGTGAAGCCTCTAAATGTATTGAATTCTGCTGAATGAGCCCTTCACTTACAACGAGCTAGAAATTATCGATATTGAATGATCTTTAGTATTTTTATGATGCCTTCTAAGAGACAGTCAAAATTCCGATTGGAACATTCATATCTTCCTTTTGGTTGATTGCAGGTGGCAATAATATGGGAGAAATTGTACAGATTTAATTTTCTACAATAAAAGAATAGAAACATACACATTTGAAATAACAAAGATGGTGTCAACTTCCGGTATAACCGGAAGTGCCACAGCATTGAAAATATTTTCGGAACTTCGAATAACATCTACACAACAAAAGAAAAATTTCTCCAGTCGGTCATTCCTTATAATTTTCATGTCCCATTTTGCGTCGACACCCGGTATTTCATATTTCACGCAACTAGTAACGAGAGTGAAGCTAAATCCATACCATTTACTTGAAAAATGGCGAAACAAGCTATTTGATACCGTGAACTTCGTGCAAATTACAGTATTTATTTTCAAAATATTTGGTTCAACCAAGAATATTTAACGCGAAAAATGATTCTGATATGCCAATCAAGATCAAGTCCACCTCTCCACCCAATTGAATTCGATGTATTTGATGACAAAACCAGATTCGACATCACTAATCTCATTCACACAATGTTCGAAATATAAAATATAATACTGAAATCATTACAAGTAGCGCAAAACATAACTCCGTCAATCAATAACATACATCAGTGAACAATATATCAAAATTCGTTTTAAGTATAATTAATTTATCTGAAACTAAATTTTCTAACTTTGAAACAAATTTACTGGTAAAAGGACATAAATTTGCATCCAATATCAACGGTACAGCGGTAAAACATATTTTGACAGCAGAATCCACTACTGCCCTGAATTTCAATGACTCACAGATAAAAGCCTAAAAAAATTACAAGAATCTCAAAAAACGTAATATTGAAAATATAATCTAACACTCAACATTATAAAATCCATGAAAGAAAAAGTTGGGACCAATGCAGATGAGTCAGACACCGCAGTTATATTACAAAAATGAAAATACATAGACAAAATGAATGATTTTATTGAAAAAGAACAATTAGTCGGAATGATAATGATTTCACAGCTAAAATTCTGAAATCACTTGATCAGACGTGACATCTAATATTTTAACTAATCCTAGTTATTATCGTGCAATTATAGTCTGATTGAAACCCTCAAAGAAAATACTCCGATCGTCCAGATGTTTCATTCATGGATAGTCCTACTTAAAAGTTATAAAAAGAATTGAATATGACATTCAAAAGAGTGACAAACTTCATTCCTAGACATACAATCAAAATTTCAATCGAATTAACTCAAAAATTAGAGAACTTCACTTTACCTAATAATTCGTACGTCCACAGATATAGACAACATATTTTCAAACATTCCGAGAAATGAAAGTATTAATTTAACATCTGATATTTTAGAACAATTTTCTTCGATTTAATGAAAAGATATGTGAACAACCCAGCGGTCTTGCGATGAAATCAGCATTAAGCCCCTTTAATAGCAGACATATTCATGTCTAGCATAGAGAACAAAGCACTAGGATTCCAACTCTCTAAATTCAAATAAAGTTTCGGCTTACGATTCAATGATGCACAGAGCATTTTCGTTACCTTTATTATCAGAAAATCTTGAAGAGGAAATTGAAACTATTAGAATTCATGCTCACAACTACGGTTTCGTTCGAAGCTTAATTGACTGAATAATGAAACGAAAACAATTACATATAGCTATTGGCCAAATATATTTAATTATAAGCACCAACAAATTCCAAAAATTCATCCCTTTAACATATTTTGGACACATAAGTGAATCGATAAAGGCTTACAAACTCGCCTATCCAGAATACGCCAAAATTTTCGAGCAAATCATATCAAGGAAACTAGAAAATATAGAAGATGCACCAGACAATATAAGCACGAAAGACTTATGAAAGTATTTCAAAAGCACTCTTCTAGATTCTGCTAAAGAAGTATGTGGAAGCAGCAAAATGAGAAATAACGCAAAACAAACGGCATGGTGGACAGATGTAATTAGAGAGGAAGTGAGAATTGCAAAGAGAGCATGGGCAAATTATCTCAACTGAAAAACTATAGAGAAATATGATTTATACAAACAAGCAAGAAAACGAGTGAAAGATCTAGTCTTGGCATCTAAAAGAAGAAAATGGGTCGAATTGGGGGAAAAATAGAAGCCTAGAGCAAAGCAAACCAAAAGCTATTCTATAAAATAGATAAACCATGTTGACAAGGACAAGGACAAAAATGGAGAAATACTCATAGATGACAGGAAAGTAATGGAAAGATGGAAGCAATATTTTCAAGAGCTACTTGGGAGCGGAGGAAACGAATTAGAGGATAGTGAAGTTTGTATAGAAGAAAATAGTGACCAAAAAAGGATAGCAAAACAGGAATTACAGGAAGCTATATAACGCTCGAAAAATGGAAAAGCCCCAGGCTATGACAAGATTACGAACGAAATGATCAAGAATATGAAACAATATGGAGAAGACATCCTTTTGAAAATATATAATAGGGTATGGCAAGAACAACAAATCCCGGAAGACTGGCAGATCTCAATGATAATACCAATTTACAAATCAGGTGACAAACATGAATGTAGCAACTACAGAGGAATCACGATATTATGCACGGCTATGAAAATATATGAACAAATAAAAGATATGAAGCTGAGGCCAATTATTGAAAGGACATTGGGATAGACACAAAGTGGATTTCGAAAGGGAAGGAGTCTTCAAGATCATATATTCAGCATAAAGATATTGATGGAAAAATCGAACAGGATGAAGAAGAAAATATACCTAGCGTTCATGGATAGGGTGCCTAGACGAAGATTATGGGAAATACTACGTGGAAGAGGAATCAGAGCAAAAATTATAAGACTGATAATAACTATATATGAAAGTGATAGAAATTGCATTATAAGCGGAAACAGGAGATCGGAGTATTTCAAGACAACGGAGGAACTTAGACAGGGATGTTGGCTTAGCCCTCTGTTTTTAATAATCTTCATGAATGAAATAATAAAAAATTGCTCGACAGAAGTGAGGAAAATCCAGATTGGGTATGGAAACTTACAGCAAGTGGAAGTATCAGAAGAGGCATACGCGGATGATATAATAATTATGGCCAGCAATGAAAAAGATCTTCAGAAAAACTTGAATATATGGAACAGAGAATTAGAGAAGAGTGGTATGAAAATGAACAAAAAAAACTAAGGTAATAGTGATTGGAACAGAAAAGGAAGACACAAATATAGAGATAGAGGGGACAAAAACAGAAAAAATGGAAAAATAAAAGTTGAACTCGAAGAATCAGGAAAGCAAGATCAATTTCATGAATAAGAAAGAGCCACAAAAATGAAAGTATTCACATATATCTACAGGCCAATACTGACATTTGAATGTGAGTCATGGATTCTAGATAAAAGCCAAAAGAGTAAAATTCAAGCAGTCGAAATGAAATATCTTAGAAGGGTAAGGGGTCACAATGAAAGATAAATTGAAGAGCATACGAAAGGAATTAGGAATTAAATCAACTTTGAAATTTATAGAGAAAAGGCAGCTCAGCTGGTGGGGACATCTTCAGAGAATGGATAATACACGGCAAGTCAAACGTATATGGGAGACAAAGACTAACGGAAAGATGAAAAGAGGTAGACCACGACAAACACATATATATATATATATATATATATATATATATATAGGGATATCCACCGGGACCGTCCGTTAAAAACTTTTTGAGTTCCAGAGTTCCAATTACAATATCAGGCTGAAATTTTATACGCGGCCATAACTAGCGATATTTACCATTTCCGGTTATACCGGAAGTGGGTCATCACTTTGTTATTTCAAATGGCAATCTACCTTTTTTATTATACATCTAGAACCGACATTCGATCAAGTCATAAAATACCCATGTTGTTGGCACTTATCTGTCAAAGCTTTTGACAGATTTAATTATTTTTGTTATAAACTCGATTTTTTAGGAACATTTAAAAAAATTGTAGCTCGTAGATCTTTTGCACTGCAGACGCAATTTTTTGCTTGGATGGATAGAAGAAGGATCAAGGAATTTTTTAGGCAGTCTGCTCATGTCAAATGTTCATTGCATTGTTTTGTATGATTTTTTCAATTTGGCCTTTTTCAAACAGCACTAACTCAATTTTTCCAAATGGCACGTGCCAATTTTTATATCGCCATCAGATGAAGCGTCAAATTTCAGATGGAATTGTATCAGCATGTACTATACCCATCTCTTATAGTTTGGGAATATATTGAATTTTGATGATTTTGCAAGAACTAACAGAGAATGCTTTGAAATATTTGAATCAAGTAGCTGAACAGGCTACGCTCACCTGACAGGTGCCTAAAATTGATGTACTTGTCACTTCGTTCATTCGAATTTAATATTTCAACAAGAATTGTTGGTAATTTGAAGTGAAAATTTTTGAAAAATACCAGATTGATAATAAAATAGCTGATTATTCAAACGAGGATATGTTTGATCTCTTTTTAATTCATGGCGAATGTCAAAAAGTGGTGGATAAAACTTGCAGGCAATTCAATAACCAATTTCCAAATTTGGCGCCTATGAGTAAAACAAAATTTTGAAGGATTAGAAGCAATTTTCTTCAATTTCGAGGAACAAAATACATAGAAACTAGAAGAAAACCATTTCTCGAGGACGACGACAATCAAATTAATATGCTAGCGTATTTTCGTACCAATCCACATGCGTCCTTTAAGTCAGCATCAGTGGATATTGGATTGAGTTATACTTCCATTCAAAGGATCCTTAAGAAACATAACATGCACCCGTATTTTTTTATCAGACTACAAAAATTGAAACCAACTGACCTTCCCAAGCGGCTAAATTTCTGTGAAAATTTATTAATTCGGCTTCAAGAAGATGAGACAATTCTGCAAAAATTTATATGGTCTGATGAAGCCAATGAAGTTCAATTAAAGTCGAAGAACTAACAGGAGGAATCGACATTTTTGGGCCACAGAAAATCCACATTTATTGATTTCCAAAATAAATTCAGCGAGAACGTTTTTGCAGTTTTAATGAATGATTTGTTGGCTTATCACATTTATGAGGAAAATCTTAATGGACAAAGATACCTGCAACTTTTGAGAGGAACATTAGCAAATTTTTTAGATGAATTACCCCTTAACATTCTGAGGGATTGCTATTACCAAATGGATGGTGCACCATCACATAAAATACGAGATGTAGATCGGCAGCTAACGGAAATGTTCGAGGATAGATGGTGGGGTAATCAAGGACCAAATTTATGGCCTCCGCGTTCTCCGGACCTGACGCCCCTTGATTTTTATTTATGGAGCAAAATCAGGAGTGAAGTGTATCTTATTCCTGTAAGAAGTAAAGAAGAGTTACTAGAGCGCATTCATAATGCTTTTCGTAATATTAATCCGGAGGAAACTAGGATGGGCAACTCATCATGTTCGTATACGAGCTGTCAAGTGTAATGAGCAAAATGGGGCCCATATTGAATATTTATTCAGATCGTAAATTAGTTTTCTCCTATGATGTTTGCTATCATTTATTCGTATTAATGTAATTATCTTCGATGATTGGTTTTCGCTTAGTTCCTACAATTTTTATTCATCCGAATTGTAGAAAATTGCTTCTAATGCTTCGAAATTTTATTTTACTCATAGACGGTAAATTTGGAAATTGGTTATTGAATTGCCTGCAATTTCTACCCACTACTTTTTGACATTCTAAAATGAATTAAAAAAAGATTAAATATATTTTCGTTTGAATAACCAGTGGTTTTATTGCAAATGTGTTGTATTTTTTGGATATTTTCAATCTGAAATAACGACAATTCTTGTTGAAATATCAAATCCGAACGAACGAAGTGACAAGTACATTAATTTTAGGCACCTGTCAGGTGAGCGTAGCCAGTTCAGCTACTTTAATCAAATATTTCTAAGCATTCTCTGTTAGTTCTTGCAAAATCATCAAAATTCAATATATTCCCAAACTATTTCGGAACTATAAGAGATGGGTATACAATTCCATCTGAAATTTGACGCTTCATCTGATGGCGATATAAAAATTGGCACGTGCAATTTGAAAGAATTGAGTTATTGCTGTTTGAAAAAGGCCAAATTGAAAAAATCATACAAAACAACGCAATAAACATTTGACATGTGTAGATTGCTTAAAAAATTCCTGGATCCTTCTTCTATCCACTCAAGCAAAAATTGTGTCTGTAGTGCAAAAGATCTACGAGCTAAAATTTTTTTAAATGTTCCTCAAAAATCAAGTTTATAACAAAAATAATTAAATCAGTCAAAAGTTTTGACAGATAAGTGCCAACAACTTTGGTATTTTATGCCTTGCTCAAATGTAGCAAATAACCTTTCCAAATTTAAATCTAAGATCGCATTCAAACCTCAAAATAGATTCTCCTTGAAATCATATTCAGAATTTAAATACATCTGGATAAATTGTCCAGACTGCAATAATTTTTTTATTCACGTCCGACTGATAGTTCCATCAAAATTAAATATAAAGAACATCTAACTCCATTGCTGAAAATAAACAAGATTCAACAGTAGCTAACTACTGCAACCAAAATGGCAACTGTTTCCTTGTATTGATAGATTGAAAGTTTTACCCCAGAGGGTAAAAAACTGAATTACCTAAAATCAGTTGAAATTTCCAAAACACTTTTTATCGACAACTTGTCGATAAAATAAATTATTCGAATAATAACTACCTTTCAATAATTGTTAACTGCATTCCTAATATCTGGTTCTGCCAGAGTCTAATAACGACCTATTCACTTATATTTCATATCACTTTGGTTTTCATACTGTCCGATGATGAACGAAAGCTCAAAACCTCAATAACAGTGATCTGTTAATTTATTTGTTAGTAGTAACAAGATAGTAAAAAATTCCAATTGTACTTAACTACCTAGTAGTACCAGCTAAATCGATACGGTATTTAAAGTATTAGATTAACTTATAGCGATTGCAACTTATTCTGAGACACCCTGTATCAACAAAAGTCGGACCCTGATGTCAACGCCTTTCGATTGTCTGGAGAGGCAGTGAACTCGGATTTACTTCAGCCAAAATAGTCCGTTTACTTTTGAGCTGACTCATACATGTCGGACCGAGAAGCTTCTCTGCGATGGGCCTAAATGAGTCACATGCCCATGGTATGGGTGTGGGAGTGTTGGGAGACCAAAGCTGCCGTTATTGTCTGCCTTTGTCGGCAGTGAAACGAGTTACCACGTTGAATTTCTGGCAGTGGAGCATGTGCATAATTTGCATTCTGAACTTTAAACCAGTATGATAATGATTTTATTCACGATGTTATAATTTATTGATTAACATTTTTCGGATAGGCAGAACAAAGCGAATCTATATGAAACTTTCACAAGCCATTTCAGTTAGTTAAAGTTCACCCAGAATTGGCAATGTAAGATATTACGATATCATTAGGATTGTAATAAAATACTCGGCTTTCCTCAATCAAATACGAGGGCCGTTTGGCAAGTTAGTGACTTTTTGAATTTTCCCGAATAGTATCTTTAAATGCATCATTTCTGTCCTCAACTGCTATCTATTCATAGATTTTTGTTACAGTTTGAGAGCAACCAATATGTCAAGTTCCAATAAAAATTGAAAAGTGCTGAATTCAATAAATAACCAAATAAACCCCACTGAAACCAGGGAAAGGCTTGATAAATGCTATGAAGACTCTACACCTTCAATTTCAAGGTCAGGAAATGATTCAATGAGTTCCGTTGTTGTCGTATCAGAAGTGACGCCTATCGATCAAAAAACGACCACAGAATCCATGCAATAGTATTGCACGATCGAATAATGAAAGTGCGTGAGGCGACAGAGGCTGCATCTGAGCTGAGCAGGTACATCATATTTTTCATGAATATTTACATACGAAAAAGTTATTTGCGTGATGAATACCGCAATTGATAACACTGGAACATAAGCACAACGGTATGACCTCTTCAAATGAGTGATCGCCGTAATCCTAATGACATTCTCAGCTCTGATGAGACATCAGAAACACCACAGATCAAGGAACAATCAAAACAGAGCAAATATAGACATGATAGTTTTCAGAACGCCTGTGTTGTCATTCACATCAATCATCTTAAAAGGGTAGAATGATCACCAGTGAATATCACTTAGACTTTTTAGACAAATTTTATATTGATTTGAAGCATCCAAATCTGAAAAATGGCTGGTAAGACATTTGGATGGAATGCAGAGGTCATCAGTTGAATAAACGCCTATTGTGAGCGCCTTGAGAAAATCTATGATTATCAATTGAGCATTAAAGAAATTGAAAAAGCACAGGACTGAATGTGTTGAGCTGAAAGAAATAGAACGGTTCTTTGCAGAAAAAAATTGGTCTGAAAAGTTTCCAACCTCTAAGTAAAGATGACAACACTCGTTAATAAAAGCTATTGAATTTTCATTCTTCATCTATATACAGTTACTTGCCAGTTTCAGCCACTTTGGACGTGCAGTTGTTATGGAACATTCGTTTGAGTGAGTTGATGTCAGTGTTTTTGTGGAAATGGACAAAATTCAGTATCGAGATGTCATTAAATATTTTTTTCTTGGAACGCAATATGCGAATTAAGGATGAGTTGGATTCTATGTATGGAGACTCTACACCATCATTTACCATAGTGAAATTCTGGTCAGCTGACTTCAAACGTGGCCATGAGAGCTTGGGAGACAATGAACGATCGGGACTTCCATAAACTGCAACTACCGGCGATAAGATCACCAAAAAGTGCTAGACGACTACCGAATTGAAATGAGAGATAGCAGAGGTTAGGAATATGTCAAAGGATCGTATTTGTCACATATTAAATCAACAATTACACATGGGGAAGCTGTGCGCGAGTTACGTGAGGCTTCACTCACGTTAAACCAAAAAATTCGAATGAACATTTCTAACTCTCTGTTGGTGCAGTTTGGGCGCAATCATTCCGAGTTTGGACGCTGATTAATTACTGTGGATGAAACTTGGATACACCATTATACGCAACAAACAAAAATACAGTCCAAATAGTGGGCTGCAAAGGTAGAACCGGTTCCATAAAAAGCAAATACTGTTTTGACAACAGGGAAAGTGATAGCGACTGCTTTTTTCGATAGTTATTCTGATCGATTATCTACAAAAAGGAAAATCCACGCATCGTTACTTGATAAGTTAAAAGCAAAACTTACGGAAAAACGGCCACATTTACAGAAAAAGAAAATCCTGTTTCTCCAAGGTTTTTCTTATACCTCAGCGGTTGCTATGGCGAATATCCACAAATTACGGTTTGAACTGCTTGACCATCCGCCATACTCACCAAATCTAACCCCAAGCGACTTATTTTTGTTCCCTCATCTAAAAATTGCACTCGGAAGACAGAGATTTTCATCAAATTAAGAGGTAATTACCTTCGTGAACCACTAATTTGCAGATAAAAACGCCAAGTACTATTTGGGCAAGTTACAGAAATGGAAGCATCGCTGGGAAAAGTGTGTAGAGTTACGAGAATATTATGTTGAGAAATAAGAAAAAATTCAAAAAATTGTCCTATATCTTTGTTAGGACGGAAACTCTTCAGACCACCCTGGTCTGTAATGTAATGATTCTTGTTAACTATCTTTGTTAGCCGATGGGGAGTTGCCCTTGAAAATTGTTAACAAGTATAATTTAATTCGGGGAATCCACCGATAGTTCTAGCAGTTAATTTTGTAAGTTATTCTTCAGAAAGAGTATAAATATTATTTTCAACGATTTTGAAATGGTTCCTATTGCACCTCAGAAGACTTAACCATCTTGTTTGACGGCAGATGGGTACAAAGATAAGAAAACTAAATCTATAAAATTGGCCTGCAAGATCTCCGGATCTTATTCCCTTAGATTTTGCTAAGAGGAGGTACCTAAAGAACAAAGTTTATAGTTCGCTGATAAATTCGCGGGAGGATCTTGAATTGAAAGTGAGACGTATCGTAGATAGCATCGATCTCAATCAAGAGAGAAAAGCAACTATTAATGAAGAGCTCTCGCGAATTAAAAAATGTTTAAAAGACAATGGTGGACGATTTGAAAAAAAATCATTCTTACTACGTTATTTTCACGGTTTTTATTACATTTTATTTTTCTAAATGTTAGAAATTTTGTTTCATGATTCATGTCGCCAAAACGACATATTTATCGTGTGTCAGCTAACGTTACTTATTTCAGTTTTCTGTATTTCATAAGTGACAAAATTTGACTGAAATTTTCTGAATTATTTAATAACTTAAATTTTTCCAGAAAAATTCATACAAACTCCAGAAATTATTAGAAGGCAATCATAACCAATTTATACAACAGAAAAAATGATTTTGTATGTAACCATTGAAATGTATAAGTGAAAATTTGAGCGATAATTGATTTATTTCAATGGCAATCAATTCCGGAGTAACCTATTTTGATAAAAATAGAACAAATTGCGACTAGTGTCTTTGGCAAACGAAGCATTAAACTAATAGAACAAACCTTTGTTAAATGTTGGTATTATTTATTGACTCTCACGAGCTGCTAATAATATCTACAAGTATATATATAGGGTGCTTCAACGAAAACTAAACAGAGGCTATCTCTACCAAGATCTTCATTTCTGATCAAAACTCAAAAACAGGTCAATTTCTGTTTCAAGGGGGACATCTTTTAGGGAAGATGGGTCTAGTGATGACTCACAAGAAAGGTGGTATGTTTGTCTACATCGCCTTGAACGAATTTCCATTTTTAATTGAAAACTGTAAATGATACAGGGTGAGCAACTGAAAGATAAGGAAGACTATTTCCCTGAGACTATTCACGTTTCAGTGAGATAAAATGGAACAGATCCATGCTGATCAATGGCAGTCATCATCAAGTACCATCCTCATCTCGAATTTCAACCCCTGGAGCAGGGGTGACAACCCTTGAAAATTTGGAAGAGGGTAGATGGGTAGAGTGATAACTCGAAAGAAAGGTATTATCTTTGTCTGCATCGCCGTGAACGAATTTTCATTTTTGATTGAAAACTGTAGAATATACAGAGTGAGCTACTGAAAAATAGAGGAGACTATCTATCGCCCTGAGCTATTCAAGTATTAGTGCAAAAATATGGAACAGATTCATTCCAGATCAAAGGCTATCACCTTTGATCTAAATGAATCTATTCCAGTTTTTCGCACTAATACTCCAATTGTCTTGGGGCGATAGTCTTCTCTATTTTCAGTGGCTCACTCTGTATCTTCTACAGTTTTCAATCAAAAATGAAAATTCTTTCACGGGAATGCAGACAAAGATAATAAATACTTCTCTTTCGAGTTATCACTCGACCCATCTACCCTCTTCCAAATTTTCAAGGGTTGTCACTCCTGCTCCAGGGGTTGGCGGCACATGGATTCTATACTGCTAGGCATCTTCGAATGCTGCTTCTACAGAACGGTGGAGTGTAAATTAGCACTGAAACGATACGATAACATCTCAGGGAATTTAGTTCAAGCAATAATCGCGGCACAGCGGAGAGCCGGATCGAATTTTGCCAGGGAATATGGCAACTGATTAGGAGAGAGTTTTGTTTACAGATGAGTGCTCTAGTGTACATAGATAACCACTGAAATTTTTTCTACCTATGGTTTAGGTGGAGGTTCAATAATGGTGTAGAAGGAAGTTCTCTGAACGCCCGAACTGATCTGATCATCGTTAATAAGGGAACCCTGAATGATCAGAAATATGTCGTAGACTTTTTTGAAGGACAAAAATATGTGTGAAAACCTTTTGTTTATGCATGACTAAACCAAACCTCACCAAGCTCATATGGTTAGGAAGTACCTTCAAGAAATCAATTGACTGGAGTAGCCTGCACGAAGTCCAGACCTCAATCTCATCGAACATTTCTAGGACATTTTCAATAGAAGATTGAGAAGCCAGCAAAACCAGCCTGCTACCGTAAATGAAGCTCGGAAGAGACTGATCGAAATTTGCATCAGAATGCTATGAGGTCGTTGATTTTGAGTATGAATCATAGATGTCATGCAATAATTCTCGCCAGTGGTGAAAATATCCGGTATTAGCGGGTTTTGGGGACTTTTTCAAAAGTTTCACATTTTTCATTATTATTTTTATTTCAATTTCTATGAGTATCATTTTCATTTAATCGTCTCAAGAACAAATATTACAATCATTCCTCAACATATCTTAACTTCTGAAATTAAAATTTTCGATTTTGTGCATTTATTTCTTGGCGCTGTTTACAAACAGAATATTACAAAATATCTACTACTACATATTTTGTAATCTGTAAGGATATGAACACAAGGAAATCAGGAATGGTTTGAATATGCCCCTGATCCTGTTGTCGACATCCGAGAAGTCACCATCATATGAGATACCGGAGTCCAAACCGATAGAATCATATTCGTCAAACCAGATATAATCGTCAAAACCAAAAAAGGAAGACCTGTATGCTTATCCATGACGCCATACTACCCGATTATAATTTCATTCAAAAATAGTACTATTACATTGATTCGTAGAAATCAATCCACTTTGAAGTAAACTATAACCTTCCATTACTACTTCCAACAGGAATAAACTTCTAAACATTTTTTATTAATCGCCGTATATCTACTAATACTTCTTTTCGTAATTTAAACCTGTTAAAATTCATAAGATATAACAATAATTATCAGAGTTATGTCAATATCACTAATGGGGCCATAATTTGATAAATATTACACATTTTAATTGAATTAGATGGGAGATATTCAAATTTCCTTCCTTTATAATAACGAATGTATAACGAGTTTCATCACACTTCTACGTCTTCTGATCGAATAACAAGTTTAAATTATAAAATATTTCTCAAATATCTAATGAGATGTATGATGGAGGAAGTGAGATTCTATTTCATGAGGAACTATTAGCCTATGAATCAGACAAATCCACGATTGATGCACTACACCCTTCGGATGAATTAAATGGTAAGAGCACTAGAAGCTGAAGGACTAGTCGTGGTGATATTATAGAAGCAACGTACCTCAATACCTCCCTTACATCTTTTAGTAAAAGTTAAAAATTTGCCAGATGGAGAAGAAGATATAAATGTATTCAGTAAACACATAAAAATGATAAATATTTTTCATGTCTCAATTCGTAGCTGTCATCCATCCAGATAATGCTCGCTGATGCTGCTTGACACCAGTGAACGTTCTTATATGCTCATTCACAGTGATCTATCTTTCTTATCAAAAGCTAAATTCTCCTACGCGTGTTCATACTATTAAAGTTATTCAGAAGATGTTTAGATATGTTGAAGAATTATTTCTTCAGTAATCCACCCATACTAAGGAACGGTTGAGAACAATCGAAATGAAAATAGTACTCATAGAAACTGAAATGAAACTATAATGAAAAACGAAAACTATTGGGAAAGATCAAAAAACGTTTATACCGGATATTTCCAACCATGGCAAGAATTACTGCATGACATCTACGATTCATGCTGAAAATCAAGGAATTTATAGCATTCCGACCCATTTCGATCTGTCTGTTCTGTGCCTCATTCAATGTAGCTGGATGGCTTTGATGGCTTCTTAATCTTCCATTGAGAATGTCCCAGACTTGTTCGATGGGATTGAGATCTGGACTTCGTGCAGACTAATTCATTGAAGTGATTTATTGACAGTAATTTCTGACGACACGAGTTTGGTGCAGTCTGGCATAATCATGCCAGAGTTTGAAATGTCTGAAACTATCTTCGAGTATTCAGGGTTTCATTATTTACGATGACAATGCGAGCGTTCAAAAAAAAATCCTCCACCAAAAACATAGATAGACAAAAAGTTACAATGGGCATATCTCTCATTTCATCTGTAAAAAAACTCCAAATGACAAAATTCTATCGGGTTCTTCTATGTGCTACGGTTAGAGCTGGGCCTGGAGCTGCGACATAAGGCCTCGAACCAAATTCTCTGAGATGTTGTCGTATCGTTTCAGTGCTAATTTGCAGTCCCCTGTTCTGTCGAAGCTGAATTTGAAGCTGCCTAGCAGTAGCGTTGCCATTATAGCTCGAGGCCTGTCTTGATCAGATCTCCTTTCATGACTACCAGTCTGCCTGTATCTGTGGATTATTCGGAAAACAGTTGAATGAAACACCCAAGCCTTTGTCCTATTCTGCCTTGCAAAACAAAAACCAAGTAAATCAACATACTTGGTTTTCGAGATTTTCACATCACTGGATTCATCGTAAAAAGGTCTACAAGATGCTTCTTTCAGATTTGAAATATATCAATCCGTTGAGAATTCATGAACAGTTACTTTTTAGGAGGCAATGCTTTCTTGATTATAAAAAACCAAGTAAATTTTTCATTTTATAGTTGAAATATAACAATATTACATACTTCTCAGAAGTTCTTGATATTTCCATATTTCCAAATATAGAACCTAGTATGTCTACTTACTCTACTTTAACAGGATGACTCTGGTGTAGATAGATACCCGCGAGTGAGATATTCAATAACCACAAAACAAAAACTTAGCACGTCAACTTACTGGCAATGAATAGACAAATCCTCCAAGAAAGTATAAGTCTTACCCTCTGAATTGAATAACCAACATCAATCAGAATGTAGAGTAAAATCACATAATTTCTTATTTCGCGTACTTAAATCATATTAGTGTGGTGGTTCTGCAGTATGTCTTTTGACTACGATACGGTGGAGATGTAATCAAGCTCTTTTTCAGTGCTGCAAAAATGATTTCGCGGAGCGAGCGTCTTCTCAAAATGGCACTTGAAACGGCGACAGGTCGAACTTCATCTAGTCTGTCACCTGTTTCGCCAATGGATGAATCGGATGCGGACTCAAATTATAGTCCATCAAACGGAAGACGGAAGAGAATACTTGTTGATTTATGAGCAGTTCCCGCAAAAAAAAACGTTTGTATTTAAATGATGGTGATATCTGGTGGAAACCAACAGAATTTGAACACATCTTATTTCTAAAAAGAATAAAAAATGAAACACTACATCAGCTGAAAAAAAATTGGAATGCCGTGATTCACTAGAAAATACTGATGGCGGCATGATTAATTTAATAAGAATTAACAGTACTGACCAAACTGAACCTTATATTTCAAAAAAGATAATGGAAATCGAAGTTGAAGAAGACCACTTACTAGCAGAATATGTACCTGAATCGGTACCAGAAGTAGAAATCAGAGGTGGAGAAGATAAAATAGAGACAGAAAATGAACAACCTTACACTGTAACAGAGATAGAGTTACCTCGGACTAAACAAAAGGAAAATCGAACTGAAACAAAGATTTTACTTCCATCATGTCCAGACAGTTGTAGAAAAAACTTCTCTCGAAATATCTTAGAAGAACACAGAAGAATTTTTTTCAGTTACTTCAACTCACTCAACTTTGGAGAGAAAAGACTCCTTATTGGAAAATACCTCAAGAAAATGCCTGTCAAGATCTATAAAAGAGACGCCGTCGGCCACAAGGAGTGCTGTGTTGTTTATACTTTACCTTTAAAATCAATCACAGCAGAACAGAATGATATTGTGCTGAAAGACACCGAGGAGCAGGAAAAAATCAAAGCATAAGAAAATATAGATCAAGTGGGAATAGACATAAATATAGAGAATACTGAAGAAATCACAAATTCAAGTGGCGAAATCGCATAAAAATCTATCGATTTGAATGAAACAATGAATGTAGAAGGGAAAGACAGACAGAGTTTCTGAAAAATCCGGAATTTCAGTGTGTTACAGATAAAAGAGGACTTAAACTTGGTGAAAGATGAAAGAAATTTCAGAAGAAAATTATAAAAACATCAAAGCTCATATTGAGAGTTATCACCCAGTAGTTTCACATTATAACATGATACATGATCCTAACAAACGGTATCTTACAAGCGACATCTTGGTGTATAAGATTTGAATGAGAAAACTCCTGAAAAGAAAGTTTCATATGAAACCTACAGAAAGGTTTTTATCGGGAAAATATTGACTTCACTAAACCATCACAAGATGAATGACCATCATGTTCATTGCACAAGAATCATGTCCACCATGAAAACGTAGATTAAAGAGATGATCCGAACTGTGAAATTTGTAGAAACTATGAAATACCCAAGACAAGGTATACTGAAACAAGAAAAGCATATGAAGCAGATTGTTCCCAAGAATGACCAAAAGATAAATAAATTTTCACAGTTGATATGCAGAAGATATCAATAATTCCGAAAATGGTAACTAAGTATTCCTTTTTTATAAGTCGTCTAATAGCTTTCAATGAAACATTTGCGAGCTTGAGGAATCATGGACAGAATGTGTGTGTACTATGGCATGAGGCTATTATGGGCAGAACTTGCTCCGATGCTGTATGCGTATAATAAAATTTCATGAAGTCTTTTGGGGAAAATGTAAAGAATATTGTATTTTGGGCAGACAATTGTGCCGCACAAAATAAAAACTCTTTACCGCATGTTGTATTCTAGTTAATGAAGAATGGGGACCAGAGGCTATTACTTTCAAGTTTTTTGAATCTGACCATACATTTATGAAGGCTGACTCGGTACATGGGTTGATCGGAAAAAAGTGGAATAAGTCGAAGGAGATATTAGATTTCGATGATTTAGTCAATTTAATAAGTAGAGGCAGTAAGTACAATGAACCACTCGTTCTCCATCTGGAAGACTTTCTTCGTTTCGAAAATGGTTGCCAAACCCGTAAAAAAGGAGCAGTTAGCAATAGTGACACTGCTGTATCTTTTCTCCGTGACCTAAAGGTGTGTAAATTCAGAAATAATTCGAGATCACTGTACTTCAAAACCGAAATAGATAGTCCGGAGTTTCAGAAGTCAAATTTTTTTAAACCAGAATTCAAACTTCAGATCTCTCCTGCCAGTATCTGATATGGACGACTTGGCCCACTGTGAGGAAGAAACTCAAATGAAGATATAGTTACAAAGTTTTTATAATCTTTTCACCTATTTCTGTATTTATTTGAAAGTTCATTTGATGTTCAATATTTGTTACTTTTGTGTTCTGTTTGATAACTGGAAAATTAATTCTTTGTTACGCGTTTCTGCAATAAAATATTCAAATGTAAATTGACTTACTTGAATTTTTCGACTTACTTGTTTCATACTTTGTAAAAGCTTCGTGCGGATGTGATAATCCGAAAGTGAGCGTCCATTTTGAATTTGACGCGAAGAATTTTGAATTTAGTACGCTCAGTGACGTTCTAGAATTGAGAAGTAGTAAATGTTCAAGTTCGAAGCTTCTAGTTACAACACTTTTTGAGTAGGCGTAATCTCTCTCATTTGCATCATAAAAATAACTCTGCTGAAAAGTTGTAAATTCAGAGTTACTTGGTTCTAAAACCACTGCTTCAGCACTTTCTGCAGGGGTTAAATTTCGTGGTTCAAGTTTCATTATAACCGAAAATCGAAATTCCCAAGAAGAACAAATGATACTCGCAAAAATCAACAACTGCTGTTATCAATACGTAATCTCAGTTTATTTCTTTCATTTTATTTCTTCTCATGTGCGCCAGGAAAAAACATCGGAAAAATCAAGTGTTTATAATTAGTTGCCTACCTAAAAAACTTTCAAATATTGAAATTGTACGGTAATTTCTTGGCGCAGTGTATTCCGATCTCTATTAGAAAGAAGGCGTCTATATTTATAGCAAGTATATTGTATATCCTTGTATGAAGCAGAGAACTGAACAAAGTTATCATTATTTTATCTTCATGACGATGCTCAAACATCGGTGGTTTAATTAAATGAATCAACTAAATCTTTGCTGATAAGCAAAATTAAAATAATCACTCTACTTGAATAAGCTATAGCTATTTATATCCGTTGGTTTATGAGTATTATAATTCGACAGTACATCTGTAACATGTTTTCTCTGCAATTTCTATCGGAGGAAAAAATTGAAGTTAAAATTCCCTCTGATTTATTTCTGATTTCCTCGCTTCTACTAGAGTATGTTTTTGGACTATTCGCAAACCTATTGATGATACAAACTGTCTAACTATTTATTTAGCCAGGAGAATTATTGCTCTTTCCAGTTTCACAGTCCACACAATTTTGGTCTACCAAAGCATGGTCCACCAATGCAAAAAATGCGTTAGGACAACTGAAAGGCGAGAAAAATTTAGTCTTTTAAGTTTCTTTCATAGTAATTAAATTCATATAACTAACTATAGAGTTACTATACTATGATATACTATTGAAAATTGTTGATCAATTTTAGCGAGTAATATTTTTTCTTTTTGGAAATTGTAATTTTCGGTAATAATTTAACGCGAATCACGAAATTAGACCTCGGCAGAATGTGCTGAAGCAATAGTGTTACATGATCTGGGATGGACTTATACACTCGGGGGCAAAACTAGCGGAACACTCGAAAATTTAACCAAATTCGAAGTCCGATATTTTTCCTAATTCTCAACCGATTTAGATGATTTTTTCGGCAAATTATATATCCACTCTTCTGCTTTGTAGAAATTATAAGAGAAACAAAAAAATTTTATACGGGGGCAAAACTAAAAGTGTGTGCACATTTATTTTTGAATTTTTTTGTGTGACACTCTATAATAATTATCATTCCTGTCCAAAATTGAGAGCAGGTGTGTATTCTGGCGATACACTCGTGAAATGAAATGAACATGTTGAGAAAAATGTTCATGATGACCCACAAAAGAAAAACATTTGATTTTAGTAGCGAGTATGACCCCCCCGAGCTCTTATTAAAGCGCGCATACGATTTCGCATACTCCCAATGATGTTGTCTATCATCTGTTGAGGTATGTTGTCCCACTCTTCCACCAAAGCCAATGTCAGCTCTTCAACGTTGCCTGGATTCCGTTGTCGAACCCTTCTTCCAAGAATGTCCCAAACGTGTTCGATCGGGTTTAAATCCGGTGACCGCGACGGCCAGTCCATTCGTGTGATCCCAACTTCATTGAGATATTCTATCACTATGCGCGCAGTATGAGGGCGCGCGTTACCGTGCATAAAAAGGAAATTTTCCCCTATGTAAGGAGCAAAAGGCACAACATGGGGCTTCAAGATTTCTGTTAAATACCGATGGGCATTAAGTGATCCATTGCCAATAATCTCCAGTTCTGTTCGTACTCCCAAGCATATGCCACCCCATATCATAACTGACCCTCCACCGTATTGCTCAGTTCCTGCGAAGTTCGCTTGATTGTACCGTTCCCCTCGATGCCTCCATATTCTATCTCTACCATCCACGAAATTCACACAATATCGTCTCTCATCACTAAATAAAACTCGTCTCCACTGATTGATTGTCCATGATATATGCTCCCTAGCAAACGCCAATCTTGCTACCCGATGGGCTCTATCGAGTCTTGGTGCTCTTGCTTGCGCGTATGATCTCAGACCAACTTCATTTAATCGTCTTCTGACTGTCCTCACACTGACGTTAATGTTATCCACTGCTTGTAAAAGGTTACGTGCCTGAACAGCAGTGAGACGAGGATTTCTTATGGTTTGATTGACGATGAAACGGTCATGTATAGCGCGGGTTGCCCGATTTCTTCCTTGTCCTCGCCTCCTCACGTACAATCCAGTTTCCCTATAACGTCGGTAGATTCGATGGATAACCGACGTCGAGACACCCAACATGGTACCGACTGAGCGGTAGGTGCGCCCTTCCTCGATCAATGTAACTGCCCTTGCTACTGAGGTTGGTGGTAAATCTCTCATTCTGAATGAAAAATACCGTTTCGAATCGTAAACAGTAAAAGAATCACAAAACCCCGCAACCGATCGAATTTGTATCAAATCAAAGAATGGAAAACTATCATTCTTGTGGTCATATACAAAAAAACGTGTGTTGCATTTCATATTCGATGAAAAAAGGTGTGCACATGTGTAAATGAAAAGTTTTATCAATGGTCCCAGAATTCGGTTGTGTATTTTAATACCTACCGACTGTTATCTCCTATGAATTCCTAATTTTCACCAAATTAACCAAATTGTCATCAATAACTAATGCAATTCGAACATAAAAATCGCAAACGACAATTTCGACACGCCTGAGTGATAATAAGAAAATTCCAAATTGATAGACGAATTTTAATGACAATTTCTTGATTCAATGAAATTTCTCCAAAATGGTGATTTTCCACTTAAATTAAATATATTTTGCGAAAATAGAGATAAACGCATGAAACAAGAAGGGCGTTAATGTAGGAAGATGTGTCTTGACAGACCATGATATTGTACGTTTCACCTCGGACCACGAAATTCCACAGGGTGTTACGAATTTTTGACAAAAAAAAACACTTTTAGTTTTTCCCCCGTATAAAATTTTTTTCGAATTTTTTTTGTTTTCTCTTATAATTTCTACAAAGCAGAAGAGTTGATCTATAACTTGCCGAACAAATCATCTAAATCGGTTGAGAATTAGGAAAAATATCGAACTTCGAATTTGGTTAAATTTTCGAGTGTTCCGCTAATTTTGCCTCCGAGTGTAGAAGGATAAGCGAATGACTAGGGGTGTCCCATTCAACTGTTTCCAGAATGATTCGCAGGTACAGACAAACTGGTAATCATGAAAGGAGACTTGGGTAAGGAAGGCCTCGAGCAACAATGGCGATCCATGACAATTATTTAAGAATGCACTCGTTAAGACAACGATTCGCTACTTCTAGGCAGAATTTAATTTTTTTATTATAAACATGCACAGTCGTCTTTGTAGTTTGTGGATATAAATTCACATTTCTTCCAGCTGATGTACAATGCGTTGTTTTGTCATTCTACAGTAAAATGAAATTTTTGGAGTCTGGACTTGCTCTAGAAAGAATTGTGAATGGTTAAGTTCGAAACTACTTAATAGTAACAAATCTTGAAATTTTCGTTCAAATTTACTGATCCTTTTCAGAGTTATGACAATCTACCATTTTTACAGAAACAGCTTGTATATTCGAAAAGAGGATATATAAAATATAAAAAATGTATGATATGATACATTTTTTGTCATATCTATCGCCATAGCCACCCCGCGACTAACTGTTTCGACCCACACCAAAATTTGACATTATAAAATAACCAATGAGAATTTTGTTCTCTAATTTTTTATAAACTCTCTCTTTCATAGGAAGCAATATATGATTTATTAATTCACAATTAACCCTGCAGTGGTCGCGCGCGGACCATCGGTCCGCACCGATGCAAATTCTTGGATATCTTTGCACCCCCACCACTTGAAGTCATCCCGATTTATTTACCTTCCTAAAATCGCGTGTATTATCCTAGTACTGAGTTCGAGTTTTATAAGTTTAGTCGTGCCGGCTACAGAAATTTTTGCGGAGTGAGAGTCCGCGCTCGACTACGAGTGTTACAAATATCATCAAGATAAGAGTGTTTGTTTTTATATTTTCCGGCTATTCGTGTTTGATCCTGCAATGAACTATTCTTGCGAAAAGGAACAGGAAAGATTGCAGCGTTTGTTTGATGAGTCTTTTTCACCCGATGACGATGAGGGTGAAACCTATGATGATTCTGAAGATGAAGAGGAGCCCAATAAAATAGAATGTGATGCGGCTAACAGAGATAGCGAGCAAGATATTTCCGAAAATGAGTTCGAAATTGAAGAAACGGTAGTAAATGAAGGTCCAAAGTTTGTAGGCAAAGATGGCAAGACAATGTGGCTAAAACATAAACCGACACAGACTACAAGAACTCGATCGGAAAGTCTTGTAACACAATTGCCTTGTACCCGAAGTACGACTAAATGTCTGAAAACGATGTACGATATATGGAATTATTTTTTTCCGTACCAACTACTGAATATAATAGTTGATAATACCAATATACATATTCAACAAACTTCCATGAATTACTCCCGTGAAAGGGATTCTAAATTGACCGACATTTCGTAAATAAAAGCACTCTTTCGATTGTTGTACTTGCCCGGAGTACTGAAGAGTAACCACCTGAATACCAACCATTTGTGGAAAACCGACGGCACTGGTGTTGAAATATTTCGACTCACGATGTCTGACCGGCGTTTCAAATTTCTTTTGAGATACATCCGTTTCGATGATTTGGAAACTAGACAGTTGAGATGAGCAACCGACAAACTTGCCCCAATCAGAGATGTTTTTGAGATTTTTGTAGATCAGTGCAAAAACGGTTTTATTCCTCTTCATTATGTAACTGTAGATGAAAAGCTAGAGGCCTTTCGTGGACGATGTGCATTTCGCGAGTATATACCTAACAAGCGTAACAAATACGGCATCAAAATATTCGCGCTATGTGATTCAAGACTATATTACACGGTAAATTTGGAAGTTTATGTTGGAAACAGCCTCCAGGGCCTTATGAAGTCAGCAATTCTCCACAATTTGTAATGGAAAGAATGTGCGAACCAATAAGAGGAACTGAAAGAAACGTAACTGTAGATAACTGGTTCACAAGTTTTGATCTTCTGGAGAAATTCAAGGAGGATTTTAAGCTCACTGTGGTCGGAACTATCAGAAAAAATAAGCGAGAGTTGCCACTTGATTTTTCTTGTCCTGTGAAAAGCCGAATAAAAAGTTCAATGTTCGCTTTTTATAAAAATGTAACACTCATTTCTTCTATTCCAAAAAAACGTAAAAATGTATTACTCGTCTCTGGTATGCACCCTGACGACCAAATTGATGACACTACTGGAAAACCACAGATGATTATGATATATAACACAACAAAGGGAGGAGTTGATACTGTCGACCAGTTATGTTCTACATACAATTGTGCACGTAATACCCGACGTTGGCCAATGGTTATATTTTACTCTCAGTTGAATATTGGTGGCATAAATTTCCTCATCATCTTCGAGAGTAATAATCCGAATTCAAAAATTAAGCGTAGGTAATTTTTGAGTAATCTTGCTTTTGAGCTCATAAAATCCTACGTGGAGGTTCGAAGGTTGTCAAAGAGCCTACCAAGAAGTCTTACTACAAGAATTAATGAAATCCTCAGAATGAAGAATCCAACTGAAGAGCACTTCGCGAAGCAACAACGACCACAGCCGACAGAAAACCAACGAGGACGGTGTGGGGTGTGCGAAAGGGTGACGAACAGACCCACGAGATATTTTTGCAAAAGTTGCAAAATATTCTTGTGCCTTGAGCATGCCACTTTAGTGTGTTCGGGATGCTTCCAAAACAATCAAGAGGATGCCGATTGAGTTAGTCAATTTAATCACTTTCTTCGGCTTTTATAAAAATAAAGTTAAAGTTTCTTTATATTTTTCTGTTTCAGTCCCTTTTCATCTTGATTTTTAGTTACTCAAATAAAATTAATGCTTCAAATATTTTATTCTTTCATTCAAAACCTTTTAAATAGAAAAAAATAGAAATTGCGGTGCGGATTTTCACTCTGCGCGCGACCTCTGTTGTTAAAAAACTTAGGGCGACCAGAGTCGAAATATCGATAGGAAAAACATCTTTTTTTAGTAACCTGAATAGCTATCAATTTGATGGAGGAGGTACTTACTTGATGAAAATTGATATACATTATTTAATTAAATAAAACAGTGATATTCACATTTTCACTATATTCACAAACTTATGACGCGTTTCATCACACTGTGCCTTCATCAGATAAGTAGTACATGAAATAGGATGAAATGGTGGTACTTGGCTCAATAAGAGGAAAATCCAAACAGAGTTGCTTCTTCTAAGAACCGAAAAAAAATAGTAATGGTGACGAATTTATGTCCAATTGACTAATTGAGTTACCGGAATCTTTCTATTTATTGATTTCCAAAGTATCCTATAGGTTCAGTTTCAATCTATCATTTTCATTATGTAAAATAACAAAGGTGGTATTTTTCTAGTTGATGATTTGCGATGAATTTTGGGTATGTGCTCTGATAACCTAATATTGATATTTCTAAAAGTTCTACCGATATAAAATTTCAACACAATTTCCACAAGAATATCTATAAATATCTAATTTGTTTCCTTCATGAATTTCAGATTTACAATTTTGATATATCTGCCCAGAGAATTATCCATTTTGAAAGCTTTATTCAAGTTATGAGATGAAGAGCATGATGAATTTAGACTGAGTTTACCGATGTAAGTGAATATATTATACTTTTGTTTGGTCTCTTTAATACTAGGAAAACCTCATGGATAGCATGTTGAGAGTTTACGAGAAAACATACTGTCAATCGTATTAGAATTATAACCGTCATTGACTGCTATTTGTTTTATAATATCGCACTCTTTCAACAAATTACTTTTTGGCATTGATATCTTAGTGACGGTGTGTATTATACTGTTATAAGCACCTATTTTATGTTGATATGGATGTGCGAATAACGAATGGTAATATCTGTATGGGATGGTTTATGAAAAATAAAAAATCATTTCCATGGTCACTTTCGGTTATAGTTAAAGTTAATATAATTCTCAGTTTTTATTCCCAAAGCAAACATTATATAAGGGAATGGGATTTATAGCGGTACTAAAGAAATATAATTGTCTATTATTATTATTTATTAAAAAACAGATTACGCATCCACATATCTAAACCAATAAATTTCTTTCGATAGCGGATGATTATGAATTATATTCTCAATGTTTTCCATTAAAATTTCGGCTAGTAAAGGACTTAAGTCATTGTTGGTCATGTAAATTTCATCATTGAAGTTAAAATAATTTTGTTCTAAACTTACTTGTGAAAGATGTGTAAGTTCAGATTGTATGATAGGATTCATATTATTATTCTGCAGGGTTTGTGGTGGGGCTGTGAATAGATTTACTTTCACTCTATTGTGTGATGACAATGATTTGGGGGATAATGTTCTAGATCAGAAAGAACCCTCAAATTATTTGAAAGTAACTGTGTTACTAATCTTAATATATCTTTCTAGTGAATATTCTTGTAACCTTGTAACTAATCTTACTAACCTAACCATTCACAGTTTCTTGCAATACTTGAGAGGAATAGATATTTCAAATTTAGAAAGTTTAAGCGAAATTTCAAACAATCAGGACAGCATTTGTAAATATCCGTTTATCCTCCAACCAAAGGAGCGTTTCCCCCCTCCGTACTAGGCCATGCTTAACCTGTTTTCCTATTGTTAGATTTAAGATATAATACATGCAAGAAAAACAGTATATTGCAATTCGAATCAGAAATATAAGAAACTCTGATCCGTAAGGACGGATAATTGTATCAAATTTTGTAGACATAATTTTTCCGTGTATCACGATATTTTAATTCAATTCACATGTGATATAGTGATATATAGAGGTAGAATGAAATGAAATGAGAGCTTTTGAAGATTTTACTTTATTTCGAAGTATTCTTCGCGGAGATTGCTGCCACATTTCAAATGGTATTTTGGAAGACATCAACAACATCTACTGAAGACAGCAACCTTTGACCACACAGCCCGTTCTTGATTTTGAGAAATGTAAAGGAACGTTGCGACTTAGATCCGGACTGTACGCAGGATGATGTAAAAATTCGATGTTTTTTGCGTAAAATGTTCAATTGCTTTCCGGTCTGTGTGCGACCTTGTATAGTCCCATTGATCTCCTGAAGGAACTGTTACTGCATGATCTGTTTATGAAACATACTCTGTGAGCATCTTCTGTAATTTTTTTCTCTTGTAAACACCCAAACAGATGATTAGCGCTAATTTTCTGGCTTGTATGAGTAAATCCAAGACTCACCACCACTAACAATTTTGTAAACTCTTTTGAACTCTCCAAAGATAAAGCTTTCTGTTCTTCGGTCAACACATGTGGTATTCAATGTTAAACCAATTTTTTCACAAGCAATTCTTCGTGCAAAATTTGTTGGATTGAGGTCTTTGAAATCCGCAATGATACCTCAATCTCTCGTTAAATTACATGCCGATCGTTCCGAATTATTTTACGCACAACATCCACATTTTCTCGAGTGTTTGGGGCACCTGGCCTTGGATCGTCGCTAAGTCTAAGCCTTTTCGTTTAAATTCTCTATACGAACGAGAAACTGTTGACTGGTGTGGTGCTTCAATTCTGAAAACATAAAACAATTCGCCGAGACATTCTTGTTGAGATAATTGTCTTTGAAAATTGTAGAAAATTTATTCGCGAAAATGCTCACGGTTTGATTCCATTTCTCTACTAACTGGTTAACTCTGACAGTTTGTTGTGGCTGAAACACAGCACGCATAGAACCGAAATTTGGATTTATATTAACAAATCTGATTTTAGTACTGACAGTTGATGAATGGCATCCTCAATGTCCCAGAATCCAAAACATAAAAGACACCCCTCGTACGCTACAGTATGTTGAATTTTAACTAATAAATGTGAAGAAATCTTAATTGAAAATTTTGTGATGTGTGAAAGTGTAGCTACTGGGGTTGTAACCTATGAGACAACTGGTCTTATAGGATAACCTCTTTTATAGAGTTTAGCGAGACAAAAAAGATTTGGTGACTGTTGATTATCATCTGAAAGTTCATATTTTTGTTGTACTAAAAATTTGACATTCTCTAAGACGTATTTAATAGTGGATTGAAATTCATTAGTGGAACCTTTCTTGATTTTTGATAATTTTCAGAATCAATAAAACTTTTTATAGGTTTGCCTTTTTCAAAGCAATAGTGTGTGACTTTTATCTTCCTTATTAAATACACTATTGTCTGATTATCAAATCTATTTAGTTTGAAAAGGATAAACTGTTTCAGTAAGGATGCTGCTGAATGTTTCGAATTTTTGGATTGCCATGAATAATTTACAGCTTCAATTCCAAGGTGGTCCAAATGATATTGAGACATATTTTACCCTAAATTTTGTTTGAAACACTCCTGCTGAAAAGCAATTTGGTTTCTAGAAAAATTAGTATCTGAAAACTTACTGAACCCGTCGTGAACCTGGTAATTTGAGAATTTGGATATTAAATAGACATTACTAATCCATATATCGCTTTCCAATCTGAACCCACAGAATAACACCATCTGATCCAAATACCACATTGAAAATGGATTCTTCTGTGCAGTTTTAGAGAAAATATGTTCCACAAACAAATAAAAATAATTCCTGGAAGCCCCAAATCTCAGACACAACGCTTTTGAGTATTCTCAGAAAAGATATATCCCAACATAACAACTTATCTATGATGGAAATGTTTAGGAAAGTAATTCGTCTTTTTGTACTATTCACAAATATTCATGAACAGAGCTATGGAAATAGCCAGACGATTTCCATTTCCCTTAGATGAAAAGGAGAAAATATCGTAGGAACTCACATACTACATTAGTGTGTAGCGACAAAATGCAGGAAGTGAACGAATTGGATTTCAACCCCTAACTTTGTCAGCCAGGAATGCACGCCTCTCTTAACACAGTTTGATTTATGTCAAAACGTTCACTTAAACGAACTAGGTTAATGTTCATATGAATCCAAAAAACTTTTAAATAATGAAATATGATATATTTGCTCATACTTGTATTGATAATCGGTATCGTTTATCAGGAAGTGTCGAGTATCCCTCAGTATATATATTGAATTACTCACTCTTTTGAGTCAGGCATATGAAGTGGCCATGTTAAATCCAATTACATATTCAGCAGGCACCAAAATGTATGATATGGAATAGAGATGATAATTTCATTAATATTATATTCCATTAACGCAAACTGCTCTTTACATTGTTTTTCAGAAAATTTCTAAAGTCTTTATTAAATTATGTTATTTAGTTGATTAAAATTAGACACATGCTCAAAATCTAGGGATATGGAAAACTTTTACTATTAAATTATCTCTATCTTATTTTCAAATTCTGTTTACTCATTCATACATTTATTTAAAAGACTATATTGATCAATACTAATAGCACTTTACCAGGTGAACTGATTTCGAAGTTTTAGTACTGCAGCTTGGTGAAATATTGTGGTAGAGGAAACTAGCCCCCCTTCCCGTGAAGAATTAATTGTTGCAAACAAATTGAAGTTACCTTTTTCGGTTTTCAAGTTATTTGTAAATTTTGAAAACATCTCGATTGATGTTATGTAAAATGGTTTTGACTTTCTATAGGCACTTTTTTACGTAGAATCGAACTACTTGCGGATATTTCTTTTGTCTTTTCAAATAAGTAGGGTGAAAGAATACTCTTTATTATATCTCTCTTCTTTCTTTGTATGTTATCCTTAGTTGTAGAGGTGAAAAACCCTTTTGATTGCAACGGTTAGTTTTCAATCGTTGTAGTTTATTGGAGTATTTAAGAATATCCCGTAAAATTTTTGTGTTTGATAAAAAGATATTTAAATAATGAATTGTTTTACATTAAAGCTGATACCAAATTTCACGTTGACCAGCATATCACAATAGCCAAGCATCATTCGAGTATGGCAAGAATGAGGAACGGAGGAAGAGGGCATTAATTTCTCAAAGAATTTGGCTCTCTTAAAAATGAGACGATTAATAATAAATACTTCAATGAAGATTTGTGTAGAGCATTTGTTGCATCAAATATTTCATTGAAAAAGTTAAATAACAATAATATGTTGTGGATGAAACAACAGATGCTTGTAGAAGATGCATGGTTCATTTGATTATTGATACTGAGAGAAAATATTTCAGGGCATTCATTCCTAATAGCCTCTAAGCATCAAATTATATTTAATCAGTTTAGATGTAGATAACATGTTTTCCAATATCCCAGGGGACGAATGCCTTCCATTAGTCTCAGATATCCTAAAGAAATCACAAGTTTATCCGGTTTTTCAAGATGATTTCATGTTTTGTGCATTTTAGAAATAGAGTTTCAGACCAACTGATTCAACTACTAACTACTAGTTCTCCATAAACGTCTAATAGGCCACTCAACTTGGGATACCCTGTATATATATATATATATATATATATATATATATATATATATATATATATATATATATATATATATATATATATATATATATATATAAAAGGGTGTAACCCCGACGAGTTGCCCATATATCTGTTTATGCAATCAAACTGATTTCATGAAAAAATATGAATCCACCACCCGGTAATTAATACCATTGCCAGGCAATAGTTATTATCAAAACATCTCCTGGAATAATTATATATTAGGATAACGTTAAATATTATGAGAATATATCAATCTACCAGAATATATACAAACTAAAGCATCATCGGGCAATGACATCAGTGTACCAAAGAGTAGTGTCAGAAGCTTTCTCCCCGGAAAAATCCAGTGTACGGACCTTAGTCAAGTAACACTGAATGTTGCTCATTCATAGTTTTCTTCGTGTGAAATGATGAACGATCGAATAGAATACTGCTCTGAATATAAATATGACAAAATTGTCAGCTATTTATATTACGTTTATATATACAAATAAATAAAATGTAAAATGAGATTCTGAGCAGTATAAACTAAAGTGAAAACCTATGACTCTACCTCATTATTTTTTTCGGAAAGAAACCTACGAAGAATATTACAAGATTTGATGACTGTTATCTTCTGTAACTGTTCAAACAAATTTTTCTTCAGACCCAAAATCTCAATATTTTGGTGAAGATTCCTAGGAATAACACCTGTTGTAGAAATAATAATCGGTAGAATAAAAATTTTTTCATTTTCCACATTTTTTAATCTCGCCGCCAAGCATCATATATTTAGAAATGTTTTCATTGTATTTCTTTTGTATATTATGTGTGTCGGGTATAGCAATATCAATTATATATATTATTCGATTCTGTTTATCAGTAAGAATGATATCTGGCCTATTGTGTTTTACAGCTCTGTTGCATAAATTGTTTCATCAAAATAAAGTTTATATTTCTCATTTTCACAAATAATCTCAGGTTCATATTTATAATTTTTTTTCTTTTAGGAATTAGGCCATGTTTGATTTCTAGATTAAAATGAATATTAGCGACGGCATTATGTCTTTCTAAATAATCTGTTGCAGCAAGGACTGAGCAAGATGATAATATATAAAAACTGCTTCTGAAGAACAAAAACATCTACGGCAAGAATCATCTATATTTTGCTTGATGTTGTGTTTTCTATAATTCCTCGTGAAAACAACCTGATCTATACGGTGATGATAATGAAGTCAAGAGAGAATGTGTAAGATAATAATTGTGCAGTGATTAATGTTTTCTGATGATGGCCCTGTGCCGAAACGCGTAAAAACACTTTGCAAATTATAGGTTTTTAACCTCAAACACTTTCCGTTTTGTGAGTACACTCCAGCTCCAGAATATTTAATCCATTTTTACATAACTTCAAAAACAATCAGGATATTAGCGCTTTACTGAGTCTGAATTATTCAAAATTTTACTTAGCTGCAGCACTAAAATGTCGAAATCTGTCCATTTTGTACATTCAAATGCACCCCCTTTAAAGTAATCCTGTGCCAATGATTCTCTTTTCTTTCGTTCCTTAGGCTCCAATAAAAATAACAATAATAGGAAACAAATACTGGAAAACTGACGACAAATCTGTAAATTCTTTGAAATTCAAACGGGACAACGACCGGTCAGATAGTCGACAATGTAAACAGTTCACCTTGATCTTATTGATCAGTTTGTGTTTATACTCTAGCATCCACAAGGCATTAACACTCTCACTTTGAGGTGCTTCCTATGCAAGCTGTCAGTGAAGATCTAATTTTATGATTACCTTCACCTCATAAACTGCTTACCTAATAAAACATTGCATAAGAAATCGCCAGGCCTATTAGATGCAGCCTTAGAATATCTTATACTTTCTGAGAAATTAAGAAATCATAAAGCTATAATAGTTTATAAACAGCAAAAAGTAGTTACATTACATGTAATTCCAAATTGAAGCTCACAATTTCTTTTAATTTCACTTATAATAATAACTGGATTTTCTATTTTATTTGAATGAAATACAAAATTGAAGTATACTACACAGTGGAATAAAAATATTACAACTTTTGTTAGAGTATTTTATCAATAAAACTTGAAGATTGGCCATGATAATTAACTTGCTTCAACACAGTTGGATTAAAGATTAAAGTTCGGTAAATATTTTGAGAACATGACTGAAATGTTCTTCATACTCGTATTCATTTCGTTCAAGGTTCTTTATCTGCATACATAAGTAATCAGATTTTTATTATCTATAAAAAATAAACGAAATTCATTGTGTAGTCTTTCTGAAACATTCCAGCGAAAATGTGCCATTTAAGCACTATTGTGCTCAAATGAGGTGTTCTATGCGTTATCTTATCTAATCATAAATGAGTTCATTGACTTTAGAAATATAGGTAAGGAATACTTCGTGATGGGTTCTCTGTTAGTTCAATGGCTCATCTTTCCGAATAAGATATCAACAACAGAAATTCGAGAAAAAATTTATTGTTGTGACGTAAATCCAACATTTTAAATTTTGGAATTCGGATAATTTTGAAAGGAAGTTGGGATATTCCACCGGATGTCACACAAGCATTGCAAACATTACTTTTTGAAATAGTGATTGAGTATTATTTGAAATTTAATCATAGATTAAAATACAAAAGGAATTTTTTACAAAGTGATTACTATCAACAAATAAATTGAGTTGATAGAATACTGTTACCACAGGTTCGAACTCTCATTTATCGTCGGTCGGTATGAATACGAAGTACAAAGTGAAATTTGGAAAAACCAAATATTAGGACTGTACTTAAGAACTTTCAGAAGGAAGTTAACATTTGAATACATCGAAAATTTGCGATTTAGATAGATCAGTCTGTTCGTTTAATATCTGAAAGTTATCATTAAAAAGTGATTTGAAAAATCCCACTGATTATAGATAATTGAGTTTATTACCCTTTGTGGAAATGTGTAGAACTTTCAATTTATCAATACTAGGAAAAGAGTGGCCATTATTGATGCAATCATCTCCGTGAACCACTATTTGGCAGAGAAAACGCCGAGTACTATTTTGACGGATTACAGAGATGGGAACATCACTGGAAAGAGTGTGTAGAGTTACAAGGAGACTATTGAAAAATAAAAAAAAATATTCAGAAAAAATGTCTTGTATGTTTGTTAGGTCGGAAACTTTTCAGGCCACCCTCGTATGTAATTGATTTGGTTTCACTATTTTGTCAATTAAGCCAGGATGAAAATCGTAATTATTATATGTGGTTGAAATCCTTGGGAATATATATATCTGTGCTAGTAGGTTTTCCAAAGATGTTGAAGATAATTTCATTTCATAATTTCATGTATTTCCTAGGAATACATGTATCTGTGCTAGTAGCTTTTGTAAAGATGATGAATTTAATGGAGCTATTTGAATGGGACATTGATAGATATAAAAATGATATTAGATGATTTGCCTCTTTTCGAGTTTGAATTTTATTTTCAGATGGATGTTTTTTATGAATTCGAGAAATTGATAAGGTGGTCTAGATCTACCGTTTAGGCGAATAAGTACGTTATCGGCGTATTTATACCAACAATGAAATTTAACAGGCTAGTTAGAATTTAGTATCTACTTTGTTTTTTATGCTAGACATTTTTTTTATTGTCCCTCCCCACGGAAATCTTTAGTAAAAGGCAAAAGATTTATTCGCTACTGAGGAGAGACCAGAGTGACATATATATATATATATATATATATATATATATATATATATATATATATATATATATAGATACATTGCGAATTTATAAATCTTTTGGCGTTATGCGTACGCGTACAGCTTATCTTCTGATCTATCTTATTAATGAAAAGATATATAAACAAACAAGCGGTCTTGTGATCGGATCACCAGTAAGCTTGTAGCAGATATATTCATGTCATCAACGATATCCATCCTAAAATTTGAGTTCAAAAAAGAGAACAACCACCAAATATCATTTTTAGATTTCTCAATTTCTCACTCAAATATCTGGGTTAAATTCATCATCTTTACAAAAGCTACTAGCACCGATACATGTATTCCTAGAGAATCCAACCATCCTCAATCACTATTTTGGCTTACAGTTCAATGATCCACAGAGCATTTTCATCAAAACTGTAACTCACAATGAAGGTTTCGGTCGTGGTTTAATTGACGAAATAGTGAAACAAAAACAACTATATATAGCTATCAGCTGATTATATTGAATTATAAGTACCAACAAATCCGAAAAATTCATCCCTTTAACATATTTTGGACAGCTAACCACTGCAACCTAAATGGCAACGAATAAATTGATAGTTCTGCGCATTGTACCAAAGGGTAGATGTATTCAAATAATAATTCCTTTTCTATAGTTGTTAACTGAATCTGGCTTCTCCAAATCAAAATAACGACCTATTCATATATATTTCATGCCACTTTGTACTTGCTTTACATACTGACGATAAACAAGAATTCGAAGCCGAGTTAACAAAGATTCATTAATTCAATTCATTAGTTGGTACTCAAAACAAAAAATTCGATTTGTGTTTTAATCAAACTTAGTTATTTAAATATTAACGGCTAAATCGATACAGTGTCTTTCATCGTAGATATCAGAAGTACAAAATCTCCCCATTCATAAAAGTCAGAATGGCTCAGTGTGATGAAAATGTAAAGTTTTTTTTCACGTTGAATTCGAATCCAGAAAACTGTAAGATTTTGAATGTGAATTCCCGAAATATGGGGCAGCTTAACTAGCAAAAAAATACGCCGTTTTGAATCCACATTGAAAAGGTTATTAACAACCTTTACCTATATCTATTTTTGTAACAGAATCTTCAAACGCTGTTTTAACCCACTTTAAGATTCAAATGAAGCTGTGTATACTTATCGAGAACCGATGAAAATACAGTAATTCGATAAGGTTGTTCCAATATCCAACATTTAAATTTCAGAAAATAAATAATAGTTGAAGAATCTAAAAATACGTATTTATAGAAGGTCAGACTGAGAAGTTTGAAATAATTATCAGTTATTGAGAAAATATATAACTGTGATAGAAAGAACTCGAAAAAATGAATAATGAAAAAAAAATCTATCTCCTTTTATTTTCGAACTGAAAGAACAAATAACCCCATAAAATATAAATTTTCATTGATGGAAAGCCTCCATACATTGTGGACATACACTCTTCGCATTTTTTGCAAGCATACCTCGTTCTCCTATTATAATTTTTCTCATGGCATCTTGTCGTATTCTTGTATTCTTTTTTCTAGTCTAATGTCCAATCCCGTCAGTTCTGATTTCTGGCAATACTCTCGTCCAAAACCTTTTTTTCTTTACTGCATTACAATCGTTACCAGCTGAAAGTGGTCTTCCACGTTTTTTTCGATTTTCAGCTATCAGAATCACTGATGTAGCAACTGAAGCCTTGGATTCCAAGAAAGAAAGAGAAATAGTCTTTTTGTACTTATAAAGAATCAAGGCATTCACAAGTGACATATTTAGAAAGTGAAACGCAATTCTCATGTAAATTTTTTTGTTTTTTAGTCCATGAGGGTAATGCGCTATCATTTTGTCAGCCATGTCTACCACTCCCATGAAACGATTATATTGTTTTACAGCATTAGGTCTGTTGATCTCGACGTATCTTCTTTCTTTTCGATCCCACCTCCTCACAATATCTTGGGGTTCTCTGCCGCAGAACGTAAATATCATATGGACCACTTTATTATCAACCCATTTCAGTACTGTGATATTACTTGATGAGGTGGTGACAGAACATGATCCACGATTTTCTTTCAATAAGGTCTTTGAATCCTGGAGTTTGTTGTTTGCACCTTGTAGTCTGTTAGCCTTAACTGTTCCGACAACGTAAATTTGTTTTTGTTTCAGATGAACTATTAGTGGAATTGAGGTGAGCAAATTGTCTAAAAATAATTTGTGGTTGATTCCATTTACTTCAACACAAAGTCCAACTACACCTAAACTTGACTTCTGCCTCTCTATTGATGATTGATTCATTTCGAATTTTGAAACATAGCCTTCAACTGTGGCTCTTACCCACACTTTGAATCCCCATTTCTTTGGTTTAGATTTTATATATTGTTTCGATTTATGCCTTTCCTTGAAAGGTATAATCATCTCATCGATAGCTCAAAATTCTGAGGGTGTGGCAGCAACCTCGTAGGTTTCAGATAAAATATCCAGCAAAGGTCGAATTTTTATGAAACTATCTTTGCTATTTTGAGGTATGTTTTCATTATTCGTGAAATGAAGATATCTTTTTATTTCTTCAAACTCTTCAATGACATTGCGTTTTTTAAGAGGTCTAAACCTAAGCCCTGGGTTGTAAACCAGTACATCCTATATGAAGGATATTTTATATAAGTCATGACAATATTTATACCAAAAAACTGTTTCACCTAATCAATAGAGACTACGGAGGAATGTTTACCGGATTGTATAGCAAATCTGATTGTTTCATTTGTTTGAATAACTCCTCTGGAAATTCAAAGAGAATAAATATGGGGTTTCACCATCTATATTGATTTCACGTCGACCTGAGATCTGTGGGGGATTTCCAGAATATTCATTACTTTTTCCGCAAACCAAATATCCTTTTGCATCTTACCACTCTGATGTTGTTCTGCTATTACACTCAAAGGAATATCACTCTATGATTCTATATCGCTATTCGAGTCGTGTTCATCTGAATCTTCTTGTACTTCCTGATGTTCATTCATCAATCAGAATCAATCGGGTTCGAAACATTCGCTAAAAAATGGATTTTATCTTTTTTTGCCATAAAACAAGTTTGTTGGAATCTCTCCACTCATATTGCACTGAAATACAAAATAATTCACTCAAAAAAACTATTAATTAATACATTTGTGACAAAGGTTGAGTTTGTTTTCGACTACTCATGGTGTCTGGAACGACGCACACAGGGCCCCTACCAAAAAACACACGTGCGCCGCGCGAGCTGTAGGTCAACTAAGATTGGCCGAAAACTGAAATGCGTGCGACAACGTACTCAGCAGTTCTTGTGAAGTTGATTGCCAACTGTCCCGCCATCGTTTTGGTGGTCGTTCAACGGGTCTTCTTCCGTGTGGTATGTTGTTATATACGATTTTGGCTATTCTATCTGTGGTCATTCTGTTTACATGCTGTTTCCATTCTCTTCTTCTTTTTCTTACCCATCTTACAATATCGTCTGTTTTACATTTTTCCCTTATGTCGGTATTTCTTTGTCTGTCATTCAATGTGTAACCGGTTATAGTTCTTAGCGTTTTCATTTCTGTTGTTCTTAGTATCCTCTTTGTTACCGACGTTTCCGCTCTTGTTTCTGCCCCGTATGTCATAATTGGTCGCACACATGTTTTGTAGATTCTGGATTTGCATGGTATACTGAGGTGTTTATTTCTCCAAATTGGTTGTTTAAGATGTCCCGATACTGCAGCTGCTTTGTTCACTTGTCTCCTCACTTCATCTTCAAGGTATCCTGTGCTTGTTATTTTGCACCCTAAGTATTTGAATCACATGACTTGGTCTATAGTGGCGTTGTCTATTGTTAACTTGCAGCGCAGAGGTTCCTTAGCTATGGTCATGCATTTTGTCTTACTTGTTGAGATTTCCATATTGAAATTTCTTGCGTGTTTGCTAAAGGCGTATAACATTCTTTGTAGGTCGTCTTCTGATTCTGCAATGAGTACGGCATCATCGACATAGCATAAGATGTTAATTTTGTAGGTTTCCATGCGGTATCCTAGTCCCAAGTTTTTAACGGTCTCTACAAGTTGGTCCATAACAGTATTAAATAGTAGAGGGCTAAGACTATCACCTTGTCGGATGCCCGACGTTGTTCCGAAATGCTGCGTTAGGGTGTGGTTTGTTCGTATTTGCGTTGTTGTATTAGTGTTCAGATCTTTTATGAGTCTTATATATTTTTTGCGTACCTCTTTGTTTTCCAGTATCTTGATTACATCCATCAGTTGGACTCTGTCGAAGGCCTTCGTTAAGTCTATGAAACAAAGATATGCTGGAGTGTTATATTCAAGAGACTTTTCTACTAATTGCCTTGTTATAAATAGTGCATCGACCGTGGACCGGTTTTTTCGAAAGCCTTGTTGCTCTTCGCTGATTGGCATTGTTGACGTTATGTCATCGGCAAGAATCTTTGTAAGCAGTTTCAAAGAGGTGCTTAATAAGGTTATTCCGCGATAGTTGGCAGGATTTGTTTTGTCTCCTTTTTTAAAGATAGGCACTGTTACACTTTTTTTCCATTCTTTTGGTATTTTCCGTGTTAAATTATGATGTTAAACAGTTTTGTGTACTCTTCTCTCATGGCTTCTCCGCCATATTTGATCATCTCATTTGTTATCTTATCTTCATTTGGAGCTTTCCTATTTTTAAGTTTACTTATTGCCATAGCTACTTGCTCTTTCGTGATTGTTACCGGTTCATTTATAATGTCGTTTTCTAAGTCTTCTTCTGGGGGTTCTTCTTCATATTCTGATTCGGTGTAAAGATTTTTGAAGTATTTTTCCCATGTTTCGTTTGTGATTGCTTTCAGTTGTATAGTTTCATTGGTGTCCTTTTTCATACCCCCTAATAATTTCCAAATTCATTTTTGCGCTCCGTATATATCCGCTTCCATTTCAGCACTAAATCTCTGCCAGTATTCTTCTTTAATTTCCCGAACTCTGTTATTCACCCTATTTCTTATTTCTATGTATCTATTTCGGTTCTCTGGTGTCGGATGGTTCTTATATTCTAGATGTATTTGTTTTTTTTTCCTTTGTAATGTTTTTGACTTCAGTGGTGAACCAGGGTTTATTATTAGGTTTGCCGTTCTGTGATACCGTGCGGGTTCCCAAGGCCTCTGTGGCACCCTTGTATATGTTTTCTCTCTTAAAATCAAAATTTATTTCTTTCATTTTATTCCTCATCAGAGGAACATGAAGGCCAAAAAACATCGAATTTTGTTGGCATATTTCCGGACATATACGAAAAGAATAATTAGTAGCCTACCAAAAAAGAAGTTTGAAGTATTGAAATTGAGCGTTAAATTTCTCGGTGAAGTTTAGTTCAATCAATTTCTGAGATGCAAATAACTCACGTGAAAAAGAAATCTGGAAGATCTAAGGAAAAGTATCGAAATTTGTTTAAATTTTATGACACATATGTCGGTCACCTACATGAACATATTTAATTCATAAAACGGGAGTTTACAGATCAGTTCAATCATAGAAAAAGAAAATCTCCAATAAATTATGACGAATTATATTCTTTGAACAGGGTTATTCCGTAATTTAGGCTTTTCACCCAGTTTCAACAGTTTTTTTGGCTTCTATTCCAGAAGCAATTTGAGTGGGCGGCATCACAAAATCTCGAGTAGAACTAAATCAATAGAATTATCCGATGGGGGTAGTAGGCACTACATGTATTTCCAATTAATTAATTCGCTCTACGCTTAGCTCCGTACGACAATTCCATTGATAATTAATACAGAGTTTGTTCATAAGCGGCTTCTACGAGTTTGTTTAATTTAAGTACATTCAATTTATATCAACAAGCTGACCCGAGACACATTTACATCACAATTTCAATAAATCCCTGATTTTTTGCAATATTCTGATTTCTTTCTTAATTCATAACCGTCTTAGTGCTGAACAGATACATAGGTTGCCTTTAAAATTTTGCGCCTTACAATAAAAACAAGTAACTTCATTGTTTTTCAAAGTCATCTCCATAAAGATCGACACACTTTTACATGCGCTTAAACCAGTTTTCGAAATAATTTTGCCACTCCGAATGAGATATCTCCAAAACATGGGTTTGGAAGGATTCAAATGTCTCTTCTGCTGTCGAAAATCGTTGCCCACGCAGTTTTTTCTTGATGTCCGCAAACGAAAAAAGTCGTTAGGTGCCAAATCGGGAAAATAAGGTGGATGGCTCATTTATTCAATGTTTTGGGTGTTCAAATACTCCATCGTATGTATATGCATATAAACACCTCAAAAAAGTCTAGGGAACACTTACCAATATCTTTAAAATATGAATTTGATGATTCGAATTTATAGAAATCTTTTGGTCTTTGTTAGGATGTATTGTATATAATGTATTCTCAAGAAAACAAAATAATATTTGACTTCTCCAAAGCACCTATTATAGAAAAAAAAATTGAAATTTGAAAATAACGAAATTTGGTAAAACACAAAAAAAAATCCTGAACTAATATTTTCGAAACGATATGGAAGCACTTATATTTTTCAGTACCCAGAAGGTCCTCCTCTGTTATTAATGACACTTTGGCATCGTCGCGGCATGCTCAATATTAAATTGTCTATTACATTTTGGCCTAAGTCATTCCAAGCCCCCTGAACTGCTAATCGAAACTCCTGTTCATGATGGAAGACGTTTTGACGCAGGAGATTTCTTTTAGGGTGTCCCACACATGCTCGATGGGATTCAGATCTGGGGAGAAGGATGGCCACGGAAGAAGATCGATATCATTCTCTTCAAGAACGTTCAAGACAACTCTTGCACGATGAGGAGGGGCATTATCTTGTTGGAAGAGTGGATTTTGACCCATTGTTTGGAGAAACGGTACCACTACAGGTAAAACTATCTCATTTGCGTAAGAAATTCCCGTGAGGTTGTTCTGTATGAAAACGAGGACAGTTCTTCCACCAACGCGTATACCTCCCCAAAACATCGCTGATCGACCTCCCGATCTTTCCGAATCGGGATAATAAGTAAATCTAGATTCATCACTGAAGAAAACTGTGGCCCACCTCTCTTGATCCCAGTTTACGTGTTCTTAGCACCAAGCTAAACGAGCAATGCGATTTCCATGGGTCAGTTGTGGAACTCTTAAAGGACGTCTGGAGTGGAGTTGACCTTCGTGCAGTCGATTTCTCACAGTTTGGTCGAAAATTTGTACATTATGAACTCGTGATAGCTCTTGAGATAATTGAGATGGTGTGGTAGTACGATCTCTTCTGGCTTGTAAAACCAAAAATCGGTCTTGGGCGTAATCCTGAAATGACCTGTATGGCGTTTTTCTACGCTACCTGTTTCATTGAAACGCGACCATAAACGGTTTATGACAGTTGGGCTACTTCCCAGAACCCTGGATACTTCCCGTTGTGAGCTCCCAGCTTGAAGCATGCCAACAGCTCGTAACGTCTATTCTCTAGTCAAATGTCGTCTTTGCATGGTCGAATCACAAAACTTGAATCTTTTATTTGTGCTTACAACAGAAACAAAGTGCCAACTATGGGGGATGGCGAAACTTAAAAGTATCTGGGACACCAACAAGCCAGATTGCTAGACCAAAAACAGTCAAAGGAGAAGATTCGTTCAGAATACAGTCAGCGTCTGAAGAATGTGCTGAAATCAGAGTTGAACTCGGGGAATCTAGTCAAGGCAAATCTTGCTACCAGATGTGACGTGCTAAATCTACAGTTCCTATCAGATACTGAAAAACAAGAGCAATGGTCAAGAAAGGAATTGCATGGACGACATCACCATGAGATTAATCAACCACACATCGACAAAGAAAAGGAGAATTATTCGCGGAAACAGAGGGATTCCTTATGGCCATCCAAGACCAAGCGATCGCTACAAACAACTACAAAAAATTTATAATGAAGGACGGAACATTACAAATAGATAAGTGCAGGAAATGCCATATAAGATCGAAGACTATACAGCATATTACGTTCGGATGCGAACAACTGGCCAATACGGAGTATCTTCACAGGCATAATCAAGTGTGCAATATTATCCATCAGAAACTTGCACAAAAGTACGGACTTCTGAATACCTTCCAGCCATATTACAAGTATCAACCGGCGCCCGTATTGGAAAATGACTCTATCAGATTATACTACGATAGGCCTGTTATCACTGACAGAAAGGTGACGAATAACAGGCCGGACATAGTGGTGTATGATAAGAGAGCCAGAACAGCAATGCTGGTGGATGTCGCCATACCGAATAATAACAACGTGCTGAACAAGTTCCAGGAGAAAAAGTCCAAATACACAGACTTTGCTATTGACATCAAGCACATGTGGCACCTCGAGAAAATAGATATTGTTCCTGTCATCGTATCCTCGACTGAGTTAATACCCAAAACTTTGCATGATAGCTATAAGAAATTAGAATTGCATAAGAATACCTATATAGAAATGCAAAAAGATGTAATTCTTAATGCATATGATAGTTAGGAAATTTATGTCAAGTATATTGTAATCGAGCCCATTCCCTTCGATTGCTGAATCTGGGAAAGGTAAATTATATCTACTAGGTATTACATTGATAAATTGAATAAATGATGTTTAAATTAAATTTTTAGATATTTTTTTCCTTTCAAAATTATCATCGGTGGCTATAATATGAAAGATGCTAAACAGAGTCGATTTCGTTTTTTTTTATCCTTCGACATGGGGTAATATCAACAATTAATTGTACCCATTTCATATTTAACGCGTCCAAACTCTACTTCCTCGAGATTTTTCTTCAGGACTGAATTTCTGCCGATGGTTCTTAGATAAAATTAGAGAAAATGCTCATTTTGATAGTGAAATAATGTTTACAGATGAAGCTAACTTTTTGAGAACTGCTATCCCAAATTTTTACATCATCAAGAACAATTCTCACTAAATTTCTGGGTCGGAATAATTGGAAATAATTTGATTGGTTAATTTTTTTTAGCCTACCAGACTAAACGGTCCCGCTTATCGGCAATTTCTTGAGGAGTTACCTTTATTGCTCGAGGATGTGCCACTTTTCGTAGAAACATAATGTGGTTCATGCATGACGCGGCACCAGCACATTTCAGTGGAGAAGCTAGAGAATTCTTGGATAATACAACCAATAGATAGATCGGGGTGGGCCAGAACCATGGCCTCCTAGGTCCCCAGACTTAAATAGTTTAGACTTTTTCTTATGGGGATATCTAAAAACTTTAGTTTATACCACTTCAGTGAACACTGTACAAGAATTGAGAAATCGAATAATAACCTCTTGTGACACGATAAGAAATACCCCAGGAATATTTCAAAGAATGCGTGATAATATGCGAAGAAGGACAGAGGCCTGTATTCTTGTGGGTGGAGGACACTTCTATCAATTTATTTAGTTTTTAATTGTCATTTTTGTTTGATATTGAATAAGTCTGAGTTGAGTCTCAGAAGAAGAGCTATTAAAATAAAAGCAAATTTTGAGCATACATACAATTCAAATAATTCAAATTCAATATTTTTTTCACTCGAAAACGGTTGGAGATACGAAAAAATTACAAGTGTCAAAAAGTTTCTGAATTGAACGAAGATGACGAAAATTGATTGTACGCTGATCAGTGGCGTACTGCAAAAATGTTTGAAAGGGCAAAAAACATGGCCTCGGAAAAGAAAACACCTTGTGAATTTCAGTTAAAATCTAGGACGTGTAATGATGCAAGCTGTTAAAAATAGCTTGCATTCCAAATTTGGGCTAAATATGCAGGAGTTTTGAAGAAAAAACAATTTTTTCCGGAAATTTCAACATCCTGCAGCTCCGAAACGAAGCTTGTCTGGATCTATGTTTATATGAACTTTTTTTCTTAAAATTGTAAGTATATTTACCCCCTCAAGTTGTGACATACTATTATGTAATACCCTGTATGGTAATTTTTTGGAATTGTTGAATATGTTACTAAACTTCAAATGTGTCTTATTTCATTTCGAAACATCAGATAATCTATCGAAATAAGATAAGTTGAGGTCGTACAAATAAAAAAACATTTTAAAATTTGCAAATAGAAATTATCAACCCTAGATTCATACTTAGTAATTCGATTGATATCCAAACAAGGTCATACTTATGAAACACACGATTTATAGAGTTTATCGATGAAATATCATTCAATACGTATAATATATGTTATTTCAGATAACAATTTTATTCGAAAATCAAGGCGAGCACGAAGATTTGTCAAAAGGCAATAAAAATTAATTTATTCATCGAAATGATTTTCTGTATGAATGCATATGTTGAGTAACTTTCCAGTGATATTAGTACGAGGGAGACTTCAAAATTAATTTACTCGATAGTTTTTTCAAATACAATGGAAACGTGCGTTAGTTATACAGGGCCTTTCCTACGTACAAACACAAGGGACCTATTCAAAAAGTGATTCGTCAGATATTGATAGGACCAGTGTACACGCCACCCAATATCACACCAATGAATTTATGGTAACAGGAATTAACTTGTTCTGACTGCAGTACTATTTTAGTAGCTGAAGGAGACATATCTGTATCAAATACACTTGCTAACGTGCTAAAATCACGTCACAACAATTTGAATTAAAACACCGGATTCCAGTCAATCCTCCATCTGTGTCACGCCACTGGCTAACAGTCTGATGCACATATATTGAATTAGGGTCTCATTGCTCATTTTTCTCTGGGCTCAACCAGTAAAACTTATTTTTGTTACACTTAATCTTGAATTTTTTTTATCTTCAACCTTTCTAAATTTTCTTACCGTTCCTTAAAGTTAATTTTGTTACATTGGGAATTGATTTCGCTCATAAAATATTGGCTAAACAATAAAAAATGTTGACGCTTTATGAGAAATCTTTAATTATAGAAGAGCTCAGAGAGAGTGTCAGACTCATTACTTTATCAAAACAGTTCGAAGTCACCAAATCCAATATATGCTCCATCAGAAATAAACAAAGAAAAACTTCGGAAGTAATAAATCACAGTTTGATACCAAGTAAAATCAAGAAGTGTACTCTATGAAAATCTGAATATTCTTAGATGGAAAACGAACTCTACAAAAGATTCATGAAGCGAGGAGAACAAAACTTTCCCGTTTCGGGAGAAATGTTCAAGAGCAAAGCTCTATATTTGCATGAGAAGTGGATGTGACTCAACGAAAAAATCAATGGAAGTGATGGATGGTTACAACTGTTCAAGATATGCTATACGATTTTTGAAAATCGTAGGTGAAAAGTGTCTTCGCAGCCTGAATTAATTTATCCGTTCATCGAAAAACTGTCGAATATTATTACTGCACTCAATTCAATTGATCAATAGCCCAGATGGGACTGGTTTGTACTGGAAGATGTTTTGAAAATTAACATAATCCTCTCGTCTATAAAGACACTAAAAATGCATGGATGAACAATGAAATTTTCAGAAACTGATTCTTTCAGCAGTTCGTTCCTGAGGTGAGTTTTTCACTATCTTTTCGACTTTATAATTTAGCAAAAAAAATATTTACAGATTGAAACTTTCTTGAAGAATGAAAGTCTTCCAATCAAAGCCATCCTTCTATTAGAAGGCAGATGGCAGGCGGCCTCACCCCCGTCGCCCGGTGTGATACCACCCCATCCAGCTATAGGTCCCGTAAATTGGTCACCTATGTGACTAAGTTTCGGGATCTGGAGGATGTTTCGTTTTCCAGGGTGGGAAGGATTGGCAACGAAGCATGATGAGCTCTTCTGGGACAAATTCATCCGGAGTTAAAATAGTCTCCCATTCGGTTCATGATGCGGGTAAGTCGAGCACTCCTCCGGCAAATTCATTAATTCATTCACGTTCTTGAAAAGAAAGCAAACTCTTGATAGAGTTCTGCAATATCAGAGGACTGGGACACAACAACGTGAATGTTGATGCAGTCCAGAAGCATCTGCAAAACGCACAACCACATGTGCTCGCCCTAACCGAAACCAAATAAGTCAAACAACCGACACAACTTATTTACGTTGTAATGGGTATGAGTTACGTACGAGATTTAGTTTTAAAGGGGGTCTCTGTGTTTTCGCCAGATCGGATGTTGCACGCCAGAGAAAGGATACGATGAAGGACGACGCTTTCGACCTTACGTGGTTTAAAATCTGTTTGCAGGATAAAACACTGTTTTTATTCTGTCTATATCGCTCGGCAAACGATATTCACTTCCCTAGACTGCTTCACTATCTAGATGATAAGGTGGATTGGATTCACACACATCATCCGGCAGCTGAGATCATAGTACTGGGCGACAACGTTCACAACATCAACTGGTTCCGCCACTCCAATAGAACAGATGAAGCGAGAAGACAGGCTGAAACTTTCGCAATCGGCCATAATCTAACGCAGCTAGTCGACAAACAGACAAGAATACCTGATCATCCAACCGACTTTCCGAACACCTTGGATCTCTTTTTGATTTCAGATCCAGATGATTTTGGATTGGAGGTCTCAGCACCGCTAGGCAACTCAGACCACAACCTTATATCTGCTACTGGAACTATTGTGCTGCCGCTAAAACAAGAACCTAAACCACCCAGATGCATTTGGCACTATAACCGTGCTAATTGGGATGAGCTGCGTGAATTCTTTTCGTGCTTCCCATTCAGTGATGTTTGGCTTTAAGATCCTGACAAAATCCATGGTTCAACAAAGACTGCGGCGAAAGAGCCTCTACAGCCAAGAGCAGAGCTTACAAGGCATGGAAGATGAATCCAACAGAGGAAACAAGAACAACCTTCGTACGAATACGGAACTAATGCAACCTGACAACTACAAGAGCAAAGGCCAGTTTCAACGAAGGGGTAACTAATAAACTCCTTGAACAGACAAGCGGGACTAGACAATTCTGGTCTATGGCGAAAACTGTCAGTGCCAATTTCTGCAAATCTGCGTTTCCGCCTATTGTTAAAGAAGACGAAAGTATAGCATCATCTCCGGAAGAGAAAGCCGATCTCTTTACTCTCTTGTTCTCAAAGAATTCTGTGCTGGATTCATCTAACGCAATACCACCGAACATTCCACCTACAAATTCTTCCATGGCAGGAATCAAGTTCAGAGTCTGCACTGTGAGACGGGCTCTCGAGCAGCTGAACTGAAAGAAGGCAGTTGGTCTAGACGAAATACCGCCCATCGTCCTGAGAAAGTGTGCTCCCGAACTGGCACCCATTCTTAACCGTCTGTTTCAGATTTCTTATGAAAGCCAGACTTATTATTAACGACCGTCAGTATGGTTTTCGCAGGGAAAGATCGACAGAAGATCTGCTCGCCTACGTCACTCATTTTTGTACATCAACGATGGACAACCATGGAGAACCTAGTGCAATAGCCCTCGACATCTCTAATGTCTTCGATATGGTTTGGCATGCAGCCTTGTTGAATAAACTTGCTGCATAAGGGCTTCACGAAAAATTGGATACTTGGATAAGTAGCTTTCTTTCAAATAGATCAATACAAGTTATGGTAGATGGTGTAATATCTGATTGTTTCCAGTTGCAAGCAGGAGTATCTCAGGGATCCATTCTTTCGCCAACCTTGTTTCTGTTGCAGATAAACGATCTTCTGTCATCTACAGATGAAAAGATCTTCGGTTTTGCAGACGATTGTACCCTGGTTTCGTCTTTCTGTACTCTGCGGTGGATTACAGCTACGGAATCTCATCGTCAGAGATGTCAACAAATTAATAACTTGAAGTCTGACTTACAGAGGATACCTGAGTGGGGTCAGTTGAACCTGGTGAGCTTTAACGCGAGCAAGACGCAAGCAACTACGTTTTCTAGCTGGAGAACCGCCTCTAAGAATGCAAGGCCAACAGAATGCATCCAAAGATTCGACGGACCTTCTCGGAATAACGGTCAACTCCAAGTTTTTTTTTGGAACCAAGCGATACCTTACGTCATCTCAGCTGTTGCTTTTATATCAGGCGCAGATTCGACCTGCTTTGGAATAGTGTTTCCGTGTATGGGCCCAAACATTCGTTGCCTCATCGACCACCCGGAGACCCCCCTCGATCTCCAACCGCTGGCTCTCAGAAGACAAGTTGCTGACCTTTCTCTATTTTACAAATACTTCCGCGGTAGATGCTTCAAGAAGCTGACAGACCTTGTTCCGGAAAACTCATGTTTTGCCGCAGCACTAGGCTGGCAAGGAGTTCTCATCATATGGCGGTACATTTAACGACCCCCCGAATCTCTCTCTATAAGAATAAGAATTCCTTCGTTTACAGGTTCGCCTATTTCTGAAAAGCGTGCATAAACAAAATAAAAAAAATATTGCTCCATTCAATCTACCAAAGGAGTTAAAAATATGACAGTAATATTTTTATCAAATTTTCGCCTTCTAATTTCTGTATATATGGTCATTTTATCATAAACCATACCGCCACATTACAAGTGACTCAGTATCGTGTTAAATTGCAATTTATATGTCATTCTGAAAAATAAAGTTTATACTAAAGAAGTTATCCTATAAATTCTACGCATAAGCAGTAAACCTATAAATTATATACGTCACACATGCATTGAGTATTGTTTTTGCCAATAATGCGCTTGAAACTCGTTAGTGTACAGGAAGTAATACACTTTATAGCCTCCTTTGAATATTGTCTTCACTGTGGAATTACTGGTCTATACTTCTGTCGAAGATTTTCATGCACAACGACCCATTCAAGCTAATATATAACTCATCAAAATTTTTATATACCTACTTGAAAATTAACAGTCGCACAAAATGTTCTTCAAATTTAAGGTCGTTTAGATATCCATGGAAGTAAGAAATTGTAGAGGAAATGTAATGGAACACAGGTGAATCCAAGAAGGAAATGCATGCCCACCATTTATCCTGATTCATTTATATGGCCGATAGTACTTTGGATTATGCCAAAGCGACGATGTAAGATGTTATTAATATACAGAGTGACCACCTAATATGGGACATTACAAGTAAACGAAAAACGCATATTTTGAAACGGAATTTCCGAAAGTGCTGGTTTCAAAGTCTTTTTGAAATTGTTTTATTTTCATACGATTTAATTTTTTTCAGTTTTAAACAAAAAGATAGCTGCTAGAGAATACTACTGCAGATTCAAAAGCGATTCGGCGGTGATAAAATACATATTATTTATAATTATTTCGATCGAAAAACAATTTTGAATTGATATTGCGATTCAAACTTATGAAAATTTATTAAATAAAATAATAAATAAAATCATATTCATCATTAAAAGAGTTGCTCAAAATAATCGCCTCCAACTTGAATGGATAGCTCACATCTACGAAGATATTAGTGCAGGACAATATGATGGACATTGTCATTTCTAATTATTTTTATCCGTTCTTGTAACTGCTCGAAATTTGTTTTATCTACACTGTAGACGAATTGTTTCATGTATCCCTTAAGGGGTTAAGAACCAGTGAACATAGTGGCCAAGATATTGGACCTCCCCTAGAAATCCACCTATTTGGAAAATATTCATTCAATTACTATTCTTCCTTGGTGTTTTGTTCATAACCATCAAAACAAATTTAAAATAAACGGCGAATATCATGAAATTAACCCAATAAATCGAAGTAACTTTCAAACCACATTTCACGAAAAGAATACAACAAATTGTTAATTGTTGGGGAACAAAACTCTACAGTAAAATCCATTTGACATAAAGCACCTAAGTCAAGACAAGTTTGCGTTGGAAATACAGAGCGAGCTACTCAAGAATCCAGTATACAGTTTGAAGGACTATAAAGGGTGTTACATAATAGTATGTCACAACTTGAGGGGGGAAATCTACGTACAACTTCAAGAAAAAGAGTTTATATAAACATAGGTCTGCAAAAGCTTTGTTACGGAACTACAGGGTGTTGAAATTTCCGAAAAAAATTGGTTTTTTCTTAATAACTTCTGAAGTTTTTTGTATATTCAGCCCAAATCTGGAATGCAAGTTTTTTTATACAGCCTTCATCATTGCACGTCCTAAATTTTAACTAGAATCTACAAGGTGCTTTCTTTTCCGGAGCCATGTCTTCTTTTGCCCTTTCAATCTTTTTTGCAGAACGCCACTGATAAGCGAACAATCAATTTTCATCATCTTCGTTCAATTTAGAAACTTTTTTGACATCTGTATTTTTTCGTATCTCCGACCGTTCTCGAGCAAAAAATTATTAAACGATTGTATGGATTCGCTGAATGAAAGCACTTCTAAGTAAATAAATGACTAGTAGGCTTGGATTTTCTTCATTCATTTATTTATTTATTTTGACAGTTGCTAAAGTTGAACCAGTATCTGTTCGAATTGTTTATTGAATTAACGATTAGTTTCAATACGTTTGAAGTTAATGCTTTATGAAAAAATGGGTAATTTTACTAACGCCGAATTGGCTGCTATCCATTACATGTACGGTCTGACGGAAACACAACAGAAGCTAGGCGATTATATCAGGTGCGCTTTCCAAATCGAGTAACACCAGACAGGCGGAGATTTTCAAATATCCACAGAAGGTTGAGGGAAACTGGTACTTTTACTGCAAATAATCATTTAAAAGGTGCAACTCAAAGTATGAGAACTACAGATATTGAGGAAGCAGTTTTTAATTGTATTGATTTGAATCCCCATTACAAAAAAAATTGGAAATCAGTTGAATATTTCACATGGTCTAGTTTGGAGGATTTTCCACGACTTTTTATTGTACCGGTTTCATATTCAACGCATCCAAAGTCTACTTCCTCGAGATTTTCCTTCAAGACTGAATTTCTGCCGATGGTTCTTAGATAAAATTAGAGAAATTACTCATTTTGATGGTGAAATAATGTTTACAGACGAAGCTAACTTTTCGAGAACTGCTATCACAAATTTTCACGATAATCATTATTGGGCTGAGGAAGCCCCCATTTTATTGAAGAATGTCATCATCAAGAACAATTCTCACTGAATGTCTGGGTCGAAATAATTGGAAATTATTTGATTAGGCCATTTTTTTTGCCTAACAGACTAAGCGGTTTTGCTTATCGAAAATTTCTTGAAGAGGAGTTACCTTTATTGCTCGAGGATGTGTCACTTTTGCTGAGAAACAATGTGGTTCATGCATGACGGGGCACCAGCAAATTTCAGTGGCGAAGCTAGGGACTTCTTGAATAATACATTCCACAACCGATGTATAGTTCGGGGTGGGCCAGAACCATGGCCTCCTAGATCCACAGACTTAAATAGTTTGGACTTTTTCTTATGGGGATATCTCAAAAGTTTAGTTTATACCACTCCAGTGAACACTGTAGAAGAATTAAGAAATTGAATAATAACCTCTTGTGACACGATAAGAAATACCCCAGGAATATTTCAAAGAGTGCGTGATAATATGCGAAGAAGGACAGAGTCCTGTGTTCTTACAGATGGAGGACACATCCAGCAATTTATTTAGTTTCTATTTGTTCTTTTTTTTAGTTTGATATTGAATAAGTATAAGTTGAGTCTCAGAAGACGAGCTTTCAAAATAAAAGCAAATTTTGGGCATACCTATCGAGTATTCCTATTTTTTTTTTTATTTAGCGAATAACATTCAATTCAAATTCAATAATTTTTCACTCGAAAACGGTTGGAGATACGAAAAAATTACAAGTAACAAATTACTTTCTAAATTGAACGAAGATGATGAAAATTGATTGTACGCTGATCAGTGGCGTACTGCAAAAAAGTTTGAAAGAGCAAAAGAACACATGGCTCCTGAAAAGAAAACACCTTGTAGATTCCAGTTAAAATTTAGGACGTGTAATGATGAAGGCTGTAAAAAATAACTTGCATTTCAAAATTGGGCTGAATATCTCAAAACTGCAGGAGTTTTGAAGAAAAAACAATTTCTTTCCGGAAATTTCAACACCTTGTAGTTCCGTAACGAAGCTTTGCGGACCTATGTTCATATGAACTTTTTTTTCTTAAAATTGCACGTAGATTTACCCCCTCAAGTTATGACAGACTATTATGTAACACCCTGTATGTTTAAATATGAGAATATTTCAGTACACACAGACATTCATTTACTAGCACCCTTGAAGTCAACATCAAACAAGCAATACAGTTAACTTATAGCACGGTTGTGAAATCAGTTTTGTAAAGTGTTGAATATATATATTTTGTAGAATAAAAAAAATGACATTTTGCCAGTTGCCATAATTCCCTTTCTGGGAAGTTGGTTACGGTTTTACCCATGCTAACCCAAATAAATCTGAACAATATGTTTAGGAATAGTGTTATAAAAGATCCTTGTTCGACAAATTTTCTTTCCTTCATTTCTAGACCACGAAAGTTAAATAATTTATAAAAGTCTAGATAACTTTGCTAATCTGGTTATCTAGACTAAAACTGTTTTAAGTTATTCAAGTTAGAAAAATTTTGTTTCAGTTTGTTATAATTCCTGACAAGCCATAAAATACATACACAGACAAAGCATTTCAAAGAAAGCCGTACTTATACGAAATAAAATGTTTTGTCACGTTCAACAATAATTCCTAAACGACCGAAGCCCAGCTCTTTATTCGAACAAAATCGCATGGCCATGTGTACAACTATAACTTGAGCCAGACCTGATATATGATGAAATCAATATAGAACTCGATATATGATATGTGGTTTTCTAGTTCCACTTTTGCAAATCGATTCGTGATTAATGAGTTTTTGGATCTTATTAATGTCCCTATAATTCTAGGTTTCATAAAATGATGTTTGTAGTTACTATTTATCTAACACCCAAGCACTTTCGATGAGAATATGTTATGAAATATTCATACAGAAATTGCGTTACGATTCACCTTAAATTATCTTCACATTAAATTTCTCGATATATTAAAGTGAGAAAATGTTCTGGGTTTTATCTTTTCAACTATGAAAGTAAAATAATATTGACTTCGAACACAGCTTCAGTCATAGAAATGTAATTTAATGAAAATGTAGTAACACAGAAACAAAAACTTCATTCTCTTTTTCGAAATGGCTATGAAACAATTGCTTTTTATTCAGTTCTTTTTTAGAGAAAAATGCATTACTAATGAACAAAAAAACTTTCCAGTTTTAGGTTATCTCTAAATTTCAACACTTCTCTAAGCAACCAATACATTTGTTTGTTTGTTTCTATGGTTTATAGTGGACTCCGAACCACTTACCTAGACCGTGCAATGATAACTGCCACCTCAAAGGATTATAAGTCTGGCCTTCAGAGGTTTATGGACTCAACCTTTGGTTATGTATCCAGACTCTCTAATATAAATTTCATATATATTAAGTGGGACAAATACACCAACATTCATACTACATCCATATCTTACCTTGGATTCAAACCCGGGCCTTCGGCGTGGGAGTCAGTACCTCTACTGACTCATCCACGGAGAGAGATGCAACCAACATATGTCATCAAAACTTTCATAAAAAAAATGCAATTATCTCTTTCTCTGAATATTATTCGAAACCATTGAATTCCTAGTCGAATAAATCAGAGTGTTGATTGTTATTTGTAATTAAACTGAATTAAATTGAAGAATCTATGGTCCACGTTTTGATGACATTGATTTTGAGAAGAGAAATTGTCATTTTCTAAAATGTTTGAAAATATGGTGCCGCCATACTTCTTGTAAAATTGTATAGGTAACTTTTTCGTTTTCGAGTTATTTGAAAATTTTATAAATTTTCGAAATCAGTCAAATGCCGAAATCTCGATTATTTTTGAAGTTGGGTAAAAATGGTTTTAATATTCTACAAGCACTTTTTTATGTAGAATTGAACTACTTGCGGTTTTTTTTGCCCAATTGTTTTTAATTCATGAAGCTAACTTTCAAATATGCAACACAGGCTACTTTGATTTTGTTCAACAGAATTTTTCCCCCTTTGAAGAATATATCACATGTGCACTCGATTGTTTCATCTAGAAGGTGTTTTAATGAAAAATCGAAAATTGTATAACTTTTTCCTGATTTTTTCTAGTAACTTTATACTCATTCACAGAATTTACACGGAATTATTGAATTAGTTTGAATATATTCTGTTCACACATTATGATGCAACTACTGTGTGAATATAGTATCGGCTGTAATAACGAAGCGACCATGCCGTACGAAAATTTTGAAAAATTTGATGTGATTGAATATTATATTTAAAATAAGTATGATGCTGATGCTATAGAAGCTAATTATTTCGATTGTTTACCTAAAAGGCGACAACCTCATAGAAGTATCTTGGATAAATTGAGGGAAAACCTCGTGAACCATGGTAAATTCCACGTCCCAAAGAATAAAGAATATGAAGAATATGAATAGGTAGTGTAATTACTAACCCATCGATGTTGAGCAGTCAAATTGGAATAGAGTCGAACGCTTATATAATATTCTAGCTTTTGCAGACAGGAGATTTCGAACGTCGTCTCAACTTTTGCAATTTATTTCCGCAAAAATCTGAAGAAAATACTCAAATACGTCTGTTCTGCCGGGAAATAATTAAGACTGATGAAGTTCACATCAGTATTGATAAATATTGAATCTTATAAATGAACATTGGTGGTTGGATGTAAACCCACATCGCCATATCAATACTCAACGTTAAGGACGATATGGGTTCGAAATTTTCGTACAGCATGGCCGCTTCGTTATTACAAATATATTTGTTGTTGATGTTTTATTCACAAAATAGTTGGGAATTGATGAAAAAACATTTAATCTGAATTGTCATTGCAAGAACTGATTTTCGAATTGTCATATTCAGAGCACAGAACATAAGCTATTTCTACCATTCCATTTCTGTAACAGGATATAGTTACTAGATAAAATTAAGAAAAAAGTTATACATTTTTCGTATTTCTATGAAAACACTCCTGGATGGAGGAATTGAGATCAGGTGGGAAAAAAACTCTGTTTAACGAAAAGTTGCCTATCGTTCATATTTCAAAAAACGTCAGTATGCATTCGAGTCAAAAATCGTTGAAGAAGAGAGAAATTTCCGCAGTTAGTTCGATTCTACGTAAGAAAATTGCCTGTAGAATGTAAAAATCATTTTTACAAAACTTTACAAACAATTGAGATATCGGCACTTGACCGTTTTCGAAAAATATGAAAATTTGCAAATAACTCGGAAAAGAATGAAGCTAGCTTGAATTTTTATGCGGCAATGAATTCCTCATGTAATCAGAATACGGGAGAAGGGTGTCGGTTTTGTCTGTTCACAATATTTCACAAAGCTGAAGTACGAAAATGTCGAAATTCATCCACCCTGTACATGGGAATCAACGACTTTTGATTTTTAAAGAATAGTGTTAGACAATCGAAAAGTTGTCCGATTCTAAACAGAAAAAAACATCGGAACATATTAAACGATATTCAAACTTCAAGGATTATAATTTCTTTTCAATTTCCAACTTCAACATTCTATATGTCACAAATTTTATTTTAGTAGTCTTCCATTCTTTCAATTTTGTGGCCGTGTTAGTTTCGACAATTTAGAAGAGATTCGTGAAAACTCCTCACATCAAACAATGATTACTTGAAATATTCCAGCAGTAGAAAACTATATACCACCTTGTATATAATAAAGTTATGTCATAAGTCTCCTTGATCGAAACTAATGTTCCATAATACTATTAAACATTCAAGTCTATTTCTGCACAAGGCAAATACTCAGTAATTGTTCATTGTTTATTGATAAATTTTAAACGTATATAAGAAACAATTCTCATTCTACGTGAAGGTGCTTTGTTATAACGCAAAATAGCAATTTTGGGAAAACTCAAGGTAAAATATGGAAATGCAACAATTTTTCTAAAACCGATTGTTAATGAAAAATTTCCAATTTTGTCAAAAAACTAAATCAATTTTTCCAAAGAACGATTAACAAGTCGATCAGGGAAATTTTGTCATTAAATTATCACTGATTGATTGAAATTATTTGGTCTAGATGTCCACAATGTTGAATACATTTCAGGATAAAAGAAACTATTATTAAACGACAATTTGATACACCTTCACGTTTGAGAAAAACGAAAAAGTTTATTTTCATAAAATTTGAAAGAATGTTGAAATGCTCTAAATACATAAGTACAATTTCAATGAACTTTCGTCTTCATTGTAAACCAAAATATGTTCTCTTCTTGGAACCCTTCCGGAATACATGGTTAATGAAATAACGTACTAAAAATTTTAAAAATACTGATTCTTTGTTGATAATAATTTTTTAAGTTACCAAAAACACAAATAAATTCATTATTGTGAAATTTTTGTGAACTACAAACCTACAGTTTTCCTATTTTTTCTTTTACTTGGAACATAAGAAATTGCTTCTTGCTAATGTGGATTATTTGGTCTAGAAGTCGATAATGTTGAATACATTTAATCTTCAGTGACAAAAATCAAGGTGAAGAAAACATGAAAACCTGTATACAAGAATCTTTTTTGATTTAGTTTCTGATCACAATTAAATCGAAAATATTCCTGAGAATTGCTTCTTGACAACTTTCATGATTCTTCAAACTGGAATTACCCTGTAGATTTTGTTTCTATACGCAACATAATGCGTCATTTTAAAATTACGTTGACAGAAATGTTCCATTTTTCACAGCTTCTAGGAATTGCAGACTTAAGTATTTAGTATCAATCTCCGCCTAATACCTTGGCACGTTCCTGAGAAAAAGGGAATAAGTTCATTATTGCATAAACAATTTTTTTTCGCGATGTAAATTTCTATTTTGTGGATTTTTTTTGTTTCCGTAATATATGACATTGCTTTTAGCTAAATTTTAGGTTACATATTAACGGGAAGTGCCTTATAGCTTTTGATTTTCTTCGAGTGTCAAAATATGCAGCGCAGAATGCATCATCATAAATGGACAAATCCGTTGTTTGCGTTGACGTAGACATTTGAATTTTTTCTTAGCACTTAGAGATTGCCAACTTGAATAATCGGCTTCAATTTCAACGTTACGCCTAAACCTGTACCTGTGAAAAGAGTCTTGAGACACAAGCAGATGGACAACGAAGTGACCTCATAAGGTTTCAATTTTTTTTGGTTACAGAACCCTAAAAAAACTTAGTGTAAGAAAGAAATGTTGAGAAATTGATTACTATCAGGTATTGCAATTTCTTACTCTAATAATAGCATTAATTTTTAACGGCATACGCGAATGAAGACGTCTATGCTTTCTTGCAAAATTTGAACACATAATAATGAAAGTACTTAGCTCAAGGTTTCTGATTAAGACTGATATTCACGAAGGCCTCGTCTCAGTTCCAAGTATGTTCACCACTTTAACCTTGTTATACTTGTCTTTAATATACAAGATAGACGTAGAACTCTAAAATTCTGCTCGCAGGTTGAGCTAAAATAGTCTAGTCGAGAAGTTAGAAATAGAGAAAAATATGTGATAGCTCATAGCATTCGACCTGAATAAATGTGCCAGAAGCGAATATTAGTATTTAGTTTTTTGCCAATATCTCGCAAACTATCAACAATTGAGGAATTACGGCTTAGCGAGTCATTTTCACGAAGCGCGCGAATCGTGAAAAACAAGTTCGTCACATTAAATAATTTTTTAAGTTATTAAGTTGGTCGATTGTTAATGAACATAACTTTAATGAACGATTCTCTTCACTGTAAACCAAAAAAATATCTAAATAATTGGCGTAAATTTTTTTCGCTCTATAGAACTCTTCATGAATACATGCTTAATGAGATCACATTATAAAAATTTAAAAATCATGATATATGATAATTTTTTTAAGTTACCTAATATTAGAAAACTTTCTATTTTTGTCGATAGATTTCTCGTAAATCACCAGATTTTGGGAACAAACATGAATAACTTTTAAACGAGCTTTTTTAAGTATAAGGAAACCTGATACATTCTTTTTCATTCTTGAATCGAATTTCAACGACGTGAAAAAAGTACTGTTGTGTTTGAAAACAAAAACTTCGAAAGAATTCAGATAACTTATTTCAGGTTAATAATCCAAAACTGAAATTCTAGAAAATTTAGAAAAAGTATATATCTTCTTCTCGATGAATTTAAGGTGTAACGAATGTGAGATGAAGTTGAGAAAATGAATAAAAAAAATAAAAAATCCCATGTCAATTGGAATGAAGTTGTAGTCGACTTCCGGTATAACCGGAAGTGCCTCGATTAGGAAAATATTTACTAAACATTTTCAGCACTTGAGACTTGAGAGAGATTTTTGGAAGTCAAAAATATGCTAATGGTCTGCTTGAAAGAATCACACTATAATATGATTTCATACAGGAATATCAATTTGTTCAGTATCATTATAATACTTATATTTAACAATATACACAACGAATTAAATTATACTTTTTCAGACAACTTCGACGTAGAGAATATTCTCCTTTTGACATTTTTCAGAAATACTATTGAATTATCATAGTTGGCGAACCTGTTTGTCTTGAATAATGTATGAAATTTCTATTGTCTATTTATATGGTTTCAACTTTTTGATCCTATCGCAAAAACGGAATGAAAAATGCAACATAAATTGTTTAATTCAATTGTATTAATCAAATACTAGTTATATAAATATTTCAGCTGCTTTTAGATGAAAAAATATGGGACAGTCATAGATTTCAATAGAAAAACAACTTAAATAAAGAAGTGATCGCATCGACTATGAACTGTTGATTTTAATAATATATGTTCTAACTCGTTTCATGAATTGAATAACAAATTTCAAAGACAAAAGCAACATTAAATATTTTTACTCCTACTTATTAAGATTAAGTAGTATTCAACACACCAAATTGTTCATTGTTTTCAGCTATTTTTCTTGTTTTCTCGAATTAAGTAATATATTTCGCAAGAAGCAAGAAGTTAGATTTTGTAAAGAATATTCCAGAAACTTTTTCGGAGTTATATTTTCTGGAGTGAACAAGAAGATGGAAATAATTTATATTATGGAACTTTTTTCACTTGAATATTTCTCTCGAAATTCTACTTCTAATAGTATAAGGAATTGAAGGCTGAAACTGTAGCAAGCAACCCAGTTTCCGCACACAATACACTGAAAATTACCTCCGATTTCACCAGATTTTGTTTCCTGTGTCAGTAGATAAAATGCCGAAAGTTTCCACATAAAAAATGAATAAATTATAATATATTTTTTATATTATTTATAGTTTATTATACATATCATTTTCAATAAATGAATATTTTTCCTATTTTTTTATTTCATTACGCCTCTTACACTATCTAAACAAATTTTAATTCGAATAACATTACAGTTGAGAATATAGCGAGGTCATCTGAGTGCAAACTTTTTTAACTCGCGGTTAGGTTTTGAATGAGGAGATCCTAAGAGATTGATATATTCCGAAAGTATGTTATAAATCACAATAAAATTGTGATATAAAACAATTCTGTTGTATTTTGATAAAGGTCATTACTTGATGAAAATTGATATACGGTTTTGATAAAAAATGATGTTTAAATTCCCATTATATTGACAAACTTATGACTTGTTTCGCCAATTATCGCCATTTATCTGAAGAAGCCACACTGTGGCTTCTTCAGATAAATAATACATTTAAAATTATTAAACACTCCATGACGAATGCCAAATCTTTAATGTCGAAAAATCAAAAATTCAAACATTTAGTTAATAATCCATAGTAACCAAAACTTTATTCTCTTGACAAACTCCATAAAAGAGGTTATCCCATCATACAAGTTGAATCTTATGTTACAGCCCCAGCAGCCAAACTTTCACGTTATCTTATGAACATCATTGAACATTCATGTAATTTGAGTCTAAAATTTCAATTACGAATTCTTTATAATAATAATAATAGAAAAAATTCAACATACTGTACTACCATATAATGCTAAACTACAGCCTGGGATGTAGTTAATCTCTATCCTAGTGCTCCACCTCATGATTCATTGAAATTAATTAACTAAACTCTGCAGAATAATAGTGTGGATCCCATTATTCAAACGGAACAAAATTATTTTCACTTTAATGATGAAATTTACTTGAGCAACAACGGCTTAGTAATGAGTAATCCTCTCGGCCCTTTACTAGCAGAAATTTTCATCTAATCCGATGTCGAAACACTGCGTTCTTTGGTTTAGATATGTAGATGTCATCATCTGCTATTTTACAAGTATAAATAGACAATTATATTCCTTTAGTACCTTCGTAAATTCAATTCACCCTAATATTAAGTTCACTTTGGAAATGAAAACTGAAAATTCTATTCAGATTCAACTAGAACCAAAATTGACAATAGACATGATTTTCTGTTTTTCATAAACCATCCCATACAGACATTAGCATTCATAATTCTTCCGCATATCAACATCAACATACTCACAACCAATAATAGAGCTCAATACTGTAAAACAAATAGCGGTCAAAAATGGTTATAATTCTAGTATGCTTCCTCGTAAACAATATATTAACGTATATTGGTAAACCCAGTTTGAATTTGAGATCGTTCTTCTCATCTATTAATTTGAATATAGCTTTCAGAACGAATAACTTTCTAGGTAGATATAGTAAAAACTGTACACCTAAAATTCATTAAGGAAACAAAACAGGTGTTCATAAATTCTCTTGTGGAAGTTGTGATGAAATTTTTATCAGTAGAAGTTTTAGAAATTTCAATATTAGGATAGCGAAGCATAAAAGCAGTTTTAACGAACTAAAATCAGATTTTCACTATACAAATCATCTACTAGAAGAAAACCATACTTTCAATAACAATTTTGATTTTTACATAATGAAACTAATAGACTGAAACTGAACGTATGGAGAGCTTTGGAAATCAACAAACAGAAAAATTTCGGAAATATATTTGATAGTCTGTTAGAACTAATTTCGTCACCATTTATTTCATTTAATCAGTTCTCAAAAGAAGCAACCCTGTTTGTGGTTTTCTCCTATTTAGCTATGTGCAAGGTTTCACCAAGTAATATATAAGGCACATCATCCTTTTGAATGTGCTAGTTTAGTAATCTGATGAAGCCATAATGTGAAACTTTTCAATATAGTAAAAATTTGAACATCATCAATGTTTTATTTCAAGAAACGAAAATCCTGTTGTACCTTAATCTTGAAACTTCTCAATTCAAAAACAGTTACACAATAAATGGGAATGTAAACCTATTACTTTCGTAGCCAAAATTCCACTGTGAATATATTCTTAAAATAACTCAAATAGTTGCAATATCCTACTCTTATCTACTTATCAAAAGAGAATTCCAAAGAGACAATTTAAAGTGATTCAAACATAGCTTCAATTCAATTTCTTGTCGATGAAATTCTCAAAAATCCACAAATAGCTGAGATAAATAGTATCAGAATGACTTCCGAATGACTGATAAAACCCGACCAGCTTTTCAAAGCTTTAGAAGCGAAATATAAAATAAAAATGTTAATTTTATATTATATGAAATTATTTTTGAAGAAGTAATATTCTTTCTTCAACTAAATTACTATATTTTATGATGATTACATCAGTTTTCGCACATTATTGAAAGAGAAAGTGAACTTGATCAATTAAAGCCGTTTTGCTTGCTTCGCATATAACAGAACTGCAAATAACAGAAATTCTATTTTAGGCGGAAGTTTCAAATTCGGAGAATGCGACGTGCGCAACTAGAACAGCGCGGGAAATGCACTTTTCCGAAAATCAAACTGGAAATGCGATAGCAAATCTAATTCCAGGAAAAGTTTTATCGCTTAACTTTGAAAGGTTAAATACCTTATTAGAATCGGCAGATTCCACATCAGCAACTAGAAGCAAAAAGGTCACTAGTATAAAACACAACCACATAAATCTGGGTATATCAGTTTTAAAGTTGCCTATTGTTAAAGGCATTTTTACTCGCGGATCACAAATATTTCATCTGAACCTTCGCGCCGAGAATTACTGGACCAAGATGCTGTCCTACCAATGTTGGCGCGAGAAACTGAATGTGAATGCCGGCTAACTCTGGCTAACCAAACACATGTGCTTGTCTGCCTTTTCGCCTACTTCGTTCCGCGTCGGTTTAGAGCTGCGTCATGAAGACTGTGTACTTTTGCTGTCATAGACTAAACCATCAGCATTTGAATTATATGAATGAAATCATTTTTATTTCGATACATTTCAATAAACTTCAAATACTGTAATTTCTATAAATATAGTTCATTGCACTCAATACTAAACGAATTGTTCCATTTATGCAAATTTATTAGATATGCCTCAATTCCTGCTTCTATTTCCAGTTGTTGTGACTAATTTCTCCTGTTGGACGACAGCTGTTAAGGAAAAGTAATTGAATCTTGATTTATGGGCGGAGAAAAATTGCCAGCAATAACTATTGAATCCATTTAACTTTAATAACACTTACAACATAAAAACTCTTTATTATAATGTGAATTAATTAAGGAAGGATGAACACGAATGAGCCAAATTTTCGATGAATTTAGCAGCTGCTTTAATTGAAGCAAATAAAAATTATGGATTGATATTATTTCAAAAAATTATGAAAAAATTGTGATTAATGAAAAGTGTGAAGTAAATATGCTAACAGATCAATAGGAAATTATCAATAATTTTGCGATATACACTGGGCTAAGATATTAACGCACAACATCGAAAATTCTAACTTATTCAGAACAAGTTTAAATATGTTGAAAAATTATTTTTCCCGTAATCCACCTGCACTAATGAATGCTTGAGAACAATCTAAATGAACATGGTACTCATATAAATTGAAAAAGGGCCCAGAAAATTATGTTAATACCGGATATTTCCAGCCCTGGCAAGAACCCATTTGGTTCCAAATGTCGATAAGTCTGTTCCGAACTTCATTCGCGGTTTTTGCTTCTTAACCTTTAACTGGTGACATGACGAATTTATGACACTATACGTGACATGACGTTTCACATGCTACTACTTTCAAAATAATTTTTTTTTTAAATCACATTAGATGTTTTTAAATTGTGTTTCTATTTCACTATTGGTATGTAATAAAACATATTTAAGTAATTTCAATTAGTCTTTATTAACATACATTGTACTTAGTAGTACTATTGAGCGTCAATTGTCACTAGGTATTCATTTGAGCACTTTAATATATCTTGTACGAGTAAAACAATAAATTTAACACTTTTTACTTAAATTGAATTAAGAGAGAAACGAGAAAACGCAATAAAAAAAATTCTGACAATGACTTAATTTTATAATAATGACTGGCAATTTTTGCACAAGGGGCGAGAACATTGCAAGCATTCTGGATCGCAACATCTGACACACGTCATTCTGTGCAGTTTAGGTGGACAGGTACGGTATGCTCTTCATTTCCCTTGACTAGTTTCAGGACTATGGACATCTTCGACCATATTCAGATTTCTTATGAAAGCCAGCCTTTTCCGAGCAGCTGAAAAATACCGAGAATTCTACCGATTCCAAAGAAAGGAAAGAAGCCCTAACTCCAAAACTACCGCCCTGTTGCACTTCTTTCCATTATGTCCAAAGTGATGGAGAGAGTCATAAATGATGAACTCATCAAATGTCTTGAGTTGAAGGGAATTATTAACGACCGTCAGTATGGTTTCCTCAGTCAAAGGTCGACAGGAGATCTGCTCGCCTACGTCATTCATGTTTGTACATCAACGACGGAAAAACATAAGGAATCTAGAGCAATAGCCCTCGACATCTCTAAGGCCTTCGATAGGGTTTGGCATGCAGCCTTGGTAAATAAGCTTGCTGCATATGAGCTTCCCTAAAAATTTTGGGGTTGGATAAGTAGCTTTCTTTCAAATAGATAATCTGATTGTTTCCAGTTGCAAGCAGGATTACCTCAGGAATCCAATCTTTCGCCAACCTTGTTTCTGTTGCAGATAAACGATCTTCTGTCATCTACAGAGAACAAGATCTTTTCGGACGATTGTACCCTGGTTTCGTCTTTCAGTAGTCTGCGGTCGATTACAGCAGCGGAATCTCATCATCAGAGATGTCAACAAACTAACTAACCAACTAACTTTGACTTACAGGGGATATCTGAGTGGGGTCAGTTGAACCTGGTGAGCTTCAACGCGAGCAAGAAGCAAGAAACTACGTTTTCTAGAAAGATCCCCGCTGCAGAACCTCCTCTAATAATGCAAGGCCAACAAATTGCATCCAAAGATTCGATGCACCTTCTCGGAATAACGGTCAACTCCAAGTTTTGCTAGCATGAACATGTAGCAGCAATAGCTAAGTCGACATTAGCTTAAACTTCTTAGAGCCAAGCGATACTTCGCGTCATCTCTGCTGTTGCTTCTATATAACGCGCAGATTAGACCTGCTTTGGAATATTGTTCCCATATATAGGGATCTGCGCCCAAACATTCGTTGCAGATGTTGGATAGTGTGCAAAAACGGGCTGTGCGCCTCATCGATCACCCGGAGATAACCCGCGATCTCCAACCGCTGGCTCTCAGAAGACAAGTTGCTGACGTTTCTATGTTTTATAGCTACTTCCACGCAAAATGCTTCAAGGAGCTGAAAGACCTTGTTCCGGGAAAACTCATGTTTTGCCGCAACACTAGGCTAGCAAGGAGTTCTCATCATATGGCGGTACATTTAACGACCCCTCGAACCTCTCTCTATAAGAATTCTTCGTTTACAGGGCCGGTGAGCTGTGGAACTCACTTCCATCCAACATCTTCCCAACATCCTACAATTTGGCCCCCTTCAAGAAGCGAGTAAACAGACACCTCAACTCTTCTCAGGCGCCTACTCATGTGTAGTAACAGGTTCGCCTATTCCTGGGAAGCGCGCATAAAAAAAATATATATCGACACCCAGAACTCGCTTTATCACTAACCGTAATTCCCTCGGCAATTGACAGCAGACTAAACACCTCTGGACATGAGGGAGCACTAATGAACAGGCTAAAGCCTTTAGAAAATAACCTCTTTCTGTAATCTTGGGCTGATGCATGTTATACAATATATAAGCGTTCATACTGCTCAAATCCAAAATGCGGTAGAACACCACCATTGGCCTCCGGCAGCTGCTGGAATAAATTGAGCATTTTTTATTGGCTTCGTCAACACCTCCTTTGATTGAATTGTAATAAAGAATGATTTCAGACTTTTTATTAACCTTGTCAACCACGTTATAGTGATGCATTGACGACACAAGTATGACAGCTCTATTTTTTTTGGCACGTATGAGTAAATAGTTTTTTGGTTCGTAAAGCCAAACAAAGTTGACTCTGTTTCTCGTTTTTTTGTGGTTGGAATTCGCTAGGTATTTCGCGTTTATTTTTCTTTACAGTAGCCACATAAGTACGTTTCCGTTTTGCCAGTTCATCAATGAGTTGTATAAAAGAGAACCAGTTAACAGCAGTCACATTTCTGTTGCTACCTTGGATTGGTTTTGTCAACCGCAGAATACACTACACAGACACGAGAACTTTTTTTCTTGTGTTTTTAATCCTATACCATCAGAGCCTTTTCCAGTATAAGCATATCCATTATATGTCCATATTTCCCGGGTTTCTTTGGCATATATGAAATCATGTGACTTCCGCCACGAAAGTTCAACAACATCTCGTCTATGGCGAAAATTCGCTCTTTCAGAAAGCTCATAAGATGTACTGCCTTTGTACGCCGAGCATGTACTAGACAAAATCTTCAAACTCCTTTCTTGAAATGTGAAGAACTGAAAGAAACAATTGAATTTTGTGTAAATTTCGTTCAGAATGGGCATTATTCTGAAGAAATACGCATCTTGTCCAAAAATCAAACCATACGTACCTCTGTGCGTAGTTTAGATCCGTTTCTGCATGACGGTATCCTCAGGGTGGGGGGTCGTTTGCAAAACGCACCCATTTCTTATGACCAAAAACACCCATTCTACTCCCTTCTAGAGGCAGAACCATTGATCTCATCATAGATCAGTATCATGTCAATCTGTTACATGCAGGTCAACATATACTTCGTTCAGAACTTCGGAAAAAATATTGGATTCCCGCAGCCCGCACGAGCATTCGTTCACGCATTCATAAATGTATTAGTTGTTTTCGCACACGTCCAAAACCAAATATTCCAAAAATGGCTCCGCTTCCAGGTTTTAGAGTGGAGGGTACTCATGTTTTTGATCGAACTGGGGGTAGACTATGTAGGTCCATTCTCTATAACTCTTCGACAAAGGGGTCAACGCAATTTGGTCAAGGTGTATGTCTGCTTATTCGTTTGTCTGTCGGTGAAGGAAGTTCATATAGAACTAGCCTCTAATCTTTCCACAGAATGTTTCATTGCAGCATTCAAGAGGTTCATATAGCGCCGAGGTCCTTGCTCATCAATGATTTCGGACGGAGGGACAAATTTCGTCGGTGCAGACAACTGACCGAGTTAGAAGAATTATTGAATTCGCAGCCCTTCCAAATAGCTTTTGGAAACGAACTATCTTATAGAGGAGTAGAATGGAAAATCAACCCCGCAAATGCTCCTTGGTTTGGAGGTATTTGAGAAGCAAATGTCAAAAGTTTCAAGGGTCATCTGCATCGTTTTATTGGTAATCAAATCCTTACCTACGAGGAGTTCAATACTGTGTTGGTGCAGATCGAAGCTTTAATGAACAGCAGGCCCTTATGCATTCTTGATAATGATCCAAATTCCCCAACGCTTCTTACACCCGCACACTTCCTAACAGTTGTTGCTACTTTATCAAACTTACCACCTCAAGATTTGACAGACGTTCTTTTCAATCGACTGAAAATGTTTCAGCTTGTCGATCGCATAGTTCAAGATTTCTGGGAAAGATGGCGTAAAGAATAACTCCATACTTTGAATTCGAGTGCAAAGTGGACGCAGAAAACAGCTCCTATAGAAAAAAAACTCGGTTGTGGTTCTTCTGAAGGAGAATGTTCCTCATCTACGTGGGCCTTTAGGTATTATAGAAAAGTTTATCCTGGCAGTGATGGTGTGGTAAGAGTAGTGGCTGTGCGCACTAAGACGGGAATGTATCGCCGATCTGTTGGCCTTTGCCGACGCAATGGCTTGGTTGTTTCAAAATTAATTTTTTTTTCGCTTATAATTTAGTTTAGTTTATTTAGTTCAAATGGATTAATATTGGGGTAACTAATGGTAATATTTTCTATTTACAGAGATCAATGAGACGCTTTGAATTTTGATATACTTTTTTTTGTTGTTTAGTTTTGAAACTGACGTTTCGATGTGAGGGATAATGGATGTGCAAACATATTTGTTTCACTCTATTTCAAAGATAGTTTTTTGTTGAGTTTTCAACACCTGTGGTTCTTCAGATCAGGAAAAAAGGCGATACGATCAGTACGAATATAATAGCGGCACGATATACATTCGCATCATAACACAGTTGTTTTATTCCGTTCAGATGCAAAGTGTGATTCTTCCGTATCGAAAAATACGCTTTGAACCAGCCGTTTTTACACTTTTCATACCCGCGTGGTGTAATACATTATCGAATAGACAATAACGTCCTACATTGATTCCTTTTCTAATCCTTCCCTTAACTAACTTCTTCCTGAAGAAAGTCAACTTTGAGTTTAAACAACACGCACCACCATGATAAGTCCATTCGTTTTATTACTCAAATCACTTTGTATAAAAAAATAAAGATGGTCCGTCGAATATTGTTAATTTTCTATTTGCATTAACGCCCACTCATTCACGTACAGTTGTTGAGAATTATTGACAAACTTGTTGAAAATAAAGGATATAGCTACCAAGCTGTCATTTAGTTTCCTTTCAGCGCTATCATTTGGGTTATCGAATTGCAGACACAGCAGTAACACAACAAATCTATTTTCTGACATGCAGCATCTAAACATCTCACAGCCTATACCATCCCTAGAAAATAAGTAACTTGAGCGTTCGTGGTTAGATTTCAAGACAGCTGAATATTGTGAAAGACCCAGAAAAGCCTGCTGCTCTATCATATCCATTTTTTTCAATTCAGGTTTATCCTCTCGGGCAAACTGTAACCCATAAGAGGAGATTTTGTTGTTTGTCCAAGCCAAAATTTGTTGAAGCATTTCTTTATCGAAAAATTTAGTCTAGATGCTGAAGGGTTTTTTTCCTCCTCAGCATGTCTGTAACGTACCTTTGAGCATTCAGGGTTCTATTATTTACGAGGACCAGATCAGTGGGGGAAGAAATTCCTCCCCACACCACCCAACCAAAACCGTAGGTAGATATGAAGTTGCACTCGACATATCTCTTCATTTCGACGTCCGAACACTAGAGAATGTCGATCGCAATGAAAAGGACGAAATATCGACTTATCTACAAACAAAACTCTCCCAGTTAGCTTTTAACCAATTAACGTGGCCAACAGGCGGTTACAATTGGGCGCGACATAAAGCCTCAAATCAAATTCCCTGACAATCCACTGTTCTGTCGGAGCTGCATTTGAAGGTGCCTAGCAGTAGCGAACCGTTGTCTCAAAAAGTTGTCTCCTTTAATGTCTTTCAGTCTCCCTATACCTACAGATTATTCTAGAACCAGTTGAAAAGGACACCCCAAGCCTTTGGCCTATTCTTGTAGAAGACCAAGGTAGGTCATCTAATACCACTGCTTCAGCACATTCTGCCGGGTCAGACTTCAAAATTCACGTTGCATCATTACCGAAAATTAAAATTTTCAAGAAATAAACTCAACTTTTTCTGGAAACAAACGTTTCTAGCAAAAATTGATCCACAACTGCTGTTATTAATATTTAGTGGTTTCTTGTAAAATTTGAATTTATTTCATTCATATTATTTCTCATGAGATGAATATGTATGCGAAAATAAAACAAAGAATTTGTTTGTACAAAAATAGACAAGTATTAATTTTTAGTTACGTAACAAAAAAGAAATATTGTAATTGTGCGTTACTTTTTTAACGCAGTGTAGTTAATTATACAAGTCAGTATTTTTAAAAACACTGGGGCATCAACCGCGTCTCAAGTAATTGCATAAAAGAAGAAATTTTATGAAAATGAGAAAATGATAAAACAGGCGTCCCTAGAAGCTACATATTCGTTTTTGATAATTTTAGAAATAGAAACGTACTTGTTTCAGCTTCGATATCAAAACAAATTTCTGCTAACACAGTAATGAGACGAGTTAAAGTAATGAGCAATGATATTTTTTTACAATTAAGGCCCGACTTAGATAACTGTGTTCAATTTTTAATCCAACTGGTTGAATCGTCAGATGTAGCTGACACCTCCCACATGGCCGTTTACGACAAGATATTACGCTACTTTAGCGGCTTCTACTAACTACGGTAGCGTTAGAAAACTGAGTACAGGCTTTTTAACTCGATATAATCAAAAATAACTACTGAACTACTACTAAGTACATAATTTTTCATACCAAATCACAGAATTAATTGATGCACTGCGCCAATAAATTAACGCATAAAATCGAAAATTCAAATTTATTCAGAAGTTTCGATATGTTGAAAAATTATTTTTTCCAGTAATCCACAAGCAACAAGGAATGCTCGAGAACCGAAATGAGAATGGTAGTCATATAAATTGCAATAAAACTAATTATGAAAAATGTGAAACTTTTGGAAACAAGCAAAATCCCTGAACACCTGTAAATACTGGATTTTTTCACTCCACTGTTCTGTCGAAGCTGCGTTTTAAGTTGCAAAGCAGTAGCGAATCGTTGTCTCAACGAGGAAATTCATAAATAACGGTCATGGTTTGCCGTTATTGCTCGTCATCCCTGCACAGGTCTCTTTACATGACAACTAGTCTCCTTGTATCTGCAGATCATTCTGAGCCACCCTAAGCCTTTTGCCTATTCTTGTGTAAGTCCAACCTATGTCTTCTAAAACCACATTCTACTGGGATCAAGTTTCGTGATTCGCGTTGCATTATTAACGGAAATTAAATTTTCAAAATTTATTTGAAAAAATTGGTCAACAAATGTTTTTATCAATATGTGACGGTTTCTTGCAAAATCTCAATTTCTTTCCCATGCAAGGAACATGTGCGCATAAAAAAACATGAAATTTTGTAGGAATATATTCGGATATATTCGAAAAAACATGTCTTAATTTGTTGCCTACAAATTCAAATTGTGAGTTAACTTCTTGATACACTGTTCAATTCAAAAATGGTAAATCATATGCAGACAATGATTTCGATGATCGTTTGCTATACCTTTGATTGAATATGAAACATTATAACACTAAAGTAACATACTACTGAAAACCATCAGCGATCGCGGTCGAAAAATCTGTTTAACACAGCACAGAAATAATGTTTAGAACGTGTGGTAGCACTGAAATAATATCTGACCAGGTACATTAACGACAATTGCGTCCATGTCAAAAAATATAACTTCAACACATCAAATCCGACAGTTGTATCGAATACAAGGAACATATCAATCATGCAATGCACATTTAATAATTGTACATTTGATATAAAGGTAATTAACTTTTGTATAATAAAATATTCTAAAATTACCATGTTTACTTATGTGTACCTATTCATATCCGGTAAAAAGTACTCAGGCCTGGAACTTCTGAGACAACCCTCGTAATATGTAGTGGGGTCCCTTCGACAGCGTATATAACTCGTCTTGACATTTCACGAATTAAATGGTCTACTAAATTTGAGGAATAATTATAACGCCGACAACTTGCTTCATCGCAGTAGAGACTTGACCAAATAAAAGCAGGATTTTGTACAAATTGGTTCGAAAAACAATTCGCCTTCCAGGGAAAACGCTTGAACTTTCCCACGCATATTCGGTGGACCGTACTTCTATATGAATTGAATGAGTTTCTGCTAGAAGACTCCTCAGCAACTTCTTTTAGAATGTTTTCTTCTAGACAAGCAGTACGCATTAGGAGTTATGTGCACTATTCTTGTAAAAAACAAAATAAACTCGCTATATTCTGGAAAAAGATTAATTACCAGTTTCTCTTAATCGGCGATCTACGAAAGTATATTAAATACTCTTCTGTTCGAAAAATCGCCCTGAACAAAAAAAAGCGTGGAAAATATATGTCATATTAAACACATTCTTTACATAAAGTGACCATACGTACCGTTTTGAATAGGGCTGTCCCTTTTCTCGGTCACCTGTCTTGTTACCCTCAAACAAAGCTCCGGGACGCAAAATAGTCCTGTTTTACGAAACGAAAATTCAACATTATGGATCACAAAGCGTTTTGTCGTCGAAGATCGGAGATTCCCTATTATCGAGGGGCGAAGGAGCATTTATTTGCCTATTCCTCTATCCACTCGCATGCACATCGACTTGCTGCTAATGTTTTTGCTTAGTGTTAATTTGAAGTTTATTGTTGTTTCGATTTTACCCAATAGTTTTGCCGAAACGCAAGTGTTCATTTATTATCAACTTACGAGCGAAGTACTCATTTATTAAGCAAATTAATACTCCTTCCAGTATCAGATGCAAAAAGTATCGCACAGAGTTTGTATTTCCCGAAGTGGTACTGGTGATATTGAACAGCATTAGAATTCTGAAAAACATAAAAAGGCCGATCGTACCGCTGGTTCCAGTTTACTAACATGACTAACAAATCGAAATTTGGAATCAATATTCAAAAAACTTCTTTCCTCAGATAACAAATCCGCAGTTTTGGACGTATTAAATCAACAAATCATATAATTATATTAAATAATTTAAACATTCTTCACGAATGTAATAAATGGATGACAATGAATCTGCAAGGAAGTTTGTGAGTTAACAAACTTTGTAGAATATCCAAAATATACCTCTCTCAATAGCGAACAAGAATCGAATCACTACCTACTACTCAACATTTAAAATAGTTATAGTTACCAGTATTTCTCGCAACTGTTAGGACAGTTAAAAATGAACTATGTGTCGAAACCGGTTATTATTTATATCAATATGAATTTCCATGAAAAACACCCATCAGCAATATCATTAATAAAAGCGCTAAAAGCGGAATTTTTATGTTGGAAGTTCACATTGGAAAATGATTTCTGAACAACCTATGCAAGAATGTCCTTTAAAAAATTCAAACAATGAAATTTCCTTTGTTGATTAGAAAGAAAATCTAATTTCACATGTTTACAAATAATATAATAGGGAATATAGAAAACTTAAAAAAATTCTTTCATGTGTATAATTTAAGAGAAAATTGTTGAGGAATAATTATATACAATAAAAATAACAAAATACTCCAAGTCATTTGGAAAAACAAACTTGTGATCAATTTCAGACATAACCAAAAGTTACTTGTTCTTCAACATATTCACAATAAATTCCTCTTCTAAACATGTATACCAAATTTCAGATCTCTATGATAATTAGAAGTCGAAAATATCCTGAAAGGTGACATTAAACAAATTTTATAAAAATTGTTATGAATATAAATTGATTAATAAGTTAAAGAAAAGTCGAATTTTTAAAAGTCATATATTTAAGTTTATCACATTATCAATTACATTTATGCTATATTTAAACATTTAACTTACAACAAAATATAATCAAACAATTTTTTCATATCATAGATCAAACATTTCCGATTTCAGAAAACTTAAACCTCTTACTCGAGAAGATAATAAATTGAATTTGCACCTTCTCAATTTTGGACATGGTCATTTAGGCAATTTAAGCCAAACTGGTTTGAGAATTCTTAATTGAACTTGCTAAATCAAAGTGACCTGAGCAATAACGTATTTTATAATTTTAGATCTAATTAGCAAAATTTAACAGAATGAAAAATTCAGAAATATTAAAAATCTTCATGGTAAAGCTGAATTTTAATCACAAGATATAATTTGGCATTTTCGAGTATTTTCAAACAAATTATATATTTCTAAATAAGCACCATTACACATTATCCCAAATTTGATATCAATCTCAACCTCCGCAGAAATAGATTGTTATTTTCGGAAAACAGAAAATAAACAAATTGGAGATAAGTGTAATTACTTTGTTATACGCCTTGGACTAGATTAGCAACACTTAAACATAGAAAAACTAAAATATAAAATTTATGAAGGAGAATTTTAATGTTTCATTATTGAAACAACCTGCAATGAACAAAAATTTAATATTTAATATTGTGGAAAAGTTTCATTTCACTCTCATTAAAAATAATGGAATCAAACCATAACAATATATATACAAAGAATACTTCAGTACTGACCGCATAAGACAGTCGTCTTGAAATATTCATTTACTTTTCAAGTAAATTATAAAAAGCTGAACATTTTTCAAGAGACAATAGTCTTCCACAATATAAAAGATAAGCATCCATAATTCAAAGTTCAATAAAAGCTTCAAATTACTTTTAGTTTATTACCCAATAAAAATAACAGCAAAAATCTTGGAGTCAAATTATACAACAAATATTCAATTGGAAATCTGTCAAATTAGTAAAATATATTCCAACCCAAATGTTCACATATTTTGCCCAAAGTTGCAGATTGTGTAAAATGAAGTCATAAGGTGATGTCAAAGTATTGATTCAATATGCTCATAAATCTACAAAAAAATTAAGGTAAAAATTCAGATTAATTTTGAAAAGAACGATTTGGTTTCATTTTAAAACAAGTGATACCATTTGGCCAGTATTGAAATTAAGCATTTCCTCAAATTATCATTCATCCCTTACTAAATTGTAAATTGTAAAAACAAAAATTTGGTTATTTACAATAAAGTTTGTGCTACTTAAATACAATACTGTTCAATTTATAAACAAACCTATAGGAATTATACTAAATATTTACTAGTAATAAACCCAAAGTTTTTAAAAATGTTAGTAAGTTTCAAGGAAAATATTTTACACATTCAATACATAACAGCAAAGTTGACCTACCATTTTCCCCATAAGAGTCTGAACAATTTTGATTAAAATACTGACTGATTTCTTTCGCTATGAAGTTTTAACAGAAACAGAAATAAAAAAATGGTATCACCCATTGAAAGGCAGTTATTTTTCCAAATTTACTGAAAGAAATTTTTATAATCACTTTTATAGATTACTAGATGCAATCACCACACAAACTTCGATTATAAATTCAAAGACACTTTGTACTATCAATTATCCCAGAATATCATTCTATTTTGTTCAGGATTTTCTTTGGTCTCAGAACCTCATCAAGTAGAGTTAGATTTTACTCTTTTTCAAGTAGGAGAAAAATTAATATCACGTGTCTTCAAAAAGATAATCTCCTCAAACGACTGGAACTTGTTCTCGACATTTACTGATATCGATAATCCTAATAATCATTCTCAAAACATTTCGCACTTGATTAATCAATATAAGGGTGGAAAAATACTTCAAACGTTAAAATTTTGATTCCTACTACCGCTAGACGACGAAGCAACGTTATTGTGTATTTGCACTTCTAACGAATCCAGCAAACTTTCCGTACTTTCCTTAGTTTCCGAAGAGGAATCGTCGCTCGAACTCTGACATTCGCCGTTTATACTGTGATGGTCAGAAGCCATTACCAGGGCATGCGTGGTGTTACTTTGCTGTGATATGGACCGTTGCGCCCTCTGTATGGGGTTCTCCGTCTGCTCGGTAAAAGTACCACCTTGCGTACCCCGATTGGAAGAGTTGATGAGAGGGGCGGTATCGTCCGAATCCGAGTCGCTGTCACTGAAGTCCTGAGATTCATTTTCGGCGAATACCTTCCGTTTACAGATTGGGCATACACGACGGTTTTTGGTGAGCCATGGGTCGATACATTTGGAATGGTACACTGAAAAATTCAAAGTGATTAAAATAACGAATTAAGTTTAAATCTATAGAGAACATCTTAAATTAAACTTCACCAAAACCTTTTCCTAAAATCTTGTTTATTCAATCGCCTCCTTGAAATAGAACCTTCGAGGGAAAATGGAATGAAACAAAACCTACAGACTTGGAAAACTAGAGTATCTCAAGACATCAACAAATATCAGTCAATAAGCAAAAGCAAACTACGCCCCAATTGTGAACGGTGACTACCAATTTAGGGCATCGCAAACTTCAAATGGAAGTAGATATCAGAAGTTCGTAATGAAAACTAAATGGTATATTTTGTTAAATAGAGTGAAATGTAGGAATAAAGAAATAGGTTTTGGAAATTAATTAATTGAAAAATGTTTGCGATTGTCCAGGCAATTTTGGATAATATTGTAAAGCCTAGTACTGGCTCATCCATTGTTTCGTTGGATCCAATGACCAAACTTGTGTAGATGGGCAAATTTGCCAAGCACGTTGTCAAAATAGAACAGAGAGAGAGAGAGAGAGAGAGAGAGAGAGAGAGAATATTGACTAACTATACTAATAATAATAATACACTTGAAGCAGAAACTTCAAGCAAAAGCAAAGAGGCTCTCAAGATACATCAAGTGTACTGAAAGGAAACATCAAAACGAAAGGTTCTTCCAAAGCGAGGCCAATTTTCATAAGGGAAATAACAAAAATGCAAACAACAATAACAGAGAAGTACCTGACGCACAGTGCTTGACCGATTATTGGTCATCGTTATGGTCGAACCCCAAAGAACACAATAAAGATGCTGAATGGATCACTAATGAAAATCAACGCCTTGATATCAATCATATGGACTTCGAAGAAATAACGGAGGAAAAAATCGCAACAGTAGTTAGAGCGACCAATAATTGGAAGGCCACAGGTATAGATAATATCCATAACTTCTGGTACAAGAAGTTTAATAAGCTCCATGAAGTCCTAACGAAACAGCTCACGTATGTTCTTGAACATCCCAGGAAAACACCCACTTTCCTAACACAAGGCTTAACATATATGCTATCTAAGAGCGATAGAGCACAAGATCCGTCTCAGTATAGGACGATCACTTGTCTGCCAACGCTCTAAAAAATACTCACCTCATGCATATCCAATCGAATATACCAACACCTTGATGACAACAATATATTATCAGAGGAGCAGAAGGGATGCAGAAAGAAACATCACGGGTGTAAGGAACAACTCATTATCGATTCTGTGATTATAAAACATGCACACGGAGAGTATCGTAATGTTCATTCGGCTTTTCTCGATTATCTGAAGGCATTCGATAGTACCACCCATTCTTGGCTTGTCGAAGTATTACAGATATACAAAATTCATCCAGTCCTGGTAGAATTCTTGAAGACAACAATGACACACTGGCGCACGCCTCTGCTGGTCAACATGAACAATAATTAAAACCGACGCGATACCCATACGTCGTGGAATTTTTCAAGGAGACTCTTTGAGTCCACTATGGTTCTGTTTGGCTATGAACCCATTGTCCTCCATGCTCAATAGAACAGGAGACGGATTTAGGATTAAAGCAGATAGGATGACATCAAATTATATGCTTCGAACAAGAAGCAATTGGATGATCTGTTGAAAACTGTCAGTAAGTTCTCGGCAGATGTTCATATGATATTCGGAATTGAGAAATGTAAGACCCTCAACATTCATAGATGGTGGAACACAACTTCCAAATGGTGATATTATACAGTGTATGGGGGATGGCGAAACTTAAAAATATCTGGGACACCAACAAGCCAGATTGCTAGACCAAAAACAGTCAAAGGAGAAGATTCGTTCAGAATACAGTCAGCGTCTAAAGACTGTGCTAAAAATAATGTTGAACTCGGGGAATCTGTCAAGGCAATTAACACCTACGCCATTCCAGTGTTGCTTTACTAATTTGGAATAATCAGATGGACTAAGACAGAACTGGATGATATTCGAAGGCAGACCCGAACGATGCTGACAAAGTAAAACAATCATCATCCAAAATCGTCTGTGGTAAGAACAACTTTGAAGCGGAAAGAAGGAGGACGCGGATTAATGGATGTTGTCAATTTACACACCGAACAGATTGAAAATCTCAGAGAATTATTCTCTGCAAAAGCTTGCACTTCTGACCTCCATAGCGTGGTATCGTTGGCTGATAAGGGATATACACCTCTGAATCTTGCTAACAGGGATGACCCGCCGAATCTATCGTTCCTATATGATACTGAGAAACAAGAGCAATGGTCGAGAAAGGAATTGCATGGACATCACCATGAGATTAATCAACCACACATCGACAAAAAAGCCTCCAACATATGGTTAATGAAAGGAGAATTATTCGCGAAAACAGAAGGATTCCTTATAGCCATTCAAGACCAAGTGATCACTACAAACAACTACAAAAATGTATAATTAAGAACGGAACATTACAAACAGATAAGTGCAGAAAATGCCATATAAGATCGGAGACTATACAGCATATTACCTCCGGCTGCGAACAACTGGCCAATAAGGACTATCTTCATAGGCATAATCAAGTGTGCAACATTATCCATCAGAAACTTGCACACAAGTACGGACTTCTGAATACCTTCCAGCCAAATTACAAAAATCAACCGGCGCCCGTATTAGAAAATGACTATATCAGATTATACTACGATAGGCCTATTATCACTGACAGAATGGTGACGAATAATAGACCGAACATAGTTTTGCATGATAAAAGAGCCAGAACAGCTGGTGGATGTCGCCATACCGAATAATAACAACGTGCTGAACAAGTTCCAGGAGAAAAAGTCCAAATACACAGACCTTGCTGTTGAGATCAAGCAGATGTGGCACCTTGATGAAATAGATATCGTTCTTGTCATCATTTCTTCGACTGGGTTAATACCCAAAAGATTGCATGATAGCCTTAAGAAATTAGAATTGCATAAGAATACTAATATAGAAATGCAAAAAGCTGTAATTTTCAATACATGTAGGATAGTAAGAAAATTTATGTCAAGTATATTGTAATCAAGCCTATTCCCTTTGATTCCTGAATCTGGGAAAGGTAAATTATATCCAGCTAAAAGCTGAGATAGTGCACAAGTGCACGATAATAATAAAGGTTATGTTATGTATGCTAACATTTTGTGGGCCTGACGTCATTTACGTTTTCACAGCTATGACAAAGAACGACGGATAAAGACTATTTTTCTCTAAATTCCACCCATAAGGGTACGAAATAAGGGTTAAAATATTGAATGGGTTTTGAAGTGGAAAACATGAAAATGTGCATTTCAGATCTTAACAAAGTAAGAAATATTAGTATCAGTATTTATGGAAAAATACTTCTGAAGGTGTGAAATAAGAGCTAAAAGGAATTTATATCAGTTTTAAGCTTTTGAAGATGAAAAACTTATTTACTGAAAGAAAAAATTGTGGAATTTTAAAATTGGAGAAATTGAACTTGTATTTAACATACAGAATGAGAAATTTATGTAAGTTCATTGATTTGACTGAGCAGGTTCTTACTTGATGAAAATTGATATACATTTTATATTTGAATAAAATAATGACGTTCAAATTTTCACTACATTCCAAAATTATGACGCATCTCACCACAGTGTTCCTTCTTCAGATAAGTAATTATCTGAAGAAGCCACAGTGTGGTGAAATGCGTCAAAAGTTTGTCAATATAGTGAAAATTTGAACATCATAGTTTCAATGAATTATAGAATGTATATCCATTTGCATCAAGTAACGACCTCCTCAATCAAATTAATGAACTTTTCAACATGAAGCAAAAACAAAATAATTTAAAGAAATCTTTCGCTATGGAACATTTGTTTAACGAACTTATCACTACAAAATTGGTGATTAGTTCAGTTCTTTCTATAATTTAAACAGAATCTAGCTTATATTGATAACATCAATCTTACCGTGGTTGCAAGGGAGAACTCTCAATTTTTCACCTTCAATGAAGTCGTCCAAACAAATGGCGCAAGTCTCATATGGATCCCCTTTCTGAAATTTCCTAATGGGAATCTTGTTCAAGGAAGATGGGGGCAACCTGTGTCTCCTTTGTCTTCTACGGTCCTTTATACATTTTACAATCTTGAAAAAAAATTGTGATTACAATAAAATAAGGTCATTAAGATTCTTAAATTAATACATTATCATTACTCTGTGTTAAAATTGTTAAACTTCAAGGAGAATCATGCAATAATTCATAAATTATTGAATACTTCTCCAAAAGAAGCTGGTACTTGAGAATAGTCTATAGAAATATCAAGACAAAAAAAGCAGCAATAACATAATTCAATTGAATATTCTAGTAAGACATAATCTACTGAAATATTGTCCTTGTTTGAACACGTCAGTATAGTTTATTATTCTAAAATCATCATATAATAAAGATAACTTACCATGAAAATAATCATGACAATAAAGCAAACACCAACAACTATAGCGAAAGGAATAAGAAGATGTGTTTTTATATTGAAGGGAGATTCAGCAGTTATAACAAGGAAATATTCTGGATTGGCGAAAGCGCTTCTGAGCGTCAAACCTGCAAAAAGATTGAATATAAAAAATGTATAATAACTTGTAAGATATAAAAATTACAATGCCATTTAAGCTTCGACTTTTTAGTTTATATAGCTAAGTTCTGCAGGAACTTCTGCATCTTAACCTTTTTGTTGGATTCTTTTATTGAACATACAACACCATTTCTGTTTGTTTGTTATTCCTTTAACGTGCTCTATTTCCGCCTTTCAGCCAATGACACGCCGGGGAATTCTGTCACCTCACTAACCTGGGAATTTTGCCGAACCCCTCTCGTGTCGAGGGAAGGGATCTTTAATGTCCAACACATCTCTGTTAGACAGGACCGACAGCTTTACATCTCCTCCGAAAGATGGACACTCAAGCGATTCCCAGAATCCGAAAAATCGCACCGACTTTGTGGGGATTGAACCCAGGTAACTTTGCGCAGGAGACGAGCATCATATCCCCTACGTCACCGAGCCGGCAACCATTTCTGTTGATAACACTACTCATAATTTTACAGAATTGTCGCTTTAATGATTCAATAAACATTGGTTGTGGATGGTCCCCAAAAGTATCCAACCTTCCACCTTCATATCTTTGTAACGGAACGCCAAAGTGGCCTCTGTGGAGCATGGACGTAACGAAATCTAACATAACAATTTTGACTGCAATGACTCTAACGTATAAAACATGGCTAAATACAAGCGCCATAACAATACAATTACTTCAGATAATATATAATAAATAAATACTACTGTATTTCGTTTAGTTTCAAATTGTACATACATATATGAATGATTATTGTACATACATATATGAATGATTATTGTACTTGATAAAGATTTTTCACTCTCGCTAATTTAAATTTTAGTATCCTTCCTTTTCATAAAACGAAGGACTCAATAAATAGAACTCTTAATAATTCAAATTGTTTTAGCAGGCCAGTTGAATTTAGAATTATCGAGTCGACTGCATCTCATTAATGAAAACACTTATCACACATTCTTATGGGAACTTTTTACTATATCTTTAAAACTGGAGAATACTTTGGAAACGCTGGTTACGGCTCACTTCTAAAATATCATGCCGTAAGAACTTAGAATTACAGCAAAGAGAATGTTGCAAATCATAAACCTTGAGAACAATACTTGAATTGTCTCAGGCACGTAACTTTATTTTATTCAAAGCATTTTGAATAAAATCCAACAAATAATCCATTAAATTCCTGCAAATTGCTCTATCGACCAAACTTACCAGTATCTTCACTGACAAATACTGACGGTATATCGATGCCCGTCTTGTTGGCAGCATACATTGGAATCAGTTGGTCCGAATCCACATTGTGGACTATCAAGGCTTTATAGCCAGCAGCTTGAGCTATACGTACTTTCTGCTCGAAAGAACAGTTAGCTATATGAGTGTATCTAGGTACAATCAAAATCCATTTTCCGGTTTCGTTGTCGAAAGTTGGAGGAGGTTTCACCGATGTGCATCCGTTCAGAGGTTCTGCTATCACCAAAATACCCCTCACAACTGAAAAGAGAGAAATACAGTTGAATAAAATTGTTTTCAATAATAATATTTATTTCAATGAATGTACATCAGATAGTATGTTATCCTTGAAAAATTAGCAAAATATTGTCAAGAGAACTACTCATATTGATAACATACTTAAGTTTCTAAGTTTATGACAATACTGGTAAAATTCTTCTAAATTATAAGACTCACAGAGAACAACGAAAAAAATACTCTTCAAACAAATTGTATTAACTTATGTGTGATACCTTCTAAGCAACAAGTTTATAGCTTGATAAACATATATTCATTGTTCTCACTAAGCTGTAGTCGATGAATATGGTAGAGGTATGGTTGAAGATGCCTTGAATTAGTTGTCTTGTATATATAGACACCTGTGATTGTCATTATGTTATTCAATCTGAAAACCTATCTACAAGACTCTTGATGTTTGAAGCCAAATCTTCACCTCATTGCAGTTTTTTGTGCAAAAACAAATTATGTCATCATTAGAAAACCCTCCCCAGATGATAATGCTTTAACTAAGTGTAGAGTTAAAGTTTGAAGAATAAATCACCCTCAGCACAGATATATCCAGCTGAGACTTCAGAACTCTAAGTATATAATTTGAGTGTAGCATACACTAGAATGATTGAAAGCGGCATTCTTTAAACCAGAGAAACAAAAAACTAAGCATTCAGTTTTGTCAATATTGGCTACTTATTCATTTTCCAGGCATCATTTACTGAAAATGTTTAGTCAGGAATTTGAGTTTTCAATTAACTCTCTACTATTTTTTGACATAATTATATTTCCATCATCTGTATAAATGAAGGGATTCAGTTAGGAATCCAAGAAAGCTTCAGGCAGATCATTTATATATATGATGAAAAGAAGTGGATCCAATATACTGCCTTGGGAACAACCATCATCATTGATCCGTCCGAGGAACAAGTAGTTCTGCCATATCTCTGTACAATTACCCTCTGTTGACGCTTGCTTAGATAGCTTTGAATAAATTTAAGTTGTTCATTTCTAACTCCATAATTTTCAAGTTTCCATAAAAGTATACTGTGAATCACAATATCGAAAACCTTTCAAAGATAATAAACCCAAAGGAATAAAATAAAAAATATATATATATATATATATATATATATATATATATATATATATATATATATATATATATATATATATATATATATATATATGGTCTCTTCTAAATCTAACCTATATATAACTTCTCGGCTGCGCAAATTGTAGAGTTAGCAAGATACATAGCTCGAAACATGCAGCCAGAAGTAGAACAGTCTAATTCCTACGTTAAAAACTTCACCCACTTCCTAGAGAGATTAAAACAAATAGAAATCACTGACGAAGATATATTAGCTAGTTTAGACATAGTCTCCTTGTTCACCAACATACCTATAAACGAGGCATTAGACTCGATTGAAATGAACTATGATTTTCCGTCACAACATAAAAATTCAATAAAAAATAAACAGTCCACATCAGCTTAATTCCAGCACACGAAAGACTACAAACATTCAATCGACTTTGATAAAACAAAGCAACTGGCCAACATCGAACAATTTAATAAAAGACTGGTCAGAGAGGCAATAGAAATAGAACTACGAAACAATCTCAATAAAAGAGAGGACACCCTGAACCTGTCGCAGTCTTGGAAAGTGGCGCTAAGCAACTACCAATCATCGAAGAAATCCCAAACACCATCGGTCAACATTCCAGAAGGAGGAGTCGAAATACGAACTCTCGATGAACCAGTTCCCCCACCACTGAACGCACAAGTCACCCACTACAATTTGCGCAGCCGAGAAGTTATATATAGAAGTGCCACACCGGACTAGTCACATTAACGAAAACGTCAACAGGCTTTGAAGATGGTGCATGAGATTGCATCGAAACGTCGCCAAAACCAAAGTTTCGAAAGGAACTTAAGTTCAAAACGGACAAATACTCCGAAGAGACCATATAAATATATATATATATATATATATATATATACAAAATTAACAAAAAAAACAAACACAAATAGCATATCATAATATTTACCCACGTATAGAACCAACTAATACAGATTGATATATTTCATTAACATATTTCGGCCCCATCAGCGAAAATATTGCAAATGTCATTTCAAAACCGAATAAAAAAGCAGCTTTCAAGACTCACGTAAAACTCTCCCAGGAACTTTTTAATAGTAAAGATAAAACTGATAAATTTGACAATACTGAAGTTTACAAGTTCTGTATTAATTGTGAAGGGTGAATATAGGTTAGACTGGTCGTTCATTCAAAACTTGATACTTGAGCATCAATCAGATTACAATAACCAGAGAACCGGCAAATCTACCTTTGCTTCAGATTGTAACTTCAAATTATTCACAGAATACTTAAGGGATGAAAGTTAGATTTCTTCGACTCCATAGAAATTTTCAAATTGCAACAAACCCCCCATAGAGATAATCTTCTGAACGACCAGTATGTCCCTATTTGAAATCTTTAAGTAAGACCTGCTTTTATGATAATTAGTTTATTACCTCTTGTTTGCAACCTTCTTAATTTTGTATCTACCTGTTTATATATGTATGTATTTCCAACTTTAGTTCAATACTTGTTAGCTGAAATGGTCTAGGGACCGAAATTGCAATCCTGATTTTCAATAAATCTCTTGTGGTAGTATAATATATAGCTTAATTTCTTATTATCATCATGATTAACAATCACATAGTAAAGGCGGAATCAATTCACTATTCAAAGATATTTCATTATTTTCTAATTTATTTATGATGACTTCAAAATGTCAGTTACAGTACTCTTTCTCCTGACAAACCCATAGACAAAATATTGAATTTCAGGAAAAATTTAAGTCTATCAAATAAAAGTCTTCCAAAGATTTTTGCAAATGATGGCAACAAGTTTATCGGTCACCCTTCTTATAAAGTGATCTGACTATGATGTTTTTAAGTTTATCTGGAAAAATCTCTAGAACAAGAATCCAACAGTGGCTTTACAATGTGTTTTATTGATTTCTGTACGTTTATTGGGATTCCATCAAAACCAGAAGATTTCTGTTTTTTATTTTCTAACTATATTAATAATTTCATTCAACGTCAAGATGCTGATTCAAAATTATGTAAAGTAGTTGATGCTTATCTTATCTCAATTGCTTTTTTATTTATGTGAAGTAGTACTTTAATCTTATACATATCTCAATAATGAGTCTTCAAGTCTTCAATAAGAGTCTTCTTATTTTTATTCATCCATTTATTTCAAGTATTTATTTACGGAAATAACTATTTCACAATTCGAACAAACATATCGATATAATAAGGTGTGTTCCAAAGAAAATTTGATCCCTTCTCTAACTCTGGAGAGAGTGATTTAAAGGAAAAACTCGAATACACTATTCCAAAATGTTCAATTCAATTGATTCGAAACAAATTGGCAGTAACAGGTAAACACAATGTTTTTGGAGATTTCAGGGTAGGTATTGAGGTATTCTCCATACTTATTATGAGAATACTAATATGCATCAATCTTCAGTTCCACATTACATTTAAAATTTCGTCATTCGTAAAGAGCGGAATGCTTACGTCTACCGAAGAACAAGTAGACATGATCCTGGTAATTGGTGAATGCTCACGAAAAACTTTACTAGGTCAAAAGTTTACACCCATAAATACCCTCGGATCGGAGACAATCGAACAAAAAAGTATTAGAACATTTACTGCAAACATCAAGAACTAGTGCAATTAGTTGTATGCAAAAGTGATTAGACTGAAACCAGTTGTTAGAAATGAAGGCACCCGAAATGTTGCCTCTGTAATAGACTCCCAGTCAGCGATAATCAGTCAATAAATGGGGAACAATTATGGACTTCATGCGAATGAAATTTGAACCGGCGCAAATTCCACAATTTTCTACACCATAGCCTAACGAAACTCCTGAAAAATGTGCCTCCAAACGTGGTTTCAATTGGTGGTGCTCCAGCTCACTTTGGATGAATACAGAATTGGAAATTTTCATTAAAAAGGCCTTAAAAAATAGCGATAATAAAAATAGGAAAGCCTGATCCCATTTGAAAACTTTATATTAGAACTTCCTCAATAACGTATAAAAAATAAGGTGTGCCATTTTGAAAAGACGGAAAAATATTGGTTTGAATGAGGCTAATTTCTGAAATAAATTTATCGAACACGCTGTATACTTCGAAGAACATCTTTAATAATCAATAATAAAAAACAAGTACTGTGTTTTAAGGAATTTTACTTAATAATTGCGGTTCGTAACGCGTTTCACTACACCGTAGCTTCTTCAGACGAAAGAATATCTGAAGAAGCTACGTACGAAGTGGGTACAATCGATGACGCCAATAGCTGTTAGAAATTGGTATTTGCTTTGCCATAAGTTTTTCGCTTGCATTATTTCATTGTTGGTAGCAGGAAACTTAATCCATTCATTTGCATGTACATATATTTGGTCAATTGTGCCATTGACGGTGCGAGATACCGTAGCTTGACTCACTCCAAGTACCTTTCTGATATCCTGGATCACCGAGGTAACGTAAACATATCTTCATTCTGTGGACAAATGACAACGCGCCACCTCGAGTTTCTTGACTAATTCCTAAGAACCTGTTTGAAAGCCACTGTACATTTTCCTCTTCAAACCGGTATAATGCTTTAAAATAGCGAACAAGTGTAGGCAAACGGGACATCTAATGTTTAACATCCCTGACACCCACAAAATCTGCCATTCTGCTAAGAATCGTACTGAACAACTTTTCACTTCAGAGTCAGAGCCAGATACTGACCAAACTCAGCTTTTTCGAAGAATTTACTTTTCGCTGGAAGAAAAAGGTCGCTATTATGAATAGTCATTTACCCCTCTACGAGTATGAGAACTTGATTGTACTCGTTTGGAAGTATAAGGATCCGCTCGAAATTATTATGAATACAATGAACAACAAATTCAAAATTTGTTGTTTGTCTTACTGGATCATCTGCAACGAATTAAGTCAAACACATGTATGTATTTTTTGTGAATGTATTATTTTCATTAAGCAGAACAAAACCTATGCCTTATTCGGGACTCGAACTTAGATCATCTACAGGAGAGCCAAACTGCCAACACACGGAGGCGACTCACATGTATATATTCAGAACTGGGATAGGTAAATCTTCTTAAAAACACAAAGCTGGTTCAGATTCCAGATATTTCAAAGATACTTTAAAAAGCAACTTTTCATAAAAAGGAGAAGTCAGTTTTAGTATGCTCAAAATTTATTTGCACATTCGTTATTAGTCTTTTCGTTGCAAATTTTGATGTCTAGGGTTCATTATCTTACATTACTATTTCTTTGAATTCTTTTTATTATTGTTATCGTTAATGTTGAAATCCTTATAAATTTTAAAATAGTGTTCTATAACAGGATGAGTTGAATAAATCTGTATTTTAATGATGATTTTCTACCTTATAACATAATATGATACAAGATTAGTTAGATTGTTTCCTAGGTGAGTCTCCCTTTTATTCCAGAGCATACATCACACACAATAAGCCCATAAGTTTGGCGAATTGGCCAATATTTTGAAGAATCACATCATCATTCCTTCCAAATTTAAGTGAAGAACTAGTGTGCTCCTTATATGTAACAAGGTTTTGGAGATTTACAATAATTTTAAGGAACACAAAATGAAACTTATTACTAACGGTTTTAATTGCACATTAAAAAACTTTAATTATGAAGATACCATTCTAACTATAATCGAAGCTGACCTGAATTCCACTCTGAGTGGGCTCACCCCTTCTTTTATGAAAATAAGTCATTCGATCTGAGTTCAAATAAGGAAGCAGCATGTATCGAAAGAAGATAATACACTAAATAGTACTGGACAATGTTGAGACATAGAACCCATGTCATAAGAAATGTGATAGGCAAATCTTTTTCAAAAACACAAAGTCAGTTCAGATTTAAGATATTTCAAAGATACTTTAAAAGGAACTTTTCATTATAAAAGAATAAGTCTTTTCAAAAAAAACAAAGCCAGTTCAGATTTATGATATTTCAAATTACAGTGGAATCTCTAACTCGAACCTCGTTAAATCGAATTCCTCGGTAAGTCGAAAATGTCATTCCCTTCCGCTGAAGCCCTAAATACGCGGTATCTCGAATTATTTAGACTTTGTAACTCGAACAAAATATTATTTCCCTACGAGGTATTTATAAGACATATTTGTACCCTATAACTCGAATTTCAAAAAGGAGACTCTATAACTCGAATTTCAAAAAAAAGACTGGATTAGTTCCACGAAGTCATAGCAGTAAGGAATGTTCGGTGTAAGTTCGGGGTTTCTTATTCTAATCTATTGTTTATGTTAAGTCTTGTACACGTGCAATGAATGACTTCCTTCATTAAACTTTCTGAGTAACACAGCTGGGTACCTTTTGTTCCTAGTCAGTCAGTACTTATTTGGCTGTTAACTAGCAACAACATGAGTGACAAAAGGAAACTAAAGACTTTAACTCTACGTGAAAAATTCGACGTAATCAATGCGGTAAAAAGTGGCATAAAGAAAAAAGATGTGGCAGCTCATTACGGACTACCACCAAGCACTTTGTCTACAATAATTAAGAATGAAGCCGAAATACTGCAAAGATACGAATGAAGCAGCAATTTGTCTTCCAAAAGACGACGTTTGGTGGAGTTTCCTGATTTAGAGGAATGCTTACTAACCTGGTTCAGTGTCGGGACAAAAACATAAGTGTATCTGGGCCTATCTTACGCGAAAAAGCCGAAGAATTTTCGAAGTCACTGGGACACAGTTCTTTTCGTGCCAGCAATGGTTGGTTGGTGAATTTTAAGAAGCGTCATGAACTTGTGTTTAGGAAAGTTTGCGGCGAAAGTGCAAGTGTCAATAAAGAGATATGTAATGAATGGATAATTGAGTTGCAGAGTTTATTGAAGTTTATGAACCAAAAGACGTCTTTAATGCCGACGAGACTGGCCTTTTTTTCAAGTGCTTACCTGACAAAACACTTATTTTTAAAAATGAAAAATGTCATGGTGGTAAGCACAGTAAAGAGCGATTAACAATATTGCTAGCAACAAACATGACAGGCTCTGAAAAACTCAAACCATTAGTTATAGGAAAGGCTAAAAAGCCTCGTTGTTTTTCTGGATGTAAATCTCTACCACTAAACTATGATGCTAACAAGAAAGCATGGATGACAGCCGAAATATTCAAAGGATGGCTCATTGAAGTCGACTAGAAAATGATTAAGGAGAAACGAAAAATTTTACTTTTCATTGACAACTGTACAACATAATTCCGCCATCGAAAGCAGTGAAAGTTAAATTTTTTCCACCCAATACAACATCTAAGCTACAGCCCTTAGATCAAGGAATAACAAAAAACTTCAAATGCTTTTACAGAAAGGAAGTTGTTAGGAAACTGATAACTGATATGGAACAACAGTCTGCTTCACCTATTAATGTATTGCATGCAATTAGGATGACAGACAAGGCTTGGAGAAGTGTATCTGTGACCACAATATCAAATTGCTTCAAAATCTGTGAATTTTCGATGTCACAAGAAGAAGCTTCGGAAGAACCTCTTGAACCGGACATGAGATTAGAGGCTGATTGGAATAAACTTCAGAACACAGAAGTTCAATTTGAAGATTATGTGACATGTGATGAAGGGCTGGCTACTACTGGAACACTAACTGATGCTGAAATAATTGACATAGTTATTCAGGATCATCATCAGGATAATATCAAATAAAGAAGCCAGAGCAGCAATCAACACACTACGATCTTTCATTGAAAGATGTGATGATATCAAAGATCGTGTATTCAGTTCATTATTTGAACTTGAAAAAATAATTGATATGAAATCTGAAAATTGTTTAAATCAAAAAAGATAACAGATTTTTTCAAATGTTTGTAAATTTACTTCAGTAATATGTAATTTAAATAAATAAATATATACCATTACAACTTAAGTCGAATTGTTGTTTAACTTTGACTCTACAAGTCGAAAAATATACTTAGAAATCGCACCTTTCTTAGTCGAAATTTTAGCGGTTAAATTCTTTGTATCACGAAATCCTTTTTAAGTCGAAAACTCATTAACTCGAACTTTTTGCATTTCCCTTGACATTCGAGTTATCGAGATTCCACTGTATTATTATAATCATCATCGTTAATGAATATAACACAGTAGAATACATAACATTACATCGTACAATAATAATAAATAATAGGAAGAATTTGATTTAGAGACTGAAAACCTATAACGAACATCTTACAATGGAAGGAGTTTCTGTTCTTTTATCCCACCGATTTCAGAGCGTTAACCTTATTGAATAATGAAAACAGTTCGCCCTCTCTTTTCCTCAAAATAAGAGAAGAATCTTTCTGGAAGGCTTTGATAGTTTAAATCCTGCATGACAGTTTGTTTCATGCCCCAACTAAGAGTCAAAATTAAATCCACTTGAAGAGTCAATACATACATTGGTGATGATGCTGTTTACAAATATCGAGAACTAGGTGGATTATTTAATAGATAACGGAAAAATTCTCCATACTTTTTTATAATGCAATTAGTGAAATCAATTTCTTGTTTCCATGTATATTTTGGAAGAATGCCCCGATACTATTGGTATTGAACGCAGCTACATTGTGATCATCATCAACCATTCATTAAATTCCTTGTACATAATCAAAATCAAACTGTTTTTCAACATTGTTTATTCGAGAGATAAGCATGAAATAATTGATTTACTTAACGCTTATCTTCGTTTTGCTCTATTTTTAACTTATGTTCAGCACTGTTTAGCGTACGCATTATTAAAGTCAAGGTTACAGGATCGAAGAAAACATCTTCGTATAACACTCTCTTAATGTGGAAATGGTCTCCTCATTTCGCTAAAATGAACGGTTTCCTTTTAAATAAAAACAAAATGAATCCCTTCGAATCAATGAGCGCCTCTTTGTACTACACATCAGTGAAAACAAAATATTAGTCATAAAAAATCGCATTTTTTGCATAATTTCATCAAATTCACAATTTTCTGCATTATTCGAGAAAGTGCCCATAAACGTACATAATAATAAACTTTGGCACCGCAGATAATTTCGCAAATCAGGAAAAAAACAAGCCTTTCTAGCCACTTTATTGCTCACCAATAAAACACTCATCTTTAAATGTCTAGAATATCACGAAAATCAAACATGCCGCTCTAATGTATTGTACCTTATCTTTGTTCACCCCCAATTTTACCAGGTGCCTTCAAAGTCTGAATAACTTCAACATATATTTCTATAGGCGAAATCTTCGACTCCGAACTTTACTACTTTCTTGTAATAAATTATTTTTCAATGGACAATATTCAACCTTCCGCAGAATGTTAAATATATTGAATATTGTCCCTTGAAAAATATTTTTTTTCGAAGAGGAAGAAATGTTTGATGCACAACTGAGCGATGCCTTAATAAACGCAAACTGAATCCAAAATTCAAGTGCTTTCTAAGAAAATATATGTAAAAGAGTTGTGCCACAAGAGATCACATTGGGTGAATTATATTACTCCTCTTCATGAAAATGTAATGTCTTTGATAAGAAGTCATATTAACAATAATTATTTCTATATCATCGTCGATAGAACGACCGATTCCTGTGGAAGATACATTGTCCATTTATTGAATAATGTCTTGAATGAAAATATTCCCTCTATATTTTTCTTGATTATAGATTAGATAGATATTATCTTTTGAGTGAGGGCTGCCTAGCAGCCCGGCCACTGCGACCCAGTGGTCTATTGTGGCACACTCTGTCCTAAATTTCATCCACGACCTCCATCCTTCTCGTAAAGGATACGAGTTTCGTGGGTGAGAGCTCAATAAGCTCAGTTACCTTCAGTTTGCAAGATCCAAGTTCTTCCATCCTAACCCTATCCCCAGCTGGGCACTCGCACATAACATGTTCCATTGATTCTATATCTTCCTCACATAGCCTACATGAAGGATCCTCAACCAATCCTAATTTATTTAGGTGTTTCCTGAGGCGACAGTGCCCCGTTTGTATGGCAGTTAAAACCTTCAGTTCCAACCCAGAGAGTTTAAGCCAGGCCTAGGCTATTGCAGTGGAAGGTCCACTGATGGCACGTCGAGCGTGTCTGAGACCTGGGAAGCTCATCCAATGTTCAAATACCCTTAAGTCCAGCCATCTGTTGTTTTCCATCCTTGCGGTTTCCAGGGGAATTCCGATCTTAGGCTCCGGTCCTATGAATTCCAGGTTAGTTCCTCGAGCGGCCAATGAGTCCGCCCTCTCATTTCCGTCAATACCCGTGTGGCCAGGAACCCATATTAGACGGAACCTGCTCCGCTCTCCTAGTTTGGCAAGGGTAGAGCGACATTCCTACACCATAAGTGAAGTACATGTATCGGATGCCAATGCTTTCAGTGCAGCTTGGCTATCGGTGAGGATTTTAATTGACCTATCTGTTAATCCCCCCGCAAGCAAGAGGTTAGCACAGTAGTTAATGGCGAATATTTCTGCTTGAAAGACAGTCGCATGCCCACCAAGATAGATCGACTGTTCCTTGGCGGCACCTCGACCGTAGACACCAGTTCCAGCACCTTTTGCAGTTTTTGAGCCATACGTGTACCAACAGGGACCCTCAAGTAGACGGTCCTTGGAGCTGATCCATTCCTGTCTATCGGGAATGATGATCTGGAATGACCTCCCCATGTTGGTTTTAGCTGTTGTCCGACTTTATACTCAGCACTTCATTGTCCTCAATTTCAGACTGTAAGGAGAAAGTAAACCATTTTTGATGTTATCAAATACGTCTGTTCCAAGATCTTTTTCACATGACTGTGCGTCCTCGTCAGTGCAAGTAGTATCATGAGCAAACTATATAACCGCATTTCTCATTTCATTTCATAGATCGTTAGTATATATTATGTACAAGGGGCCTAGGATTGATCCTTGTGGAACACCTTGTTCCACATACTTAACTTCAGATACTAACTACTCTATCACCCACTCCTACTTATCTCTACCACTTGTTGGGATCTATTGCTCAAACATGACCTCATCAGACCAAAAACATTTTTTTTTCTTTTGATAAACTTCCAAGTCCTATGCATAATCTTGCTTCTTTCCTTAGGTATTTTTCTTTCAATTATGTTCTCTTGTTATGAAAGAATATTTATTACTTCCATGTATATATTTTTGCTGCTTCTCTCCTTTATTTTTCAGATTATTTTTAAAATAAAGAATGAAGCATTATCACAGAAATTCTGATTACATTTTTTGTTCACAACTGACTCACAAAGTTGCTGCTGATGTATCAGCCATGGGGCAAATGGGGTTTTCCTCCCTGATCTCTTGAATCATAAAAGATTACGTATGTTTCACCTTCATGCATCTTTCCATTTTCCTGAGCTTATACTTTGAGGGCGATGTAGGAGGCTTGGTATGTTTTGAATGTTTATCCATTCTGCATACTGTGCTTTCACTAATCATATTTTGACTCACATAAAAATTTTACATTATGGCAGAATCCATGTAGTCTTCCATTTGTTTGTTACTTCCTTGTTCATTCATTCGAATAAATGAATTAATTATTTTTCAGAATAATCTTCTTGCTTCAGGTAATATTCCTTCAGATTTCTGAGAAGCCACCTTGAAATCTGGTATGGTATCTGAAAATCCAGTTATACTCATATGTACTATGGGACCAATTACTAAAGAAGCTGATGAAGGCAGTTTCAGAAGAAACTTGAATTTTTCAGATCAAGTTCTAATTCTAACAACATTCAGTGAGTCAGGGCTTCAGAGTAAATTAAAAACAGGAATCTTATTCTTATTTCAGAGGGACTTGAGACTTGCAGAATTTGATGGATTGCTCTATGTTAAGACACTTGATGAGAAAGTTAGAATTTTTAATGAGTTGTTAATTGGTACTCTGAACATTCATGCATCATTTGTTACAGTACGCATTAGTCGAGATAGTGCAGCTTGTATGTCTGAAGAACTTAAAAATATTTTGAGGGAATGTGAGGGGAAATTGAAAAGATTCAAAAGAACAAAAGCTGATTGGATTCATTTCAAAAACTTGATAAATTATGCCAATCAAGAGGTCAGAAAAGCTAAGCGCAATTACTTGACAAGCAGAATGTCTGTAAATCAGAGAAATATTTGGAAGGATCTACATAAATTGAATGTCCTATCAAAAAAGAAAATTGATAAAGATATACCTGAAAGTCTCATAGACTTAAATAAAATGAATAGTCACTTTGTAAATTGTGTAAACAGTGTAAATAAATTAATCAAATTTTATCTCGAGAAACAAAAACAAAATGTTGGATCCTTTTCTTTTAGAATGTGCACTGAAGATAATGTCCAGCGTGCTCTCAAAGCGATAAAAACATCTGCGGCTGGTTGCGACGATCAACTACATACTTTATTCTTGTAAAGTGAGTCTCAAATATATACATCATATTGTGAATTACTCCATAGAAACTAATGACTTCCCATCTTTGTGGAAGATTTCTTATGTAGTACTTATACCGAAAAATGGGCAGCCTGAGTCTCTTCATGATCTCAGACCTATCAGCATCTTGCTAACTCTATCAAAGGTGTTATAGAAGATCCTTGCATCCCAGATACGAGATTACATCAGTGAGTTCCACATTCTTCCCAGACATCAATCGGGTTTTAGAACTGGTCATTTGTGCTTCAAGTTATAGACGACATCATTAAATCAAAAGATGATTCCTTATATATCCTATATTACCGTTCTGATACTGTTAGCTTTTGATACTATAAGTCATGAACTTTTATTAGCAGTATTGCATTGCATAGGATTCAATGATGAATCAATTAAAATGATGAAGAACTATCTGACCAACAGAACACAATATGTAAGATATAAAAATGAGTTGTCTCTACCCTTGAGCACAGCTTGTGGTGTACCTCAAGGTTCCATTTAGGGCCCTCTGCTGTTCTGTCTGTACACTTCTCAATTGGAAACATATTTGAAAAACTGCTCTTCTCATAAGGAATATTAATTTGATATCTATACCTAAGCATAGAACTTCTCTTTTCAAAATGTCGTTCTCTTACAATATAGCAAAGTCTATAAATGATCTGAAAGTTGATCTGGGGCCGATGTCGCTTCGTCAGTTTAGTGTTTCTTTTAGAAGTGCGCGGTTGCATTGACGCAGTATGCGTAGTTATTTCTTTCATTTCTTGTTTATTTTTATTTGCTTTATTGTTTTCTCTTTTTTTTTGTTCCTGATGTGTTTTTTTCAATCTATTGTTTTTTTTTCTTTTTCTTTCTGGTTGAGTAGAGCATCAATTTGATGGACTCCGCCAATTCCGGTAGCATATCTGGTTACACTTTGTGCTAATTTGTATTGGTAACTTCAAAACATCTGAACTTTGTATGCTATCGGTAATAAAGACATTTAATATTATTTATTATCGTGGACTTATGCACTATCTCTGCTGTTAGCTGGATATAATTTACCTTTCCCAGATTCAGGAATCAAAGGGAATAGGCTCGAGTACAATATACTTGACATAAATTTCCTAACTATCCTACATGTATTAAGAATCACAGCTTTTTGCATTTCTATATAGGTATTCTTATGCAATTCTAATTTCTTAAGGCCATCATGCAAAGTTTTGGGTATTAACCCAGTGGAGGATACGATGACAGGAACAATATCTATTTTCTCGAGGTGCCACATCTGCTTGATCTCAATAGCAAGGTCTGTGTATTTGGACTTTTTCTCTTGGAACTTGTTCAGAACGTTGTTATTATTCGGTATGGCAACATCCACCAGCAGTGCTGTTCTGGCTCTTTTATCATACACCACTATGTCCGGCCTATTATTCGTCACCATTCTGTCAGTGATAACAGGCCTATTGTAGTATAATCTGATAGAGTCATTTTCCAGTACGGGCACCGGCTGATACTTGTAATATGGCTGGAAGGTATTCAGAAGTCCGTACTTGTGTGCAAGTTTCTGATGGATAATATTGCACACTTGTTATTATTATTATTATTCTCTGATTTCTCTGCAGAATATGTGTGGATCGATGATCTGATAAATAAACGGTATCAGGTAGTTTGTTAACTGTCGTGAAACTATTAAACTGATCGAGAATATATTGCCTGTTAGAATACTTCATTTATTCCTCAATTTATATATGTGTAATATTCCTATAACTTCCTGTAAAAAGTTATGCCGACGATTTGCTCTTTTTGAAAAGATAACTCGGAAACAACTGAACTACCTGGAATCTCTCAGTAAGTTCTTCAATCAAAGTTATTCCTACCCTAATCTTATCTGTAAACTAAGGGTATTTTTCAATTATTCTCCAGTGAATTAATAATTTCTATACCAATATCTTGGTGTTACCCTGCACTCGTCATTGACTCTCAAATCCTACAATCAAAAATTGAAAACAAGGAACAAAACTCGGCAAAGATCAGCTGTTCTTTAAATTGCTGCTTTGTCTCCAGTCTTTTCTAAAGCTACGTAGTGTTCTGTATAGTTAAATATATGTATATGTGAATATAATTGATTCCCAATGTTTCAGATTACTTTAGAAACAACCTTTCATAAGTGATATGAATACAAATTGAGGAATTTAGAATTTTTTTACTATTTACATTACCAGAGTGAAATTCTTGCAAATTTCTTGAAATGGCCTTCAGATTTCGATTTATTCACAAAGCGGCATAAATTGCCGTATTTTTCGATAATGATCACTTTTGGTCAAAACTCAAAATGACTGTAGTCCCAGATATTTGACATTAATTACAACAAGCTTCTGAAGCTAATTGTTACAGATAGATGAATAAATTTGGTGTTCCCCTTTTTTTCTTCTGAAATCCAGAACCCCAATAGTTATCTCATAATTGCATAAAAATAAAAATGCTATTTACTTAAATTCAAGTTATTGTTATTATTAATTGATAATTATTCCTCAAATATAAGCCTTTGACCTAAAATAATGATATTTTTATCTTATCTCCCATGAAGATTCGATCTATATTCTGAAAATTACATTCACCAACTTCATCTACATAATTAAAATTGAAATTCTGTCTGTTTAGCACAATTGTACTGATTTAGCTATGTTAAAATGCTCATAATAGTATAAATCTGGTTATAATGGAAAGAAACAAAGACTAAAAGTCTTTGTGTGGGACTTTTGTATGAATTCAATACCATAACTCGATTCAAACATTGGAAAAGCATCAATTTTTTTTATTTTGTTAGTTATAGTGGCGAAAAAGTTTTACTGGAGAAAAATTAGGTTCAAGAACAAAAGAAGTCAGAAAATTGAAATAAACCTCAAAAAATTACAATTTTTGTATTCATGTTTGATCATAACTATCAATAAGACCGACATATTTAATTGATTCTTTTATGATTTGTTGGTTATGGTCTTGCAAAAAATAGGGCTTATTGTAAAAGTTCTAAACGTACTCTCATTCCTAATCTTTAGTTTGTTAAACTTGGTTATCAACTATATACAAAAAATCAGAAGATCTGGGGAAAAAACAGGCAATTTATTCAAATTTGAGCAGAACATCCATGAAATCAACTTTTAACATGTTGAGCCCCGGGTGGCATCAACCTGATGCCTCACGTCATACGACCTCCAGGACATCGTGGCATCAATGTTATACCACACAGTCGATTTTCTTTTTGGTTCGTGTGTCACTACGGATACCGCACGTTCTAGTGCAAACTGCATAGGAACACAACAGTGTTTGCCGTTTAGGGGTAGCTCAATAATTTTGAAATTTATATAGTTTTTATTAGAACAGCAAAAGAATTCAACATAAAAAGGTATTTCATGAAAAAGAAAAGGTTAGGTTAGATATAACTTATATATTCAAAGAAGAGTTATGTTTTTCAAAAAAGCAAGAAACAAAAATTTTTCTTACAAATATTACATTGATATTTTGACGAACTGGCTTTGCTTTGGGCTTCATTTTAGCCAACTTCGTTCTTCTTTTTTACATAGCAGACAACGCATCTATTTTTTTAGATGAGTTTGTTTTTTTTCTGCATTAGAATTTATTGAATCCGCATTAGAAAAGTCTCCAAGTAGAATTTAAACAACTTGCCTCTTGAAGTCTGTGATGGACATCTTACTCTGAGTTACTTCCTTATACGTTATATATGCATTTACCATAGCGGAACCGAAAAATAATTCAGTTGCTAACTTGCGGTACAATTTATTCCTCTCCTCAAACAATGGGAATATGCTTTTATTTGATCTGATAAATCGATGAAAGCTTTAGATTCATTGTAACCAATGACAATTATAGGCTTCTCTATCTCTTTGCCTTTTTGTTGGATTTTCCTCATTTCGTCTGTATGTTTTGTGCTGAGCATGAGCACTTCTCTTTTACCGAACCATTTCAACATCGTTATGCCTGTATTACTCTGTCCCGCACATATTTTATTCTTTTTCAATTTTTTCTTTGTAACATCGGTGCAATTGAATCTCCTATATGATCTTACAGTACAGCTCATGCGGGAGGGTTACACTTGTATAACAATTGTCAGTGTAGAGGGTCCTACACATGACTACATTAGAAGACGCATTTCCACTGTCATGAGTATCTCTTCCGCAATTAACTTGCAAATCATATGTGTAACCACTTTCTAGACATAGTTTATACAATTTGATGACAAATTTGTGCTTTTTTTTTATATACTGCCTGAATTTGAGACGACCAGGAAATGGTACCATCGTCTCATCTATACATACATTTATCCCAGGACTAATAACGAGTTGGAACCGTTCAATGAGTTTTTCAATCAAACGCGAAATTTTATAAAGTCGTTCCAGTTCCCTGTTTTGCTGAGTTTCATTACCATTGAAATGGAGCATGGATAGAAGTTGCTCAAAACGATTCCGAGTCATCATAATCTCGCAACTGAGGAGTTTTCAGTAATCCCATCTAATAAATGATCTCAAAAATACGTTCCATTTCTTCGCAATCAGTAGGGAACCGCAGTTTCGATTTAGCCTTCGGATTCATTGGTTGTTGCGCTAGTTTTTGCTGAGCATAAATGTTTGTTTGCTCAACAATATCGACGACAATTTCATCAGTGACAAACAGTTTGAAAAAAAAATAAGGCTCTCTATTATATTCTGCATAATACTCGGTTTTTATGCCCACTTCTTCAAATTTCTTTAATTTGGACCCATCAACAGTATCCTAGTTCAAGTTAGAAGCACTATTTTCGTCGTCTTCTTGCTCTGATTCATCGGACTCTATAGTGAAATTTGATATGAATATTGGTGTCCTGAGCAAAAAGGAACACCGATAGTAATGATAGTAAAAAAATCAAAAAAACTTACCGCAGTATGAGCAGGTTGATCATCAGAACCGTTTGATGATTTAGCACAATTCGAAACACCTGGCTGATCATCTTGCGTGCTCTCGTTTACTTCTGATTTTTTCAATCTTTTAGTTTTTTTAGGTAGTAGTTTGTAATCATCATTAGAGCTTTCACTCTCGCTTGGTTCATATTCATCAGATGTGTTACAGTCGGCGTACAGATTTGCCATATCTATATCTTCTTCCGACATAAGTTCACCATACAGTTTCTGAAGATGTTTCATCTCCTCTTCATATGATCTACTCCTTTTTATTGCACAACGATACACACTCCACAAACAACCGTTTCATTCTGCCGCGTACAAGACGATGCATATGCATAGATCACATAGCAAAAGATGACATGAATCGACATATCTATGTGAGGCTTTGCATTCATGCCTCGCTGTCTATAAGGAACACATTTGTGTTCAGACCGAGAGGTATCAATGTGATGCCTCATTTTTTTTTATTTACAGGTGTTTCTTTTTCGAAAAATTCACCCTTGATATGAATTTCTGATGGATGCATGAACTCTAAACAGCAATAAAGAATTACCGGGGACAGAAAAAATTTATTCCATGCCGTCTCTCTCATTTCATGTTTCATTTTATGTTTATGATGACGTGTTCTACAACAATTTATGTTTATATGGAACGAATAAATGGATTGATTGATTGACTTTTATTAATTTATTTATTCAAATGAAAAATACCTTCAATGCTCAAACCCAACAAGAAAAAGCCCTCTCTCTTCAACGGTGAAGATTGTGAATCCAATTCACAATCTCCTAACTGATGATTATTGTTTGATTGCACAAGCAGAAACATTATGGGCCACAAAAGAGGGTTACTATCTCCCTAGATTAATCAACAAATATAATGAACTATAAATACATGAATAATTCAGGATAAAATTTGGAATATTTAAATTAATTTCATTGACACAAAATATACCTAGACAGAAAATTTACAAATGATTTTTTACCTCCTTCAGAAAGCCTAGGGCCAAAAGTAGCTGCTACATCCTCAAATTGCTGGAAGTAGAATTGTGAGTCCTAAAAAAAATATTAATATGAATCAAGTGTTAAAGAAGTCACTTATTCAAACTATATACATGGAAAAATATTGAAAATCCCGAGAAAGAAGTGAAAGGGAAGTATAAAAACAATATCATCAACGATGCCAAGATTTCAATCAAAAGGACACTCTTTCGCAGATAAGAAATTTCAATTCCAATTTATTGCTGAAAACATGATCCATATTTATTTTTGAAATAAGTCTAATCCATCAAGCTTGCTTTCATAACAATATATAAAAATATTTGTGGAATCTGATGAAGCCATTATGCTAGCTTGTTTCACGTAAATATTTATCAATCACTATCAATGTTTCAATAAAACCCTAGATTACAAAGATTCATGAAATGAAACTACATATAATCGGAATTATCAGAATATCTTCAGCTTAAACAAGGAATAAATGATACTAAATTTTATTGATAATTGCTTTCCACTTTCAAACTACTAGCATCCCAATAACTGAAATATACTTATAGAGTTTCATTCTTGAATAAATGTATTCAAATATATAGCTTTTGAATTTTCAAAACCTTGAACCACGTATACTTAAAAATTATAAAAGATACAATCGTCAAAATACTCACAAACTTTATGGCATAAATTTCGCCTTTACAGATGTTGCATAAATACAAAAGGATATAGAACAACACCACTGTCACATTTCTGGACATGTTTAAAGTTTCCTTTTCACATTACATAAAAGTTATGTTGATAAAACGCGTAAAAACTAGCTACACAACTAAATTTCTTTCACTTCACATGGAGAAATTTCGCGGGCTTGCAATAATAAAAAGGAGAAAATGAATGATTAACGTAATTTATCTAATTGATAATAACATTTGTGTGCCAGCATCTGTCAAAAATGACCGACAACCTTCATTTACTTGTTACTGCGACACAGTACAAAGAAAAGTTAGATTCATTTTCTGGCACATTATGATTTTATACAAACAATGAACACTGCATAAGAACGTAAAAATATCAAAATAATTCAATGTCTTCCAGAGGTAATGCTGTTGAAATTGTTATTTAAACACAAAACGCAACCACAAACTGATCTCCCATCCGTCCTCAGCTGTCAACCATCCCAAAATGTCATCTGTCAATTCATCATATGATGGAATAGCATCTAATTCTATGCATGTTGTCTTTTTCAGTCTGTGTTCAGAAATTGCTCCTCAGTCCCTATCTAAGAACGGAATCTGCATTCCTCCTAAAACTCCTACACAATTCATCTTTCAGCTTTGGCTGTTGTTTCTATAATATTCAGATAAATTATTCGAATATAATTATATCATTTTCATATAACATGTCTGCACCAAGTACGAACAAGCGACAATTGATTTGAGGTAGCATGAAATGGATTGATTGTTTCTTCTCAGCAATTCATTTTAGAGGTTTTCATACAATTATATATATTTATATTATTTATGCCCTTCCCTGCGTGAAACGATTCTGTGCGAGTCTAACCTACCATCAATCTACAATCTAACCTACCAGTCAATTTAAATTGTACGAAACAATGCAAATGTATGTTATGTTCATTTGCAATGGATCTTTGAATCGATTCAGCCGGTGGGAACGTTTTTATAAACGTTCAATATATGAAGTTATACGTGCGTTTTGAAATATTTTATGAAAGTATCCACAATAATCGAAGTCTATGTGTTCAACTATTATTTAAAAATTCATAGCTCAACTATAACATTTTCTATCAAAGGAAAATAAATACATCAGAAATAATTGTCACAGGTACTTTATGTTCACGAAGGAAAAAATATATTTTTAATCATTATTTTATCATTATCTATTTCAGGGACGAAACATTCACTTAACACGAGCAAGTTACAAAATTGCATAACAATTGATATTTAGTAGATCATAAAACATTGTGTAGGTAAGTAAATAAATTTTGAAGAATTTGTTTTTAATTTGAATCAAACATCCCTTGAGTTGAACTTAAAAGATTTTTACTAGATAAAAGTACAAAATAACATAAATAAAATATACTCCTAACTGGAATTCAGAAATTCCTGAAAATTAAGATATTGGAAGCATTGTGTCGAGAGAGATACAAAGAATTTAGCATCGATGAAGTCATTTTTAGTAATAGATTGTTAGATCCCAAGAATATTTATTGAAAATTGGCTGTAATATTTTTCAATGATAACAAGAATATTGCAAGAACGAACAATTCATTTATTACTTCTGGGTAGAGAAAATAGCCTTAGCCAATATTTTTATTCATATTCTCTAGTTTTATTTGAATTTTTTGATTCATTAATGAAAACAAACCTCCACTGGCGAGCAAAAAATTGTGGCAATTTAGTGATTTATGTAATATTTGATCAGAATCTCAGCTTTTTTCGAAATGAATCATTCAGTACTTTACTTCAATGCATTTATGCATTCCTCCTGTTGAATGACTGCTTAGAGTCAGAGAGGCATGTGTTGATGAAATTGAGAATAACATTTTGGAGGATATTGTTACACTCATATTGCAACAATTCTGGATATTAAGATAGCATCATAAGACATTTTAACCAATTAATTAGACTCTGCGCAACTCCACCTTTTGCATTGACTAAAGAAAATGGTTTTAAACTTCAGTATCACCAAATTGTGACTTTCCGATGTAGCAAAAATAATGCTAATTCCACGAAATTATCGAAAACGATTCTGAAAAACTGTCAAATGTCGAATATATTAAAACACAAATATAATACCTGAATGCAGTCTCTTCTATGGTTAGAAAGTACAGCTGGTGAGGAAAAAGCGCTAAAGATAATATTTCGAAATTACCTAAATTTTTTGCTCACCAGTGTATATTCAAACAATCTGTTCATAAGGGAAAGTTTTAAAAGTCACAAATGTTTTCAATTCATCAATCAATAGAATTCTGAAGTTGTTAACTTCCGGAATATACAACAGAAATAAACAAATAAGTAAAATTGAAAATTTATAGCGGATGAATTGATAATGACATCATCAGAAGTGGGGAGAACTAACAATCACGAGGGCTTTTTCCTCGTTTCCGACTTGTTACATTCAATCATATTCTATGATATCACAGAATAAAGATGGGATTATGCAATTTCAATTGAATTTTCCTATTTTTATTATCATTACCGAAAGATAAAAATAATATTTACATTAGCATTATGTCCGAGTATTGAAGGGTTTTTCCTCATATACTCTATAATTTATGATAAGACCAACGTTAAAACTTTAGATAATTTATTCTGTAGTTGAAAGTAATTATGATAATTTTCAGTCTAGAACTTCAGTTTATTCTAAACATAACCTGTTAAAACGCACGTAATATCCACCGTGTGTCACTTAAATTGAAATCGCCGCCTGATGAATTTTTTTAATATTGATTTTCCTTGAACAACAGGTTCTTGGAAAATGTTAACAAGTAGTGTAATCTTGTGACAAAATGTGCAAGATATCTTTATCTAGAAGGAATAAAGAAATACTCATTGCAGTATGTTCATTTACAAGTAAGGAGAATAACATTGAAGCTGATTGTTCATTTAACATATTATTTCTTTTAGTATTAATAATATTATATAAACTTTCTGGTAAGAGCAGGAGTGTGAGCAATGCTAAAGAATTCAGCCAGACTGATTCTATACATACTAAGGAGGAAACCCTCACAAAAACAGCTTATAGAATACAGGAGTTGGAAGAAAAGATATCAATACTTGAAAAGCAGATCCCAAAAACGTATCCAGATGTTAGATACCTGAATTATTTAGCTCGAAAAAGGATATTGGTAGGTATATATTCTTATTTAAATCATCAGTTATTTATTATAATTCAATACGTAACCATTATACAGTACAATTCATCTAGGTTACAGGTGGAGCAGGTTTTGTTGGATCTCATTTAGTTGACAAATTAATGAAAGAAGGTCATGAAGTCATTGTTGCGGATAATTTTTTCACAGGTAGAAAGCTAAATGTGGAACATTGGATAGGGCATGAAAATTTTGAAATGATTCATCATGATATTGTCAACCCCTTATATATTGAGGTAGACGAGATATATCACTTAGCTAGCCCAGCAAGTCCCCCACATTATATGGAGAATCCTGTTAAAACAATAAAAACTAATACAATCGGAACCATTAATATTTTGGGTTTGTATAAAAAATTAACAAAAATTATTATTCATTGATCATTGTTATGATCTTGCTTGGTAAGACAGAAGATGATAACTTTGTTTTAAGGTTTAGCAAGAAGAGTTAATGCTAAAGTACTCATAGCTAGTACTTCAGAAGTTTATGGTGATCCTGATATTCACCCACAGCCTGAAACATACTGGGGACATGTGAATCCTATAGGTAAGCTGTTCACAAATATTATACAGGGTATCCCAAATTGAGTGGCCTATTAGACATTTATGAAGAACTAATAATGCTATCGTTCTGAAATTTTTGTAGTTGGTTCAAGTAGTCCGAAACTCTATTTCTGAAATATTTTCACCTCAATGGCCCTTCCCTTAATATCAGAAGCGCATACCAACTTTGTTATTTAATATATATTATGTATTTTTTATATTATTTCATATAGAACTCCCTGTATATTGATGACTGATTTGATAACACTTGTTATTCCAATTACAAAAGACTAGCTTGTTTCGTTCATGAAATATCCTAGTTTTACTTGAAAATTATCGATTTTTTGCTTTTTGAAAAAATTGATATTATCTTGAGAACGCCGTGAGCTACCAAACTAATAAAGGTTTTTTGCAAACAAGAAACCATGCGGGACATAACTCGTATCGGACTAAATCTCAGTCAGTGTACAGAGTGCTCTTTTTTCCGCCTCATACTTCGAAACGAAAAAATATCGAAACCTACTTTTTTCAAATTGTAACCCATATTTTTTTCAATTCATTAGATTCGACGTAAAAAACTAAATGAAGTTAGGTACCTACCTAAAGTTGGCAAATACGCTTAGATTCCTGCACCTGCATAGACAGTTAACAAAGAACTGTCCTTTTGTCATTGGATAATTGATAATTAATAGAAAAAAAAATGCGAAACTGCAGTTGTCGCCGAATTTCTAAAGTCCAATTAAAAAATATCAAAACTAGTTAAACTCTATTTTCCTAAATTTCATAATAATTGTTCAAAGTGATGACCTTCACTTCTAGACATAGTTCTACTCGACGCATAACACCTTGTGATGTGGCTCGCCTTAGTTCCTCCACATCCAACTGCATGAAAGCATTTTGCAGTCTATTATGCAAATCATATCTTGAAGTCACAGGTTCGGAATAAATTTCATCTTTCAGCCTTCCCCAAAGATAAAAACCCATAGGCGTTAGATCAAGTGACCTTGGAGAACACAAAGACGTATCGGTTATTCCAATCCATCTATCTTCAAACATCAGTTAAAATTCGATAATTTTCATTTGTTTGATGAGCTGGCGCTCCATCGAGTTGGTACCAACAACGCGTTGATTCAGCTACTGATAAAGTGTCAATGAAGCCACTTACTACCGTCCTCAAAATCTCCATATAAAGTTCACCATTTAAGTTTTTATCATACACAAAATACGAAAATCTGTTGTCCTTCAAGAGTGCAAACACATTAAAACTAAATATATTTTGAGGATTTCTTTCCCTCGTAATATGAGGATTTTGGTTGGCTCAAAAGTGTGAGTTATTCCGGTTAAAAACCGCCTCATTAGAAAATTTGGCCTCATCCGTCCAGATAATTATTTTGAGAAAATCGGGATCCTCTTGTGTTCTGAGAAGAAGAAGGAACACCGCGTTCATCGGACCTCTTCCTAATGGTAGAATATAGGTAACATGGAATTTTTGACTTCAATAGCTTGTACAAGAATATACGGTGTAGAAAAGTTGTACAGGGTGCTTCAACTAAAACTAAACAGAGGCTATATCTACCAAGATATTAATTTCTGATCAAAACGCAATAACATGTCAATTTTTGTTTCAAGGGGGACATCTTTTGGGGTACAATACTTGCCTGAAATATCAACCCCCTAAGGCCTAAGCGGGGGTTGCAATCCTTGAACATTTTGAATAGGGAAGGTGGTTCGAGTGATGACTCAAAAGAAAGGTGGTATCTTTGTCTACATTGCCTTGAACGAATTTCCATTTTTAATTGAAAACTGTAAAAGATACAGGGTGAGCAACTGAAAGATAGGGAAGACTATTTCCCTGAGACTATTCAAGTTTCAGTGAGGTAAAATGGAACAGATCCATGCTGATCAATGGCAATCATCATAAAGTACCATCCTCATCTCGAATTTCAACCTGCATTCCCGTGAAAGAATTTTCATTTTTGATTGAAAACTGTAGAAGATACAGAGTGAGCCACTGAACTTTCTCAGAAGGTTATAACTGGACCTATCCTCTGCTTTAAAAATAACACAGGGTGGTCTCACCCCTGCTCTAGGGGTTGAAATTTGAGATGTGAATGGTGCTTCAGAAGATGACAGCCTTTGATCTGGAATGAATCTGTTCCATTTTTTTACACTAATACTTGAATAGCTTAGGGCGATAGATAGTCTCCTTTATTTTTCAGTAGCTCACTCTGTATCTTCTACAGTTTTCAATCAAAAATGAAAATTCGTTCACGGGGATGCAGATAAAGATAATACCTTTCTTTAGAGGTATCACTTGACCCATCTACCCTCTGCTCTAGGGGTTGAAATTCGAGATGAGGATGGTACTTGATGATGACTGCCATTGATCAGCATGGATCTGTTCCATTTTACCTCACTGAAACTTGAATAGTCTCATGGAAATAGTCTTCCCTATCTTTCAGTTGCTCATCCTGTATCTTTTACAGTATTCAATTAAAAATGAAAATTCGTTCAAGGCGATGTAGACAAAGATAACACCTTTCTTTTGAGTCATCACTCGACCCATCTTCCCTATTCAAAATGTTCAAGGATTGCAACCCCCTAAGCCAGGGTTGATATTTCAGGCAAGTTTTATACTCCAAAAGATGTCCCCCTTGAAACAAAAATTGACCTGTTTTTGCGTTTTGATCAGAAATGAATATCTTGGTAGATATAGCCTCTGTTTAGTTTTCGTTGAAGCACCCTGTATATGTAACCTTCTGGCGAATCCTGTGTAGTTAGCTTGTGTCCAAAAGCCATAAGAAGTGCATCTGTAGCACAACTCATTGTTGCGACTAAATTCATCACATATTGTTCATTTCAACTCGTCGTCTTCGTCGTCGTCAGTTATCTGTTCAAAATTAACATCTGATTCTGAAGAAGTGTTTCGATTTTTAGTACGCGCATGTTGGCCTTATTTGCTAACTGCTTCTTGCTAGCTTTCGATACTAGGTATTTTATTTTGGCTGCTTTCTTACTTTCTTTTTCAACCAGACTATCTTTGATTTGAGTTGATGTCAGAATTTTTGCGTGTTGCTTCGTCTTTTTCTTATGGGCCTTTCAGAAATTATTTTGATAGGTAATGGAAATAGATTTTCGGGATTAGAATTCACTATTCCAGCAGTTGAAGTTGGCATCATTGTTGCAGATGATATTGATGGTAGGGGATCGATTGCTTTATATAATATTGATATTATGTACGTACATATGATGTATATCTACAGATGATGTAGATTATATTTCATTTACCAACTAGATAACAGATCAAAAGGTAGATTATATCAATGATGCAATTCTTGGGCTCTTTGATTTACATGCACCAACCAAGACATCTACGATTACTAAACATCCATATATCACATCTACTATAAGGCAAATGATCAAAAACAAGGCCTATGATAGGTTTAAAAAAACTAAGTTAGATGCACACTTTCAATATTACAGGGAACTGAAGAATTATGTTGTGGGTGCAATACGTAGAGAAAAGAAAGCTTATTTGAATTTTCATGTCATTAACAACAGGAAGGATTCTAAAAGGTTGTGGTCAGCCCTGGAAAAATCTACTAAAGAGTATATCGGTAGAAGCACTAAATCACCACTACATCAATTCGGTTCCGGACACAGAAATTGATTTGGGGTTGTTGCATCACTATGAAAGTAATCTGAAGCCTGGTACAGAAGAATTGTGTGAGTTTGTCGAGGTAAACGAGACAGAAGTATTGAAAGTATTTTGTACCATCACATCAAGTGCAGCTGGGAATGATAATTTGAGTCAAAAGCTGTTGAAGCTTGTTATGTCTCACTGTCTAGGACACTTAACTCACATAATTAACTGCTCACTAACAGCTGGAGTAGTACCAAATGCCTGGAAGATAGTACGTGTAATTCCTGTACCAAAGACTTCCCATCCCACTTCTCCGTCGGACTTCAGACCTATCAGTATTTTACCAGTCGCTTCAAAAATGGAAAATTGGTTCACAAGCAGATTCTCCAGCATGTCAATAACAATATACTTTCCCTAACACAGAGTGGTTTTAGAAAGTACCACAGCACTAATACTGCCCTTCTCAAAATTCACTTTTATGTAATGTGGTGTCATATGGTCATGTCGGGTAATGCAGTGTGAAAATGGCAAACAACAATTCTGCAACTTTCTCAACTTACTTCTATTTTCAGATGTCAAAAAATAATAATAAACAGGAGCACAATACTCAATTTTAGGCATGATAAGCGTCCTCACCAGTTTCCGCTCTACCTCCGATGGGAGAATACGCTTGTATCGATACAGAGATTTCAGTTTATAATAAGACGTCTGGCATATTTTGTTAGCATGAGCAGTGAAATCAAGATCCACATCAAATATAATTCCTTAAATCTCCTACAAGTTCTACTTACATTCTGTCTCTCATCTCCATGAATGAAAAATAAATTAAGTATTGGCTCGTTTGTGTGGCTAGCAATTATGTTCGAATTAATTCGACTGACGGTTAAAATAATAATAGTTTATCCTCTGAGATATGTCTATGCACGTGCAGAATCTAAGCCTCCTTTGCCAACTTCAGATAGGTACGTAAAATTCATTTTTTTCGTCATAACTTGAAATCTCAGGTACAGGGTATGTATGGTGAACTTCATTTACTTTTTACGTCGAATGTAATGAATTGAAAAAATATGGGTTACAATTTGAAAAAACCAAGTTTTCGATGTTTTTTCGTTTCGAAATGTCAGGCGGAAAAAAGAGCACTCTGTATACTGACTGAGATTCAGTCGGATATGAGTTATGCTCCGCATGGTTTCTTGTTTGTGAAACACCTTTCATTATTTTGGTAGCTCCCGCCGTTCTCGAGATATATCAATTTTTTCAAAAAGCAAAAAATCTATAATTTCCAAGTAAAACTAGGATATTTCATGAATGAAACAAGCCAGACTTATGTGTTAGGTGTTTCTGTAATTCGAATAACAAGTGTTATCGAACCAGTCATCAATATAGAGGGTGTTCTATAATAAATAACAAAGTAGGTATGCACTTCCGGTATAACCAGAAGTGCCATTGAGGTGAAAATATTTTAGATATATAGTTTCGGACCAGCTGAATCAACTACCAAAATTTCAGAACGATAGCATTATTAGTTCTCCATAAACGTCTAATAGGCCACTCCACTTGGGGTACCCTTGTATAGCATGACCTAACAATTACTCTGATAAGATATGATTCTCCTCCAACTTCTCAGTACAATTATGTTGTAAAACTTTTAAACTGAAATTAACATTTATCTGTCAAAATGGCAACAGAACACTAAAATTTACTAGATGATTTGATAATAGCCATATTTTTTTTTTCTATTCTATTTGATTATAATAATTCAAAATAATATATCCCATCAACTTGAAATATCTCAAAAAAAATTAAAAATCGTTGATGACCTTGATTAAAGCGTATGCGCAAAGCGACGCCAGGTGAATGTGGAAGGGGAATTCATATGTTATCATTGTCATGACTCGACATCAAATATGCTGCCAATTTTGCTACATCTTATCTAAACACTGCCTCGAAACAATCTTTCATCTACATTTGTGATCGGAAATCACTCAGTAAACTCTGTACCACAACTTTCATCAAAGAATTTTCATCCTTAGCAATCTAGCATAACCTCAAAATGGATTCCAATCCAAGATATAACACAAGTGACCTTAATTGACTTGTGTTTTGTTGTTTTAAGTTTTTATTGAGTGCTTCCTAAGTAACTTAAAAAAACTTTCAGGGCCCAGAGCGTGCTATGATGAAGGCAAAAGGATCTCAGAAACTCTTACATATGCTTATGCCAAACAAGAAAAAATGCAAGTAAGAGTAGCTAGAATTTTCAATACTTACGGACCAAGAATGCACATGAACGATGGAAGGGTGGTCTCGAATTTCATATTGCAAGCACTGAAGGGTGAAATTATAACAGTAAGTTTTCTAAACAAGCTTGAACTTTTGAAATAGTTTCATTTTCAGATATACGGATCTGGCGGACAAACTAGATCATTTCAATATGTGACTGATTTGGTTGAAGGTTTGGTTTCGTTAATGAATTCCAATTATACGCTACCTGTAAATTTGGGCAACCCAGTCGAGCACACAATTAATGGTATGTATCATTATTATTACAATATAAATGAAAGCTGGCGCTATTCCATAAACCTATAAGATATTAAAAAGAATACAATATACGAAAAGAATTTAGAAGAAAATTATGAGATCAATAGACAATATAGAGAATAATATTTAAGATTTGTGAAGAAAATTTTATAGTTTAAGTGAAAAATTCTTTCTAAATCAGAAACGAAACAAATGACTATCCTAACAATTTTTGAAAGAGCTAACTGAAATTACAATAACAAATTTCCCATATAGAATACCCTCCAATATAGAAAGAAATTTTTTATTTGTTGAAATGAGCGATACTTATTTCATTCTGAGGTGTAGACTAACTTTGTGATTGGAGGGCCAGTAAACTAAAAAAAATCATCTAGGTGGCTAGGTGGCCAAAAAAAATAGAACAAACCGAATTTTATTTTGGATTCTACATCCTTCGAGTTTACATCATACATAACTTATATGTTACCATTTATAGTTAAAAAAAAATGTTTAAGAAGTTACAATTGATTATTTTTTAGTTAAGTACGATATATGTGACAAATAAAACTGCGACTAAACTTCTAAAAGTTGTTCATTATCTGGTAGAAACTGTAATGTTCTGATTCGAAGTAAGAAAACTAAGTAGTGGTTAGTCAATCTGATGCTGTTCTAGCGAATCTTCATTAGTACACCATGTGTAATTGAAGGTTATACAAAACCATGTCACTGGTCGGTTTGACTAACCTGAATAGTGGCACTTGAACCATGTGCAGTACTTTGCCCATGGCTGTTCTGAGTGGTGGTCACATGAACAAGCCATGTGCCTTTCAAATATCTGAAATTATTTCTCAAAACACGAAGTGTATGAATAAGATCATCTCATAGTCGATGTTGTACAAAGATCAGAAGTTCGGCCATGTTAAATCTTTCAGAGTCGTCGGATCTTGCACGGTCGAAAGCCAATAGACTAGCATGTCCTTACATATTTTCGAATAGATTTTCATTCACGCATAACACCAGATGACCAAACTGACCACAGTTGTTGAGAACTGGTCAAATGTATATCTTGTTCAGGTGGATCATGTTAGGTTCTCATATATTGTGAGTAAAGCATTTCTAAGCTGATGATGGTGGATCGCAGAATATTTTTGTCATCAGCATAGAACACTGTATTCCATTCAATAACACTCGGGGAACCACGTGTATAGGCAATAAACATAACTGGCCGCAAAACTGAACCTTCCGGCACACTACTCTGCACTGGCCTCTTTATCAGACAGGCAGAAAACAGCCATATCATCAAAGAATTGATCAGATAGAAACGACTAGAACCAGCCTAGCAATTTTCCACGAATGCCAATGTGTTTTAAATAAATAACCCCTGCGAGTCTGGTTTGTCTAATGCTACTTCACTTGTTTTTACATCAAAACAAGTTGGTCATCGTGGATTTACCACCTATGAAAGGATGCTAGTGTTTTGGGGTGATATTATTTGTTAGAAACAAGACTGTAAAATATTCAGCAATTATAGGCTTCATTATGGTGGATATAATGGCTGTTAAGCTGATCTTCATTTTTAATTTATACCCTTTCATAAATAAAGGATTAGGAACACTGAAACCGTTTTTCAAACCAGTGGCAAAATTTTTTTTCGAAAATAGGTGGAAATGATGAATAACAGAGGAACTAGATTTCCGACACACTTGAGTAACAGAAGAGAAATTTAATCAAAATTATATGAAGAGTTATTTGTGAGTTCAGTAGCTGACCCGTGACTAGAAGAAAAATTGCACATATTCTAACAAACAGGCTCTAGGATTGTTTATTATCATTTATTCAAATTTAATTTATTGGTTCAAAATATACATTGTCTGATTTGAACAGATCGTATAAAAACACAATTTAAAAAATTGCGAAACAGACATGTATAGAGAAGGCTTCCTTCATCATCTGCCTAAAACAGTCTATGTCAGTAAGCTGTGTCTTCGCCAGACGATTTCGTGATTTTCTCGAATCCTAGTGAAGAGGTCATGTAATCAGTGATCCTGAGGATAGTTGGGTTTTCGTTTGTAGAAGAGGATTAAACATTGTAGTGTTTTCACTTGACAGAATCAAAGCTTTGCATTTCTTGAAGAGATCTCTGCAGCTCTGTGTTTGTGGCACTGCTATCAATATTCTCATTGCTTTTTTCTGTTGTCGGAAAACCTCAGCTCCTGCAGTAAGTAAGCGTAAGTAGCCAGACTGGCAGTGCGCATGGTAAGTAATCAGTCCTCTCTCACCAATAATTGCTCTAATTGTCCTGATAGTGAACAGGGATGTTAAAAGCAATGCAAGATGTTGAGTCCATGATAATGACGTGTCTAAAGTGAACTCAATAGAGTACGGGGAATCTAATGAAATGGTTTTTTCGACCTGACTTTCTCACAAGAGGAGATCATATAAGAGCCACCTACCATTTTGACGGACCCTTCAAGGTCTTAATTCCACCAAAAAAAATTTTGTCCACACCCCACCTGGTTTACAGGCATCGGTGTTCAAGGCCAGAGGTCAAACATTACGATTGCTGTAGGAGACCACGTCATCGTAACACACGCAGAAATACTTGCGATTCTCTGGTGTGTACAGCAAAACCTACACAGGAACTACAGAGACGCACACATCTACATATGCTCTGACCGCCTAAACGCCCTTGGATATCTGTAAGATACGAAGGTTACATCCAAACTAGTTGATGAATGCAGAGTAGCATTTTGACCATTCAGTGCTACAAACACAGTTACTCTGATTTGGTGCCAAGCCCATCAGGGTATTGAAGGAAATAACCATCCCGCTCTCCTTTCAAAACGTAAAAACTACCGAGGCCCTAAACTACTGGGTAGGCATCTTGAGACTGAGACAGTCAAAAAGGCTCATAAAGGGGGCGCAATCAACGAAGAGGGTACATGAACTACTGTCCCTTAATAAAAAGTCTATTGGGATGGAAGTTGGCCTATTGACGGACACCAACTCAATAAACACTTAAACGTCGTGAGACTATCGGAAACCACACAGTGCCGTGGTTGCCTAGAAAATTACGAAACAACGGAACGCATTCTCTTCGAATGTTCTGCTCATAATGCGACCAGACTGAACAACTTAGGCACTGAAACACGTAATACCCGGATGATCCAGGGCCACCTAAAACAGTCTTGCAAATTTCATCAAAAAGTGTCTACTAGACTGATAACAAAATAACACAGCACAGCACGCATAAAGGGCCAAATGGCCTGAGTACTGCCCATAAGGGCGTCGTACAGGAAGAAGAATAGCTACAATTCTGGAAAAACTCCTCAACGATTAGTTTCATCTTACTCACATTATAAACCAGATTCTACAAACAGGAAAGTATCCACAAAGATTAAAAGAAGCAATGGTGAAACCCATCTATAAAAAAGGTAGCAAAGAAAATATTGATAATTATAGGCCAATATCATTGCTTTCCAATGTGAATAAAATATTTGAGCGTATAATTTTTGACAAATTAATGCAGTTTTTTGAAGCAAACAACATACTTGTGAAACAACAGTTTGGATTTAGACAGGGAAGGTCAACATTGAATGCAATATATCAAGCACTTACTTCTATCATCAGGTCACTAAATCAAAATAATACTACAGCGGCCCTCTGTCTGGACCTGTCAAAAGCTTTTGACAGAGTCAACCATGAGAAGTTACTGAATAAGCTGGAGAAATATGGTATAAGAGGGGTAGCATTACAGCTCATTGGATCATATCTATCCAAAAGAAAATAAGTAGAGGAAAAAACGGAAATATAATACGATCTGATTCCAAACAAGTATTAAACGGTGTACCGCAGGGTTCTATATTGGAACCTTTGCTCTACATAATATATACAAATGATCTAGTTCAGACTACCAACAACGATGTCATAATGTTTGCAGATGATGCATCAGTAATATGTAAAGCTGAAAATCAAAATGAATGTATGAAAAGTCTTGAGACTGACATGAAAAATATGAATGAATGGTTCCTTAATAACAACTTGATGCTAAATCTGGAAAAACAAAACTTTTGTTATTCAGGAAAAGAAAGAACAACTTAATTTAAGATTCCAAGACTGTGAAGTTGAGTCAGTTGAAGACCTGTCTTTTCTAGGAGTGAATATTGATCGTAATCTCAACTGGTGTAGTCACGTTGAGAAGATTTCACCAATGATAGCACGCTATGGCTATGCATTGCGGACTATACGGATGATAGGGCTGGATGCTGCTCTGACTGCCTATCACGCCTACGTTCATTCTAGGATAAGATATGGAATCATCTTCTGGGGAAGATCTACAGAAGCGGAGCGAATTTTTCTTTTACAAAAAGATGCCTAAGAATCATCTTTGGCATGAATCAATATGAAACGTGCAGGAACATATTCAAGAATTTCAACATCTTAACACTGTATGGTCTATATATCTATGAATCAGTGATGTTCATTTTAAATAACTATAATGATTTCAAAGATCTTCAACTCCAACATTCCTATAATACAAGAGGAAAAAATATTCTTCAAGAGGATAAGCCCAACTATTCATATTTACAAAAAATGTAACTTATAGTTTACTGTCAGTGTGGAATAAGTTTCCAGAAAAATTTAAGTCATTATCAATTAAAGTGCAAAAACAAAAACTCAAATATTTTCTTATTGATAAAAGTTACTATAATATAGGAGAGTTCCTACAAGAAAATGATTTCAAGAAATTATTGTGATCTGGTATTTTCTACATGTTTATTTGTATTTTTGACTGAATCTACACCTGTATGGTTTTTGATTTATTAAAGTATTATTATTATTATTAATTATCCAACATTACATCTTTCCCAAAATGGGACACACAATAAGATGTGCAAATTATCCTGCACTTGATAAAGGTGGATCGTCGGAAATGCGCTGTGCCTAAATTAAATATTTAGTAGAATTCAGTTTCCGTGTTTCATTAAGTGAAGAGTGCAAGTCTCATTAATTGAATTTTTGTGAATAACCCTTAAAAATTCCTCATGAACTCCCAAAAATTGATTTTTTTTTTTCAAGAATTTGCCGCGATAATCAAGGAACTCGTTGGAGGTAATAGTAAGATTGTTCATTCTTCTGAAGTGGAAGATGACCCGCAGAGAAGAAAACCAGATATTACCAGAGCAAAAAAGTATCTAAATTGGGAACCAAAAGTTAACCTAAACGTTGGACTTCAAAAAACAGTGAGTTACTTCAGAGAAGAGCTAAGGAAATTCAGCCATTCTCAAAGAAATAAGTTTGTACCTGTTTGAAAGTATTTTTTAATACCTAGTAAATTTAATTATTGTGTCATCTAAATATATTTTGTTCTTTTTCAAATTTTTACCAAAAGGTGCCTTGGTCACTAAAATAATAAGAATTTTGTTAAACAAGTTAGTTAAGAATAATTTGCTTCATGTAAAACTTTCCACAGGAAAAAGTATTTTGTGATACAATTAAGTTTTGTAAATATATTTGTAAATGTTCTGTATTTTGCTGTAAATACATCACGTTTTGTTCCTATAATTTATTTTTCAATGTCTTCGATGGGTAAATAAACAATAAAAGACTGTTTGTTATCAAATTTTATTGATATTTTTTAAACTTATATGACAACGAAATGTAGATTATATTGTGGATGGATACAGCATCTGGAAAATAAAAATGAAGATTCAAAACTAGTCTCCTGAAGAGTTAAATTTTCTTATTGAAGTGTTTTCTCAGTGAAATTTTTTCATCAAATTTGAAATTCAGGTTTCAAATGTCATAAGCATCATAGATAAAAGAAAATAGCAGTACATTTAATACAGAGAAATTCAATTTAAACGAATCTTAAGTTGATTTGATTCAACAAAAACTATAGAAACCTAGTACTTATATTTTTGAAAAATTTTTAATGTCCCCTTATACCCCATTGAACAAATATAAAAAATGGGAGCTTTATACTAAGGCTTTAGTATATGTGTTTCACTATTGAATCAATATAGGGTAATATTGTCTTGTATAGTGACGAGTTCTGCGCATCCAAAACGAGTCCATCAGCTGTTTGCCGAATGCACTTGAATTTTATACAGTATCGTCAGATTTGTGACATATTCTTTGATTAGGAAATATAACATGTCATATTTTTCGCACGACCGTCAAAACTTTTTCGTAAATATTTCTTTAAATTAAACAAGTTCCACGAAGAAATAATATATGGGCGATGTCAACCCAGATTATTGGGTCCATAATGATTATAAAACATCTGTAGATCATAATCGGCATCATTTGGAAGACTGAACCTGGCCATCTCTTGGTCAAACAGAGATGGAATTTATTTTCAGAAGAATATGTATATATTAGAATTATTCTCGTGTTGCCATTGAAATTGTAAGTGTCATTTCGTTATCTCTATTTCTAACAAATTATAATTGAGGAATATAGCAGGATAATCTATTTGCAGTATATATACAACAATTCAACAGAAAGAAAAATTTCAGTTTTAATTTATAATAGTTGTCCATACTTTCCCAAAAATGTTCTGGATTCAATATTTGATCAATTAACGTTTACACCATTACCTAAAAATAGAAAACAGCGAAGATGGTCTTAGCATATAGAGTAATAATTTGGCGGTGTAACGGTATTCAAATCATTACTGAGAAAAATTAGAAAGGTATCAGCATCAGCAAACGTTAAAGTAGCAAATCATGAAGTATACCTACAACCTAAATATTAGGCAACAATTTCACCCATATACAATCCACGACCTACGTGACGTACTCGCCATCTCTCGCCATAACAGAGAGGAATATCCAAATGGAAATCTCTTCAGAGCAAACCTAACCGAAACTCAAACCTAATTTAAATTTATAATTTTGAATTGAATAGGTTAGTAGGTTAGGATTAAGGTTCGTTCGTTTTTCTTTTAACGATGTGTTCGGGAACTAAGCCCATTTACACAGGTGGACCTACAGCATATAGTGGATTCCGAACCACTCTCCTAGACTGTGCAATGATAACTGCCACCACAAGGATTACAAGTTATCTGGTCCAGGAAGTTTATGCCCTCTATAGGCGACTCTGTCAAATTCAAAGACGCATACAACACCCTAACCTTCACCGGAATCGAATCGGCAGCCCATGTGTACAAACTGGGAAGCGTGTGATATTCCCACCTGGCCACAGTGGTGGTTTAGGATTAAGGTAAATTTAGGTTAGTTAGGTTAGGTTTGGAAATATTCCCATTTGAATTTCAGTCTCAGTTATGAACGAGAGAGATAGTGAGTAGTTCTATCTCTTTCTTGCATCGTTTTGAGCCATACATCGTATAAATATAACAAATTTTGTTTCTTTTCTTAAACGATAGCCTTCCGAGACAAAACGATTTCAGATTTGAATTCTGAGCCCCAAAACTAGTAAGTAAAAAATTTTCAGTGAATTTTAACTATCGACAATATGCCTTATAATTACCATTTTGAGAAGAAAAAACTTCATTCCCCAGATTCATTAATAAATTGAAAAAGCTGATTTTGATTGTTAAACTATTAATGATATCTACTAAATTAGTTTGAAATTGTCTCCTTTTCTCTATATTATATAATTAATAATTTATTCCGTAAACTTTTTTTGTGGTATCAACAATATGACATAAGAGAAGTAGTATCTTACTTATTGACTAGAAACTAGAGTAGAAAAACGATCTACTAGAGACAAGAGCGTTCAATTATTGTGTTCGAATACTGACGAACCAATGCGTCCAAATATTATTTAGTCGTAATCTGACAACACTGTATAAAATTCAAATGCATTCGGCAAACAGCTGATCGACTCGTTTTGGCTGCTCCGAAGTCGTCACCATACAAGACAGGATTACCCAATTTTGTTACCATTCTTTTTCTTAAAAAGAAGAAAGCAAGTAATGAACTGTTAAAACCTTGTATTCGAAAGATATTAATTAGAACACTTCTCAAAAACTCATATAAAACATCGGTAATCCTGCTGTTTACGTTGACCACTTCGCGCATCGTGTACCGAGTCGACGGAAAATGTTTCCGAACGATTTAAATTTCAGCCATTGCTGCCAGATCCCTTTTCCTGGTGGATTTTTTCAACTTCAGGGATTTTTGAGTTATCCAATATCTCGGTTATTATTGAAGTTACGTAGAAAGTATTTTCACATTGTTCAGCCAATTTTTTGAATAGATTGCAGTGGATGAGCCGAAATTTTTTTTCTATTTAGCTTGACATAGACATAAAAGTGTAATTTCAATTTTTTTTTCATTGAATTTCTTGTTTTCGGCTTGTTCACGGTGATCTCTAAAGATTTTCACTCGATATTTAACCTCTAGCTGCGATAGGCATCTTCCGAACCGATGCAGAAAATTTTATCGAGAATTCTACTATTTTTATTTCAATACTGACGGAGGTGTTGACGCTCAATTGTTATGCTAGAAAAAACATCCCCACAAATTGATAACCTCCTACTTTTTTTTTGTTTGTATTTTTGTTTTATGGACCTACAGTTTATAGTGGACTTCGAACCACTCACCTAGACCATACAATGATGAATGAAAACTGCCATCTCTGAGGATTACAAGTTATCTGACCTTCGGAGGTTATGGACTCAACCTATGGGTTATGTATATATATATATATATATATATATATATATATATATATATATATATATATATATATATATATATATATATATATATATATATATATATATATATATATATATATATATATATATATATATATATATATCCATAATAACCCGAATATATATATATATATATATATATATGATATCCATAACCTCCGATATATATATATATATATATATATATATATATATATATATATATATATATGATATCCATAACCTCCGAATATATATATATATATATATATATATATATATATATATATATATATATATATATATATATATATATATATCCATAACCTCCGAATATATATATATATATATATATATATATATATATTCGGAGGTTATGGACTCAACTATGGGTTATGTATACATACATACTTTGGACAAACACACCAACATTTATACTACATCCATATCAATTCGAACCCAGTACCTCTACTGAAATTACCCACGGAGGAAGATCTCCCTCTTTTTTGAATTTTTGATGAAGTCAGTTAAAAAGGAGAAGTAGCTTTCAGAGCCATAGAATATTGAGAATCATATAATAGCAATGAGCAAAATAATTCAATGAAAACTTCAATTTCTATTGGATTGTGGAAAACAACTTTGTCCATCCAATCTCGCAAATTGTATTAAAACGATCGCTATTCATTGAAGAACTTTCGAAGTTCTATGGTTCGAAAGTCAACATTCAATTTTGCGGGAGAAAATGCGAAAAATATAAAGTTTTTTACATGAAAAATATGTAATGAAAATGATATGGTTATGTTAGTCATTTCTTGAATGAGTGTGAGTATTCCCAGAAAAAATATTTGTCAAACTAAGGGGAAAAAAGAATTTCGGAAATTTACAAAAAAGTAATGTGAAAACATTTTTGACGTAAATTTCATTACCGAGATATTGAGTATGTTTGAATTTTGGAACTTAACAAAATTTGGAATAACTCGAAACCCACATCAGAAATATTTCATTAGATCTATGAATACTAATGAATTGATATGACTGAGATATTGTTAGTGGCACCCTCCAAATGAATGAAAAGAATATATTGTACTGTGTACAATTCTCAATGTATTATCCTATTCTGCATTTTGCACTGAAATATTTTCCCTCAACCTCATCAGTCATGTTGAACTTATTGAATTACTGAAATGAGAGGTTAGATTCGAATATCATATAAATATTTTGATAACTCTTTAGGTTTTGGAGACATCTTGTGCTATACCGCCTACTCTGTCCAAAAGAAAATAAAATATGTATCTCTTTATTTAAATAATCGAGAGCAGGTTCCTGACCCCACTTGCGAAAAAATACAAGTCACACATGTCCTTTCCGATCTCGAGAAGTTACCCCCCCATAAGGAGTTTTTTGCTATCAGTTTCACTGCAATAGTATACCTTATCCTTCGCTATTTAATTTTCAACGATAGGTAATCAGATCTCCGACATGAGATAAATTGTGGCAACACTGGCTATGAATTGAATACTTTCGGGAAACATCTGTTTGACTCGGTACTGGATGCTTGAAACTGGTCAGCGTAAACAGCAGGATTACCAAAACATCTATACATGTCAGATACATTGTATGTTTGCAAATTGAATCAATCAACACTAACGATTTCCTCTTGCAAATGATCTAATGATCACACAAACTAATGAATGAAATGAAGTCTGAAATACTTACAATTCTAATACGATGTCCCATAGCTTTAGCAGGTAAATTTCTCTTGAATTTAGCCCTAACTGCTCCACTGGTACCATGAGGCCTTGTCACTTTACCCCAGATAGCTCTTACTTTCGATTTGACTGATTTTGGTTTACCAGGAACACAGGTCTTATTCTTAGCTTTATATACATATACGCATTTCTTGCCTACATAATACCAACTATCTGGTTTGGAGGATGTACCCTCGATTTTCAAAAGGGCAGTATTTTCGTGTTGGTTGCGTAAACCACGTTTATAACCTGTGAAAATAGCTTTTGCATATAGTCTTCCATGTCGTTTTTTTGGTCGTCTATTTTTTGAAACAGGTTTTTCTCCGACTGGTGTTTCTTTCGCCTTTTTAACTTTTTCCGCCTTTGGGGCTTTAGACGCTTCTGGTGTTTTAGCCATTGCTGGAAGAAAAAACTTAGGTTACCAAAAACAAGTAAATATCATAAGTATTATTTTTTTAATCTGTATTCATCTCAATATTTATTGATGAGATTTAAAATTTTCCCTTGAAATACGATAGACGAATAAATTAATGTTGATTTTACACTAGTATTATATCAAGTTTTATAACAGAAAAATTAAATATAAGATAAATCTTTGAACACTTCACCACTCACCTCAGCGAAAACCTAAAAAGACATTCAACGGAGCTGTCAGTTGTCATTATCATTTCTGAATGTTGTTAATCCAAATTTCATGTATTTCTATGGTTGGTCCCACAATAAATGTCGAAGATGTGTTCCAATGTTATATAATTGACTTATCTAAAACTGAGATACATCATAAATATGATGAGAAAAAAATTGGATGGATTGAGCTAATTTGGGTTAAAATTTGTTATTGGCTAATAACTAGTCTTTTGATTGATGCATAATAACATGATGCTAAATCTGGCCAAAAATTATATTTAGATGAGTCTATTATGAAAGGTAAAATGTTCTGTTTAGCCTGATTGATTTAAAAATAAAAAACTGCATTAAGCTTAAGATCTTTACTATGAACGTACGATGTAAGGCTGGGAAACACCAATCTCTAAATTAACGCATCATATAGGATATCTTCATCAAACTTGACTTCACTTTTCAATCCAACTTTGTGCAGAAATTGTAATTAGCCATCATATCTAAATTAGATAAAGTATTTTTTTATCATTCATAATAGTAACTTTATTATTTATTTCAATACACGACAATATTCTGGAATGTTTTCAGATGAGTAACAATTTGAAGGTTCTATCCTACCTATCTCTCAAATTATTGTTTGAAAATCATTCCTCATGCGGCAGAAATATTTTACCCAACTCTCGCGTGGATGTACCAACCTTTGTTGGTTACCAGTAGTTCCTATTCTATTTTTGGAAAGTTTACACAATATTCAAATAACTGGAAAATAATTTTGCGAATTTCAATCTTGAAAGACATTGTAATCAACACTGTTTATACAAAGTACATTTAATTAGAAAGTTCGACCGATTTGAATGCCAACTTGATTTTAGTATGTTTCATATATACTAGTAGTAGTAGTAGCTTTATTAATAGATGCCATAGTTGCCAGAAGCATGGGTCATGTCATTTACATCATAGTTACAATTCAAAACAAGATACAAATAATATATTTAGTGTAAGGTATAAAACGAATTATCATATAATAACCGTAGATATAAAACGATCACACTCGAAATCTAAAAATCCTCTATACTATAATAAGCTTTGTTAATTAAAAACTACATATTTGAATTTGTATAGTATTTTCTTATTACATTGCAATTTAAAATTCCTAGGGAGTTTGTCCCAGACTGTTGTTACTAACATAGAACCACCATTTTCTAGAAAATAAGAGTAGGCTATTTATCAATACCTAAGCTGTTTCTGAACCTCATTTCATAAGCATGGCCATGTTCATTATACAGAGAATAGTTATTTGCAACAAATACGACAGATTCATAAATATAAATGCCAGATGAAGTCATGATCTTTTTTTCTCTGAAAATGGGTCTGCAGCTGTCAATTTCACATATAGTTCTCAGACATCTCTTTTGAAGCCTAAAGATCCGCTCAACACCCACAGAGTTTCCCAAGAATAGTATCCCATATCTCACTCTCGACTGTACATAGACTTGATATGCCAATAATATCGCGTTCACCCCAGCACGAGCTGTTAGCATACGAAGGGCATATCAGTAACGAGATACACCACTAGAAAGAAAATTTATGTGATCCTTTCAAGTTAATGCACTGTCAATGTGGATCCCAAGAAATGACGCTCCTTCTCAATTATGTCCTCTTTATGGCATACTATTATTTTGAGATCCCTTTCCATACTAAAATTAAATAATTTGTATTTTTCTACATTCAATAATAGGTTGTTATCAGTAAACCATTTTTTTAGATTCATAAAATCCGTTTCAAGATATTCTTTACAGGAATGTTCATCCTTGCAGATCATAGTAGTGTCGTCAGCAAACTGTATAACCTCATTTCTTATTCCATTTCCCAGATCGTTAGTGTAAATGATGTATAACAGAGGACTCAATATAGACCCTTGCGGGACGCCCTTCTGCACATGCTCCGCTCCAGAAACTATTCTATCGCCATTCTTTAACGTCTCCACTACTTGTTGGGATCTACTGCTCAGGTATGATCTCATGATCTCATCAGGTTTTAGCAACGCCCCTGACTCCACAGATGTCCAGCTTGCGTAGCAGAGTTTTATAGCAGACACTATCAAATGCCTTGGCAAGGTCCAGGAAAAGCGTTGCTGTGACCTTGCCACTATTCAAGGAGTCAAGGATTCTCTTCAAAGCATGATAAATGTCTGTTGTAGTGGATTTTCCCTTCCTAAACCCATGTTGCCGACTGGACAGTATGTTGTGCATGTCCAAAAATGATAGTACTTAATCACAAATGGCTCTCTCAAATATATTATTTATATTGGAAAGGAGGGATTTTGGGCGGTAATTGTGGAAACTCTCTGCTGCCCTTTTTGTGTTTTGGCCTAACCCAGGCTCTTTTTGGAACATCAGGGTAAACTCTAGAGAAAAGATTGATTTATGATGCGTGTAAGAGAAGCGACAAATTTCTTATTATCTAGTTCGGCAATATAATCAACAACATCCCGCTCAATCAGCGATCTGAAGAAGAGGCTGAACTCGTATGCTCGGATACCCGATGAGTCGAATGTTTGTTCCCACTTACATTGGGTCTATTATGTATGAAATAATCGTTCATTTGATTGAGCAGCTCCTGTTCACTATCATAATTGAAGTGGTTGAAGACAGTCTCATTATTTGACTTCTTTTAGTTGAACTCATTCTTAATCAATGTCTATGTGGCCTCAGTTTTGTTTTTGGTATTTTCTATGTATGATTGGTTATGACTTATTTTGGACTACTTAACATGTTCTCGTATCTCTTATAGAAGTCAACCGCTACCTGGCCTAACTCACCATATAAAACCGCTTTCTCTCACTAGATATTTAGATCCCTTTAGTTATCCATGAATTTGATGATTTATTGGTAATTTTGTTAACTGGAAACATAGTATTGATGTAGTACCTCATCACTGAATCAAACATTTCATATGCTCTATTAACATAATATTCCCTCAAGACAGTAACCCACCTAAGGTACCTCATGATCCAGAAAAACTGGTCGATTTTTGTGTTCGAGAAGATTCTTTTTTATTTCTATGATACACTCATTTGATATAGTTGTTTTAATGGAAACCGACTGAGCTAAGTGATCCGGCAGGGCTGATGTAATTACTATATCTTCATCAAAACATTGGGTGTTTATGGAAATAGTATCGAGCAATGAGTTTGTAGACCCTGAGATTCTGATCGGACAATTAATTGTTTGCGAAAACCCATAGCTTCGAAGGAGGTCAGCGAAAAGTGCGCTTTCTCTACTCTGTAGCAAAAAAACCATATTAAAGTCCCCACAGATCACATCATAATCCAAGTACTTGGTAGTCGTCGCCCTCAGCACTTCCTCAAGTCTGTTAATAAAGATTCTAAAGTCACCAAGACATGTGGTATACAAATAAGACCATCATTTTTCTCACTCTGCTCACTGCACAAGAAATTTCAAACTCCTTCTCAATAGACATCTTTACTATTTCTTTGCGTTCCTGAAAATCTGTTTACGTCTCTTTTTTTTTATTTTTTCATTCGCACTCCTCATCTGAATACCAATGTTCAGTCAGGCAGATGACATCAGGAAAGTTGTTTAATGTACTCAGAAAGAGTTCTACTTGCAGTGTTTTATTTCTAAGGCATTGGACATTCTGATGTATAATTTCAAGGAGTGTTTTTTCAATGGATCATCTGGCTTGTCTTTTGGGGTGGTCTTAGTGGATATTAAGTCCTCCGTCATCAGAAATTCAGATTCGTGATTGGTTGTTTTTTGTATGCTATGTATGGTTGCCGATGGTAGGCAAGATTCCAAAAATTTGTTGTTTGTGGATCAGTCAAGTGCTTGTATTCACTCTTGTTCTATAATAACTGCAGTTCGTGTTGGATGATGCGAAATCATCATTTTCAGATTCATTCTTGCTTTCATGGAGTTTTTTTGCCAGCCTGCTTTTGGTTTGTCTAGGGGAAGTGGATATGTACTCAGGAGTTACATGATTGTCATTTCTAAGAGAATGCTGCACTTGGTCTATTGCCGATGAGACCTGTGAGTGGGCGAAGACGTGTCTGGAAGCTTGGCTTTTTCTTCGAAATTCAATCTTTGGTGCATAACTGTTATCTTGTCCTGTATTTATATTCTGTTTTTGTTTAGCGCCATTTTCGTAAACTCGCTGTGTCTGTGATTTCCTTGTTTGCCTTTGTTGAATAATTTCTGGTTCTTTCCCATCAGAAATCCTAAGCATCAAACTGTATTCTTTCCTCAATGTGCGTAGATAAGTCATTCTTCAGTCTCTCATATAGTCTTTTTTCTTCTTTGAAATCAGTTTGAGTAGAGTTGTTCATAAAGGCATTTACTCGTAGTTGTTCAACATGCAGAGTATTGTGTCTCACTTCGGAGACACTTTCAGTCTGAGTGCTATTGTTCTTCATGCTGCATGAGATGTTTATCTTTTTGGCTCGTTTTTCTGCTAGCTTTGTTTCAACTTTACGTTTTAGCTCACCAAGCTTGAACCGAATATTTGTGGTTTCAGCTTCATACTGCAGCAAGTTGTTCATGATTTCAGTCATACGTTCTTGCATCTCCACTTTTAGATATTTTGTGATCTCATTTTGGGATGTATATTTCTTTGTCACCTAGCTATAGTGAATTCTTTGGTTGACTAGCTCCCCATTGAGTGTTTCATTCTCTTTTGTCTTGACTAAATTAGCTCTACATGTTTTTCTCATCTATTTGTGCATTATATCTTTCCTCCATTTCCGTGACCTCGATTTCCAAGTTTCAGCTATTTATTTTTAAGCGCCTTATTGTGTTTTATTTTTCCAGTATTTCTTCCTGTAATTGTAAAATCTATTCATTGAGTACTCCTATTTGTACCTCCCTTTCAAGTTCCTCCTTCAATAGCAACTGCTGCAATTAATCGTTCTGCCTTTTAAATTCCTCCAACTTTATCTCTGAATACTCTTCCATTCCTGTTGACTTGGTAGTGCCGATAGCAATTCAGCCTCATCATGTGTATCCTGTACAGCATACAGATTATCTTGGCTCAAAACGATTCCAGTAGTCTAAGGATTTTCATAATCTGCTTTTCTTTTGTCCAAGTCGTTTTTTGCCAGTGAAAAACTTTCCGTGTCCTCTTTACATTTTTGCGAACAAATAACTCTGTTGCCATCCAGCTGTGTCCAAACTTTTTTCTTTTAGACATGCTGTTTGGAAAATGCCTGTACACAGCACACTCATAGATTATTAAACTTCACTAATCGATGGCATTTGAAATTTGCGCTCATCTCACAAAATTTTCAGTACTCAGTAGCAATAATTCTATTTGTTACCAAGAATCTTAATATGGTCCTATTAATTATTTAGTATCAATTTTGTTGGGAGTTATCAGCATATGTGAAATGAACGCAGATGTTCCACGCAATTTATTTCCTTGGAAGATGATCTTCCATGTCCGAATCTTCACTTTCATCAACGAAATTTTTCGAAATAGATTTCAATTTCACTGCAGATTTTTAGTCAGGTCAAGATATATATGATAGAAATATGAACTAACCAATTTAATGGATATATAGGTCACATCGAAGACATCATAAAAGTATATGTATATATGTAAATATCTAACCTAACTTATGGGTCATAAGGTACCTAGATAATCAGAATAATTTCAGAAACTTTGAATATAAATAATTTTATTTCAATAATTAAATATGTACAATTCAGTTTCTCAATATTCGTCAGTCACTTTACAAGATATATTGAGATTATTTTTAAAATTACTAAAATGAATTTTAAACAAAAATATATAACCTCGGAAAGTTGAAAATCTTTATTGAACACGAGGTATTCAGATGTGGATAATTGCTAATGAAAAAAGCAAAGATATTTAACAAATTTCAGATATGCAAGTTTTAGAAGAAATTCCAAAAGTTAATCTTAAAAGAAAAGACCATTCAGAATCATATATTATTTCACTGAGTCAGTGTAAAAATTAGACAACTTTTCTTGACACAGTATTTTCTGAGCATATTCAATTGGATAAGTTAAGGCTTTATTCAAAATATTTTACGTCTTTCTTCAAATGAAAAAATTGTATGCCCATTTTTGTTTATTTTATATAACAAAATTATACTAAAAATATAAATAAATCAACAAAAAGTCACTAGAATTTCAATTGATTTGAGTTATTACTTGTCACTCTCACTTTCACTTTCACAGAAATAATGATTCGAAGAAATCAACATTTTCACGATTTTAGTTGAAATGGAATTTAAACTGGAAGGGACTGCCATGGAAACTCTGGAAATGATGGAAATTTTTCATATTATCTCTTCCTGACTCAGGGTCTAAGGGATCTTCACCCGAATCGAACTGTCGTCTTTTTTCATCATCAGTCAACACCTGGAACAAAGAGAAAATAATGGTATCTTCCCGAATTATTAAGTGCAGCTTCTGAAGCATTGTTAATTTTCATTGCAGTTTTCATCAACTGTGATCAAACCCACTTTGAACATAGATTTCTCATGGAAGAATGTTCATGCAAAAATGGAATTCACCTCCTCCAGATGTTTGTAAGGTGTCAACTACATGTATAGAAAGCACTTATCTAAAATACTAATTGTGTTTGATCAATTAATAGTTACTTACTTCTTTCGCAGCTGCAATATCAATGAACTTCTTCTCTGCAATTTTCTTCATTTTCTCATCATTGGTATAGTTATCTGGATGCCATTTTTGGGCCATTTTCCTGTAAGCTTTGACGATTTCTTTCTTAGAAGCTGTTCTCCTAACTTCCAGAATTTTATAGTAATCTCGCTTTTCCGATTGTTTTTGTCTATTTTCCGCTTTGCCCAAGCCCTCCTTTGCTCTTTCATTGTGAGAATCAATCTCTAGTGCTTGCCTGAAGTACAAAAATAAATCATCAAGAAAAAGTGATTGAAATTATTTACATCATCTTCCATTTTAAAAATATTTGTTCATTTAGAAAACTGATATGATACTTACCTATAGTCCCTAATGGCATCATCGTACATATCAGTTTGAAGATAAGCTTCTGCTCTATCACAGTAAATATTGACATCGTCCCCTAGCTCCAGGGCTTCTGAACAATATTGTATGGCTTCTGTAGATTGTTCGCTTCCAGAATAACAAGCGCAAAGCAATTTTTTCCCTTCAAATATTATGTTGGTGACTTCTTTCTCATTTTTAAGAACCTTTTCTGCATTTGATATGCATTCAGTATATTGTTTTTCCTCCAATGCGGTTTCAGCCTCTGATAGATAAAGGGTAAGTTTTGTAGACTTTTAATTTGTCATCTTTACTCAATATTAGGGATTTGTGATCTTCAAATTTATATCTCTCAACGTGAATATGTCATTTTCTTGCATTGTTGCTATATTTTAATTTCATATAATTGAAACATTAATACGAACTACCTGAATTTGAAAATTATTATATATACAAGTGCTGCCCTATATGAATTGAAAATATTTCAGCCAAAGACTAACAATAAGATTGGTGACCTCTAGAAGTTAATCTTAAATCTATATTGAATATGGAAGTGGGTTCTAAAGCTACAAATAATGTACCTTCTGTCCAAAAATCTTCAGTTCTTTTTAAATAAAACACAAAATATTTATTCTTTATCCAAATTCATTTTATCTTCTTCAAAATAATCACCATTATAAGCGATACGCACATGCCAATGTTTTTTCCACTCTTCGAACGCTCCCGTAAATGCTCTTTTGGTATGGCCTTCAGTTCACGCTGCGAATTTGTTCTGATATCTTCTATGGTGTCGAAACGAGATCCACGATATGGTGATTTGACCCATGGGAACAGGAAGAAGTCACACGGTGCCAAATCGGAAGAATACGATGCTTGTGGAACGATATTGGTGCAATTTTTGGCCAAAAACTCATGCACAAGCATTGAAGTGTGTGCGCCTGCATTGTCATAATGCAAAAGCCAATTTTTGTTCTTCCACAAATCTGGCCTCTTTCTGCGTATAGCCTCACGCAAACGACACATAACGCCTTAATAATATTGTTTGTTGACTGTCGGTCAGGTAAAAATTCCTGATGCACTACACCTTGAAAATCAAAGAAAATAGTCAACAAAACCTTGATTTTCGATCGACTTTGGCGCTCACTTTTCGGATTTGGCTGGCCTTCCAAGCGCCATTCAGATGATTGTTGCTCGGTTTTTCATGTCAAACTCATACGCCTAACTCTCATCACCAGCAATGATGCGTTTGAGGCAAGTAGGATCGTCGACCGGTTGAAATCATCTCTTCAGCAACAAATGCGACGGTCTTTCTGTTCAAATGAGAGCTGCCTAGGCACCAATCGAGCTGACACGCGCCTCATGTCCAAATTTTCCAATAAAATGTTATGAGCGCTCGATTTAGAGATGTGGAGTTTACGTGCCAACCCTCTGACGCTTAAACGACGGTTTGCAAGCACTAATTCGTTGGCTTTCAACTTGAGATGAATTTGTCTTTGAACCTTCTATGCCATTCAAATACAGGGTTACGCGGCATAGGATTATCGGAAAATCCTTTTTGCACCATTTCAAACGTTCTGGACGCGTTAAACCCGTCCAAAACCCCGAATTTAATGCTAATTATTTGATCGATATTTATAGACATGATACAATTCGCCGTAACACACAAACAAGCGTCTAAAGTCAGCTCAATATTTCTTTTATTGATGTGGAAAATGTTATAACACTTCCTCCAGAGATGACAGACAGTACCACCAACATGTCAAAAAAAGTTTTCGAAATTAGTTAAGCGGGAAAATTTAAAATGAAAAAGTACTGAAAAACTTTACAAATAATGTCATTCAGAACATTGATCATTCATCATTTGTATTCTAGAAAAATCAATTAAACATTAAAGGATCTGGTTAGAAAAATTGAGAATATAGGACATTATTTCTTAATAGAGATTAATGATGTACAAAAATGCATAGAGATATAAATTTCAAGAGTTCCGATCTACAGGTTTTTCAAAATGATGATTTTTCCAACAAGAATGAGGATTAGTTTCATACTTAAATTGAGTATTAAGCATTGGTCAATTTAGACTGAATCTGATACTTTTATCAAATGTAAAATGACACTCGACCGGTAATTTTATCCTGAGTTGTCAAAAATTTTTGACCCACGCAAACATTTATTAATTTTATTGTCATTTGGAAAATTTAAATGCAATTGATATTGTAACTGAAAAACTTCACTAGTTAATTATAAAAAAAGATAATAAGGGGTGGATAAGGTAATCCTGCAGAATTCACACCTATCACTGCGTACTCGGATTCGAGACGATCAGCTGTCAACCCGATCCAGTTCGAATCTGGGCCCGGGTTGCCGGATGGCATAACTGTCACCGAAATTCAAATGGGAATCTTTTTGAACCTAATCTAACCTAACCTAATTTTACCTAAAACCTATCCTACTAACCTATTCATTCCAAATTTAAATTAAGTTCAAGGTTCGGTTAGATTAGTTAGGTTTGGTTTGAAGAGATTTCCATTTGAATTTCCCTCTCTGTTATGACGGGAGATAGCGAGTGCTTCACTATTATCGGGATCATGAAACTCTTCTACTTCCTGCACGGCGCCCATATGGACAGGACTCAGGCCGTTTGGCCCGTGTTTTGTTGAGTTATTTGTCTTGCAAAAACTTTCTGATGAAGCTTGCAAGACTGTTGTAGGGGGCCTTCTAGATCATCCGGGCGCTGGGTGTTTCAGCGTCCAAGGTGTTCAGTCTGGTTTCCTTATGAGAGGGACATTCGAAGAGTATGTGTTCCGTTGTTTCATCATTTTCTAGGCAACCATGGAATTGTGTGGTTTCCGATAGTTTCATGACGTGTAGATGTTTGCTGAGTTGGTGTTCCGTTATTAGGCCCACTACCATCCCAACAGACTTTTCTTTGATTGTGGCCCTTTTATGAGCCTTTTTGACTGTCTCAGTTTCCAAAATGCCTGCCCAGTAGTTTTGGTCCACGGTGGTGTTCCAGTTTTGAAAGAAAGAGAGCACATGAGTCTATGGGATGGTCAGAATTGGTTCTGGTCCCATCGGTCTGACAGTTGTTGCCTTTCTAGCGAGGCTGTCTGCTATCTCGTTTTCTCGATGCCCTGATGGACTGGGCACCAAATCAGAGTGACTCTGTTTGTAGCACTGAGTTGTCGAAGTGCTGTTATGCATTCGTCAACCAGTTAGCATGTAACCTTTGTATCTTTCAGATATCCAAGAGCGTTTTGGCTATCAGAGCATATCTAGATGTATGAGTCTCTATAGGTCTTGTGTAGGTTTTCCTGTACGCATTGGAGAATAGCAAATATTTCTGCGTATGTTACGGTGACGTTGTCTCCCAGCGCAATCATGTTTACCCTAGGGCTGTGAACGCCGAAGCCTGTACCCATCCTGGTTTTCTAACCAGGTGGGGACCTGTGGGGTGAGTAAGGCGTGGGGTGTGGTCCAAATTTCTTTTGGTGGAATAACGATTTTGTAGGGTTCGTCACAGTAGTATGTGGCTCTCGTTTGATCTCCTCTTGTGAGGAGATCAGGTTGGAGTTCTCTAATTTTGTTCAGGGATGTGGAGTGTCTAGAGATTGGATTTCTGTCTCTCCACATACCTCCCTCTCACAGTCTCAAAGAGGCCCTCATGGACACCGCCTCCACCATTATGTGTACTGGAGGGATGCCCAGAAGATACTCCATAGAGGCCGTGGGTGTGGATCTCAAGGCTACCGTGACCGCCAGACATGTTTGCCTTTGGATCTCGTTGATTTTGTTCCGTTTCATCCTTTTTTCCAGTGCAAGTCACCATACGATGGCCACATAGGTTAGCAGCGGTCTTATCACTGTTATGTATAGCCAATATATATTATATAATGAAACTCTGCAAAAACAAAAAAATCTTAACAGACTTTCTTCGTGGAATTAATTCCCTATCAGAAATCAACAACTCTCATGCCCTATCGGTCTGGTAATCTGGCAACCCAGTCCCAGATTCGAAAACGATCAGGTTGAAAGCTGATCGTCTCGTATCCGAGTGTGCAAGAGATAGGTGTGAATTCTGCTGGATTACCAGTGGATAATTTGCACATATGAAAATAATTTATTTAGAATTTCAACTTACCAGTGAGAAATTTTTCGACCTTCTTTATTTTCTTATAAAATGGAAAACAATCTTTATCATCAGGATCCAATTTCAAACATTCCCTTATACTTTTCAGAGCTTCCGTTGCATGTCCCATTTTATACAAAAGCTGAGATAATTTGAAGAAACCTTCTGTATTATCACTCTGTAATTTTGTAGTAGATCTTATATCAGATACGGCTGCCATGTAATCATTATTGGCCAGATGCATTTCCGCTCGAAGTTCATATAAAGAAGCTGCCCATGGACTTGTTTCAAGAGCTTCTGTGACTAGTTGAATGGCATTTATGTAATCATCATGACCATAGTAATATTCGGCAGCTCTTTTACGTTCTTTTGCTGGGTCTATCCTCTCCAAGTATTCATTAGCTTCTACATTGTATGGATCACTTCGTAACTGAAAAATATAGAAACAGTAAATGACTGTCAATTACTTCGCAACTATATCATCAACTTACCACATTATAAAAGTCTAATTGTGCAAGATCATAATTAGCTTGTTTTAAATGAATAATTCCTCTATTTACTTTGGCTGGAGTAAAGTCGGGATTGAGATCCAGAACTCGGTCCAAATCACTGAGAGCATTTTTGGCTTTACCTAGAGCTAGATATACCGTACCTCTTTTAAAGTAAGTTAAATAATTTGAAGGATCTCCATCTGAAACGATTTGAATTTTTGTTATCTACGTCCATATTTAATGAACGAGTAAAACATACATTCATTTCATCTATTAAGGAAATTATTAGCTACTCACCTACAGCTGAGTGATAATGACTCAAAGCATCTGCTAATTGTCCTTTCGCTAAACATTCTTTACCTAATTCTAAATGCCTATTTATTTCAGCTTGACTCGCAGCCTCTGACACTAAAATCAAAGTTTTGATAGAATAAAAAATTTAAAACATCCGACTTAAAGGTTAATCCTTACCGTCTACCACTAATTCTAAAATTAAAAGCGCCAAATAAGGTGACAATTTCATCCACAAACTAGTATAAACTTCCATCCCGTTGATATTTACAAAATTTAACATGTCTGGGCAATATTGTGTTGAATAATATCTTTCATCTCCTATACATATCTGGTAAAAAATTGTTTCTATTTCCAAAATTGACACACGAGAGCAACGAAGGGCTATTTGTTCGTGGGTTCTCCTGATTGGTCCAACGCATCAAACACGTCTGCGCTAACCTTTGCGCATTGCGTCAAACGTCAACTTGAAAATCTAATCAGAGGTGCCTTCAGTAATAGAAAAAGAAATTGAAGGTAACCCTAACCCTTGAATAGAAAATTTATTTGATCTACAAACTTTTTTCGAAAAGCAAACGTTTTCATCATATTCTCTGTCCTCTCAGTTTTATTTATCCTCGAATAGTTCGTATTTTTAACTGACTACGAGGGCTCTATACTATTTATAATATCTGTTAACACTATAAATATTCTATACTCTTAATAAATTACATAGATGTTTATTTTATTATGCGATACTTTGAATGAAATTTGCCGTTATCCATGTATAAATTCTTGTATTTGTATTTGTATTTAATATTTGTTTATTATTGTATTTATTGGGATTAGCGAAGACGATTTAGATTATTTTAGAAGAATTTATTGTCTAGTGCTTTCCTTTCCTATTTGCTGATTAAGAACTTTATATGATAAGGATTAGGAATATATTAATCATTCTTTACTTGCTTAAACAGTTTAGCCTTATTTCAAACCAAAAGAAATGTAATTGTACACACCATATGCAGCATTAGTTAGACCAACTTGTAATGTGTGTTGCATACATCAACTTTTTGGCAAATGCATAAAATAGTAATTGTATAAATTTTTTCATATTTATTTGATTTAAAACATAATCGTACGATATAAATAGGTTCATCAAACATGAATATTGGGTGTTACGAAGTTGTCCTATGATGTCAGCTCGATTATATTGAAAACAAAAACGCCTGGAAGTAACATATGTCTGTTTCCGTTCGATTAGGAAACCTTTAAAACACCTGGCTTGATTATATTCGAGATTATGAATGAAAATATTCTTCGGCAAAAAATTTCCAAAGACTATAAACATAAAAAAATGTCGTAGTTGTGAGTATCTGATTATAATAAAAATTTATTTTCAGATATTTACCCTTTTGGTGATTAAGCATATGTTATTCATTTAATTCTAGCTCTAACGGTCTCACACCTATAATTTTATTTTTTCCAAGGGGCGCATATTATAATGTAATCAAGTATTTTTTGGTAATTATACGGTATAGTGTCGATAGTCAGAATTCACTGAAAAATGTTTACTTACTAATTTTGGGACTCAAAATCCAAATCTGAAATCGTTTTGCCCCGGAAGGCTAACGTTTAAGAAATCATTCAACCTCTATCATTGCTTCAATAAATGCCTTGTTACTATTACAATGGATAATATATACACACATGTACCATTAATTAATAATTCTACCCTCAAATATACATTAATTTCTTATTAGAATGATTTTCGATTCGAATGTTAATTTTCTAGACAGTGAACCCGCCATATTTACAATGTTTTCAAGTTACATGTTATACGCCAGGATGCTCAAACTTGAACTGCTGCGAGGCTGCAAGTATGTGTGATGCAGGGTTGTCGCACATACACGATATACCCTACCTATCTAACTACCTAGGAAGGGTGTACCGTAGCATATATAGATATTAGCTTTCCGCACAATATACATTATTTTAGTCAAGGTTTGGGTTATATGCTTAGCCGAGGTGCCTGGTTCGAATCCGGGTTCAAGTCATGGATGTTGTCCTTGAACAAAAAAGTGAATTTGACAAAGACATACATAGAGATTGGACACATAACCATAGTTGTTGGTCCATAACCTCTGAAGGCCAGATAACTTGTAATCCTGAGAGGTGGCAGTTATCATTGCACGGTCTAGGTGAGTGGTTCGGAGTCCACTATAAACTGTAGGTCCATAGAAAAAACAAACAAGGTTTGGGTTAGGTTTAGTTAGCTTCTTCTCTATAATATCAATGAAAAAACTCATAGTTATTTAAAATTGCGAGTTTATTAGTTGTTACAAAACAAAAGAGTTACATATGGTGTTAAACTTAACTAAGGAGTGACTTTGGATGTTGAAACGTGGCACTGTATGTCCTCAGCATACTTTTCATAAGGTGGTACGTAACCACTGAGTGCTAATCGCAAGCATGATGACATGATCGTCAGTTAGTCGATTGCGATATTTTGACTTAATTATCTTCATTTCAGAAAATGCAGACTCGCACAAGTAACTCGACCCAAACATTGCCGTCAGTTAAAGGGCAATTTATCTTCAGATTTAAAACACCAGAAATTTGTATCAGATGCTGTAACTTTGAGATGTATATCTGATATAATATGCACCAACTCATTTGCAACAGAACATGAGTTCATATTAAACTGACTTCCTATTTCAGTAGCTAATTCCTCAATGTTTTTACATGAAACAGGATAACTCATAAATGATGCTATATTTGCCAATTTACTGCAACCATAAAACTAATTTCGAATTGTCCCAAAATATTTATTAATTCAGCCTCATAGGTATCATAATTCAACTGAGGAACCCTTGCTTTCAAAGACGGAAAATGTTTCAGATTCTTTCTTTTCAGTGGATCTATAAGTTGCAATTTACGTTTGTGTTTACTGCGCTAATGATCTCAATAATAGTTTTTCCTTTACCTTGAAGCTCCAAATTAATGGTGTTAAGTGCATTGTGATGTTAGTCAAAAATGCCAAATCAGTCAGCCATTTTTCGTTTTTCAACATCTGAGTGTCATCACCTCTTTCGTCTAGAAAAGCTGTTATTTCGGGCAATAATTCTTGAAACCTTTCTAGGAATTTTCCGCCTGAAGTCCGTGTGAAGAACTAAATCAGTGTGTTCAGCTGACTCCCTATCTTCCAACTGTAACTCAAAGAGCCGCCGTTGCAAGCTACGTTCACGGATGGAATTCACAATTTTTGTTGCAATGCCCATAATTTCCTCCGTGTTTAAAACTTTTGAACACAAAACTTGTTGATGTATAATGCAATGGAATGAAAAAAATGAAGGTAAATCTTCATTAGCTCGACACAATGCCACAAAACCGTTTTGGTTTCCAGTCATTGCTGGTGCTCCATCGGTTGTAATGTACACTAATTTATATATTGGTAGCTTGTAGTTTTTTACAAAATTGAAGAAAACCTCATATATATCTTCGCCACGGGTCTTCCCCTTCAGAGGAATAATTGTCAAAAATTCTTCCTTAGCGAACATGTCATTGAATACCATCCGAATAAAAATACACAGCTGGGAAGTGTCTGTCATATCGGTGGATTGGCCGAACTGTAAAGAAAAGTATGTAAATTTCATGATATCATGTTTTAGTTTATCTGCCATGTCCTGAGTCATGACTTCAATACGCCTTGTGACAGTCGGACGAGATAACTGTAGTTCTCTAATAGCAGACATGATTTCTGTTTTATTTTCAAAATCCCCATATAAAGTCTCACTCGCTTCAATAAATGCTTCCTTTACAACCGATTCATCTTCGAATGATTTCGTGCGTTTCGCCAATATATGAAATATTTTGAATGACGCTATCGTAGCAGCTTTTGATTGTTTGGCTGGTCTTGTGAACATGGTTGGTCCTTTTTTCAAACAAGATATCAAATCACGTACTTTTCGTTTCCTTAGTTCACTCTGTGACAGAAAATCCTTTTCATAGTTTTTATGAACCGTTTTATGAAGCCTCTCTAAATTTCCACGCTTAGGTATTGCAACTGACGCTTATCCTTCACCATACAAAAGAAAAATTCTTCCTCCCAATCGTTATTAAAATGATATGTTTTAAATTTCTTCGCACTCATTTTGTACTATTTAATGATAAACTTTGTATCGATGTAGTATTGCCTTCAAATTACAATTCAGAATGACTCCAATTCATGCAGGCGCAACATTTATGTCGGCGTGAACGAAAGTATCGAATGTTTAGTCAAATGCGTCGCCCGAAATTTCTAGAAGAGTGGAAAGAATAAAAAACGCTGCTTTTCTTTGACAAGTACCGCACGTTCCTTTGATAAAGCCGCCTAGCTAGCAGAGTGTTATTTTATTACGTAATAATTTCTTGGCTAAAGTTAAGCTAGGTGAATAATTTAATAATGAGACACAATATCCTATACATGTTCACCAGAATTGTTCATAAATAATTTATGTGCAAAAATATTTCCGAGCACAACATATATACTGCAAGTTAACCTCCTCAATTACCAATAACATTCTGAAATTTCAAAGTTTTCAAGAGAAATCTAACCTAACCTAACCTAACCTCCTCAATTACCAATAACATTCTGAAATTTCAAAGTTTTCAAGAGAGCTAAACAACAATAATTTAATGAAGTTTGGATTTTTATACATTCATGCAACCTACACAAGTCAAAGTTACAGTTTTAAATTCTGAATAACATTGATCTCTACAATCTGCGATTCAACTGATGATTATTTTATATAAGTAATATACTTTTACTGAATATTCAACGACTCTAATGTTAACCAGGTGCCGTGAGCTCATACGTTACAAACAATAAATTTTCATGAAGATTATTTCGGTTTAATGGCTTCTACTGAAGCTGAATTAAATGCAATTTGGAGTCGAATATTGTCTTTAATTTAAAGCAATGAATTATTGGGCTGCCACTGATATAATGGGGTGAGAATTGAGGTTCAATCATATCTGGAAATTATGGCGGGTTAACGTCTAGACAATAAACATTCGAATTGAAAAGGTTTTAATAAGAAATTAATGTATTTTTGAGCATAGAATTAATAATTAATGGTACATGTGTGTATATATTATCCATTGTAATAGTAACAAGGCATTTTAATGAAGCAATGATAGAGGTTGAATGATATAGACAACAGGACTTACAAAAAATTTTGTTTTTTTTCATTTCTTAATTTTGAGTTTGAATGAGAACTTTCATGGAAATTCTGTTTTTTTTTTCTTAAACGATAGCCTTCCGGGGCAAAACGATTTGAGATTTGTATTCTGGATCCCAAAATTAGTAAGTAAACATTTTTTCAGTGAATTCTGACGATTGACACTATACCGTATAATTACCCATTTTTTATCGTTGAATCTCAAAACTATATTGAAAGAAAAACAGCTACGTTTTTTATTGAACAAACACTAGAAAATAGTTTGCTATTTCAATGTATAATTTTTATTTTGTATTTCAATTTGATCTTTGCGCCATCTAGAGCGTCAAATAGTAATAAGAGCTGGTTACTCTAACCTTAAAATTTGTATAAACGTCAACTTCTTTAGTATTCTTCAGTCCATAATCCATATTCCATCCTCAGGTTTTCCTCAACTATTCCGACTTTGGAGGTGCTCCCTCTTCATCCCTAGCTACTTGTTGGAGCTGTTAATTGTTGAAGATTAATTGTATTAAATTTAAGTAATTTTAAATCAAAATCTAAACGCCAAATAGAAAAATATTTGTTTATCTGCCGGCGTGTTTACTAATTGCAATCACTAAAATTCAACATGTCTCAAACAAATACAGATCTCACAGAAGAAGATGCAGCGGATCTACAATTTCCCAAAGGTTAGTTTTATTACTGTTTTTTTATACATTTTCACTTTCAGGCATGTTTTGTACTTTCAGAAACCATCCCCACACCAAATATTTCAAATTTTTATAATGTTCCTTTAAACTTGCAAACCAATGAAATCAAAAGTACTTGTTCTAATTGTTTTAACGATTTAGTTGCGCCTTATATCTTTTGTGTTGAGTGTCAGATACCCATTTGTACCTTCTGTTTCTCAAATGGTGCAGAGTTCTTGAATCATAAAAATGATCATAGCTACCAAGTATTTCGAGATGATTTTATCTTGTTTGAGAACTCAGATTGGACTGCGAAAGAGGAGATAACTATACTCCAATCTATTTTGAGGTAAGTTCATCAAATATTATTTAAAATTTCTGTTACTGAATCTTTTACTACACATCCTGTCATTCACAATACTTGTAATCAATATGATTGTTTCTAGATATGGAAATTGGAATTCTGTGGCTAATGAAATAACTAAAAGAAGTGTTAAGGAGATTAAAGAACACTATAATTATTTTTATTTGAAAAGAAGAGGATCAGATTTATTACCAAAAATTAAAGAAACTCAAAGTTCCGTTTTTCCAGAACCAATAGTTCCTTATAGATTCAGAATAAATAATTCAGAAGATCCACCTAGATTTCTTCCAAATACTAGTGGTTATAGCTCAATGGCTGGCTACAATCCTGCTCGTTCAGATTTCGAATGTGAATATGACGGTAACGCTGAAGACTTATTATCAAATTTGAAACCTATTGATCCAACTGATCCTCATTATGAGATACTCACAAAGTTGCAATGTGCTATCATTCAGTGTTATAATAGAAGACTAAAAGAACGACAAAGATGGAAAGCTATAATGAGGAAACATGGTTTGATTTTAGTTCGAAAGTGTATGAGTTGGTTATCAAGATATGAAGTTACTATTACAAAACCAGTTTATATGAAGCTAGTGCGATTTATGCAGCTGTGTGAGCCAGAATATTTTGAATTTTTGATGGAAGGCTTGCATAGGGTTGGCCAGTTAAAGCTACATATATCAAGGTAAGATTTAAACTGATAAAATTGTTTGAAAACTATATGCTTTCCTGTGTCTTCCTCCATCTCACAAAACTTGGAAATTGCGGTGAAACTTTCTATCATTTTGTGGACTTGAATTTTCAGACCACAATGCCTAGTCATCAGGCTAAACACTCATCTTCTCAGTGGGAGCTATTTTTTTTGCAGTTTTTGTATTTATCTTTCCAGAAATCCCTTCTAGGATAAAACATGTACTCATTGCCTCTCATATTTATTTATCATACTAGTTATATAATGTGAAACAAATGGTATAATAATACAGGAAATCCTCATCGAACAAAAGAATTAAAACTGCGAATGGCACATTAGGGCTATCATGCTGTGAAATATAATAAAAAAACACACATCGAAGGATGGAGAAACATAATTTGAAACTGAATTTAGATATCGCTGATGAGTGAGGGTTGCCTAGCAGCCCGGTCACTGCAACCCAGCAGTCTATTGTGGCACACTGTCCTAAATTGCATCCATGAGCTCCATCCTTCTTGTAAAGGATATATATATATATATATATATATATATATATATATATATATATATATATATATATATATATATATATATATATATATATATATATATATATATATATATATATATATATATTATATCATTCAGTGTTACTTGACTAAGGTCCGTACACTGGATTTTTCCGGAGAAAGCCTCTGACACTACTCGTTGGTACATTGATATCATTGTCTGATGATGCTATAATATGTATATATTCTGGTAGATTGATATATTCTCATAACATTTAACGTTATCCTAATATATAATTATTCCAGAATATGTTTTGATTATAATCATTGCCTGGCAATGGTATTAATTACCGGTGGTGGATTTATATTTTTCATGAAATCAGTTTGATTGCATGAACAGATATATGGGCAACTCGGGTTAAAACCTATATATATATATATATATATATATATATATATATATATATATATATATATATATATATATATATTTTGAAAAGAGAGGATTTACAAAATTTGAATAATTGTATTTACAATAAATGCTTATATCTATAATTTTGGTGTGTGTCAGAAAAACACAAGTGTGAGCTCAGGAAATATAACAGGGGAACCATACCATCTTGTATATAATTCAATAAACAAGTGAAAAAAACCTGAGGAAAAAACTCGTTTCCCTGTCGCTAGTGCACTAGCAATAGCTTGTCTGTTTATGTTGTGTTAGTGTCGTGTGTACAAAAAGAGTACCAAAGATTTTTCTGTTTAGCCGCTTCATTCTCTCTTGCATTCCATGATTTCTAAACGATGACAAGGGTGAAAGAAAGGGGGTTTGGGACAGGAATCTGTAACAATGGAAAAAGAAAACCAGCAGAAAAATATTTCAACAATCATACTTCTTATATGTCTAAACAAATCTGAGAAAAGATTTTACATAGCAATCAAGGTCATGAAAAGGACTAAGGAGATAATAAAAAAAATACATAACCTGCGATATTTCCTCAAATTCCATCTCTGTTTGACCGAGAGGGCCCCGATGGCCAGGTTCAGCCTTCCAAGTGATGCCGATTATGATCTATAGATGTTTTAGAATCATTATGGACCCAATAATCTGGGTTGACATCGCCCATATATTATTTCTTCGTGGAACTTGCTTAATTTTAAGAAAAATTTGCGAAAAAATTTTGACAGTCGTTCGAAAAATATGACATTTGTCATAAAGAATATGAGATTTGTGGGTGAGAGCTTAATAAGCTCAATCAGCTTCAGTTTGTTAGTTCCAAGTTCCTCCATCCTGACTCTGTTCCCAGCTCGGCACTTGCACATAACATGTTCCATTGATTCAATATCTTCTTCACATAGCCTACATGAAGGATCCTCAACCAATCCTAACTTGTTTAGGTGATTTCTGAGGCGACAGTGCCCCGTTAGAATGGTGGTTAGAACTCTCAGGTCCAACATAGACAGTTTAAGCCAAGCCTTGGCTCTCGCAGTGGAAGGTCCACTGATGGCAAGTCGAGCGTGTCTGAGACCTGAGAGACTCATCCAGTGCTCACGTACCTTCAGGTCCAACCATCGGTTTTTTTCCATCCTTGCAGTCTCCAGGGGAATTCCAAGCCTAGGCTCCGGTCCGATGAATCCCGAGCCTAGGCTCCGGTCCGATGAATCCCGAGCCTAGGCTCCGGTCCCAAGCCTGTTCCTCAAGCGGTCATTGAGTCCGCCTTCTCATTCCCCTCAATGGCCATCATAGAAATTAAGATGAAAATGTATAAAAGGCCTTGACGCTTAATGAGTTTCCATGAAATTAAGTACCTATTTTTCTATATTTTTGTCATAACGTTTACTATATCATTTGTCAATATTACATGACATTAGTTCACTCAAAATTGTCAAAATTATTTATTTGCTATTTCCATAATGGAAAACTTTAAAGATATAAGAAAAAATAATACTAAACTATGGATAGGCAAAAAAATATCAAAATTCAGGAAACATTACTGTGGTTTTGTCATACTCGTTTCGGCTTGCATCTATCACATCTACGTGCCCATTTGGAAACCATTCATGGTTGATGCAGAAGATCGGAGGATTGAGTCTTCTAAGATTTACGATGGAGAGACTACAAATATTTCCTCAAATTTGTGAAATTTTCTCTTGTAATTGGAATCAATGCATTTTGAGTTACGGCATCTAGCATCCAATAAATAATATAACATATATGCCTTTTATTTCAAATGAAATTTGTTTTCAGGTTGTGCAATTTCCGAGCGAAAGGAATAACAACCCTGGGAGGTGCCCAACTCTTCCTCAAACTTAAAACTCAGCATGAAGAATACAGAAAAGACCTCAAAAATTTTCAAAAACAAAGCAAGTATAATTGGAAACAAGCAGCTCAAAATATTCCAGCTCCTGCACAACTAATTTTGAATAAAAGGCGACCTGCTTTTGCCCCACTTGATATTCTTGGAATGCCAGGATATGAGAAATTGTCTGTTAAAGAAAGAGATCTTTGTTCAAATGTTAGATTAACACCAACTCTGTACTTCGATCTGAAAACTATGCTGATTGCTGAAAACAAAAAGATGGGTCACTTGAAATTGCAGACTGCTAGGAGAATGTTGAAAATTGATGTGAATAAAACTAGGAAGTTGTATGACTTTTTAGTTCAAGAAGGCTATATTTGTAAACCGTGATATGTTATTAGTTATACTATCAATATATTTAGTTTTATAATGTTTCGTAATTTAATATGTTTTTTAATCGTGCACTAACTATTATCAGGGTTTCTGCCGATGAAATAATTGTGGACATATTTTGTGAAACATGGAACAGTTAACTTGTTTTATTACGAATGGAAGAAAGAATATTTATTTACTTGCTCTACAGGGTGAGTGTGGATTAAACCGTCATACGTAACTTATTCAGAGGGAAGTTGATTTTAAGTAAAGAAAGTTTAAAAATGATTCAAGAAAGAACTTTGGTTAATTCTAATTTCCCTAAATTTGACTAGTCGACTGACAATTGAGGGAATGTTTTCTAGGTTAGTTTTCACTAATTGAACAAATTCAGGGGTGGCGCCAGGGCGTATAATCCAATTTTATTTCATATATCAATATCCGATGAATACGCGAATTTTATCGCAATATTTGTAATCACATTGAAGGCTTTTAGTCAATCAATGTATTCACACAGAGCGATAAAATTCGCGTGTTTATCGGATATTGAGATATGATGTGCATCCGGTGTAATAGCCAATCAAGTATTGGAGCGTTATCTGAGTTTGACCACTGTAACTAGCAGGCACAATGTGCAGCGTTGCGGTGAATAGTCAATCTAGTCTGGTTTCTTGAAGTTTTCTTTGTTTGATCTAGTCTTCGTCTTCATCGTTTCCCAGTGGCTTTGGTAGTCTTCTGTGTTGGTTCATTGGTTCATTGTACATGTATTCATTTATGTGTACTTGGTATGTTCCATCCAATTGATACGAATAGGTATCGGTCTGCATTGCTCTTGTGAATGGATATATAACACTGACGAGGTAAAACTACTATGTGGACCTGGTTGACAATGATTATGAAGAGTTGTTGGAAAACCAGCTTTTTCAGGGAGGAATATTTAACATTTTACTGAAGGTTGAAGGTCTTCAATAATTTTATTCTGATATTTCTTTTTGTGTCTGCTTGTTATTTTTCAATGTACTTAATTTTGACATTTTTCGACTCATTCTACGTAAAAGAGGTAATTTAAAAAAAAATCTAGAACCAATGGTTTTCGAGATGACAACTGATATTTTTGGGTTTCTTGAAAATTATCATGGAATTTTTGAGCAGGAGAATTTTTTTTGAACTATCTCTCTTACTCTTACTTGAATTCGCCAAAATCTTCAATAATTTTTGACGAAGTTTAGTGATTCTTAAAGTAAGATATTCGAATTACGTTGAAAATATCCTACCCCAAACTTCCATCTCTGTTTTTCTCATAAACTAATACGGAATTTTTAAGAATATAAATAGAATGTATCGTAGTACCTAAAAAAGGATCAAAACTGAAAAATGAAAGACCAATATCAAAGAAATTTTATTTAACTAGCCCTTCAATGGTAGCAATCGATGAACTAAATGTGAAGACAGTAATTAAAGTGGTTCTTGAGTTGATAATTTAAACAAACTTTCTTTGAGGGGCTGTACAGCCCTTAGCAAGCATTTTCAGATATATATTTTTGTCATTTTTTGTTTAAAATCAAATTTCCTATGCTTGATTCATAAAGGACAGTTTAATCCTGTCACAGTGTTTGTAATGAATATATTCATTAAAATTCAATGATATGTAGATTGAAAATATCAATAATAATTGGCTTTGTTGATCAATTATTTGTCATTTGATTGCGTTGATACATCTTTTTTGTCCAAAGCTTTGGGAGACATTTTTGTTCGTTTGAGATAAACTCATATCGTTTGTCAATGATCATCCACTGAAAAAAAAGGGTGAAACACAATGCAATGCAATTGCTGCTACGACACTACTGTGTTATATATAAACTTCAAGCAAATGGAAGCAATAAATTGACAAAGTTTTACCGATATCGAATATGGTGCCCCATCTAATTTCGATTTGAAATTATTCAATTAGCAGGTTTGGATATTTTCATTGATAATTCTTATTTATTTATCAAAGTAACTGTTGGCATGACTTTAATCAAATTCACGCAATACAATATTTTTTGTATTTAACTCCACAGGTGTTGGGTCATTACGAAAAAAGGCGACTATATAATACGGGTTTAATAACGAACGGCACCTTCAACATCACATGATCAACAAAATCACCAGTTCACAAGGAAACAATTCAATTTGGCAGCGGCGATTGTTACGAAGAGTTGTAGTAGTGAGAGAGGTCAAGTTTTTTCGTCTAATTTGAATAACAATAAGTTATCCTAAATATACTATTGGTTTTTAGATGGACCAATCCTTTTTCATGTCAACATCCTCACATATAACCACTTTACCGTCTAGCAACCCAATGTGTTGATGATCTACACAACTTTTTTTTCGGGTTTTAGTAAACTAGCTCACATAGTGGAGTGGGAACTCAGCTTTTTGTCCTGAAAGAGTTTCATATTGTAGGCCAAAGATGAATTAGTTATTTTGAAAGTCGTAATTGTATTTTCCATCTGTTCTTTGTCTTTTTCAACAAAATGAACTTATTTAACAACTTCAATGCTATCGATATGTGGATACTCTACAGTTTACCGTTAGGAAGGGATGACGCTTTCTATATTTTAAATTCTATTTTATGCAGGTGACCAGGTTTCTAGGCTGAATCTTTTGTAACAATGTTATATCAAAATAAACTTTCCGTAAACCTCTTTAATTAACATTTGGATCTAACGTTGTAGTCCATGATGAATTTGGCTGTATTTGTCAGGAGTATGGGCTGAATGGTAGTCCAGCCACTACAACTGAATGGTCTATTGTGGCACACTCTGCTTTCGACTTTCTTCAGAATCTTCATCTCTATTATAAGGGCTAGTAACATCGTGGATGAGGACTTACTAGTTCGTTCAGTTCCAGTTTGTGAAATCCAAGTTCTTTAAACCTGAGCCTCTTCATGGCCTAGCGTTCCCACATATATTGATTCATCATCGTCCTTACATAGACTTCTCTATCAATCCTAATTTTTTTAGTGGTTTCTGAGGAGACAGTGCTCCGTAAATATGGTAGTTGAAAATCTTAGCCCTAGTCTTGAGTGTTTAAGTCTCACTGTTGAAAGTTGACTGAGGGTGAGCCGGAAGTAACTAAGTCTTGTAAGTTTCAGACAGTGTTTTTACATCTACAGATTTATCCACAGATTGCTTCCCAATCTTGGGGGCTCAGATGGATGCCGAGCATAGGCTACTGCGTAAGGTACCCAGTAACCGCCCACAGGTAGCATTGAACTAAGAGCATATCTTTTAAGAAAAAGGTCTTCACATTATGAAAAATTTATATTGTATAATTCTGATAAGATTCATCAGATATATAGAAATATTTGGTGTGTGGTTTGGAACAGAATTCAAAGAACATATAATCAACGTGAACTGTTTCAGAGTTTGAGAATGCCGAAACTCTGCTTATTTCTGAGGTACACATGCTGCTGGAACATCGGAAAGCACAGAACGAATCTGCTGAAGAAGAACAGGAATTTTCTGATGTATTTATGAAAACTCTTACTTATACTAACCGTTTCAGGAAATTCAAAAATAAAGAAACAATTACTGCTGTACGAAAGTGAGTATAATGAATTATCGGTATTCTTTCTAAATATTTATTGCTTTCAAACTCAAAAACATAGCTTATTCAACCACGCGTATCTTAATAAATATTTTAATCTGTTATTTTAGTTTGCTCATGCAAAAGAAGCTCCATAAATTTGAACTGGCAGCTATAGCAAACCTTTGCCCTGAAACTACTGAAGAAGCTAAATCTCTCATTCCATCCTTAGAAGGGCGATTTGAAGATGAGGAATTACAAGCTGTTTTAGATGATATAAGAACTAAGAGAAGTTTACAATATTAAGTGATTGCTTCATGTCATATTTGTATTTTTGTATCTTCAATCTAGATGTAGGTCTTGAAACGTTTTTTTTCATTCAATTTTACAGTGAGTGGTTGTATTCATGAATTTAAAACGAATTTGTTTAATTTTTTCATGATAACGTATTAGTCAATATATTTTGTCTTAAAATACAGTAATGACATATCAGACTCTATTCTTATTCTGGAACTGTGTTACACATTTAATACCTTGCAAATTTGTTGTTATTATTGAATCAGATTGATCACTATCACTGCAGTAGGAATAAGTGAATAAGCATATCACTCATAGTTTTAATTTTTAAGTCCTAAGTTTTAATTCTGAATCCATATAGGGTGTAGTACTTGGATGATTGAAAAGAGCGGGCTAGTAAGTAATATTTCATTCCTTCTTTATTAGCATTTTTCTTTTAGTTAGTAGGATGGCACCGTGATTGTTTGAGTATCTCATTTTTGCGAATGATAATTTTATTTAGTGTCACTGCGTGATTCAATATATTTGTCATAATAAATCAATCTCACCTCCTGATACAATATTGCTTGAGGTAAATAATCTCCGAACCATTTATGCCATGCAGCCCAAAGAACATCGACAGAAGAAGCCTTTCTTAGCCCTAAATCCGCTCAAAGTGCACTAATCGATACATCCCTGCCAAATGTTCTTTCCAGTTTTATTTTTAATTGTTTGATTTTCAAAGTACCCTAGGCTTTTTCCCATTGTTTCATCACTGAATGCTGTAATAGCACATTAAATATTGAAAAAAGATTAATATCGTCAATCTTAATCTTCTGTTGGTGCATTTTTCAATTAGATTTGCTTTAGTTGTTTATTAATGCATTTCATCGTGAAACATTTTACCATATGGAAAGGATAACTCCTTTATTTTAAATTTATTTTATTGAGATGGCTGGGTTCCCAGGCTGAATCTTTTATAAGAATGATATATTAATATAAACTTTCGGTAGACCTTGTTAATGAACATTTTGATCTATAGAATTGATATATAGAAAATCAGTCCTCGCCAGAATTTCATGAAGTTATTTTAAGTGCACTTACAATCTCGCGAGAAGGCCACGATACTCCTCGATAAATTCAAAAATATATTGGTTATCGACTTTTTTATCATCTGTAACGATGCTCTCTACCATCTGTTGATACTAACGGGATATTGCGCAATGTAGCGAATGGAGGCTGCAATATTTTCCCGTTCGCGCATTATATGTTCAGTAGTTTGAATTTCGTACAATATATATTGCCTAACCTTTCAATATTTTCTACGAATGTTCAATTATTTTACACAATCATATTGGCCGTATAGGGTTGCCTCAAATTCAATAAAACAAACCAAATCAAAATTTCCATAGCCCTTATAGGAGAACGAGCTGAAGCATTCGACACTCGACAACACTGAACAGTCATATGAGATATTTCAACTCTTATTTTTAGTCGTTCCTATCATAAAAAGAGTTCCTTACTTGAAGGTGAGCTATCACGATTCAATCGACGAAACGTAGCTTGCGATTAATCATTCATGGGTATTTGCTAGCTGCTAGGAAAAGCAAAATAGTACGTTTTCGAATTGCAGGTATTTTTTCCACGTTTCTAGAACTGCTTGTAAATGTGCATCTTAAACAATTGCCAACAGAGGAATTTGTGTCAATCCAAGGGAGGAACAGCCGCAATTCTCGCAAACCATTAGATTATGCGTTGGTAATTAATACCATGGCCAGGCAATGATTATAATCAAAACATATCCTGGAATCATTATATATTAGGATAACGTTAAATGTTATGAGAATATATCAATCTACCAGAATATATACAAGCTATAGTACCAACGAGTAGTGTCAGAGGCTTGCTCCCCGGAAAAAAGTACTAACTTAGGACGGCGACGCAATCTTCGTGATGTGTATATCTAGGCAAGAGCGACTTAGAATTACCTCTTTAGTTGACGTTGATGTTGTCCATCCATGTAATTTTGGAGAACGATGTTCGTTCAGTTTGATACAATGTTGAAATTTCACTGTTATACAATTTTGGGGGTTTCATTCATTTGCTGCATATTATTAGTGTAGATCATTGTGACAACAGTAGGTCATGTGGGCACACAGATTCAGTACCATGTTGGACAGAAATAGTAAGACCACAAGGGAGTCTCTGACAATAAATTCGTATTTGGCTTAACCTTTTTCACGATAGTCAGTGTAATGGTTGGAAATGTAATGTATGGCACAAAAGTGAGTTAGCACTCTTGAACTACAAGAAAAGATCATCAGGTAAGTTTTGCTGTTTGTTCTTCCCTGGCTATGGTTTATCAGATGGATCATTATTTTATATATAATGGGTAATTGTTGAGGGTCTCATTTGACACTAAATTAGGGATTGCGTTCCTAATAGAAGTTTATCTCATGGATGGTACACAATGGTTTATTCCAAAGTCGTATACTAATGGGTATCACCTGGTTTTATTTACCATGGAAGTATCTAAAAAAGAGAAAGATCTGGAATCTCTTCATTTGAGCTAGAGGTTCGAGATCACGCGTGATCACGTGAGGCATATTGCTCTTCTGAAAACTATCCAATAGATGTAATGAATATTTGAGTGTGGAGCCCCATACATGGGTATTCCAGACCAGGTCGCATCTATGCTCTTTATAAGAGCATCAGTTGTGATGGCGTGTGTAATGCTTAGTCCCGAAAAGAATTTAGCAGAAGCAGATTTGGCAATGGCTGACACATGGTCATGTCAGCAAACTCTGGTGTTGACTGGGATGTCGAGTAGATGCGTGTTTGTTTGTGAGGCAATTCAACGTCCTTCCTTCATTAAAGGAGGTTCACCAGCAGTCACTTTTCTGAAGTACGTTGTTGATTGTGTCTTGGCCTCATTATAATTGATCAAGTTCAATCGGTCTCACTCTGATATCTTCTCCAAGCCTGAATTCAGTTAATGCTCTGTTGGCATCTTTATCGGTGTGATTCCTCAGCAGCTGACTAGAAAATGAGGACACACATGATATTGTATGTCAGATACATGCAGCTGTAAGAGTCTAATAAATATCTAATGATGTATAAATTTATCAAACGGAACTTAAATATAACTTTCAAAATTACGTTTTATCAAGAAAGACTTGCTGTGTAAACCTTATGTATTTTACAGGTATATAATAAGGGGGTAATATACAACAAAGTGAGTTGGTAGTGTTGCGAATTTCGGCCGAAAATGTGAGTGAAAGACCAGTGACAGTTAAAACGTTAAACTCTTACAATTTCAAATATATTGGATTCGTGAAAGAACAATTGCCAAAATTTCAAGACAAAAAGGACCACTCAGGGTTCGGAAGGCGGACAACGGTAGCTTTTGAAGTCAAGTGGAGCTTTTATTTCAACACAAAATGTACCATAGAACATAAAATTCATGGTATCCCAGAAATGTACCTCCTCTTCGAGTGCTTGACCGTGAGAACAAATGGCCCTAATACTCAAGGATGTTCCATGATTTAGTAATGTAGTGCGGTAGAGGTGAGGGGAGGTCTGGATCTGCAAGAGTACAGCAAAAGACAGTCATAATTAAGCATCTGAATCAAACGGGAGCTACAATTGTATTTTCTACATTAACCAGTTTTTATATATAAAACAAAAATCACTTTGATGTAACTTCTTAGTATTTGTTCGTTTAATTAAATTAATAAACTTTCAACTTAGGGACTACAGTTTTAATTTACAAATCCACAAACTCGTTTCAACAGTTGGGCTATAATAATGTAATAACTAGGGGCTTTGCATGATTTCGCTAGAAAACTTCGAATATGAGCACGATATATATGATAAAATTGCCAAATAAGGATATCGAATAAATTGTAACACTTCACCAACTATGACAGTGACAATAATTCATTCGTGAAAGGTGTCCTTGTAATATCTCTTCAAAAATCTTACATATAATTCAAATTTTCAATAACAACCGCAAATGCATATCAGAATAATTACTTTATTTGACATTAAACTTTAGAGCTGGAACCGCATACTGGCGCAATAATCTGCATAAATATGTTAAATACAAATTGGATTTCTCAACACTACGGATTAGATGAACAATTTAATAGCATATTATATTTGTAAGATAAATATATTTGAAATAATATTGGGAAACTGGTTCGGTATTCACATATAACTTGTTTTCCTAACTAATTATTGGAATAAGATTATTGCTTGTATTTTACTTGGTAGTCTGATTTCGTTGAAATTTTTATGAAATTATAATTTTCTATTAACTTGGTTATACTTATTGAGATGTACACAGAATTGTATTTCATCTATAAGAGGAGTACTCAGGTAGAAAAAAGCTTAAGACAACTTTAAACGGGTAAAATTTCAGCTAGTGAAGGCTTTGAGACAAACTACTTCTCTCTTGTACGAATTTAAAACTCGATGGAAAAGTAAATGCGATGTTCACAATAATTGTGTTAGATTTGCTTTCTTAGTATGATACAAATGTCTCAGGAATATTGAAACGAATAAATGAATAATGAAATGTTTACTATATACAGATTTGAACAAAAATGAACAAATTTCCTATATACATCAGGAATTATAAAATAAATACAGTCAACGTGATGAGGAGTTCCATGAATGGAATGTAGAGATCTCAGGTGAATAGTTAATCAATAAATTCCTCCCAACTTTTGGATGGTTAATGGGTGAATAGCCTTGCCTATTCTGGAAACAACAGCATTGAAACCATTTACTTTGTCGGCTGTATATTTCACAACACGAATTGTGCCATCTGGTTCAGCAACTGAATATTGACCTTGAACTGAATCTCCTAGTCTTACTTCACTCTGTTCTTTGTTGTCTCCAGTTTTTGGATCAGCAACACCATATTTGAACTCATATTTTGCTGGAGTCTGGAACAATAATCATGAAAATTTTTAAGTATAAAATTGAAAGGCATGGATCCAAATTGTTTGCCAAAGTTGGGACAAATCTGGCAAACAAAAATACTCATTTTGAAGTTCATTCTAATATTTTGTAGAATAGAATAACCTTCAAAAAACCATTTCATGAAAAGGTGACAGCAACTTCTTCAATGGTGAAGGTGAAATTACTTATATGCTTCATTGTTTCTGACCATGTGTTTTTTGAAACTTGATAAGATTAAATATCAATATTTTGCTAAAGATGCGGTAGATTAATGAAACTACATCTAGAACAAAGAACGAATTGGAATACACTTCAAAAAACCTTCTGAACAGTTGGAAAATGATACGCTGAATGGATAGATTTTATGAAAGAATCGTTTTCTCTTGCAATAGTCTAAAAACTAAACACAATGATTGAAGGAAAGCTGGATGTTTCTTCAATATTGACGTTGGAGTGGAATGATATTGTTTGATACATTTCACTGTATATAGATATATATTTTTATAAAATTATTTGATTGAATGAATTATGTTTTTCTTTTAAAGTTGCAACAAGTGAAGGCAACACTAGGACCAAGACAAGTGATTGAAAATACTCGAAGAGATATAACGTAGAATTTGAACTACTTATTGAAAGTCTTTTTCAGTAAGATTTTTTGTACAAGACTTTTCAGTAAGACTTTTTGTAGAACCTTGTCTAATTAATTGATGAGTCATATTTCTTCATTAACTTACATAGTAGTCCACAGTTTTTTCTTCTAATCCAGAAATAACACCACCACCAAGTCCAATACCTCCTCCAAGTCCAATGCCACCTAAACCAAGATTCGTGATAGCATAAGATCCTGCTAATCCAGCACTAGCAGCTGCTGCAAGAAGAGCCAAGACAAGGATCTGAAAAGAGACTAAATTTCGAACACGACTACACCTCGAAAATATTCGTTTTGTGATACATTGATATATAAATATAGAATGCTTTAGATGTATGTTAATATGCCAAATATCTGTGTTACATAATGAGTGAGTCAATAAATTTTTCCTTCTGATCCTTGATCAGCAGTACATTATTTGTAGATACATACAAGAGAAAAGAAGGAAGATTTTACTCAGTTATAATATCTACAGCAAAATGAGTTGAAATTTCATTTGCATGACGGAGATTGCTTGAATTGCTGTTTCTTCAAAAAGAAACTTCAAAGGAAAACAGGGTGTTGAATGGTAGATGTTAAGTCATTGAGACCTTAAAATATACACCTGAATGAGCATTTAAAGGACAACCTCCATCTCTTTAAACCAACTGTGGTATAAAATATGATGAACACAACCCAGACAGAGATTTGTCGTTCTGTTAGCATCATACTCAACATCTCCAGTAGCTAGATGATGGTCTGGTGCTTTAGAAAATGTCATCGTTGAATCCTACTCCTTAGAAAGAGTTATGGTAACTAATAGTTACACCTGATACCACTTCAATATGAAGGAGAATTCACTACCATATCACGCAAATGTGTTGATGAATTTCTGAATAAGGTTTTCTGGATGTAGGGTTGGACGACCGAATATTTTAACACTCGTCTCAACAACAGTGGGCTTTTTAGGAAGTATTTAGTATCGGTCGATTTTATATTAAAACAAACAACAGTGGGCTTTTTAGGAAGTATTTAGTATCGGTCGATTTTATATTAAAACAAATCTAGATAATAATTGATTGAAACAAGATATTTCAAAGAACTGCTTTGAAGCAATTTTAATTAAATTCTACTTTCTGTGAAATACGAAAAAGCGTAGGAAATATTTCACCTTTCGAGATCTTTGGTAATTGATGGTACCCCATTTTCGAAGAGATAAGCTCATTTGTTGGTTATAAAAAATGGAATTTATTGACATTTCTCCTTTTGAGATAGAATCTCTTCAAACATCCACTCTATGTTCATTATGCTCTATATTACGGAGTACCTAGTATTATTTTTAAAAACGAGGGGGTCCCGTATCCTCTTCAACCTTGCCTGGCGCTCCTCTCATATTCGACAGAAGATCAAATTTGTCGAGTATGTGGCAGTTCCTCTTTGTCTTCGCAGAACGATAAGCTAGCGCTTTCAGAACTCCCTTTCATATGTTGTGATAATTCACTTCAGTGTATCCGTAAATTAGGGCTACCACTGTTTTTACCTCTCCTTTGCTCAGTCGTAGATGAATTGAGGACCAATTTCTGTGCTGGTTTTTGGTTCTTTGTTCATTCTCATCTGCATTAGAGTGGTAAAGTAGTTCTTATTTCTCTTACGTCTATACACATCTGCTTCTGCATAGTCCTTTTCTGGATCTATCATATAAGAATTCACCATCATCAGGCAAGTTTGTTTTTTTCACTTGACCAGTTTTTGCTGCTTGGGACATTGATTCTGTATTTGTTATTGAATAGGTTATTTCAGATCCTCCCATCCCAGGACATGCCTAGAATTCCCCCATCTATGAATTTCTTTGACTTTATTTTTTGATATTGAATACTTGATTATGTTTGTATTTTTAACGATAAAATGTTTTTGTAGCGAGTATCTTGATGCTTTGATGCCGATTCTGCATCAATCTTTTCCAGGATCACCTTGTCCTGTTTCCGGTTTATCCTTCTTTACCAAGCCACATCTGCATAAACTAGCTTTGACAGATGACTGTCTCGTATATCCGCACTAGAACCAAGGGTTTCACACCTCTAGCCTCCTATGGCTCATTTGAGCTATATATAGTGTCAGTGTGCTCTTTTGGCGATGAATAATGATACGAATTACCTAGATGAGGCTCGAGGCGACTTTTTTTCTTTAACATGGTGCTGATTTTTTCATCGAACAGTGGATGTGTATAGAGGATATAGATGACACCAAGAAGATTCGGATTGTTACTTGACATGAGAGTGAAATCATTTTCATTAAAAATCCTCAGAAATTGTAGAACAATTGAAACTTGCAACAGATCCTTGATGCTAAAAATAACATTGACCATTGCAAGCAAAACTTCTGCCAATTATCTCAACGTGAGTGGGCCTGACATTCATTTTTTTAAAAGGCATAGTGGATGTGAATCAACAAGATGGATACATCGAAAAAAGCATCTTCCCATATATGAAGATGAATTGTATTCCAGCAATTCATAACACCGAAACGCGTAAAAATGTTTACAGCTATTAATTTATTTCAGGAAGGTTCTAATCATAGTATTATTCACGAAGAACACTTCACTACTACATTACGCAGGATGTCTTCAACACCTACTCAGTGTTAGTACACACAAGGTAATGAAATCTTTGGTAAAACATATACCTTGCTGTCAGTGGCTGGATATCTTCGATCACCGAAACCTACCTGTGGAGGGCGCGGGTTAGTAAGTACCTGATTCAGTAACTTCTTGGGATCACTTCACGTTTTAACTTTCTTTAACTATAAATCGGACCATAGATTTTACAGGAATTCAATAAAATGATCGAATGCCTTCGAATTCGTCTAGCCTATCTGCTGGCGTACAAGAAAGCTTTTTTTGCCAAGCAAAGATAGGCTTTTCAAACGGTAATCATTTAAGGCAATGATTTTTTTGTTTAGTTGTGAACAACGGTGGTAGAATGGATTACCTAGACATTCTGAAAAGAAGGCTAGTGAATGCAAATATGGACTACATGTGTTATATATTTTTGGAAAGGAAAGCCTAAGTCTCACATTAAAAAATTGTTTACATTATAACTCGAAAACCGCTCTGCCGAATTTTTTGCATGTCACTGAAATTTGCTCACCCTTCAGAGAGCATTTGAGTTCTTCTCAAATTTCAGTGCAGGCCCATTTGTATTGGAATTATGGGAAAATAAGGCAATAATACCCAATAATATTTCACAAAATTTGCTTTAGTTAGATTTCCTTATAGTCAATAAATATTTCCTTTCGAGTCTCAATATTGAACGAAAACAAAATTCGATGAAAAAATCTGTGAAAACCGAATAGAAGGATGATAACGCGCATGGTCCACTTTGAAAAAGTCACCGTCGTGAGACCGTTACGTATTACTTTCTAGAGACAACCTTTCAGTGACGTCATCCACAGCTATACATGTGCCCTTCAAGCACTATGACAAACTTTGAGAGGTGATTCCTTAAGAAATTCTAACTTAAATAAGAGAGCTATTCTGTGGTGTAACCATAGATCGAATGAAATATATATTTTGTTGTACAGAAGGTGACATTCGTAACCATAGAAAATGATTATCAAGAACGTTGAGTCACTTTTGATAAATAAATGTCAGAATTTTGATAGATAATTATTGTTTCGAAGCCTTGAATTCCTTGAACTAAAAATGAATTCCTTCAGTAATGAAGAATAGGTAGATATGATGTTTATGGTTTTTGCGATGGAAACGGACAACAAGCTGCTAGAGTATACCCATGGAGACTACATAAGGAGCACGCAATCAAGTGTTGCATTTGCCAGAGTATTCCTATACATGAAAGTCTAACGGGCTGAGATCGGGTTACCGTGGTGGCCTCAAGATCCTCAAAGACATCCTCCTATTCGTACAGTTTTTACTTCGGTATTTAGAAGCCATAGGGAAACGGGAAAATTTCTGCCACAACATGTATGACCTCGTCAACTCAATCTACAAAATGAGAAGTACATTATATAGACTGTGTTGAACATAATCCTTCAATAAGTATTCGGCGTATTGCAGTCAGTTCCAAATGCCCCGAAGTGTCGTGTGGCGTTTTTTGAAAAGAGATGAACTGCACTCTTATCATCCACAGGGAGTGCAAACTGCACTCTTATCATCCACAGGGAGTGCAGGAAATTCATATTTTGCCGCTGGATTTTGCAGCAACATGCTCAAGATGCAGATCTCAATCCCAAGATTTTATGGTCTGATGAATTATGCTTCACAAGAGATAGTATAATTTACATAACGATCATTTATGGACCCAGTAGGTTCCAAATGCGGTTAGGCGAAGATGTTTTCAAAGGAAGTTCTGTATCAAGGCTTAGGCTCGTCTTTATATTAATACACACACCACAAAAATTGTCGCATCACCTGGTATTCTGAATTCCACAATCAATTAAGCAGCTCGATCGCAGTTTCTTTGTCAACATATGTTTTTGGACATATGAGGGGAAAAAATCTTATCTATGTAGTAACATTTGTTTCCATATGATCTCAAACACGTCTGATGAGTTCATTTGACTATCAGTATTCATTCAATTTCTCTTCAGTTTTCACGCTAAATTAATACAAGTTTTCTGTGTTTCTTGTTGATTTTTGAATCTTTGAAATTATTGTAATGGCTGCTGAAAGTCCTGGACGCTATTTGAGTGATCATGAAGTGGTAAGAACTGACTTGTTGAATGTTAACCAAAGCACTATTTCAAGAGCAATTAATCGATACCACGAAACAGATGAATATGGAAGAAGGGCCGGACAGGAAAGAAATCGGATAACAACACCAGTTGGCGATCGTTGGCTTCGTTTAACTGCATTAAGAGTTCGGCACTGTACAGCTAGAATGCTACAGAATGAACTTGTACTTTCCAGAAATGTGCATATTTCATTGCAAACTCTAGGAACAGGCTCAGAGAAGACGATATCAGACCAAGGGTGGCTTCTACCGTCCCGCGTTTCACCAGAGAGCATCGAGTTCCAAGACTTCAGTTTGCGAGGGAACATGTAAATTGGTTCAATGTTCTCTTTTCCGACGAGTCCAAGTTATGTCTAGTATCAAACGATAGACGCATGCCTATATACAGACGACCTGGGGAACGGTATCAGCAATGCAATATCCAGCAAACCGAAAACTTCGGAAAGGGGCTCAGTAATGGTGTGGGGAGGCATTTTTTTCCATGGTCGAACGAGTTAGTCCTAGTGAATGATGGAAGAATGACAGCGGCCAGATACATCGCAGATATCCTTGAACCCCGTGTTGTACCTTTGGAGCATTGATTGGCGAAAACTTCATTTATATGCATGATAATGCTCGGCCTCATGCAGCTAGAGTAGCTACAGAATTTCTGCAAAATGCCGAAATTGATATTTTAAGAAGTCCCGACTTGAATCCCATAGAACATGTTTGGGACAACATGGGGTGGCAAATTCCGCAACGTAGGATGCCTTGTAGAACACTCCAACAACTAGAAAATCTGCTTCCTGAAATTCGGAACTCAGTGACTCAAGAGTACATCCAAAATTTGTTTGAGAGGCTTCCGTATACTGACAGTAATTAGGGCTCGGGGAGGAAACACTCGATTTTGAAAATGATTAGTAACCATTCGATGTTAGTTGATTGGTCTCTTCGCGAATGTTTGAAGATGGTAGAATTTTTTAATTTTTCATTAACTCGAAATTTGTTGATATTCTCCATCATAAACTCATCCCTATTGAATGATATCTTCTTATTTTACACTTCAGAAAGTTACCCAGCTACTCTTGAATGACCAACCTAAAAGTTTATAGAGTATTGTCGTAAAAGTAGGGTGATGCGACAACTTTTGAGGGGCTTGTGTCTTCTTGTCCATTTACATTTTAAATAAGAGTTTGAATGCTTCTCGAAATTTTCTACAGAACACGTTATTCAATTTGCTTGTTTATGTTCCGCTAAATTTTATTCAGGATATATATTTTCAACATGATGGAGTACCTCCACGTCAAGAATAGTTGTTGCGTGGATGAATGAATGTTTTCCAACTAGTTGAATTCATAGGGTAGGTCCAATTGCTGGGCCACTACGGTCACCGGATCTCAACCCTTTAGGCTTTCATGTATGAAAATTCATGCCAAAAGAATAAGAAATAACAATTCTTCGTGGATGTGAGCTATGCATTCATGTTAGAGGCATGCAACTCTTATTATGATTAATGTGACTTTAATTATCCATTTTGTTCATTTCTTTCTTTAATGAATTTTCACAACTTTGAAACAAATGTCAATTCAAAATTATTTGTCAATCTTTTTGATCGAAATAATCATAATTAATATGGTTGCCCTACCTAACTCTACTACCACACAAGCGGAATTTTGGGCTTTGGCTAGTTTGCTATGAAATAGAAATTTCGAACAGGATATTCAATAAGGACTGAAGAATACCTCAAAAAAGTTCCTCAAGATCGATGGACAAGAAAAAATGGACGCTATTAAATCAGGTAGTACCTATAATTTTTTCTGGTTATCAGTTGAACTGCAGAAAGTGATATAATAATTTACCCTTTTTCTATGTGAACAATGAAAAAGAATAGAGGAAAATCTTACTTGATAGAACATTTTGAAGATTATGGTACGAGGTGTTTGCTGCACAATTCGAACAATTGTATTGAACTGCCGAAGTAGATAATGTTAGGGCCTTATATATCGAAGGAATTAGATGACGTTCTCTTGGGGGACATGCATCGAAATGCATGTTATTTTATGCATAATTAATAAACTCAGTAAAATTCATAAACGCAATCGGAACCCGTATTGCAGGATTCTGAATTGTTTGAATATCTAAACAATGTTCATACCAACGGAATATACATTTTCCTGCTCCAAAATCAGGTCAACCATGTCGCAAAGTTAAATTTTTGTGGTCTTTGTTATCAAGTTTAGTGCAGTTGCTTGCAATAAATAAATTTATCCACTCGAATATGTTCGATCAAGATCTGATATTGCATCATTTTAACACCTTGATATTAGAATTTCGGTTTCACTTAATTCTAAGGAATCTGTGTTTCTTGAAACAAATGAGTATATTGTATGAAGATGCGCTTCTTGGAGGTGGCTTATTGAATAATTAATTATTGAATAACATTTATTGAAAATAAAACGCATATTAAACCAAAGAATTCGCACACAATACACTGAAAATTTCCGCGTGTCAAACTTCACCAAATTTTGGTGAGAAGTAGTCCTTGCTTTGCTGATGTCAAATCCAGATTGATGGATTAGTTTCCCAGATACAGGCTGTTTAATTGCAATTCAACTCGAAGTGGGTTCTTGCCGATTCCCGATGCTAACAGACGTCCACAAATTAGCTGATGGAGATAATAAAATTACTTCCTAATTATATCATATCCATTTACCATAAAACACATTTTCCGGCATCTCACATACGGTGGGAAGAAACAATGTATATCGGTGCAATAAAATGATAATTGTTACTGATAGAAAGTTCATAGTATACAAAATAAGATATAAGGAAACTTTAAAAACATTTGTGTAGATTTTTCTAATGAAAAATTAATATATGCCTACGAATCATGTTGATATTTGTATTTTTGAAGGAAACACATCAAAGAAAAGTTGCAACTGCGTCTTGGGATGTCTGGTCCCACTCAACATCTGTTCCATGCAATGTCGCATGGACCTCGCGATATTCCTAACCCTTCTGCCCTTCTGTGAACCATTTGCTCTCTCTCTCTCTCTCTCTTCAGCCTGTGGATATCCACTGTTGGACAAAGGCCTCTTCCAAATCTTTCCTTCTCTGTCTATTTAAGGTAATCTGAACCCAATTTTTTCCTGCTGTTGTCTGGATATCATCCCGCCATCGTTTCGGAGGTCTACCAACACTCCTCTTGGTTTTTATTCTATGATTCCATCTGTTTGGTTCTTGGCGGGCTACATGTCCAGACCAGCGCCATTTCAGTCTCGCTATTCTTCTCAAAATGTCCGTTAAGCGTGATCTTCGTCTTATTTCCTCATTTTTGATCTTATCTCGCAAACTAACTCCAAGCATCGATCTCTCCATTGCTCCTTGTCACCTGGAGTTTGTTGGCGTATGCGCGGGTGAGAGTCATTGTCTCAAGACCGTATGTGAGGACTGGCATAATGCATGTCTCAAACGTTTTCCTTTTGAGATTTATTGGGATTTCTCGAGATTTCAACACATGACCCAGTCTTCCAAATACAGCCCAACCTAGTCCAATTCTTCCCGATATTTCAGAGGTTTGATTTTCCCTGCGTTGTACGATTTTATGCCCTACATAAATGTATTCTGTAACATTTTCGATCTCGTGGTTACCGATACTGATTCTTAAATTTTCAGGACTCATAACTTTCGTTTTATCCAGGTTCATCTCGAGTCCATAGGTCAAGGCAGCCTCATATAGTTCTTCCAGCATCGTGCAAAGATCTTTGACATCATCACTTATAAGAACTATGTCGTCCGCAAATCGAAGATGGTTCAGACGTACACCATCTATATTTATGCTTCTCGTTTCTCACTTAAAACCCTTGATCGTCCTCTAGAGCCAATGTAAATAATTTTGGAGAGATCGTGTCTCCCTGTCGTATGCCTCTTTTCACGGGGATTTCTTTTGATGTTGTTTCTTCGTCTATCGTTATTTGGATTGTGGCGTTTTCGTTATGTATTTGATGAGATTTGAATATCTACTGTCTACGCTTGCGTTATCTAGTTCTCTTAGTGTTGCCCAAGTTTTAATCAAGTCAAACGCTTTCTTGAAATCTATAAATGCCATGTGCAGTATCACATTGTACTCTGAGGTTTTTTCGATGAGAGTCCGTATCATTTTCCATTTTAGTTTCGATCTGAGGAAGAAACAAGATTGGTTGGGTTTAAATTCACAAGCTTACAGCGAAGTCCGTGCTTCTCCAGAATCAAGATATGCGGGTATTTGGTATCTGTTTCTCCAGTTTTCTGCTCTCTCAATCCCAATGGCGAGTTGTTGGGTGTAGGTTTGGATGTTCCTTCTTCCAACTAACGTTTTAGGGAACTCTCCTGGATTGACGAACGCTAATGAATCTCGTCTCGGCTAGTTGATATTTCAAAACTTTCTTCTGAATTGAATGTTTCAGTTTTTGATCCGGCTGCTCGAAGGACCATCTATATAATTGAGGTTGTATTGAAGATACAATTTCACACGTGAGTTAAATTAATTAAACACGAGTATTGCTTGTTGAATTATATTGAATGAATTGTTTTTCGTAGTTATGGATACAAAAAAAGGACAAACTAGATTTTATATAAACTGAAGTTCACTAACTAGATAATGATATAAGTGTTTTAAATTTAATGCAATCTGAATAGGCGTGATCTTCATAGTATATGAAGATACACTAAAAACAATCAAATTCTTTGATTTAAGCGAAACGTATCAGATTTCATTAACTTTAGGTTTAAGTTTTGTGATATTTGTAAGTTTAATTTGTAATTTGTGATTCATTTGCAAATTGTATTGAAATTGTATTGAAATATTCAATATTCAATAATAATTATTGAAGTTCAATGAAAAATATTCAAGCAGAATCAATAAGCCTCCTTAAAAATTTTCAAAATTCACCAGAAGTTTTTCGAATTGCACCTGATGGAAAAAATAAATATCATTATGAGAAAACTGTATCTCTGTACGCGTATATCCAATTTCATCGAGTTTCAATAAAAAATTTTCAGTTTAAAAAAAAACTGCATTTGTGGATTTTTTTCGTATCGCATCGAATACCAAGTCTGTCTTTCATATACCAAACTGAACGACCATCATTTTGTGAAGCAACGTCCATCGCTTCTTCTTCTGGTCTCATCATTTGATTAAAAAAACACTGATCCTCTAACTGTTACGAAATAACCAACTCAACAGACACTATATAATATCAAGTAAATCTGTGATCTTTAGAAAAAACGCTGTTTGATAAACCTTAGAAACGACTTATCTTGTCATTAGAAAGACAAAAACAACAGAAAAATCCCATCAATTAAATTCTGAGATGATTTCAGAGAAAAATATGATTACCTCGTCAATTTATTAAGTTCTACACACAGCAGCAAAAAACTTTTACTGAACATGTTGATGTTGTGAAACACCTTTGAGCAATGTATTCCAAGCATCTTCAATCGGATTCAGGTCAGGCGATTGATCAGGCCGAAGTAGATCATTGTTATTTTAGTGCTTTTCGTTAAAACCTCTGTTTCCATAGCTAGAGGGTGGAAGGTCAAATTTTGGAACACAGTATTATATACTCAGTTTTTCAGTTTAAGTCCAACTTTATTCGTTGGTATTTTGTAGGATGTATCATTCACAGGACCTTAACAATAAATTTGAGATCAGAATATAAGTCTCTTTGTTTGAGATATTTTCAACTACTATGTGCATAAAAAGTTTAGGTATTGAAATAATTATTAGAAAAAGTAAAGCACATCTTTATTCTCTAAATTTAGAATTTATTGAAAGTATGGAAATGTTTCAGAACATTTATATAATATAGAAAAATATGAATATAATGCAATCTCAACAGGCGTGATCTTCATAGTATATGAAGATACACTAAAACAATCAAATTCTTTAATTTAAGCGAAACGTATCAGATTTCATTAATTTTAGGTTTAAATTTTGTGATATTTGCAAGTTGAATTTGTAATTTGTGATTCATTTGCAAATTGTATTGAAATTGTATTAAAATATTCAATATTCAATAATAATTATTGAAGTTCAATGAAAAATATTCAACCAGAATCAATAAGCCTCCTTAAAATTTTCAAAATTCACCAGAATTTTTTCGAATTACACCTGATGGAAAAATAAATATCATAATAAGAAAACTGTATCTCTGTACTCGTATATCCCATTTCATCGAGTTTCAATAAAAATTTCTCAGTTCAAAAAAAACTACATTTGTGGATTTTTTCGTATCGCATCGAATACCAAGTCTGTCTTTCATATACCAAACTGAACGACCATCATTTTGTAGAGCAACGTCCATCGCTACTTCTTTTGGTCTCATCATTTGATTAAAAAAAAACACTGATCCTCTAACTGTTGCGAAATAACCAACTCAATAGACGCTGTATAATATCAATTAAATCTGTGATCTTTTGAAAAAAAGGCTGTTTGATAAACCTTAGAAACGGCTTATCTTGTCATTACAAAGACAAAACCAACTTTGAAAATTGAATCTCTAATTTAAGTCTATTCTATGAACTGCATACTTGTCTTTCAGAATGTCTATTTCCTTAAGGAATGCAGATATCAACAAGATTCGAAAAACAACACGTTGACAAAAGATGCGGCTTCAAAGTTTCATGCAAAAAACATTATCCAGATAAATTTTCCCACAGGCAAAAATCACCTTTTCCTTCTATCCCGTATATGATCATATCCACTCAAACTTTTCGTAGAATCGATGATTGAAAGTGAAGATAAAGGAAAAACATAAAAAATTATTTATGATTGAATTTGAACGAAATTTTTCTGTCCGGTTAATTTTGCGGTCAGTGTAATATTAGAACAGAAAAATCCCATCAATTAAATTTGAGATGATCTCAGAAAAAAATATGATTACCTCCTCAATTTATTAAGTTCTACACACAGCAGCAAAAAATTTATACTGAACATGTTGATGTTGTGAAACACCTTTGAGCAATGTATTCCAAGCATCTTCAATCGGATTCAGGTCAGGCGATTGATCAGGCCGAAGTAGATCATTGTTATTTCAGTGCTTTTCGTTAAAACTTCTGTTTCATAGCTAGAGGGTGGAAGGTCAAATTTTGGAACACTGTATTATATACTCAGTTTTTCAGTTTAAGTCCAACTTTATTCGTTGGTATTTTGTAGGATGTATCATTCACAGGACCTTAACATTAAATTTGAGATCAGAATATAAGTCTCTTTGTTTGAGATATTTTTAACTACTCTGTGCATAAAAAGTTGAGATATTGAAATAATTACACAGTGCGTGAAAATGACACTACAAAATTCTAACACTCGGGAGACATACCTAGTAAACCTATATCGGGTACGCTGAATCCAGTGGTAACCACCGTTTTTGAAAGTTAGCTCTTGTTTAGGAGATATTCGCCTTTGAAGTTAGCTGATTTTAGTAGGGTTCGTCGCTTATGACTTCAGTACATTATATGCTTGTAATTCCCAAACCATTCGAAATATCGCTTTACTGTCTTCGGCAAAAATTTAGCTATTGTCATGGCCAACAACTTTTCTGAATATAACAACATAAAAACTTCATTCAAACACCGCTTCTTCACAAAATGTCCAAAAAACTCCATTTCTTAGCCATTTTTTCGTTTATTTTCGTCTAAATAATAGAAAATTCAAAGGAATTTCGCTTTAAAATCTTAAAATAAGAAAAGAAAACAAATTTCTCATAGTCAAATCAAAAATTTAAACGCACAATCGTGATTTTAACTCAAATTTTTCACAGATGTCACTTTTAATACGTATTTATTAGTATTGTCACTGATGTTACTACGTATTTTGTTATGTGTTTATGTTTTGAATTTGGGAGGCTTTTACTTGGTAAAATTCCATTATCAATAATAAAAACAAGTACTGTGTTTTAAGGAATTTTACTTAATAATTGCGATTCGTAACGCGTTTCACTACACCGTAGCTTCTTCAGACAAATGATTATGCAGAAAAATGTAAATGAGAATATAACTATAAATGTTCTTGAGTAATTATTTCATAATAATTATCATAATAATTCATAATCATCCACTCAGTAAATATTGTTTATACTGGTATCGCTATGTAGACGATATCATTATTTGCTTCACAGGAACAGATAGACAGTTGAAAATTTTCGAAAATCATATAAATTCATTACATCCAAAAATTGCATTCACAACCGAAATAGAAAGCAATAATTCGATAAATTTCTTAGACGTAACAATTTCGAATGAAAATGGAAAACATGTTTTCGCAATTTACCATAAGCCGTCACATACAGATATTATAATACATAACTCGTCGTGTCATCCATATCAACATAAAATGTCAGCATTCAATAGTTTTATTCATAGATTGATTAACATCCCGCTATCACCAGAAAATTTCAACAAAGAACTAAATTTGATTAAACAAATAGCCAAAAATAATGGTTACAATCCCAAACTAATAAATAATATTTTAAATAAAAAACAAAGTAGAATCGCATTGAATGAAGTTTACCCTGTCGATAAATTGAAACAAAATTCAACACCTTAACCTACGTTGGCATTACAAGTGAGAAACTGAAATCATTCTTAAGTAGCAATAATTTCAACATAGCTTTCCAAACTAATAATAATTTAGGCAAATATATAAAAATAATAAAACCAAACCAGGTAAAAACAATAAATCAGGTGTTTATAGATTGAATTGCAATGACTGTGATAATTTCTATATTGGTAGAACACATAGAAATTTTAATATTAGAATATCGGAACATAAACGCAGTTTTTCAAATAAAAATCAGATTCAAATTACGCGAATCATCTCTTAGAAAATAATCATTCTTTCGATCCACAGTTTGAAATTTTGCATACAGATAATAAATATTGGAAGGTAGATCTTTGGGAAACTTTAGAAATAAATAAATACAAACACTCAGGTAGACTCATCAATGAACAAGTCGATTTAAGCCCTTCACCTCTATTGAATCTTTTCGGGGAGCAATCTATTCCTTAATTTTATTGGATATACCTGTCATAAATAACCACTTAGGAGGAGGCGACCAATAAGCTTTTAATTACTCAAGAACATTTGTAGTTATATTCTCATTTACATTTTTCTGCATAATCATTTGTCTGAAGAAGCTACGGTGTAGTGAAACGCGTTACGAATCGCAATTATTAAGTAAAATTCCTTAAAACACAGTACTTGTTTTTTATTATTGAATGTGTTTATGTGCCATTTTTCATAGTCTTAGTTCTGATATTTCTTAATTTGACAATTCTTGTTGAAGTTTCTTTGTTTACACAAGTTATATATTTGGTAAAAATATCGAAAATGAATTCGTGCAGTAAATTTAATAAATTTCGCTACATTTGTGGAAAGTTTACTATAATGACAAGGAAGCGTTCAATTTCTAAAGAAATTGCTGAATCGTACACACAATATTTCAACCAAACTGTAATCAAAGATGTGAACTGGGCTCCAAAAATCGTTTGTACTGGTTGTGTCATAAGATTGAGTGGATGAAAAAGAGGTAGAATGAAATGATTTATCATTTTTTTCAAAATTATATCAATTGAAGCTATTTTTACTATAGGTGAATTCCAATCTATGCCTTTTGGCATTCCAGTAATTTGGACAAACCCTCAAGAACATAATCCAGATGACTGTTTTGCTTATGTTAATGAAATTGTCGGATTGAACAGAGCTAAAAAACGTAAAGTTGAACTCAGAGGAACTAGGTTTATTCAGTTGCCGTTACCACATTCGGAATTCATTCCAATACCGAAAAGACCCAGTCCGACAGAAGAGTACATTCCATCTACTTTTGATACTATTGGCGAAACTTCTGCATCGGTTTATGTACCATCAAATGTATTTCCACAATGTAATCATGCCGAATTTTCTCAAAAAGGTCTGGATAAAATTATTCGTCGATTGAAATTATCGCAGCGTCAGTCCATAATGGACTCAGGAATTGGAAAAAAAGAATGTCTTAGCACCTGATGTGAAAGTATATGGAGCAATCGGCCGTCATAGACAGTTCACTGCTTCATTAAAATCCATCGAAGACTATTCAATCGCGTACTGCACTGATATCAAGGAATTGGTATTAAAAATGCATCATGAGTATAAACCAGAAGACTGGCGTCTTTTCATTGATTCGTCCAAAAGTAGTCTCAAGGCGATTTTGCTTCATGTAACAAACTCAAAAAAACAGTGTCCCGATTGCCGTCAGCACAAAAACGAAAGAAAATTACTAATCATTGAAAAAAATCCTTGATTTGGTGAAATATGAAGACCATCGTTGGAAGATTTGTGCAGATTTGAAGGTGATAACTCTTTTGAGAGGAATGCAGACGGAATATACGAAAAACATGTGTTTTATATGTTTATGGGATACTCGATATGCCGGCGACCAATATGCCAATAAAAGCTCGCCTATGAGACAAGGGTTCAGATTGCGTCGAGAAAACGTCGTTGAAATTCCATTTGTGCTAATCGAAAAAGTGTTGCTTCCACCTCTGCATATCAAGCTTGGGATTGTTGAAAATTTCATCAAGGACCTAGATCCTGAAGGCAATGCATTCAATGAGTTGAAGCGAATTTTCCCAAGATTGAGTTGAATGTGTGAAACTGTATGAAATCAACCTTATTCAATATTTAACACATATTTTTTCGAATTATTTTATTACAGGCATACTCAATGGACCTGATATTCGACGCTTGATGAGAGACCAACAATTTTAAAACAGTTTGTTGAATTTGCAGCTCGTTGCTTGGGATTGCGTCAAATTAGTCATCGAAAATGTACTTGGAACTCATCGTGACGAAAACTGGTGCATACACATTGAAAATATGCTCGTTGCTTTCCGTAACATCGGTGTAAAAATGTCTCTGAAAATTCATTTTTACATTACCATGCAGACAAGTTTGCCGAACAATCACCATGTGAATCAGATGAGCATGGTGAACGGTTTCATCAGGTGACGGCTAGGCTTGAGCACTGGTATAGTGGAAAATAACTTGATTCTCTATTGGGAGGCATTTGCTGGAATTCACAGCAAGATGAAGATGGAGAAGAAGAGGAATGAACATGAATTTATATATTTATTTGTTGAAAATTGTTGGAATTGGAATAAAAATTTGAGTTAAAATCATGATTGTGCGTTTGAATTTTTTGATTTAACTATAGGAAATGTGTTTTCTTTTCTTATTTTGAGATTTTAGAAATTCCCTTGATTTCTCTATTATTTAGACGAACATTAACGAAAAAATGGCAAAGAAATGTAGTTTTTTTGGACATTTTGTTAAGAAACGGTGTTTGAATGAGGTTTTTTATGTTGGTATATTCAGAAAAGTTGTTGGCCATGACAATAGCTAAAACTTTGCCGAAGACAGTAAAGCGATATTCCGAACGGTTTGGGAATTACAAGAATATAATGTACTGAAGTCATAAGCGACGAACCCTACTAAAATCAGCTAACTTCAAAGGCGAATATCTCCTAAACAAGAGCTAACTTTCAAAAACGGTGGTTACCACTGGATTCAGCGTACCCGATATAGGTTTACTAGGTATGTCTCCCGCGAGTTAGAATTTTGAAAGAGTACAGTATTATTAGAAAAAATGAAAGCACATCTTTATTCTCTAAATAAGGAATTTATTGAAAGTATGGAAATGTTTCACAACTTTTATTTGTGATTTATCATAAATTAAGGATTGATAATATTAACATTACATGAAAAAAAGAATCAAGAATAAATGATGAAAGTAAAAAAATGTGAAGATAAATTTTATGTTAAGAAACTACTTAATATTTTGTCCGGATAAATTCTTTCGGGCATGCTCCGAATAAGGACAGTTATGCTTCCCTTCCAACTGCTCACCTTTTCCTGGATGGCCTGAAGGTCACGATGAGTTCAGTCCAGTAAATCCCGGGATGTTGGCTGATATTCAGATGTGGAGAGTGTGATCCTGCAGGGTTTCCACAACTTACTGTGTTCGGTGAAGCGAACGTTATTGTCTAAATAAATCAAGTTTTCCAGATTGGAACATTGATTGTTCTTTATAAGTGTTCATCTGCATAATCATTGTGCCTTTATAAATAACTAAACCGCATTCTCCTCAACATATACTATAATAAACCATTAGTATGTAATCTTCAAATGGAAGTGTTCTTCCCAAAACCTCTGGCATTTGAATTTGATGTCAACAAAAATTGTTCTGGCAAACCGAAAAATGTATGTTCTGTTGCTAAGCGACAAAAGGTTAACAAAAAGAATATAAACATGTCCAATGGACTAATAACGTACATATAGTTCAGATGTTGTCATATGCCAATTTTTTTGTTGTGTTGTTGATGCAACACACCATTCATGGGTCGAAGAATCGAACAATAGAAGTTATATTGGATGTTGTGCAATTTTTGCAATGATTTTGATGTAGGGAAAGAGGTAATCCTTTCCTCATGAGTTTTTTCTAGTGAAATCTCAATTGCTTTCTTTCAATCTAAAGAGTGAGATATATTCAAATATGTTTAGGGTCCGTCTATCAAATATGTATTTAATGAACAGTTATTATTGTGGTACTGATACCTGCAGACTTGGAAATGAAAACTTTTTAACTAAACTTCAAACGTTTATTAATTATCTCACATTGGCAGCATACAATAGCAACAATATCAACACAAATATTCTTATAAAACTAGATGAGCAACATTAACATAATATTTCACAATTCCTTGGGTATGGCAATGAGGCAAGGTACATATATAGCAACAAATCTTGAGTACTTTAATAACTAATAACCACCATAACCACCTAGTCCCCCTCCTAGACCCCCGCCTAGACCTCCCAAAGAGATGCCGTGAGTAGCAATTGGGACTACTTTTTTAACAACAATAGGGTGGGCTGCGTGTCCGATTCTAGACACGATGGCATTGAAACCATTGACCTTATCTGCAGTGTACTTGACTACACGAATGGTACCATCAGGTTCAGCTAAGGAGTATTCACCTTTGACGACATCACCAACTCTGACTTCGGATTGTTCCTTCTTGTCTCCAGTTTTTGGATCAGCTACGCCATATTTGAATTCATATTTAGCTGGAGTCTGGAATCGAAACCATAAAAATGCTGTTGTATTTACGACGATTATTTAACATTCTTAAGATGTTATTTTTTCATAATATATTCCATGATTTGAATAATAAAAATTACCTTGAAGAAGACAATATTTGAGACTTACGTGGTAATCTATTACTTTTTCTTCAATTTTTCCATCTAATCCACCAATGAGCCCACCTCCTCCAAGACTTAATCCACTGATACCGATTCCTCCACCAAGAATACCGCTTTCACCACCTCCAAGACCTCCTCGGAGTGCAATACCTCCTCCTAAGCCTCCTAAACCTCCTAAGCTTCCTAAGCCTCCTAATCCTAGTGTTCCTACAGAGTATGAGGTTGCTATTCCTGCTCTAGCAGTTGCAATTAGAGCTAACAGTCCAAAAATCTGAAACAAGTATAATAAAGCAAAGATTATATAAAGTCACTCTGATATGAATAAATTGATTGAAATACAGTTTTCTTCATTTTCAACACATATTTGATAAAAGAAAGTAGAAAAAATATCCTTATTTCTGGAACTGATAGAAGTACTCTGAAAAAATTGAAATCGTGTAATCGTAAATCTGTAATTTCTGCAGGATAAGTTGGAGCTTCTGAGATGACATTAGTGCCATTATAGTATTCTTCTAAGAGAAACAATCTTCGGCAGCTTCATAATAGTTGATTTCTCTCCTCGAAATTAGTAACTTCAAGAAATGTTTGTCTTACCCTTGATCTACCTCACCCTGACAACGTTGTAGATGTTGATTATGGTGTTGACACTGGTATTTTGACCAGAGCTAGATAGTGCCTGTCAACTTTATGAGGTAATGTGGAGTGTCTACTCCATTTAAAATATTTCTTTACCCATAGCTTATATAATGTTTACGTTCAAAGGTCTTGAGAATTCTCTAATGCTGAGCTATTTTTGGTTTAAGAAGCATCAACGTATCTGAATCTAATTTCAAGATATAGAATCTTTTAATAAGAAGAAAAGTGGGCCATATAATTTCCGCTGAAGCAGTTTTGCAATATCAAGAAGGTATTGATCCTTTGTTCAGTAAGTAATGAAAAAGAATAATTCAACTATATAATGTTGACAAATGATTCAAGTTATGTTAGAAATGACGCTTATAGTATTGTTCTCCTCGTGATCAACTATTTTATTTTCATAGAAGTTGGAATAGCTTTGTGCATGTTGGAGTTTTGATCATATTTTATTCATATTGAGCAGGTTTATCTTCCAAAACTACAAATAGGCTTAGTTTTTGTCTTATAAATGTTGCCAAGAATATCACGGTAGATTGTTTGAATTTGTTTTCACCCAGTGTCATAGCTTATCTACTAATTTTGTGTTAGATTTTGAAAGAAACTAGTCTCTTTTTGTAACCAAAGATGCTGCGCCACTTCCATACGATTGTTGTTTTAATTATTCTGCTTTTTCTTCTATAAGGAACATCTCCAAAATTGAATTAATTGTAGAATATTAAGGTAGTTTGGAGATACTAGTTTTTAGCACACAGAATAAAAATTCTTGAAAATACCATGTTTACAACTCGGTATTACATCAGTGGGTTGAAGTTATCTTCTTCCATCCAAAGCTCATTATGTGACTTTTAGAACTCGCAAAGTTAAAAAGTTGTCTTATGGATTTTCACAACTTTAAGTGTCTGAACGTTTGGGTATGGTGAGTAGAGACACTGAAATCGTTATTTAATAAATGCAGGGCGAAAAAGTAGTATCACCTCAGCCGAAGACCGTCTTCGCAGATAACGACAAGGAGAAATTGTACTTTCCTTGCATCAATAACACTTTTAGAAATGTAACTGGAACAATCATATCCAACCAAATATAGAGAAAAGGGTTGAATGTGTTCGTTTAACGGCTAAGAGACTTGCCAGATAAGTAAAGTTAAGTTTGCAGCCTCATGTAGTTCGACGATAGTGTGCCAAAAAACATCGGATTGGTCTGATGAGTTGATTGTATCATTCCCATGAACGTGTGAGGTTTGGAGATAACTAAGGCAGCGTTATGTTCAGTAATTTTGTCAGCTACTGATGGGCTTTGATGAATTCTTTAGTCGCGTTATGGACGCAGATTCAGATCGCGATATACTTCATTGTACATTCATCAATGTATACTGGTATATCTCGATATTGTAATTGAAACAATAATCATCTTTTTCTGTAGTGCTGTTCGTTGGTTGCTGTTAGAGAATATAATTGCGTTAAATTTGCATGAAATTCAATAAATGCAATGGCTAGAAGGTCCTCCTCATATGAGCGTATTTGGATTGAGATATTGGGATACTTTATGATTCTTCAAAACCTGATCTCCTAACAGATTGAAGGAGCCCGTCTACAGATCTGTTCGAATATCCTATCATATCATACATAATTTAATAAGTAAAATGCAGAGGTATAATAAGTCTTGTACGCTCTCTTGTGGGCTCCACTAGATAGAAAATCTTCGAACATGTAATGAAGTTGAAGAATTTGGCAAAATTATTGAAAATATTGGGATATCAAGCAATTTTGCTAATTTTGAAAAACGTGTTGACCCTGTATAAGAAGTATTCGTAATACACTCCCAGCATGCTCGATAGGATTCAGGTCAGGCAATTGATAAGGCCAAAGTAATGCGTCGTAGAAGCGGGAATGTTAGGGCACTATCATGCATGAATAGAAAGTTTTCTCGAATACTGAAACTTATGGAAGGACAGAGTATTGAAAAATTGATTATTGTAGAAATACTACACGATTTTCTCTTGTTCGGGGTTCCAAAGTATTCTGGAGTTGAGATTCACTGCATGCAGTCTATTGCCAACCGTTTTTCTAGAAATATTTAGACTATTGATTCAGATGATTGAGCAATTTATTATACGATATACTGGATTTCCAAAGTGCTGTTTATTGAAGAAAGCTGTCCTGTTCAACTGTTTCTCTATACCGAGTCATCAATCGCGAAATAACATTTATGTTACCAACCCTCAAGCATCCGAATTGTTTTTTTATTTTCATCAACACTTAAACGATGCCTTTCCATAGTTTCTGGATATCTCATAACTAACAAAATTTGAGAAAGAACGAATTTTGTGTATATGAAAAATTCAAAGTAACTGAATTTCTCACCGATACCAAACAACTGCCTTTGCGCTAAACCGATAATAAAAACACATGTGTGTGAATTAATAAATGCTTCAATAATTTATGTTATTACTTTCAGGTGATGCTTTTGTTTGATATTGTCGTTCGAGATGGTCCAAAAGAAGGGATCAAGAGATGAATGCTAGAGTTACCTAGTGAAATATGGGGGAAATATGATTGATAATGTCCATCTTCTGACGTTATTACTTGATTGAAAAGATAGAATTTTTATGTATTGAATTGAGCATATAGCGATGTCTGAAAAACCCCTTGACATAAATTTATTTTGGAAATGTTATTGTGAAATCTTTCAGAAATGTTATCTGAAAAAATTGTATATAATTAATCATGAGTGCTTTAAAAAAAACCTTGGAAATATACAGAGGGGCGCTATTTTTTTATGGGTTTCATTTCACTTCACTTCACTTAGGGTAGTGAACTCTGAAAAGGCGTTGTGCATTTGAGTGAAATTATAAGAAATCTTTACCAAGAAACCTGATAATATTTATCAAAAACAATTAAAAACTTACTTGATAAATCATTGTTAAAGTATTTATAATACTTAGCTTGCGATGTGACTGTTTTGAGTTTTGGTGGCACACTGAAAATTCAATAATTCTGAGCACCTTATATACCAAGTAAATTAATTATGCTCTGTATCAGATATGATAAAAATTGGCCATTGCATTTGATTGGTAATGACCAACAAAGTCGCGGTGATTGGAAAGTATGAATTACTTGATTTCTGAAATAAAATAAATTGGTGACATGGTAATAAATCTGTACAGTTATTTCTAATTTGATAAAATTTTGACATTACGTTCGGTATAAGTCCAGAACATGTTTTTTTAATATGTTTTTGATTTCTGAAAGGAAACTGAGCAATTCGTATTTGATTGATTGGCTATCTAAATGAGTCATGAACATGCAAATGTAACATTTGCAACAAACAGATGTAGAAACAAAATTTGATTCAGATCTTTCACTGAAAGATGTGCACTTTGTGTGAAGATTATGATCAAATTTTTTCTCATAAAAACTTAATGATAAATATATAATATATAATAATATATAATGATAATATTGAAATTTATTTTAATACACTCCCCACAATGATTGTCGCATCACCCTATTTTTACGACAATACTATATAAACTTTCAGGTTGGTCATTCAAGAGTCGCTTGGTAGAAGTGTAAAATAAGAAGATATCATTTAAAAGAGATGAGTTTATGATGGAAAATATCAACAATTCTCGAGTTAATGAAAAATTTAAAAGTTTTACCATTTTCAAACATTCGCGAAGAGACCAATCAACTAGCAACGAATGGTACTAATCATTTTCAAAAAATCTAGTGTTTCCTCCCCGGGCCCTAATTACGGCCCCTCAAACAAATTTTGGATGTACTCTTGAGTGAACGAGTTCCAAATTTCAGGAAGCAGATTTTCTAGTTGTTGTGTTCTACAAGGCATCCTACGTTGCTGAATTTGCCACCCCATACTGTCCCAAACATGTTCTATGGGATTCAAGTCAGGACTTCTGGTTGGCCATCTTAAAATATCAATTTCGGCATTTTGCAGAAATTCTGTAACTACTCTAGCTGCATGAGGCCTAGCATTATCATGCATATAAATGAAGGTTTCGCCAATCAATGTCATTCTTCCATTATTAACTAGGACTAACTCAGTTCAACCATGGAAAAAATGCCTTCCCACACCATTATTGAGCCCCCTCCGAAGTTTTCGGTTTGCCGGATATTGCATAGCTGATACCGTTCCCCAAGTCGTCTGTATACAGGCATGCGTCTATCATTTGATAGTAGATAGAACCTGGACTCGTCGGAAAAGAGAACATTCGATCATTCTGGAATACCCCAATTTGCATATTCCCTCGCAAACTGAAGTCTTGCAACTCGATGCTCTCTGGTGAGACGCGGGCCGGTAGAAGCCATCCTTGGTCTGATTCGTCTTCTTTGAGCCTGTTCCTAACAGTTTGCAATGAAATATGCACATTTCTGGAAAGTGCAAGTTCATTTTGTGACATTCTAGCCGTACAGTGCCGAACCCTTAGTGCAGTTAAACGAAGCCAACGATCATCAACTGGTGTTGTTATCCGATTTCTCCCCTGTCCGGCCCTTTTTCTATATTCCCCTGTTTCGTGGTACCGATTAATTGCTCTTGAAATAGTGCTTTGGTTAACATTCAACAAGTTAGCCACGTAACATTGGCTTCGCCCCTCCTCTAGAAGTGTTACAATTCTTACCACTTCATGATCACTCAAATAGCGTCCAGGACGTTCAGCAGCCATTACAATAAATTCAAAGATTCGAAAATCAACAAGAAACATAGGAAACTTGCATTAATTTGGCGTGAAAACTGAAGAGAAATTGAATGAATACTGATAGTTAAATAAACTCATTCTTGTTTCAGACGTGTTTGAGATCATATGGAAACAAATGTTACTACATAGATAAGATTTTTTTTCCCCTCATATGTCCAAAAACATATGTTGACAAAGAAACTGCGATCGAGCTGCTTAATCGATTGTGGAATTCAGAATACCAGGTGATGCGACAATTTTTGTAGTGTGTGCATAAATAAGATGAAACATTTTTGTCTGATTTTCACAATGCTTATTTTTCATACACACGACCGGTTTCGACAGTTTCAAGTAATTTCCAATTGTCAGAGCTAATAGTTATGAAAAAGAATGTGCTTACTATACATATTTTGAATGTTGAGAAGTTGGAAGTGAATCAATTCTAGTTGATTATTCAAAGATGGGAATTTTGGGTTTTATAAAATTTGTTAATTTTCAAACATTCTCGTAGGTTCGTTGTCATCCCTTTATAGCATTTCTGGAGAGTTTTCAGATTATCTAATGTAATTAATTGATTTGTAGATTTAATATGTTCAGAAACTGCAGATTTGTTATCTGAGGAGTGATGTTCTTTGAATCAAGATTCGAAATTTCGACCTGTTTGTCCTACGTGAGCTGTTGGGCATTCATTATATTCAATTCTGTATACTTCAGACTGATTGAATTGATTAGTTTCCCTTTTATACTGAATAGTTATGTTGAGACCACTGGAGAAGGAGAATGTTAAATTAAAGTTGGAAAGAAGATTGCTGATGTTGTTGGTTAGAAAGAGGGCTATGATGAGTTAGATGTAAATAACTACCGGCCTATCACACTAACATCTAATTTGGCAAAGATATTTGAAAAAGTACTGAAATGAGAATAATGAATTTTATAGACGAAAACAAATTACTAAACGAGAGGCAGTTTGGTTTTATCAAAAACAAAAATACTGGGGATGCTATCCAGGTTTTATTGAAAAATATATATCATAGTCTGGATAAGAATAAAAAATCCATCTGCATTTTCATAGATCTATGAAAGCCATTCGATACTACCGACCATCTGTTGTTGCTGGAAAAATTAGAGAAAATGGATTTCAGAGGGAAGCTCTTACCTGCATGAACGGAAACAGAAATAGAGGACACAAGAAGCAAACCAAAAATGTCCAGAGGGGTGTACCTCAGGGGCAGTGTTGGGTCCGATGCTATTCATACTGTTTATCAATGACTTGGGATGGAGTTACATTTGAAACACTTGCCATCAATGCTGGTGTGCCTCAGGGATCGATTCTAGCACCAACCCTGTTTCTACTTCATATAAACGACTTGCTTAGTGTTACAGGTTGTAAGATCCACAGTTTTGCGGACGACAGTACACTCCACGCATCCTTCTGGTCGGGAAAACCTATATAATCGCAAGTTACAGACGGAATACGTCTGCAACAGTGTGCTGAAATCAATAGTGACTTGAAGGCAATTCTCGATTAGGGCTCTGCGAACCTGGTGGAGTTTAATGCTAGCAAAATTCAAGCTTGTTTGATTTCTAGGAAGGTTCTCAGTACTGTACCAGATATAGTAATGAACAACGAGACTATCTCACTCACTTCCTCTATAACAATGTTTAGGGTAACCATCTTAGACGTAGACATGGCACGACCATGATACTTCACTCCGACTCAACTCATAACTCTCTATAAATCTCAAATTCGTCCCGTTTTAGAGTATGGTTCCAATGTGTGGGGTTCTGCCCCTAAAAACACCTTGAAACTCCTGGATTTCATACAAAATAGAGCGATTCGGTTGATCGGCGACTGTGCTCTTACAGATTACATCCCTCCACTGGAACATCGCAGGAGAGTGGATGAGCTCTCTCTTTTTCACAGGTATTTTCATGGAAGATGCTCTGAGGAGATTTCTACGCTTGTTCTTCCGCTTGTTTCTGTTTCAAGGGCAACTCGCCAAACTAATGCCAACCATCCTTACGTGGTTGAAGTTAAGACACCTAGAACGTCTTTATACTAGAATGCCTTTTTCCACAGAACAGCGCAACTTTGGAACTCTCTTTCACGTAACGTATTTCCCCATGACCAGAATCTGCTAGCCTTCACGCGAAATATTAACCGCCTCTCCTCTTCAGGTACTCGCGGTGTCGTCGAGACATAATAGGATTCAGTTTTCTTACGCGAGTACCTCTATTATAAAAAAAAAAAAATTCTGAATGTGCTAGATAATTCGATTGTTCCAAAATCCCTGTTTAATTTCTATAGAGAATTGTTTGTTGTGGGTTCTCTTGAGATTTCTGTTACGTCCAAAGTATCCAAACATTCCAACAAATGCATGTCCGCCTATTATAAAAGAGATCTTCAACCAAAACAACAATTTACCACATATTAACGATGAGTTTTTTAATCTTTCAGAGACTATTTATCACAAAATTATTTTCAATTTGAATAAAAATCCCCCCCAGCTCCTTATTGGCAGATATTTTTATGAACAATCTTAAAAAGTCTATAATGAATATTAAGTTAGCACAAAAACATATTATTTTTCGGTACAGATACGTTGATGATATTCTTGTGGGTCGCAAGGCTCAAACAGACAAATTGACCAGTTTTACATCTAACTAACCTAACCTTCACTGTCGAATTTGAATATTTGAATGCAATAATTCAATACACATAAGCATCACTAAACTCCATAATAATCTCACCTACAAAATATGTAGAAAAGAAATATTGATATACACAATGATCCCAATGGATTCTTCAAATCATATTCCACAGAAATTAGCCGTTTATAATTCAAAGATTCATAAGACAATTGCATAAAATTAATAATATTCCAGTCTATATGATAAACAGTATTATTTAATGCAAATAACAGAAGCAAAAGTCTCAATTACTACATTTTATGATAGAAAAACCAGAAAATAAATACGCATGTTTAACTCACTTTGGCCACCTCTCGAATAACATAAGCAATTATGTTTCCAAATTTAATTCGACAACCTCCTTTCTCAGTGGTCCCAACATAAGCAAATTATTATTCAATGTCAAACAAAAAACTTATAAATTCAAACAGTCTGGAACATAGAGAAATGAATGCGATGAATGCCCAATGGCTTATGTAAGACAAACAAGTTGAAATTTTGAATCTAGATTCAAAGAACATCTGTCCCCAAATAACAAATCAAATCAAAAAAATTTGAACATATTAAATCTACAAATCACATAATTAAATTAGATAATTTAAAAATTCTCCTGAAATATAATAAAGGGATGATAATAAACCTGTTGGAAAGTTTGACAACTAACATACTTTGTAAGTACCCAACATTATCTCACTCAAAAGTCAACTAGAACTGAATCCCTTCCCACTAATCAACATTCAACATAGGTTAGGTTAGATTACTTAGCACATTCTTCTTTATAACTATTAGTTCTGACATTTGGAAATGATGTAATCACAGAAACCGGTCGTGTGTATTTAAAATAATCTTTGTGGAAATCAAACAAAAGTCTTTCATATTTTTCTAAGAAAACTGATTTGATTGGATCTTAAAATTATCCAGAAATGAAAAGAGATTGACTTCGTTCATTCAGATTCGTATATTTACATGAAACTACATTGCTTTTGAGTAATATAATATGTGGTTTGAAGAAAAGTTTTTATGTACAAGGTCATACGATGACCATCATTTTAATATTATCAACTTCATTATTTGAGAGGACCCAGAAAACATGGATATTCAGTGTTCAGTAGTATCCTCCATGACCTTCGTATCCAGCATAAGGAACAGCACCATATCCTGCGTAAGGAGCAGCGCCATATGCACCATAAGCTCCCTTTCCATATGCAGCAGGATGTACAGCATGTCCTTGTCTTTCTACAACTGCGTTGAAACCATTGTGGTCATCAGCAGTATAATGAACAGTTCTCAAAGTACCATCAGGGTCAGCTACAGAATAAGAACCTTTTACAACATCTCCATCACGTATTTCATGTTGAGATTTGTGGTCTCCAGTATGGGGGTCATTTACTCCGTATTCGTACTGATATTTTGGATAGGTCTGAAAATACAAGGAGTCTGAATTAGTATTAACCTGATACAAGCTCAGCAATTGACTTGTAGCTTCTATAGTTTATTAACATCCCTGACATATTCTCCTAATTTGGAAGATATGGAATAATATTTCGGTAAAAATATATAATTTAATTGCTACTCACTGGATAGTCATTCTCATATATTGGGGTATATGCAGCTTTTCCATAACCATAAGGTGCTACACCATATCCATATGAGTTACCTCCATATCCTGCATACCCTCCGTATGGAGCAACTAAACCAGAGGCGAGAGGTGCACCATATCCACCATAACCTCCAGAAGAATAAGCAGGGTGAACAACACTGTTATAAGATGTAGCAGGGTATACTCCACAATGAACACAGGCTACGAATGCTGCAAGAGTGATTACCTGCAATATAAAGATGAAAATTGAGTCAATGAATACATAAAGTTATTTATCAATTTATTCGAATGAAACAGACAGTGACAGAAAATATGTTAAATTTACCATACGTTGGAATGTATTGAGTACATTTATATGTATATATTTACAAATCAAAGATTAGTAAGACTAGTTTGACGATTCATTGCAACGCTGCATACTATGCCTGCTCAATGTAGTGGTCAATATCAGCTTATGCTCCAGCACATGATTGGATGTTAAACCTGATATATAGAAAATGATATTTAACATTCTTCGGAAGGTTGAATATAACTCCCTTCAATATGTTCACATATATAGCCATAAATTTCGCATATTTTTTTCGGATATTGAGATAATTGTCAACGAACCTTTCAGCCCAACTGCTATATAGAAGAGAGATTGAACAAAACTAGGCCAGTAGTAATAAAAAGGTTCCAAAAGACAAACAGAGTGGCTTGAAAACGAACGTTTTAAGCAACGCTAATCAATGAATTATCTTGTTCCGTAAGAACAACGTTTCATGAGTAACCTGTATTATATAATAAAACCGCTTTCAGTGCTGTTTCAGACAGATGTGTTGAAATAAATATACTTTTAAGTAATGACATGTCTACAATCTGTCTGGATTCACTTCTTACTCGTCACTTGAAACTGGTTTGATCGATAATTGTATGCATTTAATTAAATTACCATAAACAACAAGCCTACTTTTTATGCAAAAGCGGTTTCAATAAGTAAGTTTATCGATCATATATAATTTTATACCTAATAAATCATTCATTGAACGTCATAAGGGTTCTAGCGAAAGATATTCCAGTTACTCCAAGAGACGAAGAAAATGAATTACTTACTATTTTCTCGAGAATAATGTTTCAATAAATTATGATTCATAGTTCAATCTACAGGGTGTTATGAAAATGAAACAGAAACAATAATAATCAATGGAAAACTATTAATTTCTGGGCCCAACGAAAGAACAGGTGAATTTTTGTTTGGACATCTGTCAGTTTTGAGGGCTTATGTATACATATCTAAACAATAGAGCATATCTAGAAAAGTTATCAGTACGTCATATACAAGATTTTCCCTAGACACCTTAGGTTAAAATCTTTTCTTTTCGCTAACATCGACCAGATTTGTGCGATCCATTGAAAACCCGTAGCAGAACATACTCCCAAGACCGCCATCACCACATTGTTCGGACTGTACGAATTTCCACATGTCCAAATTTTCTTTCGCTTCTCTGATCGAGCTCACACCTCAGAATATTAACGGGTTTGGCAGTTGTTAATATGAGTGTAACTTTGGAGGAGATTAAGACATAAGGCGGCTCACATCCAAGCCTCGCTGAATGATTTGCAGGTCAACGCCAATGGAAATACATCAGTCAACTGGATTTTTGAGGTTGTTAAAGCGTTTGAGTCATACACTACACTGTTCAGACTCTACAAATTATCACATGTGCAAACTTTCTAGCACTTCTCTGTTGCAGGCTTACACCTCAGATTATTGACGGTTTTAGCAGTTGTTAATTCCAATAATAAGTGTACCTTTGCAATATCAGAAGTCTAGTTTGTTGGCTACCACTACTGTCGAAAATTCCTAAGCATGCTGAAATTCTGTAGGAGATTAAGACCTAAGGCGGCTCACATCCAAGCCTCACTGAATGATTTGCAGGACAACGCCAATGGAAATACATCTGTCAACTGGATTTTTGAGGTTGTTAAAGCGTTTGAGTCATATAAGGAGGCTTAGTCATCACTATACTGTTCAGATTGTACAAATTATCACATGTCTAAACTTTTCAGCACTTCTCTGATGCAGCCTTACACCTCAGAATATTGACGGTTTTAGCAGTTGCTAACTCCAATAATAAGTGTACCTTTGCAATATCAGAAGTCTAGTTTGTTGGCTACCACAACTGTCAAAAATTCCTAAGCATGCTGAAATTCTGTAGGAGATTAAGACCTAAGGAGGCTCACATCCAAGCCTCACTGAATGATTTGCAGGACAACTCCAATGGAAATACATCTGTCAACTGGATTTTTGAGGTTGTTAGAGCGTTTGAGTCATATAAGGAGGCTTAGTCATCATTATACTGTTCAGATTGTACAAATTATCACATGTCTAAACTTTTCAGCACTTCACTGATGCAGTCTCGCACCTCTGAGTATTGACGGCTTTAGCAGTTGTTAACTTCAATATCAAATGTACCTTTGGAATATCAGAAGTCTAATTTGATGGCTGCCACAACTGCCAAAAATTCCTAGGCATGCTGAAATTCTATAGGATATTAACACCTAAGGCGGCTCACATACAAGCCTCGCTGAATGATTTGCAGGGCAACGCCAATGGAAATACACCTGCCAACTGGATTTTTGAGGTAGTTACAGCGTTTGAGTCATAAAAGGAAGGCTTAGCCATTACTGCACTGTTCAAACTAGAGGAATTTCCACATGTCCAAACTTTCCAGCGCTTCCCTGATGCAGTCTCACACCTCAAACTATTGACGGTTTTAGCAGTAGTTAACTCCAATAATAAGTGTAACTTTAGAGCATCAGAAGTCTAGTTTGTCCGCTACCACAACTGTCGAAAATTCCTAAGCATGTTAAAATTCTATAGGATATTAAGACCTAAGGCGGCTCACATCCAAGCCTCACTGAATGATTTGCAGGACAACGCCAATGGAAATGAATCTGTCAACTGGATTTTTGAGGTTGTTAAAGCGTTTGAGTCATAGAAGGAGGCTTAGTCATCATTATACTGTTCAGATTGTACAAATTATCACATGTCTAAACTTTCCAGCACTTCACTGATGCAGTCTCGCACCTCAGAATATTGACGGCTTTGAATTCAATGATAAGTGTACCTTTGGAATATCAGATTCTGATTTGACGGCTACCACAACTATCAAAAATTCCTAGGCCTGTTGAAATTCTATAGGATATTAAGACCTAAGGCGGCTCACATCCAAGCCTCGCTGAATGATTTGCAGGTCAATGCCAAAGGAAATACATTTGTCAACTGGGTTTTTGAGGTAGTTAAAGCGTTTGAGCCATAAAAGGAAGGTTTAGCCATTACTGCACTGTTCAAACTAGACGAATTTCCACATGTCCAAACTTTCCAGCGCTTCCCTGATGCAGTCTCACACCTCAAAATATTGACGGCTTTAGCAGTTGTTCACTCTGATAATAAGTGTAACTTTAGAGCATCAGAAGTCTAGTTTGTCGGTTTGTCGAAATTCTATAGGAGATTTTGACCCAAGGCGGTTCACATCCAAATTTCGCTGAATGATCTGCAGGGCAACGCCAATGGAAATATAACTGTCAACTGGATTATCGAGATACTTAGAGCGTTTGAGTCTCGTAAGGAAGGTTTTAGCCATCACTACACTGTTTAGACTCCGAATTTTCACTTGTCTAAACTTGCCAGCGCTTCCTTGATGCAGCCTCACACCTCAGGATATCGACGGCTTTGGGTGTTGTTAACTCCAATAATAAGTGTATCTTTGGAGTATTAGAAGTCATCCACGCCTCGCTGAATGATTTGCAGGGCAACGCTAATCAAAATGCACTAGATTATTTAGGTAGTTAGAGCGTTTGAGTCATGTAAGGAAGGATTAGTATAAGCTATTTAGCTTGCACATTGGATAGCTAACGCATCGCTTACTATATTTATGGACGTACCAGACCATCAAACTTTTTATAGATGGAGTAAGCTCTCCCAGAACTGAAATTCAGCACTTACGAAGAAGAGCTTTTGGCGATTTATCTATCAGTCACATAATATTTCAGAATGAGCGACCTATGAGTTGCACTTCGTTTCACACACACATCATGTGTCTAATGAAATTACCTCTTTAGCAACACTTATTTCCCAATAGCATATCTCTTACATCAATTCCCACCCCACAGATGTTCATTACTTAAATTTCAGAATACGCAAAATAGGTCGAGATATATTACTACATGTCTGTGAAGGAATTTTTGAATTCGTTCATAATAAATGAATATACATAGTGCATCGCCGGAAGGCATTAAAGACTTCAGTTTTTCATTTCTACATAAAAATCAGAACCGGCAGACTTCGTTTTGAGGGGGATAATTGAATAATATCCTGTGGGACCTTAGGTATAATTCACTAAATTGGGGATGTGACCCTCTGAATCTTTTGAAAAGCGAACATAGATTTAGTGAAATCTTTTTGGAAAATTTTCTCAACCTTCTACATTACTATGTATGAATTTCTGTAGATCACGATTTTTGCAAGAATCAGGATGACCAATCGAAACATGAGAAAAAATTAATAACCACTTTAATGGTATATTCGAATATACTGCAAAATTTATAATTTGCGTATTCATTTTTAGATTTTAGAAATTTTACATATTCTAGCCTAAATAAATGGAAAAATACAAAAAACTTTAGATCTGTACTTTAATTAAAAAAAATTGCGATAATGAAATGATCGATTTCAGAAATTTCTCCGAAGAACATGTATTTTAAGCCGATCAGAATAATCGAAAAATCGAAAAATCGAAGAAAATATAGATATAGATGAATGATTTTTCTCTATGAATCAATTCATGAAAGTTGTTATCTGAATTAAAATTAATTTCTGCGAAAAATTGGATAAAATTTATTACATTCAAATCAATATTTAATTCTTCACGTTATCCTAATAAAATATGAAACAAAACACCGTGTACCTACCTTAGAAATCATTTTGAATTCGAGGTTCGAAACAATACTATCGATTAATCTATTCTGCTTGTTATTTATATGAAAATTATATTAATTTTTTTTTAGCCGCAGAAATTGATTCATTGTCAAAATACGCAAGAATGTCTTCGAAGCACTGCCTTGTGACCTTGAAATTAAAGTTGAAACCACACATTTTTGTCCTAGAAAGAAAAAAATTTAAGCGGGTTCCTTCACGGTTCAGCTGTCGTCTAGGTGGAATGAAGTAATGAAAGAATATCATTCTGTGTTGTCATTATCATTGTTGTTATTGAATAATTTTGAAATGTTCACATTCGACTTCGACTTGCCAGATATTTAAATTGAATTATGGCAATATATGCGTTACATCGATAAATTGTGTAATTGAATAATTTTTTTGGCTTAACTAAAAAATGCATATATATCAATAACGCGTGATCGGTTTTGTTGGTCATTCAATATGGTGCGGACTAAAAAAATTAATTGAATAAAAAACTATCCTATAAAAATATTAAACGTTCTGTATATAAATTATATAGGGTGCGCCAGAAAAAACCTGACAATTTTTTTTCCGTTATAACTCTCGCAATTTTAGAGCTAGATCATTCGTTCTTACTTCATTGGAAAGCCAAACGACTAAGTTTTTCAAAAATTGTATCGAAATTTCATTTCCAGTGAAATGCACTATGGCTGACTCATTCCAAAATGAGCAATATTTCAAGATCGCTGAAACGTTTTTTTTTTTCATTAAAAAATTTGAATAGGGCATTCAATCGATAATTCAGTCTTCTCTGAACAATTTGACATATTGATCTTGAAAATATTTCAAGAATTGGTAAAAAAGTAGCGTGAAGAAATTTTTCATTCTGATTTTCAGCTGAAATCGAATTATTCTTTTCACCTCCTGGCATTGGCAGTACTGAAGTTGTTTTTTTTTCATGGATGTTCTAAGAAGACAAAGAACCATATTTTACTAAAACCAACCTAAAATTTGATTTCCGTTCGAATTCAAAATGGCCGACTTCCTCAAATATTAACAATTTTCCCCGCGCATTAAAAAAGTTTTCGCGGTCGTAATGATTGAACCTTTCCCATCATTTTGAGGGATCGAACTTGAATATTGATTCAAAATTGTGCCAATTGTCGTCAATAATGTTTCTCTTTTCCACCATCATATGCACCTCCCGTTGTGAAACCTCTGAACATAGACTGCATGCATTTACTCTATGAACAAGAAATAATGAAATGTCATCTAGTTTTAGACGACATCTGGATTGAACTCGAATTTTATCTTGGTGTTGCTTGTTATTGACGTTTGAAATTGTTAACAATGGTTTTAACAAATAAGGATAAGCGTTTCATTGAATGTTTATTTGTGCGTGGCTATACTGCTAAGCAAATATTACGCCAATTTCCAGCCCCTAATTACCAAAGTAGTACAATCTATGATCTTGAGAAAAAATTTCGGTCAACAGGGTCATCAGGAAGAAGATCAGGATGATCTAACCCAAATATCTCAGAGATACCAACTTTAAAAAACATCTGCGAGAATAATAATACGACATTATTTTGTTTAACAAATCACATGAGTAAAAACATTCTACAAAAAGAATCAAGTACTCAGAATTGAATATAATCCCCATTAGCATCCACAACCATCTGTACTCGTCTTCTCCAGGTCTCTTTGGATCTCGAAATTACTTCTTGATCAAGATTGTTTCAACATTCTTGAATTTTTAGCCTCAGCTTCTAACAATCATTGAAAATAATATCATTTTTATACACCATTTCTTCCAAATGACCCCACAGAAAATAGTCGCACGGATTAAGATCGGGACTATTTGGGGGCCATTGTTCTGGTTCGATGATTCCGTCTACGCGTTGTCTTAGGTAATCCATAGTATAGTGACTGGTATGACATCTGGCTCCATCCTAAAATCAATTGCAATAGATTTCATTTAGATTCATCTAATTTGGGACCCCTGTACACTGACGGACAGTTGAGAGTAAGTAGTGTTTTTTTTGTGATATAGTACTGGTTGTTCAATTTTTTGACAAACGTTGTCAGAAGAATATGGAAAAAATTGTAGAAATCAAAAGAAGATTTGAACCAATAAAAATCATCCAAAAAGCTACTGAATTTCTCAACCATTCATTTTCAGCTGGTGGCAATTGTACTTATTCATGTCATACAAAAGCAGCAATCATTTACCTGCATGAAAATGAACTGAGAGGAGTTGACGCCTTAATAGTTGGTAATGTATATATGATCGAGAATTATCTGACAATAATTTTCCGAATCAAATCTTATGCCTTGTTCTATAAAAATAATATTGGATTAAAAGTTCCTCGAAATATCGGCAGTAGAGTTGATGCTTGAAACAGATTATGAAAAAGGCACGTACCTGTGTTCTAACAGTTTTAGCTGCCCTAGTACCTGGTCTTCTTCCTAATGACCCTGTTGTCCGTAATTTTTCCTCAAGACAATAGATTGTAATTAGGGGCTGGAAATTGTCGTAATTTTTGCCTAGCCACGCACAAATAAACATTCAATGAAACGCTTATCCTCATTTGTTAAAACAATTGTTAACAATTTCAAACGTCAAAAACAAGCAACACCACTATAAAATTCGAGTTCAAACCACATGTTTGAAAGTCGATGACATTTCATTATTATTTGTTTATCATAGAGTTAATGAGTGGAGTCTATGTTCAGAGGTTTCACAACGGGAGGTGCATATGATGGTGGAAAGGAGAAACATTATTGGCGACAATTGGCACAATTCTGAATCAATATTCGAGTTCGACCCCTCAAAATGATGGGAAAGGTTCAATCTAGTAATTGAATTACGCAGCTGATCCATTACGTTCGCGAAAACTTTTTTAAAGCCCGGGAAGAATTGTTAATATTTGAGGAAGTCGGCCATTTTGAATTCGAACCGAAATCAAATTTTAGGTTGGTTTCAGTAAAAAATGTTTCTTTGTCTTCCTAGAACATCCATGAAAAACACAACAACTTCAGGAGTGCCAACGCCATGAAAGGAAGAAAAATTATTCGATTTCAGCTGAAAATCAGAATGAAAAAAATTCTTCAAGCTACTTTTTTCCAATTCTTGGAATATTTTTAAGATCAATATGTCAAATTGTTGAGAAAAGACTGAATTATCGATTGAATGCCCCATTCGAAATTTTTAGTGAAAAAAAAACGTTCCAGCGATCTTGAAATATTGCTCATTTTCGAATTAATCAGCCATATTGAATTTCATCGGAAGTGAAATTTCGATACAATTTCTGAAAAACCTAGTCCTTTGGCTTTAAAATGAAGTAGGAACGAATGATCTATCTCTGAAATTGCGAAAGTTATAACGGAAAAAATAGTCCGGTTTTCTCTGGCGCACCCTATATAATTGGATAAAACACCGAATGAGAATGAGTTAGGAAAATTGAACGTCTTTGTTAAAACAGTGGTGACTCGTCCTAATGTGTGTCCTGTAAACACACATTGAATATCTGGACAGATTTCGACATTTTATTGCTGCAGCTACAAGAAATATTTTGACTAAAGAAGAATGATCCCCTTCTCAATGTTATTCTTGCGTTAGGAAAACATTGCCCCCAATAAAGTCAAACTAGCATTTTTAGTTTTCAAGTTACTAGGAAATCTGCGAAATCAGTCAATATCTCGGTTGTTTTCAAAGTTATTTGAAAACGGTTTTGACATTCTACCGGCACTTCTTTACGTAAAAACGAACTACGTGCAGAAATGATTTTTGGCCAACGGTTTTTGAATTTTAATGCAAACTTGCGTTTTCTCAAATATGAATTATAGGTAACTTTAATTTCGATGAATACAGTTTTTCCTTTTCAAATGATGAAATACTTTGAGTATTTTCTGTGCTTTCATTAAAACAGTTCGAAAATTAATTCTTGCAATGACAATTCAAATAAATTATTCAATATTTTTTCATCAAGTTACAAGTATTGTGTGAATATAATATCGTTTTTAATAACGAAGCGACTTGCCATACAAAAATTTTGAAATGTTCAATATGACTGAATTTTATATTCAAAATAATTATGATGCAGATGCTGTTTATTGGAATCGTCTTCCTGATGAGAGGCCACAATCTTTCAAAAGTAGATTCAGTCAATTGAGGGAAAACCATGGTACACTCAACGTCCCAAGGAAAAAGAAAGATTTGATGGAGAAGATGCAACAACTGATGTAATAGTTTCATCGATTTCGAGCAGGCAAATTGAAATGGAAACAGGAGTATCTAAGAATCGAGCGCTCAGTATTTTCAAGGAAAATAGATACGAACCTTACAAATGGGATCTGAGCGCCATAAGTTTCGAAAATATTAGTTCAGGAATTTTTTTGTGTTTTACCAAATTTCGCTTGCAGGAAATTCAATAACCAATTTCCAAATTTGGCGCTTATGAGTAAAACAAAATTTTGAAGAATTAGGAGCAATTTACTGCAATTTGGAGGAACAAAATAAATAGAAACTAGAAGAAAACCAATTTTCTAGTACGACGACAATCAAATTAATACGCTAGCGTATTTTCGTGCCAATACACATGCGTCCATTAAGTCAGCATCAATGGATATTGGATTGAGTTATACTTCCATTCAAAGGATCCTTAAGAAACATAACATGCACCCGTATTCTTTTATCAGACTACAAAAATTCAAACCAACTGACCTTCCCGAGCGGCAAAATTTCTGTGAAAATTTATTAATTCGGCTTCAAGAAGATGAGACAATTCTGCAAAAAATTATATGGTCTGATGAAGCCAAGTTCAATGAAAGTGGAATAACTAACAGGAGAAATCGACATTTTTGGGCCACAGAAAATCCACATTTCATTGAGGTTATTGATTTCCAAAATAAATTCAGCGTGAACGTTTTTGCAATTTCAATGAATGATTTGTTGGCTTATCACATTTATGAGGAAAATCTTAATGGACAAAGATACCTGGAAATTTTGAGAGGACATTAGCAAATTTTCTAGATGGATTACCCCTTAACATTCTGAGGGATTGCTATTACCAAATGGATGGTGCACCAGCACATAAAACACGAGCTGTAAATCGGCAGCTAACAGAAATGTTCGAGGATAGATGGTGGGGTAATCAAGGACCAAATTTATGGCCTCCGCGTTCTCCGGACCTGACGCCCCTTGATTTTTATTTATGGGGCAAAATCAAGAGTGAAGTGTATCTAATTCCTGTAATAAGTAAAGAAGAGTTATTAGAGCGCATTCATAATGCTTTTCGTAATATTGATCCTGAGGAAACTAGAAGAGCAACTCATCATGTTCGTATACGAGCTGTCAAGTGTATCGAGCAAAATGGGGCCCATATTGAACATTTATTCAGATCGTAAATTAGTTTTCGCCTATGATGCTTGCTATCATTTATTCGTATTAATGTAATTATCTTCGATGATTGGATTTCGCTTAGTTCCTACAATTTTTATTCATCCGAATTGTAGAAAATTGCTTTTAATGCTTCGAAATTTTATTTTACTCATAGACGGTAAATTTGGAAATTGGTTATTGAATTGCCTGCAATCTCTACCCACTACCTTTTGACATTCTAAAATGAATTAAAAAAGGATTAAATATATTTTCGTTTGAATAACCAGTGGTTTTATTCCAAATGTGTTGTATTTTTTGGATATTTTCAATCTGAAATAACGACAATTCTTGTTGAAATATCAATTTCGAATGAACGAGGTGACAAGTACATTAATTTTAGGAACCTGTCAGGTGAGCATTCTCTGTTAGTTCTTGCAAAATCATCAAAATTCAATATATTCCCAATTATTTCGGAACTATAGGAGACGGGTATAGTACATGCTTATACAATTCCATCTGAAATTTGATGCTTCATCTGATGGCGATATAAAAATTGGCACGTGCCATTTGAAGAAATTGAGTTATTGCTGTTTGAAAAAGCCCAAATTGAAAAAATTATACAAAACAACGCAAGAAATTTGGACATGTGTAGAGTGCTTAAAAAATTCCCTGATCCATCTTCTATCCACCCAAGCAAAAATTATATATGTAGTGCAAAAGATCTACGAGCTACAATTTTTTCAAATGTTCCTCAAAAATCGAGTTTATAACAAAAATAATTAAATCTGTCAAAAGTTTTGACAGATAAGTGCCAACAACATGGGTATTTTATGCCTTGCTCAAATGTCGCTTCTAGATATATATAAAAAAGGTAGATTGCCATTTGAAATAACAAAGTGATGACCCACTTCCGGTATAACCGGAAATCGTATCACTTCCAAAATATTTCACTCCAATTCGAAATCGCTAGTTATGGCCGCGTATGAAATTTCAGCTTGATATTGTAATTGGAACTTGAAGAGTTTTTAACGGACGGTCCCGGTGGATATCCCTGTATATTCGGGAGAATGCCGTTTATTCATTTCTGAAGGAACAATGAACTGATGAACAGTAAAGACAGAAACACCAAATTTTTCGGTGGGAAAACTTGATTTAGATAGCCAATGACGTTCGCTTCATCGCACGCAGCAATTGTGGAGCCCACCTCAAACTGTTGAATAGAGGTCATGCTTAGCTCGTTTTAGGTGTTTCACACTTAACAACATTCATTAAAGATGTATCAATACATAATATCATTATATTACTAATACTGTAAATCTTTGACAGGAACATTGCAGGTTATGTATTTTTTTATTATCTCTTTAGTCCTTTTCATGACCTTGCTTCCTATGTAAAATCTTTTCTTAGATTTGTTTTGACATATAAGAAGTATGATTGTTGAAATATTTTTCTGCTGGTTTTCTTTTTCCATTGTTACAGATTCCTGTCCCAAACCCCCTTCCTTTCACCCTTGTCTTCGTCTGGTAATCATGGAGTACAAAATGAGAATGAGAGAAAGAAGCTGCTAAGCAGAAACATCTTTGGTACTTTTTATGCACACACAACACTAACACAACATAAACAATAGCGACAGGGAAACGAGCTTTTTCCTCAGGTTTTTTCACTCGTTTATTGAATCATATACCAGATAGTATGGTTCCCTGTTACATTTCCTGAGCTCACACTTGTGTTTTTCTGACACACATCAAAATTATAGATATAAGCATTTATTGTAAATAAAATTTTTCAAATTTTTGTAAATCCTCTCTTTTCAAAAGAATATATATATATATATATATATATATATATATATATATATATATATATATATATATATATATATATATATATATAATGGCGTTTATTATAGTCAAGAAGAACACCCTGGAAGGGCAGTATTAGTAGCTGCCTACAAACCAAATCAATGAAATCAATCCTTAAGTCCCTCAGAACAATTCCTATATTAAAAGTCCTTATATTGAAAAAATCTTCTGTCGTGAATTCAGGAATGGTAGAACTAATCAATCCAAACGAATTCTCAAAAGATTCACTCATGTAAAATAAAAATAATCGTTGTAAAAAATTAGTTATATTCTTGCAATGTGAAGAAAAATATATATACAAAATACATTAATAAATGTGTTGTCTACAAAATATTAATGATGTACTACTGGCGCCAAGAGTGTATGAGTTGGAGCTACAACTGCATGACTTTGAGCGACAGGTGCATGAACAGCATGTCCAGATCTTTCAACAATAGCATTGAATCCATTATGATCAGCTGAGTACTTTACAGTTCTGGTCGTACCATCGGCTTCTACGAGTGAGTAGGTACCTTGTACGTTGTCTCCATCACGAGTTTCATGCTGAGATTTTATATCACCAGTGTGATGATCTTCTACTCCATATTTGAATTCGTAATGTGCAGGAGCCTGAGAATGAAAAAAATTGTATATTTATTATTAGAGAGGACTGTATTTGATAAAGCTTTACGAATTAATTGAAAAATACTTACATAATGCTCTTCTTTAGCAACAGGAACTGCATGAACTGCAGTGTGAACTAACGGAGCTTCATGTACAAGTGGAGCAGAATGTACAAGGGGAGCAGCGTGTACTACAGGAGCAGCATGTACTACAGGCGCAGCGTGTACTATTGGAGCAGCGTGTACTACTGGGGCAGCATGTACCACGGGAGCAGCATGCACTAAAGGAGCAGAATAAGCAACAGCTGGGGCATCATGATAGAGGGAAAATGATGAATGTATGGCATTAACTGGAGCATGGCTTAAAACTGGTGCTGAAGAATAGACGGTAGTGTACTTCGTTTGAGTAGAGTGCGTCTGGGCTGATGGTTCGAACAGTGGAACTGCTGTTGCGTAAGCAACAAAAACGAATACGAAAACCTGAAAGAAATAAGAAGGCCTTATTAGTTGTAGTTTTCCTCTTTTCATGTAAATTGACATGCTGAATTGCTCTAATGTGTTGAAACATTTATAACCTTGTAGATCTAGCTATATGATTGAGATAAACCGTAGTTAGCATCTCCTGATCCCGAATGCAAGATTTTTATTTCGGTTTCTCGAAACATATACTTTATCTTGTGAAAATTTAGGGTCTTGTTGAATTTGCCTCCCATCGGATGTCCCGGGTACCTGCTATGGTGCGACGATCAACACTCACGTATCTGTTGGTGACTCCAACCTCATCGAGTTCAATGAGGTGCAAGGGAAAAATTTCCCGTTAGTTTACAAATTGCCAAGTTTAAGAATAGGCGTTCTGTCATGAAATACAGTTAGAGATACATCAAGATCATAGTCCAATATATGTAATGAATGTTAGAGAGCGGAGCCCCATACATGAAAACATGTTCGACCAGGTCGAACCTAAGCTTTGTATAAAAGAATCAGCTGTGTTGGCGTCGAGTAATGCTTAGCCCAGGAAATAAAACTGAGTCAGCAGAAGGAGATTTGGCATGATCATGCCAGCTAACTCCGGTGTTGACTATAATGCCGAATAGATGTATGTTTGTTTCAGAGGATATTCGATGTCTTTGCATGATTAAAGAAGGTACTCCAGCAGTTAATTTTCAAGTTCAACCTGATTCACTCTTCTCCTAATGAAATTTTTTCATCTCGATGTTTTTGCTTAACTGGAACATATACCTATTTTTTTCGAATCTACTAGAAAACTAATCTCTAGTTCATCACGACCTAGAAATCGTGCTCGATGAAGTCGAAATGCTGGAGTATTATTTCTGTTATACTGAAAATAGTTGCATCAGTAGACTAAACGAGAGAGAGGTGCGAATTTCAAGCATTTTACGAAAAGGATGAATGAAAAAGAATTGATATGAAAGCCCCTGTTAAAAAGAGGTTTCCTGAAGACATTGGAGCTGATTCATTTGGGAAGAAAAATTAAAAACCACATTTTGTGTTTGAGTTTGAGCAGGCATTTCACAAAAAAGAGGAAGTGCAAATCTCCTTCAGCTAGGAATCATCTCCTGAAATTGGCCCGCGTACTTAGGAAACATCCTGTATATTAATCAGGCTATTATTAAGATATATAAGTAATTCATGAAAAAGTTTATGTATTGAAAAAACTCACTTTACTGAACATTTTTGTTGTTTACACGTTGATCACAAAACTGATACTGGTTCTTTTAATCATTGGTTCTCTTTTTATATCGGTTGACAAAATGAATGCTCATTGAAGGTATGTAATAAATTTTGGAAGGACCTGCTTATCAACTATAGCTTTAGGCCATATATTTTATATAACAACGGGGCGTTCGTTACGAAGTAAACCGTAATAAAATGGAAATGATTGATTTGGGAGGTCGACATCACGTGTCGATTGTACCATTATTCCCACACTCGTTGATACGAATTCGAAAATGGTGAAATATTTTGGAATGACAGTTACAAAAATCGGTAAACCAGATGTCTAATTATTCGCTATGTCATTGAGAAAGTATTTCCAAGAAAGAATGGGATATTTGTTACAGTTTCGTAGAACAATATTCCGCAATCAACAAAGTATATAGGAGTATTTGAAAAGTTTCAAATTATTATCCTCCGAGATTAGCATTTTCGATTTGGATATCATTTCATAATTTCAACTAATTGTTGCTCGTTGGATCTAGAAACGTTTAATAGTCACTTAGTACATTGATTTGGTTAAAGTAAACGAAATGGGACACTTTGGTCACTTTTCCACAATTTATTCAATAATCACGACCCTACGGTCATTTTCAATTGGATAAAGTACAAGTACAAAATGAAATTTATCCTAAATATTGAGTAGTGGGGATCTATTATGCTCTAGTTGGCTGTTGAGGGTAATAAATTGTGGGTTTTACATAGTTTGTTAATCTTCAAACTTTCCAACAAATTCATCTCTCTCCCTTTGTTACATTTATGAAGGATTTTAAGATTGTTCAACGATATCATGTTGGTTAGTTTGTTTATTTGTTTGTTTTTCCTTTAACGTGCTCTATTTCTGCCTTTCAGCTAATGACACGCCGGGGAATTCTGTCACCTCACTAACCCGGGAATTTTGCCGAACCCCTCTCGTGTTGAGGGAAGGGATCTTTAATGTCCAACACATCTCTGTTAGACAGGACCGACATATTTACATCTCCTCCGAAAGATGGACACTCAAGCGATTTCCAGAATCCGAAAAATCGCACTGACTTGATTTGATAAATTCTTGTTTGCTTGAGTTCATCGTTCTTTTGTTTGGCATTGAATAATAATCTGCTTAAGTTAGGGCCGCTTGCAAATGAAGTAGTTATGTTCAATTTGGAAAAGTAGTTACTGATTTTGTTCGCCGGTGTATCTGAGACTAGTGTATGTTTTTTCCGGGGTTTCTACGATGCTATATAGTAATTAAGAGGTAATACGTTGTTCTTAGCGTTTAATGATTGTATTTAGAAAATGTTGTGGTATGTTGTTATTTGAGGCAATTTTTCTGATGATATTAAGTTCAGTTTGAAAATTTTCTGTCGAAAAGGGAAAAGAGTAAGCTCTATGAATCATGGAGTTATATGCAGCTAGTTTGTGGCTTAAATGACTGAACGAGTCCATTGGAATCGATGCCTCTGTGAATCTTTCCTTTCTGTAAATTTTATAAGTGAGTTGGTTATTTGAATTTGTAATGGTTACGCCGAAGAAATTAATTGAGTTATTATTTTCTAATTCAGAAGTGAAGCTGATACGGCAATGTATTTTATTTAGGAAATTTAAAAATTGCTGAATTTGTCTGTTTGAACCACGAAAACCAACTAAAATGTCATCTACATATTTGTACCAGAAAGTAATGTGTTTTTAGCGAAATCTGTGTTTAATATTGAGTTTTTCTCTAAATTATTCATGAAAATGTCAGCTAGTAGAGGGCTAAGAGGTGAACCCATTGGAAGACCTGAATTTTGTTTTAAGAATTTAGATTGAAATTGAAACTAACTTTGAGATAGGCATATTTGAAGAAGAAATTTGAAATTGATTAGTGATATATGGCGGTGTGTTAGACTCGGATAAGATATCTGTAACAAGGGGAAGACACTAATTTGTTGGAATTTTCGGGTACATATTTTTGACATCGAAAGAGACTAACTTAATATCTTGGGATATTGTGAGATTCGAAAGTTTATATATGAGATATACAGAATTAGAAATAGTGTATTGTGCTTGAAAATTCGAGAGGTCTATAAATTTTTACTCAAGAATTTTGCTAGTTTACCTGATGGTGTGTTTATATATGACACTACAGGTTTTTCTTCCTTATGTAGTTTAATCAACCCGTACATTTTTGGAGTTTGAACATTCATTGGAACCAGTTTCCTCTTCTCCCATTCTATGTGTGCTAGGTGTTTTGACAAACTTAGCTCTTCTTCGATTTCTTTTGTGAGAAGGTTGGTTAGATCTTCTGGTATTTCGGTGATATCCATTGTTTTCAGTACATCCTGCATCTTTTCTTCGTATAGGTCTTTATTGAGGCATACTATACTATTGCCTTTGTCAGCTTTAGTCATTATGAGATCTTCGGTTTGGATTTTGCTCGATATGGACTTTGGTCCTTTGTTCATCAAAGAATTTGCTAGATAGATTTATGAATCCAGGATGAAAATTGATATCTGATCATAGGTTGCTGAGGCTTCTGTTTTTCTTTTTTGTTTTCTAAGGTTGAAAGTTTTTTATGCAGGTTTTCGTAATTTTCTTTTGAAATATCACTTATTTTCATATGAATTTTATATTCAAGGCACTCAAATTCAATATTATGTAAAATATATATAATAATATATAAAATATCTGTGTTGTTCACGTCGCCATATTGAAAGATTGAGACCTATAACAATTTTTTGACAATATCATCGTTCCGACACATTTAACAATGAAAATATTCATTCAGGCAGTCCTCCAAGCTTCATGACAAAGTTTGGGAGGTGGTTTTCTGAAGAAATCTAAGACTGATTAGTGAGAACTTTTTTTAAGTCCTGAAGTCTTAAATATCAAAACACGAGAGCGATTGTGTTGTGTTACCATAGACGGAATGAAATACATATCTTGATGTACAGAACGTGAGATACGTAACCAAGAATGTTCAGTTACTTTTCATACATAAATGTTACAATATCTTTTTCAATAGATAATTTGTTTTGAAACCTTGAATTTTTCGAATTGAAAATGCATTTCTTTGTTGATGAAGAATATGCAGATATTATCTATGTTTTTGCGATGGTAACCACGGCAAACTGCTAGAGAATACGACTGAAATTCAAGAGCGACTCTCTGGTGATGAAATACGTATTAATTATAATTATTTCGATCAAAGATGTCGAAATATGATTTTTAATTGACATTATGTTTCAAAGTCGTGAAAATTCATTAAAGAAAATAAAAGATAAACAAAATTATAATGATTCTAACAAGAATTGCTCAAAATGACCATCTATAACTTGAATACGTAGCTCACATCTACGAAGAAGTGCGTGCAGAACAATAAGGACATTGTCATTTCTAATTCTTTCGACTGCATTTTTTATCCGTTCTTGAAACTGCTCGGAATTTGTTATCTAACGGGTTGGAATCTGGTGACCGTAGTGGCCAAGCCATTGGACCTCCCCTACCAATATTTGGAAAAAATTCATTCAGCTATTCAACAACTATTTTTCATGGATGTAGAGGTGCTCCATCATGATGATAATATATATTCTGAATGAAATTTAGCGAAACATCAATTTAATTGAACAACGTGTTCTGTAGATTCTTTTGATGAGTAATGGCATTCAATCTGTTATTTAAAACATGAATGGGCAAGAAGCTAGCTTTATGAAGGCCACCCTAAACGTTGATGCTGAATCTTTTTTGAAAATGTCTTTCACTAAACGAATTTGGATTTTGTAGGGCCCATGAATGATCATTATGGCAAATATTTATACCATCTCTTGCAATCTCAAACCATGAAATGTTGGAAACGAAATATGGATCTTGAGAATGTTGCTGCAGAATCCATCGGCAAAGTGTGAGTCTGTGCTACTCGTCCCCTGCGTTAAATACATGAATTTCTTGTTGATGATAAGAGTGCAGTTCATCTCTTTTCAAAGCACGCCACACGACATTTCGGGGCATTTGCAACTGATTTGCAATGCGACAAATACTTATCGAAGGGTTATCTTCAACACAGTCTATAATCCTGCTGTTCGTAAGAACAGAAGTATGCCATTGAGGAAATCTTCGATGGTATTCTCTAGCAGGTTTTCCTGCGTTTCTATCGCACAAACCATAAACATAGGTCATATTTCTGAACGCTTCTATCTATGTTGCTTCACAACCGACTTACCTGGTATTAACAATATTTTTCTGGACATTACTGATCCTGCAGGGTGCTGTCTTACTATAAGGTAAGCTTACAAAATTCGTCCCTGCCTCAACGACTTGGCCTTCTGCGAGTATCTTACTGATTTTTCCGACACCAAGAAAAATATTTACCTCGCCGGTAGTTTCCACTTTCCTGATATTAAGTGTTGACGCCAATATTGGAAAGGACCCTAAGTTCATATTATAAATTTCAATGATGGAATTGTAAAGCGTTTTATTGTTGAATAAATTATAATATTTGCTTAGGTGGTTGGAACAAGACCAGGGGGCATTTTAAAAAAAAGTAGAATCATTTTATGAAAGGGTATGATGACAAGCATTCTCATTCTTTCGACCAGTTCAGATTTCGGCGTAGAGACAATTACTCAACCACATAGAAAATATTTTATCAACAATTTAGTTTTCATATTAGTAAATCCGTTTCGTGAAATTCATATTTGTGAAGAGTGTATATTAGTGGTAATTAATAAACTTGTAAATAGTATCGTGTTGCTTTATTGTTCATTCAACATTAAGTGACCCATCTCAGCTGATAGAGTATGCCATTATCATTCGGCCCTTTCGTCGAAATGTCCAGGAATACAAACTACATCCAAATAGTAGAGGCTCCCACTTAATTAAGTAAGTCCCGTTATTCTTGGATTTTTTCCTGGTAAACGACTTCAGCTCATTTATTATGTATCACACATGTCACCATAGCAGTTTCTATTCTTGTTGAACAGATTCTTTTCTGGGTGTGATCCGAGCACATGTAGTACTGTCTACAAAACATGTCTTCGTCTTATACACTGTATACATATACACACGACTTCTCGAAAGTATACCGGCAGGGCACATGTCGACAAATTTGCGTTGAACTATTGGCTGACCTCCGGATAGGTCGCCAAAGACGCATGTGAGCGACAGGCACATGCAGATACGGATGTCAGACTTCGGAGATGACACAATACATAACAGGAGGATGTCAGATGTTTGCGGAGATAGAATATGAGCAAATTCTCTAAAATGAAAACTGTAAACTCTATTGGGACCATACAGTTCTCACCGATCAACTAGTATCGAGATCTAGAAAAAAGCATAAAACAACAGTGGAGAATGGAAACCGCTCTAACACTTCTAATTATAATGTCCATAACTGGAATTATACCGAAGAACTTACAAACGAACATCGAGGAACTGGGACTGAACAAACATCTGTACAAACCCATGCAGAAAGCGGTACTGTTGGCGACAGCTAGAAGCATATGGGAAAAACAAAAACGCGTCAACACCGGACTATCTGGATCTGGATATCTGGGAGCAGTAAATGTTTCCCTTAGAGGGAGTGCGAAACACCTTTGTGATACACACGAACGACTCACTGTCTTAATTAATGAAGCTTCACTTAGTCCAGTAAAAATGCCAACGTTATTTACTCAAGGATGAACGTACTTACTGCCAAAGATGTCCAAAACACTCAGGATCCATCCAAATACCGTCCAGTAACTTGTCTACCGACACTATACGAAGTTATAACCGCATGAATTTCCCAACGAATATATGAACATTGCAAGAACAATAACATTATCGCACCACCACAGAGAGGTTGTAAAAAGAATGCCATGGAATGCAAAGAACAATTTATTATAGATTCAGTTATCAGCAACCAAGCTTATTCAATCAAGCGAAATCTCTTCACGACTTACGTAGACTACCAAAAAGCTTATGATTCAGTACGACTGATAAAATCCTGAGAATGTATGAAATAGAACCTAATCTAGTGGCATTTTTAGAATGCTCCATGTCATTTTGGCGAACTAAGATCCGGCTTAACGCAGCCACTGTCATTTTGGAAACAACAGCTATCCCCATAAAAGGGAATGATTCAAGGAGACACATTGAGTCCACTATGGTTCTGTATTGCTATGAATTCACTGTCGCACCGGTTGAACTCGACAAGATACGAATTCAGCGTAAAGAAGAACAACGCAGAAATTAGGAGTGTGAATCACCTTTTCTACATGGACGACTCAAAATTGATGGTTGCCACCAAGAACCAACTAAAGCAAATGCTGAAAATTGTAGAAGAGTTATTCGATGACATAGAAATGCGTTTCGAACTTTACAAATGTCGCATCCTCAGTACAATTAGAGGGAAAGTACAAGAAACCGCAGATGACATCGTAGAGAATCAAAATATTGCAACAATGATCGAAGGGAAGACCTACAAATATCTGGGCATGAAACAATCACTACGAATAGATCACGGAAGAATGAAAAGAGACTTGATCATCGAATTTATTAAGAGATTTAGACAACTGGTTCGTATGAACAGCAAGAATATATTTAAGGCAATCAACACTTACGCATGCTTAATCTTAATTATTCTTTTGGAATAATTGCCTGGAGCAACACAGAAACACCACCCAAGGGGTGCTATCGAAAGAACTACATTGCCGAGACATCAAGGAGGCAGAGGACTAGCTGATATCACGAAGCAGTTGGATCAGCAGATTTATAGCTTGCGAAACTATATCCAATGGAAAACGAATACTTCAATTCTCCATAGAACTATCTGCGAAGTAGACGACTCAACTCCTTTACGTCTAAACGAACACGAACATAGGACTCGTCACAAGACCGATGATGAAAAACTACAGATGTGCAAGAAAAAACCGCTACACGGGAGACATCGCAACGAGGCCGACAGGGCACATGTCGACAAATTTACGTCGAACGACTGACTGACCTCCGGACAGATGTTTCCTGGAACGGAAAGGTTCCTTTTGGCGATACAAGACCCATTTATTCCAACCAGAAGCTATCTAAAATTCATCGCCATCCGTCACTCGATATTTTGGAAATTACCTCAGAGATTTTGGATATTTCAAAGGATTATTAGAATTAATTCTCTTTGAGATATTTGAATTCAAAAAAGAAATAAATTGAGATAAATGAGATAAAAAACACAAGGTTTAACTTTAATCTACACTTTATTTGAAAAAATTCGATGACGTTTCGCTGACACAGCAGCTTTATCAAGAATGAAAAACAGAATGAAGAGTATGGTATTATAAACAAATCGTAGAACAAGTTGGAAAATCCACACCGGTCCATTGTACAGTTAGTATGAAAGGTAATAAAAAGTAATTAAACAAGTTAAGTAGGGATGAGCAATTCACATCTACCTGTTCATTCAAAAGCTTGTCCGAATGTTTGTATCTATTTATTTCTAAAGCTTCTAGGAGATCTAATTTTGAACTTTTGATTTTATATGTAATATGTCAAAGTTTTATTGAATGAATGGTTTTCTTTTATTAGGTGGTTTGAATAATTTGAATCAGATTTATTTTTATCGAAGCTACGTTTATGTTCAGATGTTCTTATGCCAAAACTCCTATAGGTCCTACCGATATAAATTTTATCACAAGAACCGCAATTGAGTTTATAGATTCCTGATTTACTTGATTTTTCAACACGAGATTTATTATTTTTAATATGTTTACCTAAGTTATTAGAAGTTTTGAAAGTTATATTAAGATTTTGTTTGACGAGAAAGGATTTAATATTTGTACTTGCAGAACCGCAAAATGTTAAACTGTTGAATATTTTATAGTCTTTATGAATAGGATATACTTCATTTATTGCTTTCTGATACAGTTTTTACGAATGATTAGATCTATCATATCCGGATTATATGAATTATTAATGGCTATCTGTTTGATGATGTTTAACTCTTTATTATAATCTTCTACTGATAAAGGTAAATTGAGTAACCGATGTACCATGCTGTTTAAAGCTGCAACTTTGTGTTGAATTGGATGTAATGAGTAGTTATGTATAATTGTATCAGTATGTGTTGGTTTACGAAAGACCGAAAAAACATGATTATTATTTTGTTTAGTGATTTTTAAGTCCAAAAAATTAATGGAATCGTTCTGTTCAATTTCTATCGTGAATTTAATGTTCAAATGGATGGAATTAATGAAATTAAGAAATAAGTCTAATTGACGAGTAGTTCCAATGAAACATATAAGATGTCGTCAACATATCTATACCAATAAAGAAATTTGGAAATGAGTGGATGTGTATGAATTTTCTGTTCAATATTATTCATGAAAATCTCTGCTAATTAGCAGAGATTCGGTCTTTCGTAAACCAACACATACTGATACAATTATACATAACTACTCATTACATCCAATTCAACACAAAGTTGCAGCTTTAAACAGCATGGTGCATCGGTTACTCAATTTACCTTTATCAGTAGAAGATTATAATAAAGAGTTAAACATCATCAAACAGATAGCCATTAATAATTCATATAATCCGGATATGATAGATCTAATCATTTGTAAAAACTGTATCAGAAAGCAATAAATGAAGAATATCCTATTCATAAAGACTATAAAATATTCAACAGTTTAACATTCTGCGGTTCTGCAAGTACAAATATTAAATCCTTTCTCGTCAAACAAAATCTTAATATAACTTTCAAAACTTCTAATAACTTAGGTAAACATATTAAAATAATAAATCTCGTGTTGAAAAATCAAGTAAATCAGGAATCTATAAACTCAATTGCGGTTCTTGTGATAAAATTTATATCGGTAGGACCTATAGGAGTTTTGGCATAAGAACATCTGAACATAAACGTAGCTTCGATAAAAATAAATCTGATTCAAATTATTCAAACCACCTAATAAAAGAAAACCATTCATTCAATAAAAACTTTGACGTATTACATATAAAATCAAAAAGTTCAAAATTAGATCTCCTAGAAGCTTTAGAAATAAATAGATACAAACATTCAGACAAGCTTTTGAATGAACAGGTAGATGTGAATTACTCACCCCTACTTAACTTGTTTAATTACTTTTTATTACCTTTCATACTAACTGTACAATGACTCGGTGTGGATTTTCCTGTTATTCATCCAACTTGTTCTACGATTTGTTCATAATACCATACTCTTCATTCTATTTTTCATTCTTGATAAAGCTGCTGTGTCAGCGAAACGTCATCGAATTTTTTCAAATAAAGTGTAGATTAAAGTTAAACCTTGTGTTTTTTATCTCATTTATATCATGGATCTACATCAAGTAACGGCCTCCACAATTCAAATAAATTGAGGTTTATTTTAAGAAGGAAAAAAATAAAAGAAAATAAGAGACTCTTTCCACGTGTAGTAAAAAAAATGAAAATTGTTTTCTCACGGATTAGGTGTTTTTTTTCTCGACCCCAGTACCTTGTATTACCTCCTCTTGCCCTGTCACAATTCTGAATCCTTCTAGACATGCTTTGGATTAGGTTTTCGACCTCCTCTGGGGTGATATTCTGCCACTTTTCTGTGGCGGCTTGGATGAGCTGTTGTGGGGTTTTTGGATTATCCTAGCGCGATCTAATTTTCTTTTTGAGATTATCCCATATATGTTCAATAGGACTTGGTCTAGAGAGCAAGCTGGTCAGTCCAAAGTAGCGATTCCCTCTGTTTCAAGATAATGTCGCGCGAGGTTGCTGATATGCAGACGAGCATTACCTTGCATAAAAGTAAAATTCTCACCGTGGGCACTTCGCCAGAGTCTCACTATGGGCTCCAGCACTAGGTCCACCTAATTTTTAACCGTTATACTCGCAGGAAACGAAATCAAATCTGTTCTGTCTCCCAGCATAATGCCACCCCAAAACATCACACTGCCCCCTTGGTATTTCGGAATTTGTCTTGCTGCTCGGAGCTTGTCTTCCACGACCCCTTAAAACCGGAATCCGGTGGTCATCTGATCGAACACCAATTTTAGTCCCATCCGAAAAAAGAACATTTCGCTAATTCTCAATATTCCAATTTCGGTGCTCGATACACCAATTAAGTCTGTTAATTTTTTGTTGTCTAGTTAGCTCTGGAACTTAAGGGCCTTCTGCTGTATAAACCCCTTGAACGAAGTCTTTGACGTATCGTTTCGACTGATACACTGATACCTGTTGCTTCCAGAAATTGCCTTTATAGTATGGAGTCTTGTTCTTCAAAAGTGATCTTACGACTTCTTCTAGGCCTGTTTTGCAGAGATTGTAGCTCCACGAATCGGGCGTAAGTTTTTGAAATCACCTCCTGTGACACCCCCATTGTGACCGCTATATCCCTCTGTGTCACCCCTTCTTCAACTAAAGCAATTATTCGACCCCTCTGCACATTGGACAATCCAAAGTAAGGCATTTTCAATTATGATTATAGGCTTTTTTAATTTTTGAAATTCACAGTTTCAAATCTCAGTGAAGATTGAATACAATATCCCGAACATGTGGTGATAACTCAACATTTCTTATCATACTATTCAGTTTTTTTACAACAAAAAACTTCCTTCTTCACAAGTACTCAAAGATCCATGGTTGAAAACAATCAATAATGTGAAATATCGAGTGATTCCATATAAATTTGGTTGTGTGCATCTCTGGAATGAAACCATGTTAGTTAAAGTCGCATCAAAAAGATCACCTTTCCTTGTACCGATAGGAAATTAGGGACATCTGTCTAGAAAATCGTAAAAAAAGTATCACATGTTTGACTATTAATTAACTTTTTCTGCAAAAAAGAAAACAATCAGAAACAAGCATGGAGATTTGGAAAGTGCAGAAGATGTTCGATCGATTGAATGCAATTTGTCGAGAGCCTAAAAAAGGAATTGTTACATTTTTTAAAAATTTTCATTCATCTTTCAAGCATCAATGGTAACTTTGAATAAATGCGAATTAATCTAATTTGGAAATGAAATAAGGATCGAATTCGTTATCCCCATACTGTCTAAGTTCGCTGACAGATCAATCAATGTAAACATGTAATTTTGAAATAATTGAAATATTGGATTAATGCGAGATAACGGAAAGTGACAGAAAGCGGCGGCATCCAGTTTTGTTACTGTTGGTTCTTTATAAATCCTAACTTGATGGTATTGACATTTCCAATATTTTCATAAGAGTTGCGATCAAACACTCCAGATTCAAGAGAATATTATCACCATAATTCCTAAATTGAACTTATTATATAATTCAACGTAAACTTGAGCAATTCATGATTGAACAGATGATGATCTTATTTCTCATCGTCTCGAACAATCACATTCACAAAAATAAATCTATTTCTAACATTATTCAGTCACATTCTCAGGATTTATAGTATAGTTGCTTCATGAAACTTTCAATTGGTAAATCTGTACTTTATTGTACAATTTCATTCATGTGAATTCGTATTAATAATTAGGTATAAATTAGATGAGTCCTGAGAAAGATTCTCATTACAAGTGTGTACAAACTTGGAATATGTTGAAGGTATGTACTGAATTTTGAGAATTATAATTTAAGACCTAAGTATAGTTTTTTTGCATATATACTCAGAAATTATATTTACATTCACGATTATAACATCTTCAGTGGGACTAGCGCGTGTTTGGTAGTTTTCTGTCTTCATCTATAACTTGATAATAATTTATATGAGTACTTTTTAGGAATTTTAACTTATTTCCTACATGAAAAAATCAAAGAATGTTTTTATGGATATCACTTTGACAGATTTTATGGCATTTGTATCAGTTTTTCGCTAGTAACTGCAAAAACGATGTATCCTACCGAAAATTCTACATTCAACTTCATTAACAAATATAAGATTTGCTGCCGAATCATCTTCCTAAGGACAAAATGTGTGCAAAAACGGCTAATACAAAAGAAAAAATCATAAAAAGAAATGTGTAGAGCATAAAATTTACAATTGAAAAATCTCTCTAAATGAATTTTGTTTCTTAATTAAATAAAAAAAATAATGTCCGATTTTTGACTATATTAACAAATTTATAACGCGTTTCATTATATTGTGGCTTCATCGAATAAGTAGTATATTCAACAGAAAGTGTGTGTGTGTGTGTGTGTGTGTGTGTGTGTGTGTGTGTGTGTGTGTGTGTGTGTGTGTGTGTGTATCTTGTACAGATATAATAATTATCAATTATATGAAAGGTCTCAAACTTATTATGAGTGAGTGTTTCTGAGAGATACCAAAAGATAGGATACAGCATAGCTGATTAATCCACCGGAATAAATAATAAATAAATACTAGACAAGTTTACCCACAAGTGTACGGAACCATTGATATGTAAGAAATATTTCTCACCAATCTTACCAACCATCTTGAAAACAAGAATTAAATACTAAAATAAATCAATATTAATTCATGCACCACACATATAAAAGATTTTCTCCTCGATAAAAAAAAATTAGGAAACAAAGAAATACCACATCTCATTCAACTGGCTCTCAAAAAACCAATGCCTCACCATCCTCTTAAATGCATCCGAACTCAAACCTGAAAGTCTACTTGGTATTTTATCGATTTCATCTACAATTATATAAGAAAAACTACGTTGAAACATGGAAGCACAATAACGCGGTATGGCAAGTTTATGCCTGAAACTGACATCTGTCCTATATTTGATTCGTCGGTGCAGATAGGAGGGCTTCTTCTCATTCAAAATCATGTAAGACAGACTCAGCACATGCAGCTTTCTTCGATTCGCCATGGTCAACCAACCCAATTGCTGTAGCCTGCATGACGTGCGATCTGTGCGTCTAAGGTTGGAAACAATTCGAATACACCAGTTTTGAATTTTTTGAACTCGTGCCACATTCTGTTTTGTCAGACATGGACCATATACGGTATCGCAATAATTGAGGTGAGACAACACTAGACCTTCACAAAGCATTTTTCTTTGTCTAATATCCAGAAAGTCTTTGCAACCATAAATCCATTCAATATTCACGAAAGCTCTTTTAAGTAGTTTATGTTAGAATCAAACCTCAAATCGCTATCCATAATCAAACCCAAATTATGACACTCGCTAGTCAGAGGAAGAACTGCGCCATTCACAGATATCTTAATTAGATATTTACATGCCTCTCTCATGACCTTCCTTCCAAAGAGCATAACTATAGTTTTTGAAGGGTTAATACTTAAACACATACTCTCAGACAACTTAAAGATGTAATCCAAATCTATATCAACTTTTTCTAGAGCTTCATCAAGTGAGTCGCGCGAAAACTGTAAATAGAGCTGTGAGTCGTCAGCATATTAATGAGTCGAACAGAAAATTGAACAACATATGAGCTGAAAGGTATAGATAATAAAAAATATCGGTCCGAGAATGGATCCCTGCGGAACTCCACATGGGATCTCTATAGGATCAGACTTAATTTTTCCGTACAAAACTCTGTGTTCTGCCAGTCAAATAGTTTTCAAACAATAAAACCGTATCTTCAGTGAAACCAATATAATGAAAGATTGCCAACATCAAATCTTGATTAACTTTATCAAATGCCTTCGAATAATCCAGTAGGACGAGCAACAAAAGTTCGTTATCGTCTACAGCCTTTATGATGTCATCCACTACTGTAATTTTAATTGCGACAAATTTAGGTCTAATTGACTATTAAGTAAGTTTTCTAAGTTTTCTGTTTATTGATTTTCAATACTTCCTATAGGTTCAATTTTATTTGGAGATTTCATTTTCATTATGTAAAATATCAAAAAAAAAATTTGCTCTTGTTTCAGTAAATGATTTGCCCAATGAGAATCTGATTTTTGTTGTTCGTTATTCCTTTAACGTGCTCTATTTCCGTCTTTCGGCCAATGACACGCCGGGGAATTCTGTCACCTCACTAACCCGGGAATTTTACTGAACCCCTCTCGTGTCGACGGAAGGGATCTGTAATGTCCAACACATCTCTGTTAGAAGACACTCAAGCGATTCCCAGAATCCGAAAAATCGCACCGACTTTGTGGGGATTGAACCCTGGTAACTCTGCTAAGGAGACGAGCATCACATCCCATACGCCACCGAGCCGGCAATCTGATTATTGTTTTTCTAAATTGCTTTTGTGTTCTCATAATTTAATATTGCAATTTATAAAAGTTCTAAAAGTATAGATTCAATTACAACCTCTACGAGAGAGTTTATAAACACTTGATTTGATTCCTTCATTAATTCTGGATTTACAATTTTCAATGTACCTGCCTAGATAGTTCTGAGAGCTATATTCAAATTATGTGATGACAGGATACAACCTGTATATCGAAATAAACTCATCTCAGATCCCTTCTATGCTATATCAAAACATATAGAAAAATAAACAATTCACCCTGAAAATTAAAAAGATGGAGGTTGTAGTTTGAAAAAAAAATTTATCCTCTTCACTCTGAAATTTCAAGCTAAATTAGAAATTGGCTTGTCCTAGCACTTTTCACTAAATCCACAATGGAAGGAATTATAAGTTTCACTCGAACGGTATATAAATTTTACTTTCAGAACAAATTACACAATCAATCTCGATGAACATGACAAAACTGATACATGTCTGATTGATGATGATTTTTTCCACTCCATATTTCTGAAAAGATCCATATAATATATAAATGTTTTGAATGAGCGTAAAGCTATACAAGTTGTATGACAAACTTTGATAGATGATTCCTTAAGCAATTCTAAGACAAATTAGTCAGAACCTCATGATCCGAATCTTTTCGGAGATATTCATCTTCAAAATTTGATCCTCACGAGTCCTGAAATCACAATTTACAACAAGAGCGATTAGGTGGTGTAGTGTTTGATTCAGAAAAGCACTTGAGGCAGAAAATGTACGACCTCGTCAACTCAACATACAAAATGAGGCGATCATTATAGACAATGCAGGGGACGACCAGCATCGACTGACATTTTGCCACTGGATTCTGTAGCAATATGGTCAAGATCCAGATCTCATTTAGAACTTTTTATGGCCTGATGAATCGTGCTTCACAAGAGACGATACCAATAATTTACATAATGAACATTTATGGGTCATACAGAATCCAAATGCGATTAAGCAAAAACGTTTCCGAAGGAAGTTAAGTATTAAAGTGGCCTTTATAATAATAGCTTCTTGCTCATTCATATTTTAAATGATATATTGAATGTCATCACTTATTGAAATTTTCTACTGAACACCTTGTTTAATTCAATTGTTGATGCTCTGTCAAATTTTATTCAGAATATGTTTTATCAAATAGGTGAAAGAATATTCACAATTGCTTGGCCACCACAGTTATCGGATGCCGATGACCACGACTATGGTAGTGAGAAGGAAGTAGTACAACGTGGTATCTGAAACGATACAATGAGTTCTGAAAATTGTAGAGAACTGGTGCGATCAAATAGGCCTAACAGTTAACCTAGACAAGGTCAAACTAGTATCGTAAACACTTGAAAAAAGAACTGATGGAATGTTGCAGCCACTCTTCTTCGGAGATCAATGATGAGGCCAAATATCTAGGATAAGAAACTTATATGGAAAACCACCTTTATCAAGGCATAAATGAGGGTAAATACTCTCTTATGACCATTAAACGCTAATAAATCGCCAATAAATCGCCAATAAATGGGGACTAATGTACATTGTGGTGATGATATCCTGATTGTATTCTGTGTTCTTAAATGGTGGAAAAAAGCTATGCAGAGGGGGTTAGGGAGATACATTACAGGCTCCTTAAGATCAACACCAACCGCAAGCCTGGATGCTATCTTAAATTTACCTCTTCTTGATTAATAGTAAGGGCGATGCTAGAAAAGTGGCGTTTACGCAGGAGACGAAAGGAAACTGACAAACCAGACACATGGGGCACAGAAAAATTTAGGGGTTGATCAAAAATGTATTGAAGATGGGTAATGATACGATAACTAAAAAACTTACAGAGACCACAAGGCATGAAACGGTAAAAGATTGACACAATTGGCTCGGTCTTGACAACCTTGAAAACATAAATTGGTATAAGGCCGGAAAACACGAATTTCGGCTGAAAATTCCATTGGGGGGGCACGCAATCATCTCTCAGGCAGAAGTATATGAAATAAAAACTTTGGCTGGGAGAAAACCCAGTCAGAACTTATATAGAAATGTCTGCAGTTACTAACTGAGCTGGCGAAACGGAACCAGGTATCTTTGGTTTGAATGCATGTACACAACGAAATTGCAGGAAATGAGGAAGTGGATTCTCTTGCCAGGTAAGTCGCCAAGATGAGATTCATTGGCCTTGAACCAGATCTTGGATAACTTGCTCTAAGGTACAGGACGCGATCAACACCTGGGTAGGAAAGCTACACGATGACTGGTGGGTTCTTACCCCGGAACTGAGACAGACCAAACTTCTGCTGAAAAAACCTAGCCAGAAGTTCACTAAAGAAAGCAGCCTATAATATTATAAACTCTAGCCTGGAAAACACGGAAATATTAGGGCGACAAAGAAACCTTAAAAGAGCTAATCGAAAGTGACCTAATAAATATGATTCCAAATCCTGTTGAAGAGATAAAGCTGAATATTCAGGAAGTGTCAACAAAGGAGCAGAATAATCTTTGAAAGGCTGCAGTATCACTGAACTCTGAAGATAAAATATAAATACAATAAGTCTCTCAACCAGTCAGACTTCTATGTATGGTGACTTATATACATGAAACACTCGTCTATAATATAGAGTTAACAAATTAAGAGCACTTGGAAGAAAGGTTAAACATTGCTCCGAAAGAATTAGATATGACAAAGTCCATGATATTGTTCTGCAGTCACTTTTTCGCAGATGTGAGCTATGCATTCAAGTTGCAGGCGTTCATTTTGAGCAACTCTCGTACTCTTGTGATGATTAATGAGACTTTATTCATTTATTCTTTCCATTGTTTTCTTTATTGAATCTTAACATTCTTGAAACATGAATCTTCAGTGGTTTTCTCTAGCAGCTTGTGGTGCTTTTCCATCGCAAAAACCATGAACATAAATGCATATTCTTTATTAACGAAGGAATCATTTTCAATTCGAAGATAATTTAAGGTTTCAAAACAATAATTATCTTTCGAAAAAGGAATTCTGCTATTAGTCTTTTGAAAGTAACTCAACATTCTAGACAATCACTTTACTATGGCCAGTAATGTCATCTTGTGAACAGCAAAATATGTACTTAATTCCAACTATGGTAACACCACACAATCGTTTTTGTATGTTGAAAATTGTGATTTCAGGACCCATGAGGATCAAATTTTTAAACCTGAAGTTCTCCGAATTCAAACAGATTAGAACAATGCTGTTCTCACCAATTTGTCTTAGAATTTCTTCACGAACCACCCTGTATTTCAAACGTTCTTGGGGTAGATTATTAACAATTATATGTTTTCCAGACTGCGATAGTTTCTTGCCTGATCCTTCATGCAAATGGGGGTTATTTAAACCAACTCTTAAGCAGTGAGAGAACAAAAAGTAATGGTGGACATACAACTGCATATACCACAAACCATATTCAGAATCAGCATCATAATCCTTATCAAAATTATCACCACGGGGGTCCTAATTACTACAATAATGGAAATCAACCGATTAGTGGAGGATCTTCTTATTACCATGGTCCATACCAATCAGGAAATTCTCATTCATACCAACAACGTCCTCATGGTGGATATTCGGGTCATCAAGGCTATGACGGTGGTAATTATGGTGATCATGGTGGAGACTCTGGCTTACATGTGAGTAAACATTTCATAAACAAAGGAATAATATTTTTCTTCACAGCCAACTTCATACTTAATGCCCCTTTTTTTTATTCTCAACTTTTGGTTGAGGACGCGATGTCTGTCAAAGCACAGCTGTAGCCGTTCTAGATGATTAAATGTGCGTTCACTCACCTATAAAAGAGGGTCAAATTGTGAGTAGTCTGAAAGATGTTCGATGAAAGCGAGATCCACAGCTCAACCTTGTAAACCAAATAATTTCTATAGACAGAGGTGGCATTGCTAGTTGAACCGTCTGTTAAGGAAGGTTTTCCGCAAAGATGATTTTTCTTCAGAACTGGATTCTTTCCGGAACCAAAGCTTTTAGTTCTTCAGAGCGTTCACTATGGAAGTATCTGTAAAAAAGAGAAAGATTAGCAGCCTGCCGCCTTTGAGCGAAAGGCTGGAGATCACGAGTAACTTCCGGGTAGTCGATGAGGTATATTGCCCTCTTGTGGACACTATCCCATAAATGTGATGAATGTTTGGGTTAGATTTCACACATAGAAACATTCCAGACCAGGTCGTACCTGTGCTTTGTAATAACCCAACAGCTGTGATGGCACGAACCACTACTGAATCCTGAAAAGAAAACAGAGTTTCCCTTACATGGTTACAGCAGGTTCTGTAGAAGTGACATTTCTGGAGAACGTTGTACGAGTTAAAATTGACTAAGTTTAACTTTTCTGAGTCTGAATTCAATGTTTTGCTCTGGGGTCTTCTTATTCCTCCTGCACGGTGCCCATATGGGCAGCACTCAGGCCGTGTGGCCCATTGGGCTTGCCGTGTTTTATTGAGTTGTTATTTGTCTTGCAGAAACTTCCTCATGAAGCTTGTAAGACTGTTGAAGGGGGCCTCCTGGATCATCCGGGCGCTGGGTGTTTCAGCGCCCATGGTGTTCAGTCTGGTTTCCTTATGAGCGGAACATTCGAAGAGTATGTGTTCCGTTGTTTCGTCGTTTCCTAGGCAACCACGACACTGTATGGTTTCCGATAGTTTCATGACATGTAGATGTTTATTGAGTTGGCGTCCCCTCAATAGGCCCACTACCATCCCAACAGACTTTTTTTCGAGGAACAGTAGTTCTCTTCTTTGATTGCGGCCCCTTTATGAGCCTTTTCGACCATTCCCGTCCCGAGATGCCTGCCCAATAGTTTTAGGTCTCGGTGGTGATCCCGTTTTGAAAGAAATAGAGGTCATGGGTGCATGGGATGGTCAGAATTGGTTTCCTATAGGTCCTATTGGCCTGACATCTGTTACCTTTTCAGCGAGGCTGTCTGCTATCTTGTTTCCTTCCATGCCCTGATGGGCTGGGCACCAAATCAGAGTAGCTCTGTTTGTAGCACTGAGTTGTCGAGGTGGTGTTCTGCATTCGTCAACCAGTTTGGATGTAACCTTCGTATCTTTCAGATATCCAAGGGCGTTTTGGCTATCAGAGCATATGAAGATGTATGCGTCTCTATAGTTCCTGTGTAGGTTTTCCTGTACACACCGGAGAATAGCAAATATTTCTGCGTGTGTTACGGTGACGTTCTCTCCCAGAGCAATTATAATGTTTGCCCTAGGCCCGTGAACGCCGATGCCTGTACCCATCCCGGTTTTTTACTCGTCCGTAAACCAGGTGGGGCCCTGTGGGGTGAGTAGGGCGTGGGGTGTCGTCCAAATTTCTTTTGGTAGAACAAATACTTTGTAGGATTTGTCGAAGTAGTAGGTGGCTCTCGTTTGATCTCCTCTTGTAAAAAGGTCAGGTCGGAGTTCTCTGACTTTTTTCAGGGATGTGGAGTGTCCAGAGATTAGATTTTTGATCCTCCACATACCTCCCTTTCACAGTCTCAAAGAGGTCCTCATGGCCACCTCCTCCACCACTATGTGTAGCGGAGGGATGCCCAGAAGAGACTCCATAGAGGCCGTGGGTGTGGATCTCAAGGCTACCGTGACTGCCAGATATGCTTGACTTTGGATCTTGTTGATTTTGTTCCATTTTATCTCTTTTTACAGTGTAGGTCACCATACGATGGCCGCATAGGTCAGGGGCGGTCTTATCACTGTTGTGTATAGCCCATATATTATCGTTGGTTTGAGTACCCATCTGGGGCCGAATAGTCTCCGGCACGCATACAGTGTGTACGCTTGTCTATCGATGTGATTGTGCCAATTTAGTTTGGCATCAAGCATCACACCTAGGTATTTCACTTGTTTTACTAGTGTTAGTTCCTCGTTGAAAAGAATGGATGCCTTGAAGGGCGGTAGTTTTCTTTTTCGAGTGAATAGATCATGCCTGTTTTGTTAGGATTCACAGACAAGTCGTTCTCTCTGCACCGTTGTTCAGTCATTCGAACGTTCTGCGGAACTTCAGATATGGTGCTGAGATTTTTTATACGAACAAGGAGGGCGAGATCGTCGGCATAACCCACCGCAAAGTGTCCAGCATCGGCAAGGGCCGCCAGTAGCCCATCCAGCACGAGGTTCCAAAGGAGAGGAGATAGTACTCCCCCCTGTGGATTTCCCTTGCTGGCGGTCTCACGGACGGTCGATTCTCCGAGGTGAGCCTCGATGCTGCTGGTCGGGAATCAGTAAATTGTGATTGAACCGCTTATCACATCAAAATTTCTCAAGAGACAAAAAAGTTAGATTATTAGTCTAGCTACTCAATGTCTAAAACAGTTTTGCTGAAACGCAGACAGTTGAAAAATTATGGTTGATTCAAAACACTTTGAGTTTTTAGGGACACTTGTAAAACGTCCAGGTCATTGAGTGGATCACTAAAAAACGTGAATAACGCACCGATTACGCATACCAAATATTTCTATCGATCAAGTCGTTCTCGAATAATTTGAAAAATAAGACAAAAAATCTTTGGATTTGGTGACTTCTAGCGGCCAAACGAAAAACATTTCATATAGGTACGTTGGCCTAAATCGACTTATTTCGAGCTGAAGAATCTATGGTATAGCATTGTACACGCAATTCACGGACACCCAGTATATTTCACATCACTTTGTAGTTGCTTTCATATTGACTGATCAGTTTAACTTCCAAATAGTAATTGCTGAATCCATACAGTGTAACAAATTTGTGTTTTGTGTACGAGAAATTCAAAGAAATTGAAGTTATAATCAATGTATATGAAGAAAATGCAAAAATATGAATAAATATGTGGCTGAATAATGTGTAAATTCAAAAAAACCAGGCTAGAAATTTTCAGAATATTCTTATATTTTTGCATGTATATTTTTTCCTATATCGATCGATTAACGGAGGATTTCTTTTTTAATAAGTCCCAGAATGCATGCTTTCATAGAATTAGGTTGGTATACTGTTGTTTTCATTAGATTCTTATTTTAATATTTTCAGAGCAATCCAAACTATCAATTTAAATATGGGGTTGAAGATGAACACACAGGGGATAGAAAAACTCAATACGAAGTACGAGAAAATGGAGTCGTGAAAGGATCTTATTCCTTAGTGGAACCCGATGGCTCAATACGTACTGTTGAATACACAGCCGATCCAGTGCACGGATTCAGAGCGATAGTACATAAGTCAGGGGAAAAATCTGTTTCATATGGCGACTGAAACTTAAAATAACCAAATTTTGAGTATGAATTCCAAATTGTATATATTTCAAGTGATAAGAAAATATAATATCTTTTTATTTTTATTATATTTGTGTAAATTGTACTGATGCTCTTTTTTATTTTTGTAATAAAACTATTGTATTTATAATGATTTTCATTGTTAGATTGAGTATCTTGAAATGAAATTCTTTCAACACCCTTCTTATCAATTTCTGTTGAGAGGTACGACATAATAGTTGCAATCCATACGTGAAAGGAATTTCCGGAAATCTTAACAGAAAATAAAGAATGTGATCGTATTTTATAAAAAAAAAAGATTTCGTTTTTTTATAGTGATTCGTAAGGGCCAAAAAATTAAGAAAAATGTCAGATATGTATGGAATTCTCGCTTAACACTTGGTGAAACATAATGAATTGAAACACCCCCAACCCGGGTCTATGAAAGACGTTGCAAAAAGCGTCGTTTTTATGTAAATTGCAATATCTGAATTATCTTATTTTCTTCCCCATATCAATTATACCTGAGACCAACTGAAATCGGTCAAATGAAAAGCCATGTGATCGTCTAGTACCTGAACTTGCCTTGAAGTTCTTTTTATAAAATAGGACCCTGTTCTTTGTTGCGTTGTGTATTTGTAGTAACCTACTCAAGTTCTTTTATGTAAGGTTTGATGTGATACGACCAATTCTCCGTCGCTTAAACCATAGGTAAGGAAATGAGAAAATCAAAAACAGATTCGGTAAAAATGTCTATTTGATCTTTGTAGCATTTGTATTAAATTCTTATCCTTTCATTCTTTGGCGTCTTTTAATGAATTTAATAAAATATCAGATCATTTGGATAGAGGCCCAATTTGCCCTCACCCATATTTTGAGTGGAAGTTGATACATTAGATTATTATATACAGACCTAATTGGTCCTCACCCATATTACGAGTGGAAGTTGGAATATTTAATTATTATGAACAGACCTAATTTGTCCTTACCCATATTTCGAGTAGAAGTTGGAATATTAAATTATTATAAACAGGCTTAATCGGCCCTCATCCATATTCTGGATGGAATTCGGATATGAGATTATTATAGACAGGCCTAACCGGCCCTCACCCATCTTATGAGTGGTAACTGATCCGATCTAAGGGTTTTGGTAATATGATATCATGTTTTCTGAAGAGGTCGTTGCCCTGATACTCCAACTCTGGAAGATTTGTTTTTAAAATTCTAAGGAACATATCCACAGCTGACAACTTCCAGGCGTTAATTCGCTCACGTATTTTTAATCGAATTCAGTAATTCGTATAGTATTAAAATGTTATATATGGAACTAGAGGTAAGCCCGTAAAGTCATACGTGATTCTTTTTGCTCAACTGAGCGCCAACGGGCAGTATTATTATTATTATTATTATTATTATTTTGTTTTGTTTGCGCAATATTAATTATATTGTGTCATTGACTCCGGATGATATTCTATTCCCATATCGCGGATTTGCCAACCAGGGAATCATGCCCTCTGATCATACACCTGTATGTACTACAAACGTCACATACATTCCACCAACTCAGACCTTCTTCAAAACTTTCATAACGACAACGTACAAGCCTCAATGTCTGTGGGTCCATACATGCGTATCGTCCCTAAAGCCATTCATTTATACTAATGAGTAATGATATTATTCGTAGGTGATCATGACACCTGAAGGCAGGGAAAGTTCCCTTATTGAGCTTAAGAGTATCGGACATCAAATCAATAATTTGGAAGTAAGATCTTCCCCATAGTTGGACACAATGAAAATATAAACATATTCGTTACAGTTAAGTATGTTCTGCTAAGTGATAAAATGAGATAAATAGAAATACTGAATAAAAGGATTATGATATTTCAAATAGATCATTGGCGCATTATAGAAGCAAAGATAAGAATCAATATTAAATGTTCTCACATTCGAACGTTTCGTTCATCAGATTATAACACAAGATTTCTATTGGCAAAATGGTTAAGTAACATTTCACTGAGATCAATAAGTAAAGTTCCACATCAATATTAAACTTCATAACATTTCAAATTCAAATAGTTCTCAAGTTGTTGGAATTAGTACACAATAGCTTAATTACGTCTCAATAATGTTGCCAGTTTGATAAACAAATGTTGCAGTCTATACTAAAGAATCTGAGTATACTTCAAAATAATGTGTAAAGTTAAAACAACTGTGAAATCAATATAAAATAAATTCAGTACATTTCAAATTCTACCAAGTTACGAAAGCAAACGTTTTAAATAAGTCTATGAAAATAACTCTTCAAAATAAATATTATAAAATGTCAGTGCAGTTCAAATAGATCATTTGCCAGAAGAAAAAAAATATGTGAAAATAATTTGGAATTTGGGAAATTTTTATTTCAACTCGCTCTTAGTGCCTTTAGAAATTACGTAACATATACTTCAAGAAATTCATAAAGATTAAATAGCGAACAGAAATATTGAAAGAAACTCAGAAAGTAATCACCTGTGGGACACAGCGGGAACGGTGCTTCTTCTTCCCCTGTCCGGCTTCTCAGAGAGGAACAATCTGCGTCTTCTATTCTTCTGGACTCATGTTATGCACGATTAATTAACTTAAATTTAATTCCGATTCAGACGAATGAGTAAATTCACTGAGCTTCGAAAACTAAATAACTGAATTATAAGAGTAACTGCACATCTGACGAAAAATAACTCAATAGAAATCATAATCATAATCATAATAACCCAAACTCAAGACGAACAAGAACACCAATATTATCCTAGCAAGCGTGAATTCAGTGTTTGAAGAATATACCGACCAGAACACCTTGGAGAAGATTCACACTTTGATTTACTGTGGAGCAGTAGCGGTCCTTCGACTTCACAAACAACAAATCTCCACAACTCTGATTCAAGCTGAGCCAAAAAGTGTCCAAAAACCACCATGGCAAAAACGACTGGAGAGGGATATTGATAATATTAGAGCAGAAATCGGTCGCCTCACAGAATTCCTGAGAAACAGAAAACCCTCAAGGCGCTTGAAATCACATATACGCATAATTTATAGGAAAATTGGTACGAACACAAAACACCCTGATCACAAACAACACATCGACGTGTATGTGGACACTTTGAAACAGAAACTCCAAGCAAAAGCAAAGAGGCTTTCAAGATACGTCAAGTGTACTGAAAGGAAACACCAAAACCAAAGGTTCCTCCAAAACGCAGCCAATTTTCATAAGGGAAATAACAAAACTGCGACCAACAATAACAGAGAAGTACCTGACGCACAGTGCTTGACCGACTATTGGTCATCACTATGGTCGAACCCCAAAGAACACAATAGAGATGCGGAATGGATCACGAATGAAAAAGAACGCCTCGATATCAGACATATGGACTTCGATGGAATAACGGAGGAAGAAATCACAACAGTAGTTCGAGAGACCAACAATTGGAAGGCCACAGGTATAGATAATATCCACAACTACTGGTACAAGAAGTTTGATAAGCTCCATGGAGCCCTAGCGAAACAGCTCACATATGTTCTTCAACATCCCAAGAAAACACCCACTTTCCTAACGCAAGGCTTAACATATATGCTACCTAAGAGCGATAGAACACAGGATCCGTCTCAATATAGGCCAATCACGTGCCTGCCAACACTCTACAAAATACTCACCTCTTGCATATCCAGTCGAATATACCAACACCTTGACGACAACAATATATTAGCAGAGGAGCAGAAAGGATGCAGAAAGAAACACCACGGGTGCAAGGAACAACTCATCATCGATTCTGTGATAATGAAACAGGCACACGTAGGGCATCGCAATGTTCATTCAGCTTTTCTCGATTATCTGAAGGCATTCGATAGTACCGCCCATTCTTGGCTTGTTGAAGTATTGCAGATATACAAAATTCACCCATCCCTGGTAGAGTTCTTGAAGACAACAATGACACACTGGCGCACGTCTCTGCAGGTCAACATGAACAATAAATCAATTAAAACCGACGAGATACCCATAAGTCGTGGAATTTTTCAGGGAGACTCATTGAGTCCACTATGGTTCTGTTTGGCAATGAACCTATTGTCCTCAATGCTCAATAGAACAGGATACGGGTTTAGGATAAAAGCAGAAAGGAATTATCATACAATCTCCCACCTGCTGTATATGGATGAAATCAAATTATATGCTTCGAACAAGAAGCAATTGGATGATTTGCTGAAAACTGTCAGTGAGTTCTCGGCAGATGTTCATATGAAATTCGGGATTGAAAAATGTAAGACCCTGAACATTCAAAGAGTGAAAGTCATAGATGGTGAAACACAACTTCCAAACGGTGATATTATACAGTGCATGAGAGATGGCGAAACATACAAATATCTGGGATACCAACAAGCCAGATTGCTAGACCAAAAACAATCAAAGGAGAAGATTCGTTCAGAATACAGTCAGCGTCTGAAGTCTGTGCTGAAATCGATGTTGAACTCGGGGAATTTAGTCAAGGCAATTAACACCTACGCCATTCCAGTGTTACTTTACTCATTTGGAATAATCAGATGGACTAAGACAGAACTGGATGATATTCAAAGGCAGACCCGAACGATGCTAACAAAGTACAACAACCATCATCCAAAATCGTCTGTGATACGAACAACTTTGAAGCGGAAAGAAGGAGGACGCGGATTGATAGATGTAGTCAATTTACACACCGAACAGATAAAAAATCTCAGAGAATTCTTCTCAGAAAAAGCTCTCACTTCTGACCTACACAGAGCGGTATCGTTGGCTGATAAGGGATATACACCTCTAAATCTTGCTACCAGAGATGACCTGCTGAATATACCATTCCTATCAGATACTGAAAAACAAGAGCAATGGTCAAGAAAGGAATTGCATGGACGACATCACCATGAAATTAATCAACCACACATCGACAAAGAAGCCTCCAACAAATGGTTGATGAAAGGAGAATTATTCGCGGAAACAGAGGGATTCCTTATGGCCATCCAAGACCAAGTGATCGCTACAAACAACTACAAAAAATTTATTATGAAGGACGGAACATTACAAACAGATAGGTGCAGAAAATGCCATATAAGATCGGAGACTATACAGCATATTACGTCCGGATGTGAACAACTGGCCAATACAGACTATCTTCACAGGCATAATCAAGTGTGCAACATTATCCATCAGAAACTTGCACACAAGTACGGACTTCTGAATACATTCCAGCCATATTACAAGTATCAACCGGCGCCCGTATTGGAAAATGACTCTATCAGATTATACTACGATAGGCCTATTATCACTGACAGAATGGTGACGAATAATAGGCCGGACATAGTGGTGTATGATAAGAGAGCCAAAACAGCAATGCTGGTGGATGTCGCCATACCGAATAATAACAACGTGCTGAATAAGTTCCAGGAGAAAAAGTCCAAATACACAGACCTTGCTATTGAGATCAAGCAGATGTGGCACCTCGATAAAATAGATATTGTTCCTGTCATCGTATCCTCCACTGGGTTAATACCCAAAACTTTGCATGATAGCCTTAAGAAATTAGAATTGCATAAGAATACCTATGTAGAAATGCAAAAAGCTGTTATTCTTAATACATGTAGAATAGTTAGGAAATTTATATCAAGTATATTGTAATCGAGCCTATTCCCTTTGATTGCTGAATCTGGGAAAGGTAAATTATATCCAGCTAACAGCTGAGATAGTGCATAAGTCCACGATAATAAATCATAATAATTCCTCAACGTCGCGATCGTGTTCCTTATATATGCGTGACCCAGCAGCCATTACACCCTCACTTCCCTCTGCCGTTGGTACTCACGTACCTGTTACATAGTCTTTTACAGACGCGTTCCTTCGTTGCGACGTGGGAATTGCTGTTTTAGAAAATACCAGATGTGTGGATCGTGGGTATACGAATGGGTGCTTTAAGAGCTTAGTTATTAAAGGCGAATATTGTTTTCGCTGGATTCCTTATCTGAGTTTAGATAAATTCCTTCGCCTCGATATTTACCCTTTTGGGTGATTTTAAGCTGCTTTAAAGATACATAATATTCTACCATATTGAGAATTTAAAATAAAATTATTGAATCATTCTGGCAAATGACCGTCTTTTCACTGTAATTGTGAATTCAGATAAACAATATGAAATGTTATGCAGGTAGATCTACAAGATACGGTTATCACAATTGATAATAAAATTCAATTAGATAAAACCCAAGAAATTTATGGATAGTTTTAGCAAATTAACAAAAAAAATTGACCCCGGTTCTGGGTCGTCTCAGAATAAATGATTGGTTTATCACTTGGCAAAGGTTTCACAAATATTCATTAAAATACTCTACTTATGTTTCGGGTTGTTAGCCCATTATCAAGAGTAATACAATACTAAATTCAAAATCGGTGATTTCACTTATGTAAAACGGCATTCACAACAGGAGGTAAATTGAAGTCTAGTTGGTCGTTGCAAATTAGTTGGTTTTTTCTATGAGCGAACGTAATTTCAATAAACTCCAAGATATCCATCCTTTTTTCTTTATTACTTGGATGCATGAGTTCGATATTCTCGTTATCTATGAAATGATGTTTGTTGATGCAGGGGTCCGAAAAACCTGTAGAATTTTTATTTTGGACAATAGATTTTTTATGTTCTTCAATTCTCTTATCGATGCATCTTCGGGTTTGGCCTATATAGAATGTGTCACATATAGAAAACGAACCTATTCGGTAACCCTGATTCATAACTGTAGTTCCCAATCCCAGAGTATCAAGTTGAGTGCTTTTCATTCGTGCACAGATTGCTTTCTATTTCTTTGTCAGCTGTCGATTTCGAGAATGAAGTTCTAGTTTTGAAAGTTATCACTACGAACAACGGCTATGAACCGAAATTAATTGATACTTAAGACAAAAACGACATAAACTTTTATTTTTTTGCGAAGCAAATAACGAGCAGGGTCGACAGTAAGCAGAATCCAGTAGTTTAGAATAACACAGCCAAAAGCGATGAACTGGTCCATGGTTTTTGATTGTTACTTAATATCTTGTTTGTAAAGTTTCCTAAGTCGTAAGAATATTGATCGTTAACATTTTCATAAAATGACGTGGTTGAAGATTCCTCCGCTGTTACCTGTACGTCCTGTGACATTTACATGCAGACATCGTGTTCGTTGATATGATCGACAACAGCATCTTTCACAGCTTTAACTATCGAATCGAACTGAGTAGGTTTCTTAAACCGGTTGTAGAAGGTTGAGTTAAAAATTTGACAATTTTGGTAGCTTTTGTATACTGTCTTTTCTTTCCTGGCGTTGTTTTCGTTTCAATGCACCACTAGGTTTCTTTTTTTATCCATTATTTTAGGACTTTGATTTATGCAAAATTACTACGTCACAGGGAACACGATACGTTGTATAATCCACCGCTATACGTACAAAACATCACCGGGGAGTACCCCGATTCCGAAAATATCATAAAGTTTTCTAGTCTCACAAGCGAGTGGAATCCCGTGAAAATGGCGGCAAATTTACAGGTGCAATAGAAATTCAACACGGATAATATGCCGAATACATGTGATTAAATACATTGAATAAATACAATTTATAATTAGTATTTTTGGTTGATATTAGTATTTTTAATGTTTCGATTTGCTGCCTTCTAGAAGGATTTTGGGTGGCAACACTGCACAAACTACTGAAATAATACAGGAACATTCCCCACAAGCGAATAGAGGTTGAAACTTGCCGGAAATTTCTCTGTATTTTTTAAATGAGTTGCCATGATTAAAGTAGTTCTGCAAACAATTTGCAACACAATTTGCAACACAATTTGCACCCCCGTCCCCCGGCGTGATACCACCACATCCAGCTATAGGTCCCGTGAATTGGTCACCTTTGTGACTAAGTTTCGCGATCTGGCGGATGGTCCGGTTTCTAGGGTGGGAAGGATTGGCAACGAAGCATGATGAGCTCTTCTGGGACAAAATCATCCGGAGTTATAATAGTCTCCCATTCGGATTTTCGGGGGGACTGCCTCGAGGGGTTCATGATGCGGGTAAGTCGAGCACTCCTTCGGCGAATTCACTAATTCATTCATGTTCTGGAAAAGAAAGCAAACTCTTGTTAGAATTCTGCAATATCAGAGGACTGGGACACAACAACGTGAATGTTGATTAGTGTGTATCGTTTTTGACTTTTCTTCGAAATTCAAAAAAGTTTAGTGCGGAAAAGTTGTATTCGGTGGCACCGAGCATCTGTGATTTTTTTCAGAATTTTTGAACAATACCTAGGGGTCGCGCAATGCCCTTAAAGTTTCTTCTGTTGTATATAGGCAACCCGCACAACAATTTTGCGATTTTAAGTGTTTTCAGAGGTCTAAAGTCGATTTTCTTGCAGTTTGTTTATGTGTATTTGTTGTCTTTGTAGTATAAAGGAATACAAGACTACGATGTAACGAATTAGAGGAAGAAAACAAGAAATTATAAATACCAGAGTGCTATTTTTCTCGTATTTGGTTCGGTAAGGTTCTTTATACTAAGTGCGTCAAGCAGGAACAGGCTACTCTTTTCTTATTAAATGTCAAGCATTGGCAACACTGGGGGTGGGGTAGCTGCATCGTTTCTTGGCCATGTTTCACATTCATCAGGGTCCGCTGATGATATCGTCAAAAGTATACGATTTTTTTTTGATCAACAGAAAATCGATATTTTTAAATTAACAGTGCTGGGATGTGACGGCACTAACGTCAATACAGGTTGGATCCACGGTGTGATGCGACTCATAGAGATAGCTATCAACGCTCCTGTGCAGCATGTTCTTTGTCAACTCCATTTGAACGAGCTACCTTTCCGACATCTCATGCGATATTTAGACGGAGAAACTAAAAATCCACAAGCAACCGGTGGACCCATTGGAGAAGCTATTTTACAATGCGAAAATCGACGAGTGACGAAGTTTGACGCCATCCCCGTTGATTGGATAGAAGACACGGAAGGTTTGACAGATATTAGCACCGATCAGAAATACCTCCTACGTTTATGTACCGCTGTCTCAAGTGGACATTGTCCAAAAGAACTCAGCAAGCAGAAAACAGGCCCTGTTGTACAATCTAGGTGGTTAACAACAGCTAGTAGAGTATTACGATTATACATTAGTACCGAAAAGCCTTCGGAGGCGCTTCGCCAGTTGGCTTCGTATGTAATGAAAGTTTACGCTCCCGTTTGGTACTCATTAAAAAAAGAACCCTCGATTGCCCAGGGTCCAATACATTTATGGAAGTTGATTAGACTGTCACGCTACCTGCCTCTCAAACTGCGGAATATTGTGCACAAGGTTATTCAGAACAATGCCTATTTTGGGCACCCTGAGAATGTACTGTTCGCTATGATCAACGATGGCAATCCCGACACGAGAGCTCTTGCTTGGAGAAGAATAAAAAAGGCAAGATCGACGAAGACAACACGGAAGGGAATACGCATCTTCGAATTGCCCAAATTAAAGTTCAACGCTGAGCACTACTACGATCTCATAGACTGGTCTTCGCACCCTGTGACCGAGCCCCCTCTAACCCGATCACTATCACCCGAAGAAATAGAAGAAAATATTAGGAGTCGAGCATTCTGTGATAAGGAATTAACCGCTTTCCCCTGCCACACTCAGACTGTCGAAAGGCTGGTAAAATTAGTAACAGAAGCTTCTTCCTCTGTTTTTGGGCCACAATCTCGTGACGCGTACGTGAGAGCAAAACTGGAGTCCAGACAACGGATGCCATCTCTACATACCAAAAAGGACTACGCCGTTGCACAAGAAGAGCGGAAGCGTCCATAGGAAATTCTGATTTTCAAAATTTAATTTTACCAAAGCTGCATTAACGTTAAATTGTATCCATGCTTTATTAACACTTGTTTGTAACAATATTGAATTGGCTTTAATTGTATTAATCTTCCTTTATCATTTAATCCCAACAAAGCAAATATTATAATTAAAATTTTAATTTATAATGATGTTTAACTCTAATATTGTATTGTACAATAAAAGTAAAAATATAGCCTAACAATACAGCGAAATCCTTTTTTCATTTATACTCCATAAAAAAAAACAACTAAAAACAAGAGAAAGAGTTCAGAAATGTGACTTTAGAACCCTAAAACAGCTTGAAAACGCAAGATTGTTGTGCGGGTTGCCTATACACAATATAAGAAATTTTGAGGGCATTGCGCGACCCCTAGGCATTGTTCTAAAATTCTGAAAAAAATCACAGATGCTCGGTGCCACCAAATGCAACTTTTCCGCACTATACTTTTTTGAATTTCGAAAAAAAGTCAAAAACGATACACCCTAATGTTGATGCAGTACTTCAGCATCTGCAAAATCCACAACCCCATGTGCTGGACCTAACCGAAACCCAAATAAGTCAAACAATGAACACAACGTATTTACGTTTTAATGGGTATGAGTTACAGAAGAGATGTAGGCTAGGAATGATGATCTGGAGTTGTAACTCCATGTTGGTTTTTGAGTATTGCTATGTCAGACCTCACACTCAGCATCTCGATGTCCTCAGATTTCAAAGCGCCGGCCACGAAGCTGAATATATATTTGTCCCATTTTCGGGAAAGATGATGAAATCTGTACATAGCTATTCTAGCTGGTCCCTTAATCACCAGGTGAAGAGGTATAAGGTATCACTTCCGTGGTTGTAGTAGGTGTAGAGCAAAACGCTCCAGTTATCATCATGCAGGTCATTCACTTCAACTTAGAGAGCTTGATTTCAAATTGCTTTTTAAGGATGCACTATCACAAATCAATGCAGCTATAAGTTGTGTCACCACCATAAAATTTAGCCACTGAAGTTGCTTTGAGGTAAGTCTCTACTTCTTTATAAAGGTCATTTGACATATCGATAGGGAAGTAATTGCCTTATATGTTATGATTTCCAGGTGCAAATCGCACGTAATTCAGGGTAACCCACAGGTTTTGCTTTCTCCACAACTAGAATCAACACTCCACCCAGGATTGGGGTTGTCGAATATCCTCCTTTTCCTATTAAATTACATCATTAGGATTTTATGATGGTTTATTCTAAGGTTTTAACTCTTACTCCACCTGAGGTCTGTCGGAGACGTCATCGTCATTTCCGCGTAGTCTTGTACATAAACGTCCAGTGCGCCAATCATTGCCAGAAAGTAATCAACCATTAGGTACCACAACAAAGGGGATAGTACTTCTTCCTGAAGGTACAAAACTGACTAGTTTCCCTTTCAGAGAAGATTTGTATCCAAACGCTGAATATTTAACAAGTCATCTTTCCTTTTTTATATATCAATTCATCCGCAGAAAAACCTAACCATTGGTTATTTAGTGATATGATTATACCAAACTCTTCTATGATGAGACCTGTATTAGATATGACCTTAGTTACTAATTGTTGATCTGTTCTTTTTGGAACCAGAGTATTTTCGGAAAGCCACCAATCATTTTTAAGTGGCAGTGAAGTTACCTTAACTTTGATTGATAAATTTTTCGAAATTAATCCTGCAAAAATTGTCAAATCTTAATGTTATGTGTTTTTTCAAATGACAACATTAATATCAAGTATTAATACCGTAATAATAGCGAGAAAACGCAGGGGGTGGGGGTATAAATAGCCGAGAATGAACCTGACTTATTTTCTCTTTAGTACTATGGATAATAAATATGTATTTACCAAAAAGATTTGTTTTTCGGAATATCGAATTATCTTCATTCTCTGTATGGAACGACCTACATTCGTAAAGGAAAAACTGATTTGCTATAAAAAATATATTTTTTTTTGGCATAAATAGCTTCTGTTCTCTGAGGAACTTTCAATTTTAAAACTTATTATGTACAAATGAGAAAGCTAGATTGTCATCGTCGTCGTCCTAATGATGGTAAACTCCATGAGCGTATGGAGCAGCAGCAATAAGAGGGGCAGCATGGGCTACTGGAGCAGCATGTACAGCGTGTCCGGTCTTCTCAACAACAGCGTTGAAACCATTATGGTCATCAGCGGTGTAGTGGACAGTTCTGGTGGTGCCATCGGGTTCCACGAGAGAGTAAGATCCTTTTACAACATCTCCATCACGTACTTCATGTTGGGTCTTGTGGTCCCCGGTGTGTCCATCTTGAACTCCATAGTTGAATTCGTATTTAGGGTGAGCCTGTCAAGAAAAATGTCGTACTTATTACAAGGTATCAATTTTTGATAAAGTATTTCGAGATTCATCATTATGAATCCTTTAATCTCATTTAGCCATGTTTTAGAGCTTACGTAGTAATCTTCAGCGTGGGCAACAGCTGGGGCGGCGGCATAACCGTGAGCAACAACTGGGGCAGCAGCATATCCGTGAGCGAGAGCTGGGGCGGCGTATCCATGAGCAAGGACTGGGGCAGCATATCCATGAGAGATAGCTGGGGTAGCGTATGCAGAAGAAGCATAAGACGTAGAAATTGGCTGGGCTGGAAGAAGGCCAGCTTGGGCGAAAGCCACGAGGGCAGAGATGGCTAGGATCTGATGAGAATATATGATAGTTATATATGTCAGCTCTAAACAAACGAATTTGAAAACATTTTATGAATAACTGATTCATATATACGTAACTATATATGTCGGAGATTAAAGAACTTGTTTTTCCGGAAGAGAATTCCATTAGAATGTTTCAGCTACAAATCTTTCAATATAATAGTATAAAATGCCGACTCTTCCAGGAGATCGTACAATTTTCGGGCATGTGATTCCCCCCCAAAGAGATTGAGAGTATGTTTATCAATATTAATTATTCGTTTTTCCACTACAGAAAAAATTTGTTCATTATACACTGGAAAAATATCAGATGTTAGCTCTTAATTTTTATCTCAATAGAACTTCGAGCTTAAATCTACTAGTTCTCCCTTGTATATTAGGTAACTATTGATCGATAAACTATAATGTTTTGTAGTTTTCTTATTTTTCATTGTGAGATTATTGTTCGAAGTATTTTGATGAAGAGTTGTGACTAATTTCACAATATTTGAATATTCAATATTTTTGCTTCGAAAAAGATATTGTGTATCGAAATGCGTCGAGCATTCATTCATGTATGTTAGTAGAAATCATCGTTTACTTGTATTTGTGAAAAAAGTTTGTGAATTTTGGGATTTCAAATCCAATCCTAAGCTTGGATAGGCATACTATAAAATGAACTAGAATTTTTACATTGTTCATTTAGTTGAAGTTTTATGAAATATATTATGGCAGTCCTTGTGTTCTAGGAAATGGAGGTTTTATTGTTTTTATGGAATTTGGAGAATGATATTCTCTCTGTTGGAGTCACGAAAAATCATTCATACTTCATAGCAGACAGATATCGACAATCAGAATGAAAAAGATTCAAGTTGTTAGAAGTCAAATGTTAAAATGTATATCGCGAATACTTCAAAATATTATTAGAAATTTTCATGAATAATACGCCGCGCTGTGGCAAATCTTCCCATATCTATCTATATTTTCAAATTGCTTTCAAAATTATTTGATAATCAAGGGAAGTATGCTTTAAATTTTCATCCGAAATTCATTGTGAATTATTCAAATAGATATTAGATATTCAGACATTTAAAATTTAAACACAAAATACCACGCACCTTTGAAAACATGACTAGGATTCAACGATAACCGAATTGGAGATTGAACTGATTTGCTTATCGAAACTACGTGCTTTTATATAAAGCACCACCACATTCACCCACCTCTTAAAATCATACCCAAAATAATATTACATACCAACAATGCAAACAGTAATGTTGAGAGTGTTTTGAAACCGAATTGACCAATATTTCGAATCTCTAGTGTACTGCCTAAATGAGATAGATAAATGATATCATTAATTTTCTTGATTAAATAGAATATAATTATATATAATGAATCATAATATCATGTTTTCAAAATTGAATTGTTTTTACCGAAACAAATTTTCTATTATACATGAGAAAAAAAAATTAGATTTTAGCTCCCAATTTTTATGCCAATATAACCTCGATTTAAAATATAAAAGTTTTTCCTTGTATAATAAATAAATATCTCTTCATTACATTAAAACATTAATATTTTCTAGCAGTTTCCTTCTGTTGCTTAGCAATAACTTGAGATATGGAAGTATTTATTCTTTCTCTTAAGAATATTGTCGAAAATGTCAATATCTGCTCGATTTTTGGAAACAAAATATTCATTAATATTTTTCATGATAATTGATCGCTAAATTCTATCCACTTTTGTAATTTTCCCATTTTTATTGTGAGCTTATTTGTCGAATTTACTTGATTAAAAAGTTTGACTGATTTTGATTTTATAATGAAAAATTAAATAGTTTCTGCTTCGAAAAAAAAGACAGGAGTAAAGAAAATGAATAATAATGAAAATGATATATATATATATATATATATATATATATATATATATATATATATATATATATATATATATATATATATATATATATATATATATATATATATATATATATATATATATATATATATATATATATATATATATATATATATATATATATATATATATATATATATAGTTTCAACACTCTTTAGACAATATAAAGTTTATTTGTTATCTTCATCTTGAAGTATGCAATAGAAATGAAATTTTACTACTATTTTTCATGAAAGATATGGCAGACCTCGTGTTCTAGTAAACTGGAGGTGTTGTAGGTAGTTTACCGTTGAGTATTTCCTGCAGAATTGATTGTTATTTCTTCTTAATAGTTTCTTTGTTGAAATCACAAAAAATCATTTATATAACTGAGCAGAAAAATTTCGACAATCAAAATGAAATAGGTTCAAATTTTTCATGACCACATATTGTACAGCAGTATTATGCTTGAAAATATGAAACTTTATCATCCAAATTTATATCGCGAATACTCTTACAATTATTAGAAACTTTTATGAATAGTACGCTCTGAAATCTATTCATATGAATCTATAATTTCAAAGTGCTTTAAAAATATTTAATAATCAGAATTATATTTTTTTCCGAGATTAAGTGTGCATTATTTAAATAGATATTAGACATTCAGATATTTAAGAGTTTAAAAATTAAAACACAAAATACCACGCACCTTTGAAAACATGACTAGGATTCAACGATAACCGAATTCAAGATTGAACTGATTTGCTTATCAAACTACGTTCTTTTATATAAAGCTCCTATACATTCACCCACGACTGAAACCATACCCAAAATGATATTGTACACAAACAATGCAAACAGTAACATTGAAAGTGTTTTGAAACCGAAAATTGACCAATATTTTGGTACCTCGAGTGCTCTACCTAAATGAGATAGATATATGATATCGTTAATTTTCATTCTTGAATAAAATATAATTAAATACAATGAATCATTATAATTTCAAAGAATAGCATTGTTTTAAATAATTGATCATATATTAAGTAGGAAGTGAAGAAATCAGCATGCAATCTTTGAATACTAAGGATAATTAAATAAATCATATTTTTCGATATATAAGACCCTTGAAAATAATTCGTTCTTTGTTAATGCACAGATATTACTTAAGGGATTTGAGGAAGTTATTATGTATGATTGAAATCAATCATAATTCAAAGAACCTTCAAATGTGTATTGAAATAAAAGAATTGCTTGTATATATTTTTCGCTCACATAGTAATTGATTAAAAGCGTGAGATTTATTACATAAAAAATGATCAAAACGAAAATGGAATTTTTATTTTGTTTTTACTACCAACAAATGAATTGAATTGATAGATCATTGTTACTCAGTTTTGAACTCTCGTGCATAGTAGGACAGTATGAAAACCAAGTATAAAGTGACATAAGATATGTATATATGAATAGGTTGTTATTTGGATTTGGAGAATATTGAAAGGATTTCCTATTTGAATACATGGAAAATTTGGGATTTTCATAGATCAGTCTGGTGGTTCATTATTTGAAAGTTGTCATTAGGAAGTGATTCGAAAATTCTCACTGATTCTAGGTAATTGAGTTTCCTACCCTTTGGGGTATTGTGTAGAATTTTTAATTTATCAATACCAGTGGCCGTTTTGGATGCAGTGGTTAGCTTATGTTAAATCTTGTTTATTTATGAGGAATGAAGTTTCATGTTCTCTATATTAAATTTTGAGGGAACGGTCAGTCTATGCCAGGGGTGCTCAAACTTGAACTGCTGACGATCTACCTCACTATTTTTAGACTACTTACGATCGACTCTGAGAGGCTGCAAGTATGTGTGATGCAGGGTTGTCGTACATACATGATACACCCTACCTACCTACCTACCTAGGAAGGGTGTACCGTGGCATATATAGATATTAGATTTCCGCACAATATACATTTTTTTAGCCAAGGTGTGGGTAACGTTTTTCTATATCACTGAAAAAACTGAAAGTTATTCAAAATTGCGAATTTATTGGTTGTTACAAAACAAAAGAGTTACATATGGTGTTAAACTTAACTAAGGAGTGATTTTGGATATTAAAGCGTGGCAGTGCATTTCCTCAGCATACTTTTCATAAGATGGTACGTAACCACTGAGTGCTGATCGCAAGCATGATGACAAATGATCGTCAGTTAGTCGATATTTTGACTTAATTATCTTCATTTCAGAAAATACAGACTCACACAAGTAAGTTGACCCAAACATTGCCGTCAGTTGAAGGGCGATTTGCCTTAGATTCGGATATTGATCTTCAGATATAAAATAAAACACCAGAAATTTGTATCAGATGCTGTAGCTTTGAGATGTATATCTGATATAATCTACAACCACTCATTTTCAACAGAACATGAGTTCATATTAAACTGACTTGATGTTTCAGTGGCTGATTCCTCACTATTTTCACATGAAAAAGGATAACTCATAATTGATGCTTTATTTGCCAATCTATTGCAATCATAAAAACGCATTTCGAATTGTCCCAAAATATTTGATAATTCAGCCTCATCGGCTATTTTTCGTTTTTCAACATCTGAGTGTCATGACCTCTTTCATCTAGAAAAGCTGTTATTTCGGGAAATAATTATTGAAACCTTTCTAGCAATCTCGAAAATTCTAATATTCGGTAATACTGCAAGGCAAATCACGAAATTTGACCCCGACAGAATGTACTGAAGAAGTGGCGTTACATAACCTAGGTTGGACTTATACAGCACTAGCACTATTAACCTCCAGCAAGTGTTGATCCAAGAATTTTCGTGCTGGGACAACTTTTACTGCTAGGCACCTGCAGCTTCGACAGAACAGTGGAGCGCAAAGTAGCACTGAAACGAAAAAACAACGCCTCGGATATTTAGTTTGAGGTTTCGTGTCGCAGCTTAAGGCCCAGATCTAACCGCAGTAGATTTTGTTTTTTTCATTGCAATCGATGTTAGCCATTGTACAGACGTTGAAATGAGAGATTTGCTTCTCGAAGTTTTTTATCTATCTATGGTTCTGGATGTGATTCAATAGTGCTGCGTAGAGGAATTTCTTTGAAAGCTCATATTGATCTGGTCATTGTACATAATGAAACCCTGAAGACTGATAAATATGTTGTACCATTTGCGGCAAACAAGGTGAGAACTTTTTATTTATGCATGAAAACGCTGTTCTCACCAAGCTCATATAACTAAGAAATATCTCCTAACGACAGAGTGATCTGCACGAACTCCAGACCTCAATCACATCGAACATGTCAGAACTATTATAATAGAAGATAAAGAAGCTGGCAAAACCAGACAGCTACCGTGAACGAGGTTTGACATCGACTGATCGAAATTTAGAACTAAATGGATCAGAATGCTATAAATTCGTTGATTCTGAGCATGAATCGTGAATGTCATGCAGTAATTCCAGCCAGAGGAGGAAATATACGGTATTTATGGGTTTTTGGGAACTCATATTATGAGTTTTATTTCAATTTCTTAAGTACCATATTATTTCGATTGTCCTTAAGTAATCCTTAGTGATGGTAGATTACTGAAAAATTATTCTTCTATAAAGGGTATCCCAAGTTGAGAGTTTGAGACGTTTATGGAGAGCTAATAATGTTATCGTTCTGAAATTTTGGTAGTTGATTCAGATGGTCTGAAACTCTATTTCTAAAATATTTTCACCTCAATGGCGCTTCCGGCTATATCTGAAGTACATATCAACTTTATGTTATTTAATATAGAACACCCTATATATTGATGACTGGTTCGATAAGATTTGTTATTCTAGATTGTTTCGTTCATGAAATATCCTAGATTTACTTGAAAATTATGGTTTTTTTGCATTTTGAAAAAATTGATATATCTCGAGAACGGCGTGAGCTACCAAAATAAGGAAAGGTGTTTTGAAAATAAGAAACCATGCGGAACATACCTCATGTCCGATTGAATCTCAGTCAGTAAACAGAGTGCTCTTCTTTCCGCCTCACATTTCGAAACGAAGAATCATCGAAAACTAGGTTTTTTCAAATTGTAACCCATATTTTTTTTAATTCATTAAATTCGGCGTAAAAACTAAATGAAGCTTCCCATACATACCCTGTACCTGCAGACCCAACTGCATGAAAGCATTTTGCTGTCTATTATGCAAATCATATCTTGAAGTCAAAGGTTCAGAATAAATTTTATTTTTCAGCGTTCCCTAAAGATAATAATCCATAGGCGTTAGGTCAGGTGATCTTGGAGACCACAAAGACGTACCGTTCGTTCCAATCCATCTATCTATCTATCTATCTATCCGGTTAACCCCCCTCACATTATAAAATTTGGCCTCATCCGTCCAGATAATGTTTTGGGAAAATCGGGATCCTCTTGTGTTCTGAGGAGAAGGATGTGACACAGTTCTATTCGAAGCTGGGAATCGTCAGCTAGTAGAGTTTGGACCAATGAAAATTTATGAGGGTGCAGTTTATGTTTTTCAGAATTCTGTGAATACTACTATGAGGTAAATTTAGATCATGCTCTGCTATTACCAATGATGCACGTGGATTAACATCAAAATAAGCTAGAACGGCATTTCATTGTCTTCGTCGTTGACTACAGGCGATGAAAATGATGTCTTATTCATATTATTACTTGATGTAGATCCATGATATAAATGAGATAAAAACACAAGGTTTAACTTTGATCTACACTTTATTTGAAAAAATTCGACGACGTTTCGCTGACACAGCAGCTTTATCAAGAATGAAAAATAGAATGAAGAGTATGGTATTATAAACAAATCGTAGAACAAGTTGGATGAATAACAGGAAAATCCACACCGAGCCATTGTACAGTTAGTATGAAAGGTAATAAAACTAATTGAACAAGTTAAATAGGGTGAGTAATTCAAATCAAAATCAAATTCTTTCAACAACATCTATTACAGTAGTGAAAATGGTTTGATCATGGGAAATCCTTTGAGTCCACTTTTAGCAGAGATTTTTATGAATAATATTGAACAGAAAATTCATACACATCCACTCATTTCCAAATTTCTTTATTGGTATAGATATGTTGACGACATCTTAGTATGTTTCATTGGAACTACTCGTCAATTAGACTTATTTGTTAATTTCATTAATTCCATCCATTTGAACATTAAATTCACGATAGAAATTGAACAGAACGATTCCATAAATTTTTTGGACTTAAAAATCACTAAACAAAATAATAATCATGTTTTTTCGGTCTTTCGTAAACCAACACATACTGATACAATTATACATAACTACTCATTACATCCAATTCAACACAAAGTTGCAGCTTTGAACAGCATGGTACATCGGTTACTCAATTTACCTTTATCAGTAGAAGATTATAATAAAGAGTTAAACATCATCAAACAGATAGCCATTAATAATTCATATAATCCGGATATGATAGACCTAATCATTCGTAAAAAACTCTATCAAAAAGCAATAAATGAAGTATATCCTATTCATAAAGACTATAAAATATTCAACAGTTTAACATTCTGCGGTTCTGCAAGTACAAATATTAAATCCTTTCTCGTCAAACAAAATCTTAATATAGCTTTCAAAACTTCTAATAACTTAGGTAAACATATTAAAAATAATAAATCTCGTGTTGAAAAATCAAGTAAATCAGGAATCTATAAACTCAATTGCGGTTCTTGTGATAAAATTTATATCGGTAGGACCTATAGGAGTTTTGGCATAAGAACATCTGAACATAAACGTAGCTTCGACAAAAATAAATCTGATTCAAATTATTCAAACCACCTAATAAAAACCATTCATTCAATAAAAACTTTGACATATTACATATAAAATCAAAAGTTCAAAATTAGATCTCCTAGAAGCATTAGAAATAAATAGATACAAACATTCGGACAAGCTTTTGAATGAACAGGTAGATTTGAATTACTCACCCCTACTTAACTTGTTCAATTAGTTTTATTACCTTTCATACTAACTGTACAATGGCTCGGTGTGGATTTTCCTGTTATTCATCCAACTTGTTCTACGATTTGTTTATAATACCATACTCTTCATTCTATTTTTCATTCTTGATAAAGCTGCTGTGTCAGCGAAACGTCGTCGAATTTTTTCAAATAAAGTGTAGATCAAAGTTAAACCTTGTGTTTTTATCTCATTAATAAATAAAGTATTTGCTCATTTGTGTAGCTAGCCATTAGGTTCGAATTGATTCGACTGACAGTTAAAACAATATCAGAAGCCTGTCTATGCTTTGGGATGTGTCTATGCACTTGCAGAAATCTAAGCCTCCTTTGCTAACTTCAGGTAGGTACTTAAAATTCGTTTTTTTGCCATAACTTGAAAACTTGAATGCTCAGGTACTGGGTATGTATGGGTAACTTCATTTAGTTTTTTTACGGCGAATCTAATGAATTGAAGAAAGGGATGGGTTACAATTCGAAAAAACGTAGTTCTCAATGATTTTTCGTTCGAAATGTGAGGCGGAAAAAAGAGCACTCTGTATAGTGACTGAGATTCAGTCGGATATGAGTTACGTCCTGCATGGTTTCTTGTTTGCAAAACTACTTTTATTATTTTGGTAGTTCACGTTCTCGAGATATATCAATTTTCCCAAAGAGCAAATAAATCGATAATTTTCCAGTTAAACTAGGATATTTCATGAACAAAACAAGCTAGACTTATGTGTTAGGTGTTTTTGTGATTGGAATATGAAGTGTTATCGAATCAGTCATCAATATACAGGGTGTTCCATATTGAATAACAAAGTTGGTATGAACTTCCGGTATAACCGGAAATGCCATTGAGATGAAAATATTTTGGAAACAGAGTTTCGGACTAGCTGAATCAACTACCAATGTTTCAGAACGATATCATTATTAGTTCTCTATAAACGTCTAATAGGCCACTCAGATATAAATGACTGAAATTTTGTAGGCGTTAACTGTAGTTCAGAAAGTATGTTTCACAATAAAAATATAATTTCTACATTTAGCAGTGATATCCGTACATATCGTATATGAATATTTTTAAAGGAAAAATTGAAATCTAGCCACGGTATTTTCACAAAATGAAGATCAGTTTTGGTTTTTCCTTTCGATTTGGAAGAAAAGAGCTATCTTTCGAATAAAAGAATTTTTAGGTTTCTTGGTCGACATTCTCAAGGATTTTTAACATTGATAACATTGTTATTATGGTGATTCGTTACTCCATGTCTAGTGAAAGAGGATTTATCAGTTCAAAGAATTTTTTTCGAAACAATAGAAAATTCTTGCGTTTAGTTTACACGCAAAAATCCCATTCTTTTCTCAGCATCCCCTGGGTGTAAAAAATTATTTTGATAAATAAATAAATTTATTTGTCAAAATTGACACAAACTGAGTAAAAATCAGTTAGCTCGCTTGTAGTTTGTTGTGTTATTATCAATAATTGCTATTGTTATCGTTATTAGTAGTTTCAGTATCATTCTGAAAATGCATTTCAGTAACAACGAATACGCAGATATTGATTTTTTAATGGATTTTCTGATGGAAATGCTGTTCGTGAATATCAAAGATGCTATCCAACTAGAAGGGTTCCAGATGCTCGTGCCTTCGTTAGAACACATAAGAACTTTCGTAACTGTGGTCTGCGTGTTAATAATGAAATTACAATAGTAATCGTATACTTCGTATCTTTGAGGTAATCCGCGGCTCATCTATCGTAAGGCCGCTCAGCAATTACGAAGACTCAAGTCTCAAATATTAATAGTTACCCTAATATCCATGTTTGAGCACACGGAAATCCTCGGGAAATTCGACCAAGATTATTTCAAAATCAATTTTCGGTAAATGTTTGGTTAGGAGTTTTTGATAACAATATTTGTGGATAACAAGAGTAAGCTCAAAATTATCGCTTGAGTTTCTGACGAAAATCTTTCAGGACTGAATCGAAGATTTACCTATTGAGTACAAGAGACGGATTAGTTTTAGGATTCGGAAAGTCGGTGTACGAGCACCCTGTATTTCTAATATTTTCCCCTTGAAACAAAAACTTGCCTGAAATATCAACTCCCTAAGCGGTGCAATCCTTGAATATTTTGAATAGGGAAAATGGGTCGAGTGATGATTCAAAAAATTCAAAAAAAAGAGGGTATCTTTGTCTACATCGCCTTGAACGAATTTCAATTTTTAATTGAAAACTGTAAAAGATACAGGGTGAGCTACTGAAAGATAGGGAAGACTATTTCCCTAAGACTATTCAAGTTTCAGTGAAGTAAAATGGATAGATCCATGCTGATCAATGGCATCATCAAGTAACATCCTAATCTCGAATTTCAACCCCTAGAGCAGGGGTGAACACCCTTGAAAATTTGGAAGAGGGTAGATGGATCGAGTGATACCTCGAAAGAAAGATATTATCTTTGCCTGCATCCCCATGAACGAATTTTCATTTTTGATTGAAAACTATAGAAGATACAGAGTGAGCTACTGAAAAATAGAGTAGACTATCTATCGCCCTGAGCTATTCAAGTATTAGTACAAAAAACTGTAACAGATTCATTCCAGATCAAAGGCTGTCATCTTCCGAAACACCGTTCACATCTCAAATTTCAACTGTTCCATTTTTATGCACTAATACTTGAATAGCTCAGGGCGATAGATAGTCTCCTTTATTTTCTAGTAGCTCTATCTATATATATATATATATATATATATATATATATATATATATATATATATATATATATATATATATAATAATATAAATAAATTAAAGTTAAATACAAGGTTTAACTTTAATCTACACTTTATTTGAAAAAATTCGACGACGTTTCGCTGACACAGCAGGTTTATCAAGAATGAAAAACAGAATGAAGAGTATGGTATTATAAACAAATCGTAGAACAAGTTGGATGAATAACAGGAAAATCCACACCGAGCCATTGTACAGTTAGTATGAAATGTAATTAAAACTAATTAAACAAGTTAAGTAGGGTGAGTAATTCACATCTACCTGTTCATTCAAAAGTTTGTCCGAATGTTTGTATCTATTTATTTCTAATGCTTCTAGGAGATCTAATTTTGAACTTTTTGATTTTATATGTAATATGTCAAAGTTTTTATTGAATGAATGGTTTTCTTTTATTAGGTGGTTTGAATAATTTGAATCAGATTTATTTTTATCGAAGCTACGTTTATGTTCAGATGTTCTTATGCCAAAACTATAGGTCCTACCGATATAAATTTTATCACAAGAACCGCAATTGAGTTTATAGATTCCTGATTTACTTGATTTTTCAACACGAGATTTATTATTTTAATATGTTTACCTAAGTTATTAGAAGTTTTGAAAGTTATATTAAGATTTTGTTTGACGAGAAAGGATTTAATATTTGTACTTGCAGAACCGCAGAATGTTAAACTGTCTTCATGAAAAGGATATACTTCATTTATTGCTTTCTGATACAGTTTTTACGAATGATTAGATTTATCATAGAAGAATTATATAAAATTATAAACATCATCAAACAGATAGCCATTAATAATTCATATAATCCGATATGATAGATCTAATCATTCGTAGAAAAACTGTATCAGAAAGCAATAAATGAAGTATATCCTATTCATAAAGACTATAAAATATTCAACAGTTTAACATTCTGCGGTTCTGCAAGTACAGATATTAAATCTTTCTCGTCAAACAAAATCTTAATATAACTTTCAAAACTTCTAATAATATATATATATATATATATATATATATATATATATATATATATATATATATATATATATATATATATATATATATATATATATATATATATATATGGCGAGACTCCTCGCGATAACCTTCGGGAGGAGTTTACATATGTAAACTTGAGGCAAGAACCCTATCGATTCCAGAAAGGAATCTAACCTCGTACATACGTACGAGAGTCGTCCTCTATGGACCGAGACGGTGAACCCGCTACCGGACTTCCCGTTGAAAATGGTGCTCTGGGCCTCTGTTTCCAGGATAAAACCTCCTGTCGGTAAATATTTGGTGAGATAAATATTTTCCGCGATAAACTTCCCGAGGAGTCTAGATATGTAAACTTGAGAAAAGAAGAATTATTCAAAAATCCGAAGATCAATGAATAATCCTTCCTGACAAGAGCTAGTTCCCAAATCTGCAAGCCATGCACGTAGTCTCCAAGAGCCACCTTGTGCAAGTCTTGGAATTTTTAATGTTCTCACATCTGTTTGTTATTGTTCGTATGTTCGTATCTTTCTCGAAGTACAGTAGCGGGTTCACCGTCTCGGTCGATAGGGAGCGACTCTCGTACGTATTTACGAGATACGTCCTTTCTAGAATCGTTGGGGTATGGGACACTGATGAGCTTCTAATAGGGGCGAAACTGCAGTCTGCCGCTTCGTTTCACGGTATCATGCTTACATGACCGAGACGGTGAACCCGCTACCGGACTACGAGAAAGATACGAACAATAACGAACAGATGTGAGAACGTTAGAAATTCCAACACTTGGTGACAATTTTTTTGAAGTTCTATATATATATATATATATATATATATATATATATATATATATATATGCAGAAGGAATTACACGGAAAGCACCTAAAGAATTGAAAAATGATTATATTGATGAAATCGCATCGAATAAATGGTTAGTATCTGGAGAATTAATTGCTGAAACAGAAGGCTTGGCAATTGCGATCCAGGATCAGGTTGTTTTCACGAGGAATTATAGAAAACACATCATCAAACAAAATATAGATGATTCTTGCCGTAGATGTTTCTGTTCTCCAGAAACAGTTTTTCATATATTATCATCTTGCTCAGTCCTTGCTTCATCAGATTATTTAGAAAGACATAATGCCGTCGCTAATATTATTCATTTTAATCTAGGAATTAAACATGACCTAATTCCCAAGAGAAAAAATTTCACAAATATGAACCTGAGATTATTTGTGAAAATGACAAATATAAACTTTATTTTGATAAAACAATTCTTTGCAACAGAGCTGTAAAACACAATAGACCAGATATCATTCTTAATGATAAACAGAATCAAATAACATATATAATTGATATTGCTATACCCGACACACATAATATACAAAATAAATACAATGAAAAAATTTCTAAATATATGATGCTTGGAAAATGAAGAAAATATTTATTCTACCGATTATTATTTCCACAACAGGTGTTATTCCTAGAAATCTTCACAAAAGTATTGAGATTTTGGGCCTGAAGAAAAATTTGTTTGAACAGTTACAAAAGATAACAGTCATCAAATCTTGTAATATTCTTCGTAGGTTTCTTTCCGAAAATAATAATGAGGTAGAGTCATAGGTTTTCGCTTTAGTTTATACTGCTCTGAATCTCATTTCATATTTTATTTATTTGTTTATATAAATGTAATATAATTAACTGACAATTTTGTCATATTTATATTCAGAGCAGTATTCTATTCGATCGTTCACCACTTCACACAAAGGAAACTATTAATGAGTAACATTCAGTGTTACTTGACTAAGGTCCGTACACTGGATTTTTCCGGGGAGAAAGCCTCTGACACTACTCGTTGGTACATTGATATCATTGTCTGATGATGCTATAGTATGTATATATTCTGGTAGATTGATATATTCTCATAACATTTAACGTTATCCTAATATATAATTATTCCAGGATATGTTTTGATTATAATCATTGCCTTGCAATGGTATTAATTACCGGGTGGTGGATTTATATTTTTTCATGAAATCAGTTTGATTGCATGAACATATATATGGGCAACTCGTCGGGGTAAAACTCCCTATATATAATTCGACTCATCATCACAACAACAAGGGTTGTTATCATTATGTGTTCTTGCAGAATCCCAAAATTTATTTCTTTCATTTTATTTCTCATGAGAGGAGCATGGAGGCCAAGAAAAATTAAGAAATTTTGTAGGACATATGGGAGAAAACATTTGTTAATAATTAGTTGCCTACCGACAAAAAAATTTAAAATATTGTGCATCAATTTCTTGGCGCAGTGTGTTTGAACTTGTGAAATAGAATAGTCGAAGAAATCGATCTTACATACTACCAAAAGGAAACATCAAATTAAATGTATGGTTGTCCTCATTCGTTCTAAAATTGCGTGAAGGTATATTTCAATGTAGAAATGAGAAGAATATTATTGGAAATATATACAGTTTTATTTATAACATCAGTATCACATATTTACATAATCATTATTTCATACAGTCATCTGTTGGGATTAATGATGGTAATAAGCTGGGGCAGCATGAACAACTGGAGCTGCATGAACTACAGGGGCAGCATGGGCGACTGGAGCGGCATGTACAGCATGACCAGATTTCTCTACAACAGCGTTGAAACCATTGTGGTCATCAGCGGTGTAATGAACGGTTCTCAAGGTACCATCGGGTTCAACGACGGAGTAAGATCCTTTGACAACATCACCATCCCGACTTTCTTGTTGAGATTTGTGGTCACCAGTGTGTCCATCTTGAACTCCATAGTTGAATTCGTATTTTGGATGAGCCTATAATAAAAAAATTATGTTTCAGGTATATATGTCACAGTTAAAGATCTACGGTGGGAAATACCACTCAGTTTAAGAAATTCGAGAAACTAGCCGTATCAAGTATTCACCGAGAAGATAATCATGATTTTTTCCGGATTATGATCTGCATATATTCGTGCTCAAACAAATTAAAACGTAAAAATATGGTAATATAAATAATTATTTGAGAAGAAGAAAGTTGAATATGATGTATGTTTTAAGAATTTTTTATCAATACAATCATCTTGATTAATTCTACTAAATGGATTAATGTCATAGAAATTATGATTTCTCTAATAATAAAAATTGTTTGATAGTCAATAAGATAAACTTATGTTGTGTTTCTAATTTGTTTGTTTACATTCTGTAGTTGAAATTGAACTTGAAAAAATGTTGGATTGCTTATTCTTTGTTTTTACCTGTTGAATTGGAAACTATGTGGGTCCAGTGGCGTATCTGAGATTTCAATTTGTGGGTTTTTGGAGTCAGCTAATATATTTTTATTCGATTATTATATAATCACATAATCAGCATGAACCATGATCTCGTCGAATAAAACAATGCAAGATTTGATTGAATATACGAGTCGTATTATAGACACATTGGTATTGTAAAACTTTTCCACGTTGAACGAATCAGAAAAAATTTACCCTAAATATAAATCGAATCCCGTTACTCCTCTTATGAATATATATATATATATATATATATATATATATATATATATATATATATATATATATATATATATATATATATATATATATATATATATATATATATATATATATATATATATATCTAACCTAACCTACCCTTACTATAAATCGAATCCCGTTACTCCTCTCATAATATATATATATATATATATATATATATATATATATATATATATATATATATATATATATATATATATATATATATATATATGTATTCAAGTGGTGCACTCTACAGTCGCCAATCGAAACTTCAAACCCTGAGTTGTTCTCTCATTGTTTTTGATTTGAATCTACTATATGGTTTTGAATCAGACTAACTGTTGGTTATTAAGAGAAGAATTCAATTTAACTAAAATTGTAGACTTTTTTTACGTTTCAAATCTTCATTGAATAGTCTCCAACTTATGTAGTCGCTTACAGTTTGCCTGAAGCGTTTCGGAAATTCATAACAAATTCAATAAGAAGCATACTAAGAAGAGTAACGGCTACTTTATGCATTCGTAAAGGAGCGACTTAGTACTAAATAGAAAAAAAATTTTTTTTGATTAATCATGAAAAATTTCAACGAAGTAATAGGGATCAATGTTGTTTAATTTTTCATGAAATATGAACACGATATTTTATAAAATCTATAGTTCCTGAAAATAGTTGAGCTTACTAGTTCGAAAACGATAATAACGATTTATCCATTGCACTTAACGAGTAGTGTACTTATAAAATCATATTATGTTGTTGAATTGTTCCGTTCGTCCCTGATTTCGTTGAATTCTTGAAATAGCCTAACTGTTAGCATAAAAGTGTTTTTCTCTTTTTTCTTTATTCGGAAATGTATATTAATTTGTAATCCGATTGCAGGAGAAAAAAGTTTGATTAAACGTATATAAGCAAACACTTCTTTGTCGTTGAAGACGATGTCGAAATTTCAATATTCATTTCCTGAAATTGTGAATCGAATTTTGTCGAATTTGAGGAATGAAAGGACCGTCGTCGCCAACAAGAGTTGTATTAGAAATGGCAAGATTTAATGGTATGGTAATTTCGTTCATATATGGAATTATCAATGAATAACTTTTTTTCATATTTGCGAAAGATTGAATATCGTAAAGTCGATAATACAGTGCGAATTTAAAGTATGGAATTAAAATCAGGAATTATTCGACTTCAGTTTTCAGGACAGGCCTTCTTTCATACCCACAACCAAATTTATTTGGAATCACCCGATATTATCAATATTACCTCAGAGATTTCGGACATTTCGGAGGATTGTTGAAATTGATCCTTCTTGAGATTTTCAATTGAAAAAAAACTAGTTAAGGTTTATTTTAAGAAGGAATAAATAAAAGAAAATAAGAGATTCTTTCCGCATGTAGTAAAAAAATTGAAAAGTTTTCTTACGGAGTAGGTGTTTATTTTTCTCAACCTCAGTAGCTTATATTACCTCCTCTTGCGCTAATACAACTCTGAATCCGTCTAGGCATGCTTTGGGTTAGGTTTTCGACTTCCTCTGGGGTGATATTCCGCCACTCTTCTGTGGCGGCTTGGATGAGCTGTTGTGGGGTTCTTGGATTTTCCTGGGGCTATCTAATTTTCCTAAATATTCAATAGGATTTAGCTCTGGAGAGCAAGCTGGGCAGTTCAAAATAGCCTTTCCCTCTGTTTCAAGATAATGTCGCGCGAGGTTGATGGTAGGAAGAGGAGCATTATCTTGCATAAAAGTGAAATTCTCACCGTGGGCACCAAGCCAGAGTCTCACTATGTGCTCCAGAACAGGTCCACGAAATCATATCTGTTTTGCCTCCTAGCATAATGCCAGACCAAAACATCATACTGCCCCCTTTTTATTTCGGGATTTGTCTTGCTGCTCGGAGTCTAGCTTGTCTATCACGACCCCTTAAAACCCGAATCCCGCGGTCATCTCGTCGAACACCAATTCTGGCCTAATCCAAAAAGAGAACATTTCGCTAATTCTCAATATTCCAATTTTGGTGCTCGATACACCAATTAAGTCTGTTAATTTTTTGTTGTCTGGTTAGCTCTGGAACTTTTAAGAGCCTTCTGCTGTATAAACCCCTTGAACGAAGTTTTTGGCGTTTCGATTTGACTGAAACACTGATGCCTGTTGCTTTCAGAAATTGCTTTTGGAGTATGAGGTGTGTCGCACTAGGGTCTCTTCTTGCACGAAAAGCGGTCTTGTTCTTCAGAAGTGATCTTCCAACTACTTCTTCTAGGCCTATTTTGCAAAGATTGTAGCTCCACATATGGGGCGTAGGTTTTTGAAATCACCCCTTGTGATACCCCCATTATGGCCATTATTCTTATCATACTATCCAGTTTTTTTACAACAAAGAACTTTCCTTCACAAGTAGTCAAAGATCCACGGTTAAAATAATCAATAATGTTAAATACCGAGTGATTTCATATAAATTTGGTTGTGTGTATTCTGCTTGAAATAATCTGCTCAAATAAAATTTTTTTTTTGCATTTTCTTTTCAAGATATGTCTTCATAGTCAATTCTTTTTAGATTGGAACCCTTTTTTCATTTCATCTTAATAAGTTCTGCAATGCCCCAAAAGACAAAATCAATTCAATATTTTCATGATTTTCGTTAATTTCCAATGCTTCAAAGGGTTCAGTTTCAATCTATTATATTAGTATGTAAAATATCAACCTGATAATGAAATGTATGACACTTTCCAGTAAATGATTTGAATAATAAGAATCTGATTTCTGTTTGTCAGGACTGCTATTGTGCTCAGGGAGATTAACAAAATCAAATTCTCACTATGCAAAATCTACTGGAAGAAAACCATATATACAATGGTCATTTTGATATTTTACATAATGAAAATGATAGATTGAAACTGAATCTATGGAAATCATGGAAAATCAGTTAACATTAAAGTTCCGGAAACTTACTTAATAATTAAGTAGGTCGAACTTTGTCACAATAACTTAACCTTTTCTGTTCTTAAAACAACCTTGTTTGTAGTTCTTTTTACCAATGTAATTTATGAAGCACTTTTTCTTTTAAATGTATTAGTTATGTTTTGAAGCCACAGTATGGTGTGTACAACATTGTTTTATTTAATTAGTCAATTATGTCAATTTTGATCACCTAACGACATCCATAATAAAATTTCTAAACTTTTTGGTTCGAAAAAAACCATTCGGTGTAAAGGAAATCAAATCCTCACCCTCTGCATGCGTTAACATTACAATACTTGAAGGAAACAAACGTTGAGTGATAACATTTTGATCAGATTCCTTCTACAGAGTGTTCGAATAAAATTTCATTATAAGTACAGAATTCGTAAAATAATCAAAATATAATTTGGTATCTACTTGCGAATGATAGATTCTGAGATAAATTACAAAAATTTCCGAAGAACTTTACTGAAGTGAAAATCAAGAAAACCAATCTAAAACCATACAAGATAATGTGTTTGCAGTTGAATGTTGTGGTGACGAAAGTCATGGCCAGGAAGAAGTTTGTGAAATACTCGAAAGGGTCTCCACAGTTATTCAAATTGAAATCAAATTTCGGGAAAAGGGTTCTGTTAGGGACCCTCAAGTCAGGACGACCCAAGTCCCTGATGACACCAAGCTAGACATTCCCATAAGTGGATTATAGGATCTCCATTAACCAACAAGACAATTACCTTTAGACGACGAAGATAATCAATTAGGTGGTGAAGTATGCAAATGTAGAGGAATGGCACTCATACAAAATGGTGTTTTTGCATGAAATAAATGAAGGTGATCACAATCGCAGGGTGATAGAAATCTGCTGATAAAGCAACGTTCACCCTGCTCTGTGCTAGTGCAGAACTCTTTCAATGAGATTTTTGGAAATTGTTGAAGACGCTTCATATGGCTTGAAGTCTTTTCAGATTTGAATCCCTGAGATACTTATAACATTAGGTCTACAAATCTAGAATAAATAATCTTGACGATTTGAGCATAATGATAAGGCACGAAGTTTAATTTTAACTGACTCGAACTTATTTAAATTGATTTCAGATTTTTTAATTGGTAAGTTCATTCAAAGGTAGCCACCCAATTATAACATTTCAGATTATTTCCCGAATTTTTAACTTTAACATTTTGTATGAATGAGCTGTAGAGTGAACCAGGTAAAAATGTCTTCTCTGTAGATTTACAACACCTTTAAAGTGAGGCTTCATTCAACTTTTATTCCTTATCAAGATTTTCATGTTGAGGCGTTGCAAATTTTCGAATCTGTCATTGACAGTATCAAATTAATTTTGTCTCGGTTGAAATACCCAAATTAAAGAGTGACTATTCTTGAAATCATGTATAAGTTTTCTGAAAAGAATTCTTCTGTTTAATAGAATACTTACGTAGTAATCTACATTATCATGTGAAGCAGCAAGAGGTGCTGCTTGGTAAACAGTAGGAAGAACTCCAGCTTGAGCTAAGGCCACGAAGGCGGAAACGGCAAGAATCTGTGAATCGAAAAAAAATTAATGAAAATTCGATGTTCAATTAATTAGAATTATTTTCTTGTCTCCTACCTTGGCGAACATATTGATCAAGTGTGTAGTTTGTTAAGATGTTTGATACTGATTCCTTATAAAAATGCATCCTTTTATATGGTGAAACAAAATTCATACAAACTATCCATTCACGGGTGTAAGAGAGGGAAGAGAGGTTAAAATTGACCCACATAGTTGAAGGTAATGACATTGAATCTTAAAAGAACTGCTTGCAAGTAGTGAATAGTTGCGCCACTTCCATATCGCCAACTTATTGGTTTACATAATGTCTTCGCTAGTAATTATAATCAAGATTAGTGGATTACACAAGTTCTTTCATGGTGGATATAATTTTGACAATAGCGATCAGTTTTTATGAACTTAATTCATCGTCTTAGCAATCTTGTTGTTATGGTATAATTATATGCTTATAAAGATGTTTTTGAATTGATGGGTGGTGCCTATGGATATATTTTTTTTTCCCGTAATGAGTTACTTGTTTTAGCTATAATTGGTTCCATTCAGAGAGAATCTGGGAAAAACTGAAGAGATGAACAAAGATACAGGGTGTTATGATAATAATGATGATGTGATAATACCACATATACATATCATATATATTTTATTAAATATAAGGGCATTCTGTCGATAATTCAGTCTTTTTCTCGCCGCGCATCAAAAAAGTTTTCGCGGACGTAATGAATCAACTGCGTGATTCAATCACTAGATTGAACCTTTCCCATCATTTTGAGAGGTCGAAATCGAATATTGATTCAGAATTGTGCCAATTGTCGTCAATAATGTTTCTCTTTTCCACCATCATATGCAACTCCCGTTGTGAAACCTCTGAACATAGACTCCATGCATTTACTCTATGGTAAAAAAAAATAATGAAATGTCATCGAGTTTTAAACATCTGGTTTGAACTCGCATTTTATCTTGGTGTTGCTTGTTTTTGAGGTTTGAAATTGTTAACAATGGTTTTAACAAATGAGGATAAGCGTTTCATTGAATGTTTATTTGTGCGTGGCTATACTGCTAGGTAAATATTACGACAATTTCCAGCCCCTAATTACAAAAGAAGTACAATCTATGATCTTGAGGAAAAATTTCGGACAACAGGGTCATTAGGAAGAAGATCAGGTACTGGTGCAGCTAGAACTGTTAGAACACTCGTCTTTTTCATAATCTGTTTCAAGCATCCACTATATATTTTTTGTATTACAAACTAAATTGACAATTTCAGGATAACATTCAGCGGATTTCTGCAATAGCAATCAGCCCTGTCAGAACTCCAGGAACCAGCTTGACTGTTTCCCAAATGTCTCAGAGATGCCAAATCTCAAAAACCTCTGGGTCTTAAGTATTTTCGGAGGCACTATAATTTTCAATTGACTCAAGCTGTCAAAGAGCGCAGATTCGAGCGATGCAGAAATTTATTAAATAGATTTAGAACACGTACACAAATTGAAAATATCTGGCTCATAGACGAGAAAATTTTCAGTGTTGCCCCACCAGAAAACAGCCATAATGACAGAATTTGTATTCCGACGAATGAAATGAAAAGGAATGTCCCTTTAATTCGTTTGCAGAGGGAAAGACAAATATTTTCTAGGCATGTAATGGTCTCTGCCGGTATTTCGAAATTTTTAATCAAATATCATTTTTATAGAACAAAGGATAAGATTAGATTCGGAAAATTATTGTCATATAATTCTCGATCATATGTTATCAACTATTGAGGCGTCAACTCCTCAGTTCACTTTCATGCAGGTGAATGAATGCTGTTTTTGTTTGACATGAATAAGTACAGTTGCCACCAGCTGAAAATGAACGGTTGAGAAATTGAGTAGCTTTATGGATGATTTTTATTGATTCAAATCTTCTTCGGAATTCTACATTTTTCTCCATATTCTTCTGACAACGTTTGTCAAAGAAATGAACAACCAGTAGTATATCACAAAAAAACGCTACTTACTCTCAACTGGCTGTCAGTGTACAGGGTGTCCCAAATTAGATGTATCTAAATGAAGGCTATCTCAATTGATTTTAGGAGCCAGATGTTACCAGTCACTATACTATGGGTTATCTAAGACAACGTGTAGACGATATAATCGAACCAGAACAATGGCATCCAAATAGTCCCCATCTCAATCCGTGCGACTATTTTCTGTGGGGTCATTTGGAAGAAATGGTGTATAAAAATGATATTATTTTCAATAATTGTTAGAATCTGAAACTAAAAATTCAAGAATGTTGGAACAATCTTGATCAAGAAGTAATTTCGAGATCCATAGAGAACTGGAGAAGACGGGTGCAGATGGTTGTGGATGCCAGAGGACGTCATATTCCATTCTGAGTACTTGATTCTTTTTGTTGAATATTTTTATCCATGTAATTTGTTAAAGAAAATCATGTCGTATTATTATTCTCGCCGATGTTTTCAACAGTTGGCATTTCTGAGATATTTGGGAAAAAGTCATCTTGATCTTTTTCCTAATGACCCTGTTTTTCGCAATATGCACTTTTGCATATTGTGATCACAGATTTGTGCCAATTGTAATTGTAATGTTCTTTGAGCAATCTCTAGTTACTATATCGTCAATTTCACTCCAAAATGAAATATGGAATTCGTATTTCCGAGTCGAAAACTATACTTTCAGTTGAACTTCTACATAATTTCTTAAGCATGTGCTTCATTTAGCCCTTCATATTCTGTAAAAAATCCACTTTGTGATCCTGACAAGTTTCTCAAAAGATGGCATATTCATTGACAATTCCTAAGAGGTACAACACTTTACTACTTTTCTTCTAAAAAATAGAAATATGGTTGTGTTTTTGCAAGAAGACTTGAATATAAACTTAAAAAAATTATTAAGAATGCAATGCTCAGTGGTTCGGTCATTGAATTCGAACAGGCACTGAATTTTTCACTGTTAGAATAAATTAAAGAATTGATTTGACATACACTGCAGATTTCCTGAAAATCAGTGATTAGTTTTTGTTTTGCATAATTGCGCTATGCCGTTTTTATATTTTTATATTCAATATGCAAACATGCATCTCATTTATGGAGAATGTGGATGCATTGCTAGCGCAGCAGCCAGACTCTACAGGGAAAGATACCCGAATGCCGACATCTTGATTACCGGGTGTTCGTACATGTGCATCAGTCATACTCAGAGGGAAGATTGCTCCGCCTTCGTAAAGGTGAACAATGACTGTTGGTCGGATATGAATCCCCATCGACGGTTTAATATTTAACACCAAGGGCGACACGGTTTTAATGGCGAAATTATCATGATATTATAGATGAGAATATACTGGGGGATATTTAAATGAATTGCCATTAGGGCGAAGAGGAAATACAGTACAACCTCTCTAATCCGAATCATATGGGAGCAGGGCTTCTTCGGATTATTGAAATATTCGGATTATCGAGGTTATTGAAATGAAATAGTAAAGAAATATTTATTGAAAAACGTGAAATATTTGTCGAAAACCTGAAATATATATTGAAAAACGTAAAATATTCATTGAAAAATTCAAAATTATTGTGATTCACAGAAAAACATGGAAAATTTAATTACATGTTCTTAAGAAAGTGATACATTTCGCAGATCATTTTTCAGGTTCTGAAGAAGTCTTGGATCGTTTTCTGTTTCAACGAACGAAGATGAGAATTTGCAGCTTCCTTTCTCAGTTTATTCAATAATTATATTTGGTGCTGAGGGATTTCATTTTCTGTGCATCATTCCAAACATTTGTTGAAACACAAGAGAGTTCCTTTATGTTACGCTGAATTCATGGTGAAATCGTCTTATTCAACTTCTTCTGTATCCTTGTCACTATCTATGTTGTTGATTATTTCAGCTTCAGAGGGATAATTCTCATTATCTCCTATAACTCATTCTTCAGTGTCTTTAGTTGTTAATTCTTGATTTCATGTTTTCTGAATTGATTCTTGGGACACAGATGACTAAGCCTTTTGAAGAGAAAACACCACATTTGGTCCAATTGCTTCAGTAACTGCGAAAAGTTATTGTCTTCTCGTCCCACAATATTCAGTAGCAAAGATTTTCGATAATGCAATTTCACATTCTGTATTACATGTTGATCCATTGGTTGTAATAATGGAGTACAATTAGAAAGTAGAAACATGACCTGAATATATCGGTCCTCACTGATTGATTCCTCTTCTCTTGGATGTCCAGGAGCATTATCTAATAAGAGCAGAGCTTTTTGTAGCAATTTTAGCTCGTTCATTTTAGTTTTAACATCAGAAATAAATTATTTGTGGAACCATTCATAAAAAAGATCTCTAGTTAGCCACCCTTTTCTTTGACCTTTATAATAAACAGGCAAATTGGAGTAGTTCTTGAATCCTCGAGGTTTGATGACTTTTCCGATGACCAACAATTTCATTTTATGAGATACTGATGCAGTAGAGCATGGCATGAATATAATACGGTCCTTTCTCATCTTCCGACCTGGAGCTGAATTTTTAGCATTATTCGGATTTTCACTTGTTCTGAGCATACGCCATTACCCAGGACCAAAATCAGAAGAATATATAAAAGTCTCCATTGATTTTCTTTTTTTCTTTATATCGCATACTGTAGATTTTCTAATTGAGTGTATTCTACCCAATTGAGAAACACTTGCTGCAATGTTAACGTTTGAATGTGAGAAGAGAATCTAATCTGCACAAGTGAAGCAGACAAGATATTGCAAGTTCGGACACTTTCAATCGATGAAATTATTGACGGCTTTCGGATTATAGAGGTAAAAAATAAATTGTGCGGATTATAGAGTTTGGTGATGTATATAATAATATAATATGATGTAGAAGCGAACCGTATCCTAATTGATACACTGGAATTTAAGTAATCACTGGATAGGAACTAGAGGAACTGTACAATAGCCAGACCATTCCCCATTCCTGACTCCCCTAATTTTTTTTCTCTGGGGGTATGTCGTGAATTTATTGCATGAAGAAAAGATGAATAACATAAATGAGTCAAAACAAAATTTCAGGATTTGGTGAATGCGAGTAACATCACGGAAAAACGCGAAAACTAAAAAAGAGTTGGTGGGGTCGGTCCTGCTCTGCTCCCGTTTCTTTTGTTTCGTTTTACCTCAATTGCGCACGTTTTTTTCAGCTCCCGTCTCTCTAGGGATCTGGTTTCCGAATCATCTTATTACTTTTGTTTTTCCTCTGACTCGCGCTGGACGAGTAGACTCGTTCAGAGCAGTAGGGACCCGTGCTGTCCCTGACGAGTAAACTCGACTGTAGCAAATAAATGGTTAAATTATGTATTATACTATCACAGGAGATTTATTAAAAATCAGAATTGCAATTTCGGTGTCTCGACCATCTTCAGCTGACAACAAGTATTGAACCAGAGTTGGCAATACATACATAAGAAGGTAGATACAAAATTGATAAGGGTGCAAACGAGCGGTAATAAACGAACAAATGCAGGTTTCATTCAATGAGATCAAATATGGACGAATTAATCTGGCCATACTGGTCGTTCAGAAGATTATCTTAATGGGGAGTTTGTTGAAGTTTTGAAAATTTCGATGGATTGTAAAAAATCAAATTTTCGTTCTTTAGGTATTCTGTCAATAATTTGAAGTAATATATGGGTTGAAAATGATGGCCATTTTCGTTACAATGTGAAGCAAAAGTAGATTCGTTGATTATCTCGTTATTGTAATCTGATTGATGCTCTAGTATCTAGTTTTGAATGAACGACTAATCTCATTGGAGAGTTTTATGTGGGTTTTGTTTTTAGATATCTCTTTAATAGTTGGCCCTTTTTTGGACACATCTTCTTTCGAAAATGGCAGAGAGAAGGCCCTATGAATCATCGGATTAATTAAACGAAGTGTTTCCTGAAATTTAGTATGTAATTTTTATGAGTCATTGTTAGATCTAAGAAGTGAATCTGATTATCGACTTCTCTCTCTATTTTGAATTTCATTTTGGGATGAATGCTATCAATGGGAAGGAAAAATTGATCTTGTTGCAGGCGGTTTCCATAAAACATGCTAGAATATCATCTACATCCGAGGTATGTCAATTAAGTTCGCGGAAGTTGGCAATGTTGCGGCGGTTGGTAACTCTGCAGCATTCGCATTGGTTTCATTCGAAACTCTATTCATTTTTGCGTCAGCCTGTACAAGTTTCGTGTTGATCGGTTGTATACTTCGTGTCTTATTGTCCTTTGAACATCGACCTGTTTTGCCTTACCGTCGTAAAGATGAGTGATTAAATAACTAAGCAAATAATAGTGATAAAATTTTTTGTGAAACGCGGTGAAACTTCTATGGAAATTATGAAACAGTTAATCGACGTGTTTAAGAAAGATTATCTAAAGAAAACAGCTGTCTACGATAGGGAAAACCAAATGCCGTTTCAAAACAGCATAAAAACAACTTTTAAAACCCGCATGAAATTCTCTCAAGAATTTTTCAATTCTAGAGATAAAACTGATAGATTCAACAATATTCAAGTTCTTATTATAACTGCTACGGCTGCCTATTCTGGATAGAAACTCCATAATAGTGTTGGTTCAGTAAAAATTTAGTTGTCTTATGTCGAGTAGGGTAAAGCTTAATTTGATTCCTCGTGTGATAATTATGGTTTTCAAGGTGTCTGATGCCTCTTCAAAAGTCTTCTGGGCCAATAGAAAACGCTTGTAGATGTATATGTAAGAAAGAGTCACAATGCCGTATTTGATGAAGACAGGACGGCAACTGTCTAGGCTACTTAGACCGAACAACAGGCGCACGATTCATTTTTGTGCTCTGAAAGCACTGTCCTTTAAGGAACAATTTCTTCAGAAAGTAACACCGTATTAGATTTAGGAATAGGCGAGACCATAGTAAACCTCCAAAAAGGCCGGCAGGTGCTGATAAAGCTTGAAATTGCAAAGTATGCAGAAGACAGCTTAGCACAGACATGGCTGCATGTACATCACATCTAAGAAGGGAGTTTAAATAAACTATAGAAAAACAACATGGCGCTGTGTTGCAACTTGAGAGCCGTTCAAACTGATCGCCATGCCACCACTAGGAGTCCGACATATAGCAAATTTGAGGATCACAGTCCTGTCAGCGTTTACAATGAGATGATTTGCATCGCACCATTAGGCTCCGAAGTTCCCCAAGAGAAGCAGCTGAGACCACTATAATACTATAGTCGGCAAACATAACGAGTCTGCCCTGATTAATAAAATGCTTGAAGTTATCAACTTGAAGTAGAAATGATAGCGTTCCTAACACAGATCCCTGAGTCACCCCAGCATGCAAACCAAACTCAGATGGGAGCAGTACCCCGTCCTCGCCACGAATCTTACACACCAATCCAAATTTCACAATACACCAACATGCTTCCTCCTATCTAATTCAGAGAAAACAGATGCAAGAGGTCCTATGCGGCGGTCTCGGTCGACTCACCAGGCCTAAATCCGTGGTGTCCGTCATTTATTGCATTAGAAGTAAAAAGTGTCTAGAATAACACTCTTTTAGTTTGGAAGAAGTATAATGATTGAAATTGGTTTATAATTTGATGTGTAGATCTCTCATCTCTACATTAAACTTTGAGCAGAACGAGTGAAGCAGATTTCAAATAGAATTGGGAGACAACAGAATGAACCGATAAGTTTATTATATAGAAAAGGGAGAACCACATGGCTAGACATAACCTTGACAATCAATGAACTCACCCCACTGGGTGCAGAGTTGCTGCTATTCTTCAATCGAGTATTACATTGAGAACTTCATGATACACAAACGATTCACTGCTTGACTATACTCTAGACAAGTTTTACCTATACGCCTCCAGCAGATTATTAGCTGGCCTGGCGGAAAAGTGCTCACCAAACCTTTCACCAACCTTGGCAGGTTTGGATGTACTATTGGAAGGACCTTTGTTTAACTCAATAGTCCTAGGGCGTCGGTTTCTTCAAAGCTTATAGTAGTGTTAACCCTATACCTTTGTTGTGTTGTGTAGCCTTTGATAATCCTTCAGATGAGTATCTTAGTTTAGTCGTTTAGAGTGAGTCCATTTTGCCTCGTTATACCTTAAAATAGGGGAACTTGTGTCTACAATTTTCAGCTGACAGAAAAGGGATTTTAATTTTTCTCTAGAATAATCTCCTTCGTTATCCAACCCTTGCGAAAGAGTTTCGTTTTGATCTTAACTAAATTACTCAGACAGGTCACATTAAGTGACCAAGTTAACGTGTTCAAAAACTTCACACATGCAAAGCTTACGTTCCTAAAACCATAAGTATATCTACAAGACAATAATGAATTCAGCGTATAAAATTTCACAGATAGATCCCTCGACCTAGAGTACCTAGATGTGATTGCACCATTTTTTACTTCGAGGTTACGATTTGAAATATTTGTGAGAATATAATCAATTTAGCTTGATGAAATTAACTGATCATAGGTTAGATTAAATCTAGTTACCTCAGTAGAGGTTACGTTGAAGACTTGAACACACAAATCATCATCAACTGTTTTGTGTTAGCAGAATACACACACAACAAAAATGGTCGCATCACCAGGTATTCTGAGTTCCTCAATCGATTAAGCAGCTCGATCGCAGTTTCTTTGTCAAAATATGTTTTTTGGACATATAAAGGGAAAAAAATCTTATCTATGTAGTAACATTTGTTTCCATATGATCTCTAACATGTCTGAAACAAGAATGAGTTTATTTGACTATCAGTTTTCATTAATTTCTCTTCAGTTTTCACGCAAAATTAATGCAAGTTTTCTGTGTTTCTTGTTGATTTTTGAATCTTTGAATTTATTGTAATGACTGCTGAACGTCCTGGACGCTATTTGAGTGATAATGATGTGGTAAGAATTGTAACACTTCTAGAGGAGGGGCGAAGCCAACGTTATGTGGCTTGTTGAATGTTAACCAAAGCACTATTTCAAGAACAATTAATCGTTACCACGAAACAGGGAATTATGGAAGGAGGGCCGAACAGGGAAGACATCGGATAACAACACCTGTTGATGATCGTTGGCTTTGTTTAACTGCACTAAGAGTTCGGCTCTGTACGGCTAGATTGCTACAAAATGAACTTGCACTCTCCAGAAATGTGCATATTTCATTGCAAACTGCGAGGAACAGGCTCAGTGAAGACGATATCAGACCAAGGTTTGCTTCTGCCGGCCCGCGTCTCACCAGAGAGTATCGAGTTGCAAGACTTCAGTTTGCGAGGGAATATGCAAATGGGGGTATTCCTGAATGGTTGAATGTTCTCTTTTCCGACGAGTCCAGGTTCTGTCTGGTATGAAATGATAGACGCATGCCTGTATACAGACGACCTGAGGAACGGTATCAGCAATGCAATATCCGGCAAACCGAAAACATCGGTGGGGGCTCAGTAATGGTGGAGGGAGGAATTTCTCTCCATGGTCGAACTGAGTTAGTCCTAGTGAATAATGGAAGAATGACAGCAGCCAAATACATCGCAGATATCCTTGAACCCCATGTTGTACCCTTTGGCCCATTGATTGGCGGAAAAAAAGTGACTCTAGAGTACGTCCAAAATTTGTTTGAGGGGCTTCCGAGACGTATACTGGCAGTAATTAGGGCCCGGGAAGGAAACACTCGATTTTGAAAATGATTAGTAACCATTCGATGTTGTTGATTGGTCTCTTCGCGAATGTTTGAAGATGGTAGAATTTTTTAATTTTTTCTTCACTGGAAAATTGTTAATATTTTCCATTATAAACTCATCTCTTTTGAATGATGTCTTCTTATTTTACACTTCTGAAAGTTACCAAGCGACTCTTGAATGACTAACCTAAATGTTTATATAGTATTGTCGTAAAAGTAGGGTGATGCGACAATTTTTTTGGGGAGTGTAGTTAATGTTTCAAATACTCAGACATTTTTTTATGCAGTAATGAAGAATCTCACAAAGTGCCGTAAGCAAAATATTCTGATAATCGGCCCAGAATTGACAGATAATTCGATGAAAATTTATTGAAAATATATACACTGCGCCAGGAAATTAATCCACAACTCAATATTTTTGATTTCTTCTTCTATCGCCAACTGATTATTTTCGAATTTGTCCGGATAAATGTCAACCAGATTCGATGTTTTTTCTTGGCGCACATATTCCTCTCATGAGAAATAAATTGAGATTTTGCAAGAAACCACCACATATTGATTACATCAGTTGCTGATCAATTTTTGCGAGGAACGTTTGCTCTTGTAAAGATTTCAATTTTAGATAATAAAGCAACACGAATGTGTTGAAGCAGTGGTGTTAGTTGACTAAGGTTGGACTTGTTCAAACACAGACAGAAGCTTAGGGAGTTCCATTCAATTGTTTTCAGAAAGATCCGCAGATACAGGGAGACTGGTAGTCATGAAAAGAGGCCTGAGCAAGGACGACCACGAGCAACAACGGCGATCCATGACCGATTGAATTTCACAAGGGAACATGTCGAAAAGTTAGAAGCTGAATGGGAGAGAGTTTTGTCCACAAATGAGTTGAGATTTTGTCTTTATTAGTTACATCCCAAAATCTATGAGTACCAATGTCATTTTGATTGTTCTCAAGCATTTGTTAGTACTGGTGGATTACACGGACAATAATTCTTCAACATATATAAACTTCTTATAAATGAACCCGAATTTTCATATTTATGTGTTAAGATTAAATGGGAGATATACATAAACATTTCTATAAGAATATAATCAAATTTATGTACATACATTCATAACAAAAATAAATCACAAATATTCTTAGAAAGAGATCCTAGTAATGAGTAGCATGTCCTTGTTTTTCAACAACAGCGTTGAAACCGTTGTGGTCATCGGCAGTGTAGTGTACAATCCTTGTGGTACCGTCTGGTTCCACCAAGGAGTATGAGCCTTTTACTACATCTCCGTCACGCGATTCCTGTTGGAACTTATGGTCACCAGTATGGGGATCTTGGACTCCATAATTAAATTCGTATTTGGGGTGGGCCTGAAACAAAACCGTTCTTAAAGATCAATTGAGAATAATATATTTCTCTTGCCTGAAAAAAATCAGAACTAGGGTTATATATCTATTAAACCCTACAAGGCAGGTTGGAAAACGTCAATATTACATAAGCTATGGGTGGTGACATAAGCAAACAAAATTGACTATCATCACAATAGTTGCAGAAGAACACCGGAAGAAATAACGGGAAATCATATCGTTCTCTTCGAAAGCAACAAGCCGCGAATATTGTCTAGCTAATAGTAGTAACCTTCAAAAAGCCTTACCAGTCAACGTGGTTATGATAAAGTGGCTTGAAGGGCATAGTAGACAATCGCAGAGCTGACTACTGAACGTTAGCATCTTCCGGACTAACTATAACTTAGCTACAATTGAACTGCTTAAGAAATACATTTACTTCAATTTCGACTAAGTATATCGTAAAACCTTGGTCAAGGTCGTCTTTCAAATGAAATGAATGATATCAGATCAATTATATATCATTGTTTCCGGTTACCCCTTTCTGTTTGTAGTTGGTAACGTTTAGACAAGAAAAACCTAAAGCAGATACTAACAATTGAATATATACAGTTAAACTCACATAATAATCTACGGCATGTCCATCATTATAACCGTGGCCTGCTCCAGGAGAAGCAGATAATTGAGCATAGCTTCCAGCGTGTGCAGCACCAAGGAGTCCGGCTTGAGCTACGGCAGCCAACACTGAAACGGCGAAGATCTGAAAAAAATGTAAACATTATAATAATTCAAGCTTCTTTGACAGGAATTAATTCGTTGTACCTTCTTCAGGTACCTGTCTGAAGATGAACTAGAGTTTTCTGCATCAGCAGTACTCATTTTATAATTGTTAGGTGGTAAAACATAGGAAAAGTTATAATTGCTTTTCAACGAATTCATATCTAATAAACCACCTGACATTGAAAAAGAGAAAATGATTTGACAAGATTGGAAGACGTTTTAAGCCCTACAGAGTACCATACATTAGTTGATAATTATTTTAATGAAGCTACAAAAAAATAATAAAATTGATTAATTTCCACTATAACATAACTCGCATAACATTTTTATTCTTTTCCTAAAGTCAGTTTGTGATCTTCCTCTATTCGTTAAAACTGTTCTGGCACTTTTTCAAATGGCAGACTACAAAGGTTACTTATAAAATTCAAGGTATAACCATCAACTTAGTAAAGAATATATTTTCCCACATTTAAGTATGATGATCCTTCCAGAATAAAAACATTTCATTCACATGTCAGATTTACTTTATATGTATGACGTTCAGGATTCTTATGGTTGAAAGAAAGTATGCTAATAAATAATGCCGTTTTGAATGAAGCATCTTTTTTTAAGATTCGCCTGGCATGACAGAAATGCTATTCACCACGCCAGACGCCATTTTGACTAATTAATCTGATGGAAAGTGAACAATAACTATCTAATCACCGCATCATTGCACACTGTTCTCGTTCACTCTAATATCTATATCATAGTTTCTTGGAAAAGTTTAGCACGTCATTCGACAACTTGGAAGGCAATAAGCAAGGACCTCGGTATGAAGGCATATAAATGATAGCCATTATAAATGCTTAACGACCATCCGTAATGTCGGTTTCTCGATAAATAAAAATTTGTTTCAAAGAACATCCAGACGAACTTCAACAGCTGTCAATGAACCCCAAAAAATGCACAGTTTGGTTCGGTGGTAGACGACTTGTCCAAATGATTACGATCAATTGAGCGAGGTACCGATCGAAGATTACCAATTTTTCTGCCAAAAATAAATTGAAATTGGTTGACATGCGGTTTCAATAGTTCGGTAGCACATGACGCTACAATTTTTTGGGGGTATCAAATGGTGAGATACTGAAGGAAAATGTTTGAAAGAATCTATCAAAATAACTTTCAGAATGGGTTAATTTTGGATAAAATAGTAAATAGCAGGTATTGAACCGAATATTCTATTCACTTTCGCAATTTACCTCTGTTTTTTAATTCTCAACCAATTGCTAACAAGAAGATAACATCTCGACTCATCTGTAAAAAAATCTCTTTTGCAGTCAGCTTCCACCTAATCGATATGTTTCTTGCCAAAACTCAATCGAGCTCTTCGATGTGCTGCGGTTAGAGCTGGGCCTCGAGTCCTCAACCCAAATTTGCCCTCTACTATTCTGTTAAAACTATGGAAGCAAGAAAATTTTTCAAAAACGGTCATGCATCGCCTTTGCTGATCGACGGCTTCGTTGCCCAGGTATCATTTCATGATTACCAGTCCAACTGTACGTGCGAATCATTCTGGAAACAGTCGATTGGGACACCCCAAGTCCAACACCACTACTTCAGTACATTCTGATGGGGTCAAATTTCATGATTCGCGATGCTTTATTACCGAACCTAGACATCGGGTCTCTCTCGGTCAAACAGAGAGGGAATTGTTTATTGAGTTTGAATATTGAAGGGATTTTGCGATTATACTTCAAAATTGGCAAACAAGAACAAGGAAGTGATTATGTTTCAGGAGACTCACACTGTGACGGAAGAACATCTCCGCAAAAGAGGAAATATCACAGGTTAAGTACTTTTTGATTATCTCCTTAGTCCTTTTTATCGCCTTACTTGCTATGTGAAATCTTTTCTTAAATTAAAGTGTGTTTAGACATATAAAAGTCGGGTATGATTGTTGAAATATTTTTCTGCTGGTTTTTTTTCCATTGTTACAGATTCTTGTCCCAAACTCCCTTGCTTTCACCCTTGTCTACGTCTGGAAATTATGGAGTGCAAGATGAGAATGAGAGAATGAAGCTGCTTAGCAGAAAAATCTTTGGTACTCTTCATGTACATACGACACTAACACAACATAAACAGACAAGCTATTGCTAGTGCAATAGCGACAGGGAAACGAGATTTTCTTCAGGTTTTTTCACTCTTTTATTGAATCATACGCAAGATAGTATGGTTCACCTGTTATATTTTCCTGAGCTCACACTTGTATTTTTCTGACACACACCAAAATTAAAGATACAAGCATTTATTGTAAATACAATTATTCGAATTTTTGTAAATCCGCTCTTTTTCAAAAAATATATATATATATATATATATATATATATATATATATATATATATATATATATATATATATATATTTATATATACCGAAAATTAAAATTTCAAAGAAGAACAAACGTTACTTCAAAAGTTGATCAACAACTGCTGTTATCAATGTGACGGTTTCTTGCAAAATCTCAATTTATTTATTTCATTTAATTTCTCATGAGAGGAACATGTAACCAATATACGCAAAACGGATTTTTTCTGTTTTCATGATAAAATATGTTGTAAAACACAAAATGAGAATTTTGAATTTTCAATGATTTAGAGCTGAAAAGTAAAAATTCGCTAACTAGTAATATCTGAAATTCATTTTATACGTAAACGCTACACATATAACTGAGTCTATCAATTATCCTTAGTAAAAATATACACCGTTGTGAAGGACATATCTTTTGAGCATGTGAAAAAAAGGTCGCTTCAAAACGAGAGTAGATCGCTTGAAAATTGGGTGACTTGTGAGGAAAATACTAAGAAGAATCCGAACTTCAACACCCTCGATCTAAATCAAGTACTTTTGGATATATGTTTGAAGAGTTTTCGACGTCTCTTGCAAACGAAGAATCCGGTAAGTATATTGAGAGAACGCCAATATTAGAGCTGATCCATATTTCTCGTGATGGGATAAATATTGCCACCAAGTTCTTGTTTACTTCGGAGAAGTCAAACTTTTCGATTTCATGTATAATATAGTGATAATTATCAAATAGACAATTACTCATATTCCGTTAAAATTATGTCCACAAAGTAGTGCAAAAAGCATGATATTCTATAAAAAATTAGGAAAAATTCATCGAATTAATCGATTTGGTTAACGCTTATATGTTCACTTTCTACAATTTCTAAATATCTTAATGTTCACATTTTAACGATTGGTTACTTCCACGCAAGAAATTAAGGAAATTATAAATCAGCAGATACACAAAAACACTACGCACCTTGACGAACATACTGAATGAATGTATGTGTTGATTATGATGGAATCACGAGTGAAACTGATTTCATTGTAAAAACTCAGTCTTTTATATACAAGACTATCATGAATAAAGCAATAAAAAGTCACTGAAGTTTTACGAATTGTTAGGTATGTACGCAATATTGCAGTAGGGGGTCTAAAATTGACCCAAATATTCGCAGAGAAATGTGCGTTCATTAAAAGTTATCGGTCTGCTATATTTGGATGGACAATAGACTTTACATCTTCTATCATAGATTTTCTATAATTTATGGAAATCATTCATTAACTTAGGGAAACACTTTCTCCACTCAAAGTCTGTACAGACACCATCATCGAGTACTTAGCCATCGAAAACGATGATATTTTTTCCTGAAGAGAAATTTGATATTTCAAAACCAAATCATTATAGAAAATGTTCCATGAAATTTTGTTGGAGAAACTTCTCTTTTATATATTTTTTCGTGTTTCTTATTTGTAGAATATTGCATTTTCTGCTGTTTGTTGTGTGTAGACTCCTCAACAAGATTTCTAAGTTTTCATCAAAAAAATTATTGAAATGTGACATAACATCAATTTTAATGTAATAAGACTCAGTTCGTTCGAGAGTTTATTTGATATTTCGTATATTTTCTTTCGAAAAAGTTCATCCATTTGTTCAAAGAAGCTTTGATGTCATAAATGCTTTGGAACTCTTCTGAAAAGGACCTTCAATTTTCTTTTCGAATATTCCAATTATGAAAAGTTGAATTATTATACAAGGTGTCCCGTCGTACTCATTATTCATTAAACTTGAAATACTTCTAAGAACTTATTCCCTTAAAATTTCAGGATAGCGTCAAGTTGGTATAAGAGAGGGATTTCCATATGTGGATTTGGAGTTTGTTGGTACCACTTTTTCCCTAATTGTATATGGTTTGAGAATCATATTGGCAAAAATAGGTAAAGTTTCACATCATAGGTGAGGTGATTCAATACTCTTAACGATTATTTCATCAATTTCAGGTTGACTCTTCATTATAGAGTGTCTTTATTGAGTTGTTCATTTAAATGTCCAACTGAATTGATTTGGATCAACTTTTTCAAAAAGCTTGGCTTGACTTGAAATTTAAGCTTTCGAAGAATTGAAGGTTTGATTTGATAATTTGATAGAGGAGGTCGCTATTTGATGAATATGATATACATATTTTCAATGAAATAAAAATATGGTATTCAGATTTTCACTATATTAACAAAACTCTGACCGGTTTCACCACACTGTGGCTTCATCAGATAGATACAAACTAATGAACACAGTTAATCCTTATGTAATATTCTTATTTCCTACTTATTATTACATTAGGTACAAGTACAAAAGGTATGGTGGAAAACCCATCGGAGTTGCTTACTTTATGAATTGAAAAGACTGAGTAATGGAGAAGGATTTAGATCGAATAGATTTAGATAGAATGAATTGACTTTTAAGTAACCTACCTGAATTCTTTTCTTCTTCAATCTCTAAAATTTCCCATAAATTGAGTTTTTGTCTATTATTTACATTGTGTAAAATTTTGAAATTATCATTAAAGTTATGGTTTTCTTCGAGTAAGTGATTAGAATAATGGGAATCTGATTTATGATAATTAAAACTACGTTTGTGCTCGGATAATGTAACTATGAAATTTCTGAAAGTTCTGCCAATATAAATTTTATTACAATCCCCGCAAGACAGTTTATAAATACAGGATTTATTACCTTTATCAATTTTAGTTTTGCAGTTTTTGATATGTCGGCCTAAAGAATTATCAGTTCAGAATGCTATATTGAAATTATAATGCGAGAAGAATGATTTTAATTTCAGACTAGGATTCCCAATATAGGTTATGCTGTTGTATTTTGTGTTAGAACTTTTTATACTTGGAAATACTTCCTGGATTGCTTTTTGAATTTTTTTGCTTTAAATCATGTTCTCAATCATACTAGGATTGTAACCGTTATTGACTGCTACTTGTTTAATTATATTTTGCTCTTTTATAAAATTATTTTGAGACATTGGGATATTAATGAGTCTATGTACCATACTATTGTAAGCAGCTAATTTATGTAGATAAGGAGGTGTAGATGAGCTATGAATAGTAATATCTGTATGCGATGGCTTAAGAAAATGGAAAAATCATGTTTGCTGTTAGTTTACGTAATAGTTAAATACAGAAAGTAAATGGAGTTTCTTGTTTCTATCTCTAACGTGAATTTAATATTATCGTGAATTTTGTTGATGAATACTTCGAATGACCAGAGACACAACAAATTATATCGTCGATATATTTAAACCGATAAATGAAGTATTCACGGAAAAGAAAACAGCTTGTGAATTTCAGTTAAAATCTAGGACGTGTAATGGAGGTTGTAAAAATAGCTTGCATTTCAAATTTTGCCTGAATATCTCAAATACTGCAGGAGTTTTGAGGAAAAACCATTTTTTCCGGAAATTTCAACACCCTGTAGCCCCGTAACGAAGCTTTTGCGGACTTATGTTTATATAAACTTTTTTGTCTTGAAATTGCACGTAGATTTACCCCCTCAAGTTGTGACATACTATTATGTAACACCCTGTGCAAAAATGTATATAAATTCACAGACATTTTTTTCAGTTCTTCATAGTGAAGATATGGATTTGTTTTATTTAAAAATATACATTTCACCGTCACTCTTGTTCATTTTCTGTATTTGTATTTCTTCAACAACTTTATAAATTCTTTTCTTATCCTTACGTTGAATTTCATATAAATATTTCCCGATCAAATATTCAATATTATTTGAACCTTTATTTTTGCTAATATCGAATATAAGAGACAGTTCAAAGTTTTATTGAAATTGTGTTCTTTTTCAAGCTTTTAAGTTTTGCGACTCAAGAAGAGTTGAATTCTGATAACAGAAGCTGGACTTGATTTGAAGGCAAGTCAGGTCAACAAGCTTGATTTTCAAGTTAAGCCGTGAATCCCTAATTTTGTGGTATTCGAATGAAAGAACAATGAATGAAGGGAAATAAGAGTACATTCTGCGAGTTTCTCAAAAGCTTCAACAGAAACCATTTACGAACATTATTGCAGTTTTCACAAAGAAGAATAAGAATGTGACCCAACCATATTGAAGTAATAAACAACCATAAGAAATGGTTATACCGGGAGGGGCAACTAAAACGAAAAAGACTCAATAACTGCTAAACTACAAGTGAACGATGATTTCTACTAAATATATTATTAAATGTTCGACGCGTTTCGATACATAGTTTCTTTATCAAGAGCGAATGAATACTACAAATATATCTTATTAACAAATTTTTATATATACTAAAGAGGAAATCCACCCTAAGATAATTTGAATCGGTTTGTCCATTGATGAAACTGCGTTTATGTTCCGAGATTCTAACATTAAAATTTCTTCCTGTTCTACCTATAGCAAAACAATTGCAATCTGCACAATCCAATCTGTAAACACCTGATTCATTTTCTTTATTAATTGGAGATTTATAATTCCTGATAAATGAACCTAAATATATAAAAATTTATTAGTAAGATATATCTGTAGTATTCATTCGCTCTTGATGAAGATACTGTGTATCGAAACGCGTCGAGCATTTAATAATATATTTAGTAGAAATCATCGTTTACTTGTATTTGTGAAAATGGATTTCTATCACGTAAAAGCCTCGTCAATTGAACTGCTAAACTATTCGTTTCTGGACAAATAGCAGAAACAGGTTAATTTTTGTCTGAAGGGGGAAATCTCTTGACACACGGTGATTTTATTTTACATCAACCTCCTAAGCAGGGGTGCACAAAACTCAATTTTTTGAATAGGGAAGGTAGGTCGAGTGATACCTCATTAGAAATCTCTCTTGATTCTCAAGACAGATGTGTAATAAATTTTGAGTTTTGATATATTTGGAAGAAGATACAGGCTAGTTCGTCAAAATAAGAGTTATTTTCAGTGTTTGCAAAATCTGTCGATTTCGAATGAACATTCACCGAAATACTGTTGTACTTTGGGGGAAAATATTTAAGCAGTGGTGCTTCACTCTACCCCCTCAGACACCCCTTTAGATGAGGGTGTCAACCCCTTAGTTAGTTTGAGTAATAACTCAATAGAAAGGTTTTAGAATTTCTAGAATATTGTAGACGAAATTTTTGCTTCATCTGCATTGTGATGAAGATACAAGGTGAATTGATAGAGAGCTATACAGTGTTTGCGAGGTGTGCTGATTTTAGATGGAGATTCAGAACACATTTGTTTGGTTTTCAAATAAAAGAGCTTGTTCAAGAATTACCCACATGTTGGTGAGTAGGAAGAAATTCGAAAAACTATTGAATTTATTATACCTGATACATTTTATAGGTATCAATCGAACACATGTTCAGCGTGTTCGCCGCCAAGTTCCAAACACAAATAAAGATTTTGCTCGAAACGTTCCCGGACATTACGTAGCATTTCAGGGATTATACGATTACAGTCGACTACAATCCGTTGTCGTAAATCCACCAAATCTTTTGGATCAGTTTTATAAATTTGATTCTTTACGTGGCCACATAAAAAAATCTAATGGTGACAAGTTAAAAATGATAAACTATGTTTTATACCATCACAATAGATTTATTGAAAATCAGGATCTTAGGGAAAATGGTCACTCTTTCAATTCAGAATTTAAAATCCTGCAATCTGAGAATAGAGGTATCAAACTCAACCTTCTGGAAGTACTTCAAATTAACAGATTTAGGAATTCACCGGAAATTCTTAATGATCAAGTAGACATAAATAACTCACCCTTATTAAATTTATTTCCTTAACATTAGTTCAAGTACGGATAGCTCTGAGTGGATTGCCTCTTTAGTACATATAAAAGTTTGTTAGTAAGAAATATTTGTAGTATTCATTCGCTCTTGATTAAGATACTTTGTATCGAAACGCGTCGAGCATTTAATAATATATTTTAGTAGAGATCATCGTTTATTTGTATTTGTGAAAATGGATTTCTGTCAAGTAAAAGCCTCGTCAATTGGCTGCATAAGAATTCTCAGCTTTCGTAAACGATTCAGCACATGGAATATTGTTCAAAACACAAAATTTGAGACCAACTCTTTGTTCAATATTTTTTCCTCTGTACAACTGAGGTCGACTGGTTTCAACAGCTGTCATAGACAAACTAGTTAACAGATCACGCTCAAGTTTGGCACAGTAATTAAGGACAGTCCAAGCAACGGACAGAAATTTGAAATACTTAAAAATACTCAACGAAGTCATTTTGAATGAGAATTTCCGGATACTTTTTCGTCACAAAGTATGTATTTTCAACTTAAGTTCAGTACTTGTTGTTAGCTGAAGATGGTCGAGAGATCGAAATCGCAATCCTAATTAATTAATTTCTTGTAATAGTATAATACATAGTTCAATTTTTCATCATTATCATTAATTTGATTTGCTCAAAAACGGTCCGGTTCTAGAGTTGTAGGGGAAGATGAAATCTTCGTTAGAACAGAGTGTTTTATAAATTATCAGGTAACAGGAAGTAGAATCAAGGAAGTGAAATGCGCTCAAATGATAATGAAAGATAATTCTTCATTCCAATTATTGAATTTTTTGTTTCGAAGTCAACATTTGACTAATTAATTAAATATATATTTTGCGTGACGTAGAACATGATATCCAATTAGGAATGAATTAGTTATAGTAGAATAAAAATATATAGTTATATTTTTCGGTGGCAGATGAGAGTGAAACCAATCTTAATATTGTTCTGTTATTGAGCAGAAATATATAAATTTATACTATTATGACATAATCAATTTTGTAAGAATGAAAATTCGAGCAGGATGCCGCGTTTCACGCTCCAGTAATTTAAATGAAGACATGTTTGGGTAATTCTTTGATATGAGTTGACGTGACAAATATTTGTGAATATATAAATCTCTGGCTTTGTTTAATTTCTGCAAAGAAATAGAATAGGCGGTTTCTGTTACAATGACAATAAGTAAAAAGTAGTCCGAACTTAAGCTCGTCTGTACTTCATTTTCAAGGTTTAATTTTTCAGTAATTGATTATGCAGGGTGTTTTACTACATAACTGACATTGTGAAACCATTGATATAACAGTCCAAGGGCTATCTCATGCCATATTCCAATTTCTTTTTTCGGCCTTACCTTACTATATACAAACAACCAAATTTATATGGAATCACCCGATATTTTGAATATTACCTCAGGGATTTTGGAAATTTCGAAGGATTGTTAGAATTGATCCTTTCTGAGATATTTCAATTGAAAAGACGAATAAATTATGGTTTATTTCTGCATGTAGTAAAAAAATTAGAAATTGTTTTTTCACAGAGTTGATGTTTTTATCTTAACCTCAGTAGCTTGTATTATCTGTTCCTACCCTGATACAAACCTGAATCCGTCTAGACATGCTTTGGATCAAGTTTTCGACATCCTCTGGGGTGATATTCTGCCACTTTTTTGTGGCTAATGAGCTGTTGTGGCGCTATCTGATTCTCCTTTTGAAATTATTACTCAAATGTTCAATAGAATTTAGGTCTGGAGAGCAGGCTGGCCAGTCCAAAATAGCAATTTCTTCTGTTTCAAGATAATGTCGCGCGAGGTTGCTAGTGTGCTTAGGAGCATTATCTTGCATAAAATTGAAATTCTCATTGAGAGCACCTCGCTCAGTATGGGCTATAGCACTAGGTCCACGTAATTTCAAGCCGTTACACTCGTAGGAAACGAAATCAAATCTGTTTTGCCTTCCAGCATAATGCCACCCTAAAACATCACACTACCCCCTTGGTATTTCGGAATTTGTTTTTTGCTCGGAGTCTAGATTGTCTTCTACGACTCCTTAAAACCCGAATCTGGCGGTCATCTGATCGAACACCAATTCCGGTCTTATCCGGAAAAACAACATTTCGCCATTTCTCAATATTCCAATTTTGGTGCTCGATACAGCAATTAAGTCTGTTAATTTTTTGTTATCTAGTTAGCTCGGGAACTCTTAAGGGCCTGTTGCTGTATAAACTCCCGGAACAAAGTGTTTGACGTATCGTTTCGTCTGATACACTGATGCCTGTTGCTTCCAGAGATTGCCGTTGGAGTATGGGGTGCGGCGCACTAGGGTCTCTTCTTGCAATTTGGCAAAAAGTGGTCTAGTTCTTTAGAAGTGATCTTCCCATGACTTCTTCTAGGCCTATTTTGCAGAGATTGTAGCTCATTGTATCGAGCGTAGGTTTTTGAAATCACCCCCTGTGATACTCCCATTGTGGCTGCTATATCCCTCTGTTTCACCCCTTCTTCAACAAGAGCAATTATTCGACCCCTCTCCAACGTAAGGCATTTTCAATTATGATTAGAGGCTTTTTTAAATTTTGAAATTCACAGTTTCAAATCTCAGTGACGACTCAGTACAATATTCCGAACATGTGGTGATAATTCAACATTTCTTATCATACTATCCAGTTTTTTTACAACAAAAAACTTCATTCTCCACAAGTAGTAGTTAAAAACAATCAATAATGTGAAATACAGAGTGATTCCATATAAATTTGGTTGTGGTTTATAGATTTTGCTCGAAATTCCTTCTATCAATAACTACTCTTCCCACGAAGTGAGCCAAGAGAAATTTGGACCAAGTATTTTGGTCAGCTCTGCGAATCGACGGATGAAAAAAAATCGACAAAATACTGAATTGGGCTGATAATCTTTATTTTTTCACTTTACCCTATAACAACCACCCTGTATATCGTTTAGATACTTTTTTTTGACATTTCTGACAGTTTTGTAACATTTCGCATTCTCAAGTGTCATATGTTCGAATAGTGGCAAAAGCGGGGTAAAATGACATGAAAAATATTTAAACGACAGTATCAGAATCATGTTCAGTGGTTATAGAAGTCAGTTTTATATGCAGTTCATTGTTGCGCCTCTCAGAAATTTTGACAAATCCAAGGCCAGATCTAGCATTTCACCGATCTTCTATTTTTAGCTAATCTTATATCAGTTATTTTCATTATCCGAATCGAATATTCATTTTCAACATAAATATAACTAATTTTTGCTGAATTCATTGTCTAAGAGGATATTTATTACCAGATAAGAAATCCATGTTTGTTTGTTTTTCCTTTAACGTGCTCTATTTCTGCCTTTCGGCTAATGACACGCCGGGGAATTCTGTCACCTCACTAACACGGGAATTTTGCCGAACCCCTCTCGTGTCGAGGGAAGGGATCTTTAATGTCCAACACATCTCTGTTAGACAGGACCGACAGCTTTACATCTCCTCCGAAAGATGGACACTCAAGCGATTCCCAGAATCCGAAAAATCGCACCGACTTTGTGGGGATTGAACCCAGGTAACTCTGCGTAGGAGACGAGCATCATATCCCATACGCCACCGAGCCGGCTTAAGAAATCCATGTTTAGAAATAAAGAACTCTACTCGTGCGATAAGAATTTATTCCTTCTTAGATGAAACGCACATGAAAATGAAAAGTTAGAATTACTCATAAATTATTTAACTTAGTAACGTCAAACATAGAAAACTAATGAGCAGATAAAAATATTTATATCAAATTCTTAAAATTATTCCTATTCGCAGCGTTGTATTTTCCTGCACGAAGAATCAAATTTGGCTTCTTATCAAATTTTCATCATTTCGAAGTTCATTACGATTGTGTATAATCAACCCAATTAATTGCTGTCTATCATTAATTCTTGAGGCATAATCTTAGTTTTCAAATATTCCCATAGAAATTAATCCAACGGATTGAGGTCCGGGGATTTATGGGGCCATTTTGAAGCTCCTCTTTCCTACCATCCATCTTTTGGTAATAATATTCGGAAAGAGATAATTCTTGGGCACCTTCAATTATCGTCTTTTATTTGAATTGTGGAGGCCGTTACTTGATGTAGATCCATGATATAAATGAGATAAAAAACACAAGGTGTAACTTTAATCTACACTTTATTTAAAAAAATTCGACGACGTTTCGCTGACACAGCAGCTTTATCAAGAATGACGAACAGAATGAAGAGTATGGTAATATAAACAAATCGTAGAACAAGTTGGATGAATAACAGGAAAAACCCACACCGAGCCATTGTACAGTTAGTATGAAATGTAATTAAAAACTAATTAAACAAGTTAAATAGGGTGAATAATTCACATCTACCTGCTCATTCAAAAGCTTGTCCGAAAGTTTGTATCTATTTATTTCTAATGCTTCTAGGAGATCTAATTTTAAACTTTTTGATTTTATATGTAATATGTTAAAGTTTTTATTGAATGAATGGTTTTCTTTCATTAGGTGGTTTGAATAATTTGAATCAGATTTATTTTTATCGAAGCTACGTTTATGTTCAGATGTTCTTATGCCAAAACTCCTATAGGTCCTACCGATATAAATTTTATCACAAGAACCGCAATTGAGTTTATAGATTCCTGGTTTACTTGATTTTTCAATACGAGATTCATTATTTTTAATATGTTTACCTAAGTTATTAGAAGTTTTGAAAGTTATATTAAGATTTTGTTTGACGAGAAAGGATTTAATATTTGTACTTGCAGAACCGCAGAATGTTGAACTGTTGAATATTTTATAGTCTTTATGAATAGGATATACTTCATTTATTGCTTTCTGACACAGTTTTTACGAATGATTAGATCTATCATATCCGGATTATATGAATTAATAATGGCTATCTGTTTGATGATGTTTAACTCTTTATTATAATCTTCTACTGATAAAGGTAAATTGAGTAACCTATGTACCATGCTGTTTAAAGCTTTAAACATAAAAAAAATAAAAGAAAACCATTCATTCAATAAAAATTTTGACATATTACATATAAAATCAAAAAGTTTGAAATAAGATCTCCTAGAAGCATTAGAAATAAACAGATAAAAACATTCGGACAAGCTTTTGAATGAGCAGGTAGATGTGAATTATTCACCCCTACTTAACTTGTTTAATTAGTTTTTAATTACCTTTCATACTAACTGTACAATGGCTCGGTATGGATTTTTCCTGTTATTCATCCAACTTGTTCTACGATTTGTTTATAATACCATACTCTTCATGCTGTTTGTCATTCTTGATAAAGCTGCTGTGTCAGCGAAACATCGTCTTTAGTTTGACTTCGGATAACTCATGAACTGTATTTGATGTAAGAAACTTAAAAAGTACTTTTTTTAGAAAAATTGATCTGCTTTTAGAAAACGAACTCATTTTTAGAAAAAAATCAGTGACGTAAAAGCTCCATTCCTTTTCCTTAAGTTGCCCAAGAGCATATTGTTGCCTCAAATACTATCTTGAAATGAACAAAATTTCAACAATCTGCAATTATCAATATTATTATATTATATTTAGAACGAGGTTCTAAAGACCCATAAAACTCAAAAAAAGAAAAACATAAAATCTAGTACAAAGCTAATAATAAAAAATCAAATGAAAATCAATCAAAAAAGAATTCCTAAAACTAAGTAAACAATCCTCTTTCCCAAATATTTAGAACTAAGGCCGTTTTTCAAAGAATTAACACTAGGAACACGCACAACTTCTTCAACGCAGTGAACACCATACAAAGAACACCAGGTTTGGAAGAGAATATTCCCTGCTGACAGAATGAATACGCTCACGGCTTAACTTCAAACTGTGATCTCGTAGGTGAGTGTTCCGTAAGAGGTTAAGGTTAAGATTAATGGAAAAGTCTCAATGTGAACTGCGATACGAAGTTATCAAGCAGCCTCTCGCTGAGGTGGTAGGCTGAGAATACAAAATCGATCTTCGTATGATGGTCATGCAATGGGAAAGATCATAATAGCTGTGGCTGTACGGAATCAATCCTCTTCCTATCACGGGACAATACGTGAAACCTTATCGAAGAACTTATATTTGTTTTCAGCAATTGCACTCTGATATCTTTGAAATGCTTTTCAAAACTTTTCCAGATATTATAGTTCTCTTCTTATCATTACAAGTATTTTCTTCATGAGATCACCATGATACATCCCTTGTTATGGCAATACCAAGATCACGATACTCTTCAACAACAATAGACAGAAAGTATTTTCGCTGGTTTTTCCCAATATGCTGTATAACGCATTCTGAGGCATTTAGTAAATGAGACATTTTTTCTCCATTGTGAGACAATTGATATCTTTTTGCAACTTTCTGCAGTCAGTAATTTTTGCGTACATGGAGCTAGTACAGGAAAGAAACCTAGGAAGGTCCGCGTGTGTATTAAAAACACAATGGGTTGCAGTACAAACCCGTAGGGAAAACCACTAATCACCTGATGACTTTCTGAATGACACTTGCCTAGTCTGTCCTTAAATCATCTATTGGTTGGATTACAATTGAGTAATCCATTTAACCGAGGCCATCCTCATTCCAAAATAATTTAACTTTTCGATTAGTCGTTTATGAGGAACTTTATGAAATGCTTTTAGGTAAATAATTCCCACAGGTATGCCGCTATCAATAAGTTAAGTCCAATTCTGTGAATATTGCAATATATGTGTCGTAATGGGTATCTCCAGGAGGAAGTCATGCTGCTGAATAGGAATATGTTGTTTTTCATAAGAAAATAAATCAAAGTGTCTATAACTATGCTTTTCCTTAGCTTAATCTCGGAGCAGGTGGAACTGGCTTATCTACAATTTTCTCTAAGTTTCTTTTCAGACTTTCTGAGGATCACGATGACATCTCCGGACTTTCATGCATCGGGTGAAAAACCCACATCAAATTACTTTTGCATTTACATTGATGAGACAGAGAAAGGGAGGAGGCGCAGTTTAAAAGAAAATGTGGTGGTTGACTACCAGGTCCAGCAGAAGAAGTGAGTTTAATCACTGTGCCGAAAATTTATTCAGGAGAAGTTTAGCAGTTTTGGAATCTACTCTTGTTGAATCACCGTTCTCCGCTTTTACTCTGGGGACATAGCCAAAGGAATGCTCCTTATTCTTCGAATTAATTAGTTTGCTTCCATACTGCGACTTAGCATGGAACATTTTTCGACTTTGACGATTTGATAAATCTTTATGGACAGCAAAGACATTGTTAATATTTGGGCGCTTAAATCGTTTCCAAAGTCCTTTCTTGTAACGTATAAGTTGCCAGGCCCACCGCTAGCGGTTTGAACGCCGGTGTGCAATTCCTATCGTGCCGCCCCTATCTAACTACAAAACCTAGGTGTTTATAAAATGTGAAAAAAATGCTGTACAGTGAAAAACTATGTTATATTAGGTTAATTTATACAAGATAGATACACTAATACGACATTAAATGAAAAATGAAGGCAAGAAAGGTGCAGTTTATACATATTATGTAGGTATAGGTATTAAGTTATTTTACAGAAACTGCACCTTTCTTGCCTTCATGTTGGCAAAATCAGCTATAATTTTTTGGTGTCTAGTCTATTTAGAATCTCATGTTCAATTGAAATTATTGCTGAATTACTTAGTCTTTGCTGGTGCATAGTTGATCTCAAATAGTTTTTTATTATTTTTACAACTAAGCAAATAAATCTATAATTTTGAATATTCAAAGCAAGCGAATGTGCTTTGTGAGTTGTTGTACAATCCCATTATTTATCTGATATTTCAAGTAAAGCGTGAAATATTTTTTCGGGGTGATACCGTAAAGGTTTGACTGCATCGATTCTGCTAGACCATCGCGTGGCACTTAATGCCTTTAGTTTTAAATCAGGTAAATGCTTGCAAATTATGGACCACCTTTTGGTAGAAGACGAAAAGAAAACGTAAATTTCTTGAATTAAGTTGAAAAAGTTGACCGTGTCGTGCGTTATATTTGCCGCATCGTTAACGACCAAATTGAGACTATGCGCCGAGCATGGAACGTAAAATGCACGATTATTCATTTCAATATTTTTTTGTAATCCATTGTGTTTTCCACGCATATTAGAACCATTGTCATAACCTTGGCCACGTAAGTTTTAATATCAAGGTTTAATTGCGAAAATAAATCTAAAACAAAATTTAATAGTCCTTCACCTGTGGAGCTGGTTATCGGACAGATGCCAATAAAACTTTCGCATATTGTAACATTTTTAGTTTCACTGTTTAAAACAACATACCTTAGTATAACTGTAATTTGTTCTGTGTGACTTACATCTGGTGTGCAATCTAATATGATAGAGAAATATTTTGATTCTCTGACTTTGTTCAGGATATAATTTTTTATGGTCGTGCCGAGTAAATCAATGATTTCATTCTGAATCTGATCTCCTAAATAGTGAGAGTGCGAGTTGAATCGAATTTTGAGGCTTGAATTCTGTGAATATGTTCCCGCATAACTGAATCAAAGGATGCTATCATTTCTATTGCTTTGAGAAAATTAGCATTATCATGCAGAAAATATGAGCATTATCATGCTCATATAATATTTTGGACGAGCCCCTAAACGCCAGACATTGATGAGATAAAAATTTTATAACAGCTATGATCCTTTCCAATACATCACACCATTGTTTTTTTCAGATTCTAATAGTCTCAGTTGCATTTGATTTACAGTAGTTTTATTTTTTAACATATGATTTAGTTGGACCCAACATTTTAAATTTTCGCTATGGGAAATGCTTGTTTCGTGTCGTTTTAAGGTAGATGACAGATGTTGCCAATCGGAAAAACCGCTTGGAGCTGACAGACTACTTACAGTTTTACTGAATATTTTACAACAAAAACAATAGACTGAATCTTTTGACGTAGAGTAAACAAGCCATTCTCTGTTAATTTTTTTCTCCATTAGGAAGATTTCTAGAGTAATAACTGTTTGCAAATTTTCTTCCATCGATATTAGCAGGAAAATTGTGGTTAAACAGCTGCACAGGACCACGGCTAACCAAAATATTAACAATATCATTAGTCATACTGGCGGGCCACGAACCGGGATCATCACCACAATCTAAACAGCTACTTGATGACGATAAATTGCTTACAGGTTCTTTAGCACTACTTTCTCTTTTTTTAGTTTCACTGGAGTCTCCTTCTGAAGGACTAACATTTTTCTCTTCAGATACCTCCATAACTTCTAGATTTAAAGCTGCGCTTGTTGAAGCTATATCTACGTCAACATTCTCTTGACATTCAGAGTCCCTATTTTCTGGTTTGCTAAAAAATTTCTCAAGAGATCCCGCTAGTTTTTTTTTCTCTGTATCTTTCTCTCGTTTTTGCCGTCGAAATTGAGCTCCTGAAATTTTTTTCCTTTTTGCGGTTCCTGGAATTTTTTGAAAAGTTTAGTATATGGTTGTACAAAAGTACCTTAAATCCCAAAGGGGTCGATCATTCCACCCATTATTGCGAACAACCTTTACTAGGGGGTCAACACTGAAATCGCGAAAAAAAATCAGCTTTTCCATACATTTTGTATGGAATAGTTATTTTTTTCGCGATTTCACCGTTGACCCTATAGTAAAAGTTGTTCGTATTTATGTAGAATGACACCTTTTCGGGATTTAAGTTACTTTTGTTACACCCTGTATAGGTATAATTTTAATATTTTTTTATAAATCTTCACTCTTAACTTGTATAACAGAAAAAATACCCTTTAAATCACAATAATAATCACAATACTACTGCGAAAAAAAATGTTCATACCTACTGCACACAAATGTAATGGAATAACTAATTTTTTTCGCGACTTCAGAGTTGACCCCATAGTAAAACTGTTCGTATTGATTAGATGGAATGTCCCCTTTCGTTACTTAAGTTACTTTTGTTACACTCTGTATCAATTTCAATACATTTTTTAATAAATCTTTACTTTAAGTTTTTCAGTAAAATAACCTTTAAATTTTCATGAATACCTGCTGTTTATATGAATGCGCCCATATGCTGATTAATTAAACAAAGACACTTACCATAATTATGATTTTTTGCGCCGACGGATAATATAAATAATTTTCTAAATTATTTTTATAGTCACACTTCGCACAAAAATATACAGAATATTATTAATTTTAAGTACCCTGGACCGTTTCCGGATCTCACATTAGGCTATAACCAAATAATTGAAGTTTGTTGTTCACTCACATGACTTTCGCATTTGTGTTAAATAAATAAAACAAAGAAATGAGTATATAGTTTTAAGGATTTCCTGATATCTGTGGGATTTCCTATTTCGCATTGAGCACGATACGGATTAACTTTGTTCTCATGAATTTCAATAGATGGCGCTATGTAATGCTACGATATAAAAGAAATATTTGGGCGCCGTTCATCATATTATTTTCATAAGGATAATCTTTTCAGTATTGTGAGGTGACAATGTCTGAATTTTAGTCGATGATTGTCTGATTTGCCGCCCCCCTGAATGCGCCGCCCGCGTGCATTGCACGCCTTGCACGCCCGCTTACGGCGGGCCTGTAAGTTACCAAACAGAGTTATCTATCCAAGGCTTTTAAGATCCTGCTTTAAGAGAATTTTATTCGACTATATAAGTAATTATTATGATTGACAATACACCGACTCAACAGCAAATACATTGCTGCAATCAAAAGGCTCAAGCTGTTCATTCACAACAAGAAAATCAGTACTTAATCTTTTCATCCGAATCGTTTTCGGAGCTTCCATATTCAATTGTAAGTCGTAGACTAGAATGACATGATCTGACTTCCCGATTGCAGGAAGCTGAACCAGAGAAGCAATATATTAGTGTACTCCTTCAGTATAAGATCTAAGAGAAAAGGCTACTGGTTAATGCGATATATAGTCCTGTCTCTTAATATCTGGCGTGTGCTGAGCATATTGAAAAATAAGTAGCTACTTGAGTATACATTATGGGCATAGCTGAGTTGGCCGTTTGTTGTTGGAGGAATTAAAGTCAGTCACCAAATATGATAAGATCGCGATAGCGTTCCGCAAGTTGCATAATAGAGTTGAACAAAGAACTGTAATTCTGAGCTGGGAACGATGGAGAGCAGTAGATAAAGGAAAAAACAAATAACTGGCCACAATATATTACCATATATACCATTAATTCTACAATACTTAAATGGGAAGAATATCCACAGCAGCACTTTTGAAATACGAGCTATCGAGGTCATGTAGCCTTGTTGATCTAATCTATCATTGCTGTACAAGAGACATCCGTCCAAATTGACAGTACTATTGAGAATATAAATATGTTTCGGCGATGAATACAGCAGCAGATTTCAAGTTTATGACAATAGCCGAGTATTCGTTAAATTTTGCTGACAACAAGTATGAAATAAGTTAATGGTCTTTCCAGCCTGTTTTTTAAGTTCATATTTTCTTTTGAATTGTAGAGGCCGTTACTTGATGTAGATCCATGATATAAATGAGATAAAAAACACAAGGTTTAACTTTAATCTACACTTTATTTGAAAAAATTCGACGACGTTTCGCTGACACAGCAGCTTTATCAAGAATGAAAAACAGAATGAAGAGTATGGTATTATAAACAAATCGTAGAACAAGTTGGATGAATAACAAGAAAATCCACCGAGCCATTGTACAATTAGTATGAAAGGTAATAAAACTAATTAAACAAGTTAAGTAGGGTGAGTAATTTACATCTACCTGTTCATTCAAAAGCTTGTCCGAATGTTTGTATCTATTTATTTCTAATGCTTCTAGGAGATCTAATTTTGAACTTTTTGATTTTATATGTAATATGTCAAAGTTTTATTGAATGAATGGTTTTCTTTTATAAGGTGGTTTGAATAATTTGAATCAGATTTATTTTATCGAAGCTACGTTTATGTTCAGATGTTCTTATGCCAAAACTCCTATAGGTCCTACCGATATAAATTTTATCACAAGAACCGCAATTGAGTTTATAGATTCCTGATTTACTTGATTTTCAACACGAGATTTATTATTGTTAATATGTTTACCTAAGTTATTAGAAGTTTTGAAAGTTATTTTAAGATTTTGTTTGACGAGAAAGGATAATTAATTTCATTAATTCCATCCATTTGAACATTAAATTCACGATAGAAATTGAACAGAACGATTCCATTAATTTTTGGACTTAAAAATCACTAAACAAAATAATAATCATGTTTTTTCGGTCTTTCGTAAACCAACACATAGTGATACAATTATACATAACTACTCATTACATCCAATTCAACACAAAGTTGCAGCTTTAAACAGCATGGTACATCGGTTACTCAATTTACCTTTATCAGTAGAAGATTATAATAAAGAGTTAAACATCATCAAACAGATAGCCATTAATGATTCATATAATCCGTATATGATAGATCTAATCATTCGCAAAAAACTGTATCAGAAAGCAATAAATGAAGTATATCCTATTCATAAAGACTATAAAATATTCAACAGTTTAACATTCTGCGGTTCTGCAAGTACAACTATTAAATCCTTTCTCGTCGAACAAAATCTTAATATAACTTTGAAAACCTCTAATAACTTAGGTAAACATATTAAAATAATAAATCTCGTGTTGAAAAATCAAGTAAATCAGGAATCTATAAACTCAATTGCGGTTCTTGTGATAAAATTTATATCGGTAGGACCTATAGGAGTTTTGACGTAAGAACATCTGAACATAAACGTAGCTTCGATAAAAATAAATATGATTCAAATTATTCAAACCACCAAATAAAAGAAAACCATTCATTCAATAAAAACTTTGACATATTACATATAAAATCAAAAGTTCAAAATTAGATCTCCTAGAAGCATTAGAAATAAATAGATACAAACATTCGGACAAGCTTTTGAATGAACAGGTAGATGTAAATTACTCACCCCTACTTAACTTGTTTAATTAGTTTTTAATTACCTTTCATACTAACTGTACAATGGCTCGGTGTGGATTTTCCTGTTATTCATCCAACTTGTTCTACGATTTGTTTATAATTCCATACTCTTCATTCTGTTTTTCATTCTTGATAAAGCTGCTGTGTCAGCGAAACGTCGTCGAATTTTTTCAAATAAAGTGTAGATTAAAGTTAAACCTTGTGTTTTTTATCTCATTTTCATCTTTTCTGAGTATTCAATTCGCTTGGGCGTTTTATCATCTACAATAGACACCGATGTGTCTATTCAGTGTGAAATCTAGTCAGTTGAGGGGTTGTCTGAAAATCTGGGATAAAGATCTATAAAATATGTTGCCTCTAGAACCTGTCAGGAATAAAAGTTTTTCATAATATCACTTTACCTTTTATTAATAAAAATAAATAGTATGGCATATACAAATAAAGAACGATTAAAGTGAACAAATATAAATGAATGAAACACAAATGAGGTACATATTTTCAACTAATTCTTTCAAAACAGTCTATCTAACATCTAAGAGATCTAATGTCCATGTCCATAACCTGCAGCCTCATAGGATGGTTCGGCTGCAATGATGGTCTTGATTGGTTGAGGATGGATGGCATGACCAGTTCTGGTGACGATTGCGTTGAAACCATTGTGGTCATCAGCAGTGTAGTGGACAGTTCTGATTGTACCATCGGGTTCTACAAGGGAGTAGGATCCTTTCACAACATCACCATCACGTTCTTCCTTTTGGGTTTTGTGATCACCAGTATGGCCATCTCCAACACCGTAGTTGAATTCGTATTTTGGGTAAGCCTGAAAAAACATTTTTATTAAAGTGGTGTTATGAAAAAGGTTTTTTGCCCTTATTGAAAATCCTTCAATTTCCTGGTAAATTCAAAAGAAAATTATTATTATTAACATCAGGCTGGACCTCTTTTGCGTAAGCGTTGGTCTGAATTCGATTCGAAAAGGATGCTAAGGTCCACTCCCAACTGCAAATGAAGCAACCTGTAGGTTATTATTACAACCCCACCAGAACGACGATCGACAGAGACTGTTGATCGTGTGGACATGAGATGACATAATAAATGGCTAATCATGATAAATCGTAGGAGATTATGACGAGCACGTCGGAATGACTTCTGAAACTAGAGATATTATAGCGAGCCAGTGACGGATGCTACAACGACATTTAGTGAAATAAACTGGCAAAGCCGGTAATTGGATCTGATAGATATGGGGTTTAGATCTTGGATGATTTGGGCATTCGTGAGTGGATTATTGACGAACTTGGAATCGCCGGCGAATAGCGAATAACTAGATTTCTGGGCAGACGGGAGGTCGTACGAGTACAGAAGCTCTTTCCTGATAAGAAATTTCCTATCCACGTTAGAAATCGCGAATCCCTAGATGTTTGAGTTTATATAGAGTTCATGCGGAAAACCGTGAAATACTTGAACAACGACACACTTGCACAGATTAGTCATAATAGAGCTACTGATTCGTCTTCTTATTTATAGTAGTGCAAATTATAGGAGAAATTCTTTCACAATCCTTGCGATGACGAACAAAAAGCGGGTATTCTTAGCATCCAGTTGCGTCATGTGTCATCAACCTATTGGACGGATGGCAACCCAAAGCTAGGCGTTCAAATTGGCGAAAGGGTACAAAAATGTGTAGAGTTTATGAGTAAATGTTAAAAAGTATTCTTCCGTTATGGAGAGAAGGATATTGTAGAGTACAAATTGTTATCAAACCTTTTGCTCAAAGTTTCTGTCTTCATTAATTTGATTTGAAAGTGGGTGATCAAGACGAAGATGGATCCCGCGTATATGGCACACTTCTGTTCAGTGAATTCCATGGCTACTTAGAAGGTGAGGACTTGCTAGTGTCTATTGTTTATCAAGAGCCTATAGTTCATATAAATAAAGATATTTCTGCTTGACTTAAACTATAAAGACCGTATTATTGTTGGAGAGAAGAGAAGCAGTTCAGTACCCGAATGTACCTTTCTGCTATTCGACCTATTCCTCATTCAGGTAGTTTACAATACCTATTCTTCATAAAAATTATAGAATTGGAAGTGGGGAATGAAGTTAGTGGCGAAAAAGAACTCAACAAGGCTTGTACATGCGACGATCCTGATTTCGAAATAACAGATGATAAACCACAGATGATTGATCTCTCTCTATTCCTTGAAGGATAAGGCAGAACTTTTGGGATTCAGACGGTAATGGAATCTTTTCCATTGTGATAGCAGGGTTTTCCAGTATAGACAACGTCAGAGAGAAAACAAGCCATTTATAGATTCCCCCAAGCATAATTCGGAAGATACTTCATAAAGGAACTGAACATTTTATTCCTGTTGACCATGCAGTTCAGATAAGGAAACTTATGCAAAGATAAAACCCCTCCTTGACTCAATCAAATATGATGAACGCAAGTTGAAAATCTGTGACCATCTAAATGTCATCGTTACACTCTTAGAAATGCAACAGGAGTACTACTAAATACAGCCTGGTCTGCGAGAAATTTTAACCGTAATGAAAAACATGCAGATCTTCTTGAGGTCCCAAAAGGATTTCACCCTTCTCTACTACATAGTAAACTTTGTTCGAACTGTGTGGCAGGTATGAACCTGAAAGAAGGAGAAAACTTGGGATATTTGAATAAGTGAATTCAGTAATTAATGTAAAATTTTAAGAACCTGCGTTAGTGGGGGGCCAGAAGTTCAACAACTTGAAAAGGGTTCTGTGTTCGGTAGAGCTGGAGAGGAAAGAAGAGAAATGATAACCATTCAGTTCGTGACAATACTTCTACGATGATACCATCCACTTTGATTTAAATCTTTTTCACCCATTCTCATTTAGACTTTTTCGTCTTACTTGTGAAGCTGTTTTGAAACAATTGTTATTGGTATTTTGATGGCTTGATTTCTTTAGAGCCCACTAAAGAGGAGGCAAAAGGCAATGAAGTCATGAAATCATCACATAATTCTTTTCAGATCCAACTTGCCGGTATTTTCTCATCAACTTGGAACTCCAAAAGAAAAATCCGTCATTTATTAATTCCAAATGGACCATAAATGCGTTTTCCTCATAATTCAAAACTTAATTAAATTTGCCATATTTGTGTTTTGTTTTTTTGCCACTCAAAATTAATAATATTTTACTTATATAATTGAGAAAATATCAAAAACAATATTTTTAGTATATCAGTATTATTGGAGGACATTGTAATTGTGTTTCATCTCATTCGTCGCAGACGATACAAATTTTGGATTTCGTATGCAGTCTTAAGTATCGCTATTGGTACTACCAATTGTAAATATTTTATGAAAAAGATTAGGAAGCCATTGGCTGTGGGTATTTATGCAATTATTGTTAAAGAAAGATGTGGCCATATAATAAATCTACGAATTGGCATGAACTGATCAGGAATTATAATGTTATATGAAAATCACGATATGTAATTACATTGGATATTTGATATTCTCATATTTTATCCAAAATATTTTCAGAAATGAATCTCGATGAATACTAAACTATGAAGCAAGGAACAAGAATTTGTCATAGCAATAATGATATACAGAAAAAATTTGAGGATTTGTCGTTTTCCAAGTCGAATTGGCTGAGGCGAGTGTGAAGGAACGCCCTATATTTCACTTCAATATCTAACTATCAATTAAAATTTTTATTGAATTAATATTTTATTGGCAACAATTACTCAAATCAAATTTGAATAATAATTAAACTATCTCTTCGATTACCATAAAATATAAAAAGCGTAGCAATTTTGAATACGTTCGTTTTCTCGAATAAATACATCACTCACTGAATATTCAGTTCTCAGAATATGTAACTGATGGTAAAATGAATCTGATTCTACATGCATGGCTGCACTAAGTATTCATGTTGCAAATAGCGTGTTCGCTTTTTTTACGTCGTCAGGAACATTATTTCTAGCTTTAAAGTTATATAATGAAGTTTCTATGACTGAAGATTTTATCTAGAAGAATTGTTCATTGGAGATACAACATGAGTTTAATTCGTGAAAAAATAGAATAATAATTATTCCCTAATGCTAAAAATTTGAAAACCTAAGGAAATAATTTTGACAGGAAGATAATATCGATAGTTTTAGGACAATGAACGTGGGTTCCAAGCGAAAACTCACTAAGTCAAAAATTTGTGAAATATGCTATTTTGATTCTGTAATACTAAGTCATTTGTAAGCCTCATTTCAAGTATTTTCTATCAATATTATCTCATTAAGTCACTGTAGCAGAATTTGTTCGTGGCAGAACTCATTAAGTCCTTTGATGAGTTCTGCCTTCACTTAATAATGCACTCGTTACTCCCTAAAGCGACTTAGTGAGCTTTGGCTTGACGTAATATTGTCACCTATCTGACTTAGTGACTTATATTCTGTCGTTAATTCAACCGACATTTGCGGCAAGACAAAACATTGTTAATTAACCTCAAAATAATTCAAGGTATTGTGTGTTGTGTTTGAGCAGTAAAATGACGTATTATTCAAGATCAAAATTAATATTACAACTTGCGTTAAATGAATTTCCAGCAACAGAGAACTCAGGCAAGTGAATTCCTTTCGATCAATCTTATCCTTAACTTACGAAACTATTATTTTGAAGAATCTCATACGGACTCATGAATTGTATAGAAGAACCTTCAGGTAATGACGAATATTATAACAGTGAGATAAATAGTGATAAGTCAAATGAGGGGACTGTCTCATATACCGAACTTTTACCAGCATCTCAGTCTGTTCAAAGTCCAGCTCCAATTTCTGTCGTTTCTCCAGAAATGATGCATCTGGAATCCGAATCTTCAATTCAATTACACAATTTACCTGTTTTCAAAAGGGCTAGTCTCAAAATTTTCGGAGAAAATGTTTTTAACATCCTGTTTATATTCTTATTCAATTTTTCCTAGGAGAAGACGTGATGATCTTGCCACTACTGGACGAACCTTCAGAAGATGCAAACAATGATGGTGAACTGTTCGTGAACAACTCGATGAATGGTGAGTTTGAAATAGTTTTTTCGCCCAGTTGTTGATTGAATAGTTTATTTCTGTTTCAGATCAATGCTCATCACCTGGTTCTGAAAGATCGACTGATCTACTGGGTGAAAATTCGGACTTAGACCGGAATCAGAAGACTCCTCAGATTCCACTCTAGACACAAATTTTAGACAAAACGAGGTATGTCAGGTGCAAAATAATGTAAATGATACAGAAAGTGATCAACCATAGAAAAATACACGGGGAGGAAGGGAAGACCGGAAATATGGAAAAAAAGTTGACTAAAAAAAATGAGCCAATGTTTGGGATACACAACAAAAAAGGATAAAGTCAGTCTTCCGAAACTAAAAAGAGCGGTCCCTTGCGAAAAATGCAAATGTAAATCCAGTACGGAATTTTCTGAAGAAGATCGCATCAAAATTTGCAAAGAGTATTAGGGACTCGGAAACTTTGAACGTAAAATGGATTCCATTCTCAGTACCGTTAAGGCGTCTTCTCCCAAATCTCACAGACCCAGAAAATGAGAAAATAGTTTTCAAAGAGGAAATGCTGAAAAATATTTTTTCCCTTAAGACAAAAATGAAATAAGAGTTTGCCAGTAGTTTTTCATGAGTATCAACAATGGCCCAATAAACACGTCTTTCTAAAGGAGAAATAGTTTAGGATCATTCGAAGGGAAAGATAACAGAGGAAATCACTACACCCGAAAATCAAAGAACAGGTTAGGTTAGATCTACCTTCAATTTTGTGAAGAAGACAATAACAATCCTGTTTCCTTTTTAATTTACGGAATAATTTTTTGTACCAATTATCTTTCGTTTTTTAAACCAAAGAAGATCAGTTCCAAACGTGCTTCCAATACGATTCTGCCAAAGGAGAAGAAAATAATGCAGAAAAAAAGAATATCAAAACCATATTCAACGAAAAAACGATGCAGCTTAAAGTAAAGAGATGGACAAAACAGTTGCTTCCGAAGACCCAACTTTTAACAGCAATATTTGACCTGCAAACGGTTCTACAAATACCTTAATCGGAAGTGTCCAGTGTGTATTATAGTAGAAAAATTAATACGTTCAATTTAACAGTTTATCAGTTGGCTCTTCCGAACAGAGCGTATTGTACTTCATTGACAGAACTTAATGGCAAGATGGGGAGTTCCAAAATTGGATCTTGCCTGAAAAAATGGTTTGAAATTTTACCTGCTGATGTAAAAATAGTAACCCTCTACTCTGATACTTGTGGAGGACAAAACAGGAACCAAAATGTAGCAGCACTTCTCTTATGTATGAAATTTTGAATGCATCCAACAGAAATTTCTGAAAAGCGGACACTCCTACATGCAACTGGATTCAATGCATAGTGCGATAGAGGAAGAGAAAAAAAAAAGACTTCTGTCTATACAGTACACGATTGGCTGAACATTTTCAAAAAATCGGGATATAAACGAAATAGAAACGAAGTTGAGGATCCATGTCAAATCAATGAATTGAAATTTTCTGACTTTCTGGATTTGCAAGAGCTTTCGAAAAACATAATAAGAAATAGAATTATTGACATAAATAACATGAAAGTGAACTGGCCTAAGGTGAAACGCTTTCGATTCAAGAAAGAAGAACCATCGATTCTAGAATATTCTTATGATTATTTTAGAGACTATAAGAAAATTAATATTCAAGGAAAGACTAGGTCGTCAATTCACGAGAATATCGAAAATAGCAAACTGAAAAACTTATATAACGCTCAGATTTCTATGAGTAAACAAAAAAAGGATGATCTTTTGAAATTGTCTCAAAAACACACGATTCCAGAGGAGTTCCATGGTTGATATCAATCACTACCAACCTCAAACTCTGTGAAGGACACTGTTCTAGAGCCTGGAATCGACGATAGTGATTCGGAATGATTATTACTAGACTATCTGCTTATCTGCTTGCTGCATCGAATATTATCGAATACTGTTTCTTGTGTAATAAAACAAAGGAATGAATAATTTTTTCTTTTGATTGATAAGTGATTGTTCCCTTGAACTACGGAACCCTTATTCCTTATGTCAGCTGAGTAAGCAACTTTTGAATATGAAAAACTTACTAAGTCCAGATTATTGTATTTTCAAATGTTTTTTTCAAATAAGTGTCCACTATTCACACATTATTTAAGTTAAATGCTGATCATCACGCCTACCATCCTTATAGTGAGAAAACAAGCGGAATAAGTCATATCACGTATACGAAACGCATGCAACCTGACAACTGCAAGGGTAAAGTCCAATTTCAACGAAGGGGTAACTAATAAACTCCTTGAACAGGCAAGCGGGTCTAGACAATTCTGGTCTATGGCGAAGACTGTCAATGCCAATTTCTGCAAATCTGCATTTACGCCTCTTGTTAGAAAAGACGGAAGAGAAAGCCGATCTCTATGCTCTCTTGTTCCCAAATAACTCTGTGCTAGATTCATCTAACGCAATACCACCGAACATTTCACCTACAAATTCTTCCATGGCAGAAATCAAGAAGGCAGTTTGTCTAGACGAAATACCGCCAATCTTCTTGAGAAGGTGTGCTCCCGAACTGGCACCCATTCTTAACCGTTTTCTTCAGATTTCTTATGAAAGCCAGACTTTTCTGAGCAGCGAAAATTCAACCGATCCCAGAGAAAGGAAAGAAGTCCTTACCCCAAAACTACCGCCCTGTTGCGCTTCTTCCCATCATGTCCAAAATGATGAACTCATTAAATATCTTGAGTTGCAGGGAATTATTAACGACCGTCAGTATGGTTTTCGCAGGAAAAGATCGACAGAAGATCTGCTCGCCTACGTCACTTATGTTTGTACATCAACGATGGAAAAACATGGCGAATCTAGAGCAACAGCCCTCGACATCTCTAAAGCCTTCGATAAGGTTTGGCATGCAGCCTTGTTGAATGAACTTGCTGCATATGGGCTTCTCGAAAAATTTTGGGGTTGGATAAGTAGCTTTCTTTCAAATAGATCACTACAAGTTGTGGTCGACGATATAACATCTGATTGTTTCTGGTTGAAAGCAGGAGTACCTCGGGATCGATTATTTTGCCAACCTTGTTTCTGTTGCAGATAAACGATCTTCTGTCATGTACAGAGAACAAGATCTTCGGTTTTGCAGACGATTGTGACCTGGTTTCATCTTTCAGTAGTCTGCGGCCGAATACAGCTGCGAAATCTCAGCGTCAGAGATGTCAACAAATTAACGACTTAAACTCTGACTTACAGAGGATATTTGAGTGGGGTCAGTTGAACCTGGGGAGCTTCAACGCGAGCAAGATGCAAGCAACTACGGTTTCTAGAAAGTTCCTCGCTGGAGAACCTCCTCTAATGAAGCATGGCCAACAAATTGCATCCTAAGATTCGATGCACCTTCTCGGAATAACGGTCGACTCCGGGTTTTGCTGGCATGAACATGTATCAGCAATAGCTAGGTCGGAATCAGTTTCCTTTTCACGGCCAAGCGATACTTCACGTCATCTCAGCTGTTGCTTTTATATAAGGCGCAGATTCGACCTGCTTTAGAATATTGTTCTCATGTATGGAGATCTGCGCCCAAACATTCGTTGCGGATGTTCTATAGTGTGAAAAAACGGGCTATGCGCCTCATCGACCCCAGGAGATCACCCGCGATCTCCAACCGCTGGCTATCAGAAGACAAGTTGCTGACCTTTCTCTGGTTTACAGATACTTCCACGGAAGATGCTCCATGGAGCTGAAAGACCTTATTCAGAGAAAACTCATGTTTTGCCGCAACACTAGGCTGGCAAGGAGTTCTCATCATATGGCGGTACATTTAACGATCTCTCGAACCTCTCTCTATAAGAATTCCTTCGTTTACAGGACCGGTAAGCTATGGAACTCGCTTCCGTCAACATCTTCCCAACATCCTACAATTTGGCCCTCTTTAAGAAGCGAGTAAACAGACACCTCAATTCTTCCCAGGCGCCCACTCATGTGGTGTAACAGGTTCACCTATTCCTGGGAAGCACGCCAAAAAAATGTTATGAGACATCCAATATAATGGAAATGTTCAATCGCCTCTTACCCAAATTCCTGCTTCTTGACTTAGTGAGTTTTTGCTCGAAGCCCACGAAATATAGTATTCATTAATAATTTTGTTGGTCGAATAGCAGGACTAACAGTCAATAAAACGCGTTATTTTCGATTAAAGATAGATCGATCCTCAAACGCTTTCTATTTGAGAAACAGAGTATAGATGCTTCAGAAACATTTTTGTATTTTGTTAATAAGTTTTTGAATTTTCAAGATATTGGTCTCATATTCAAAACGTTGGCTTTTCTAGTTTCCTTTCAGTTCAGTGTTCTACATTATCATGAGAATCTTCAGGATGTTTTTTGCTAGGATCTTCTTTACTGATCACCATGATTTCTGTTTCAGTAACGCCACTGAAGGAATGAATGATATTATTTGATTTCTCAATTTGTTGAAATAATTTTTTGTCTCTTGAGTTTTAGTTTTAATTGCAACTGTTCTCAATAAAAATCGGTCAAGTTCGAGAAGGACTGGGGCACCGAGAGTTTCGTGAAAGCTTCAAGTTTCAATAGTTACATTCACATATTCATACGGCGATATAATTGTATATTGAGATACGATGTACATCTGGTTCAACAACCAATCAAATACTGAAGCATATATTCATATATATATATATATATATATATATATATATATATATATATATATATATATATATATATATATATATATATATATATATATATATAGTCCCAGTAGAGTTTAAATTCATTATTTTCTAGGGCATCTGCAGGTGAGTATTGATAGTATGGTGCTTATTTTTTAATAAGACCATGTGTCAGAGCCAGTTCCTGATGGAGGAGTTTGGCTATGTTCTTGTATCCACAAAGAGCAGGGATGGAGCACCCCGAAGTGACGTGTTGCACTGTTTCCAAATGTCTCTTACATTTTCGGCATTTGTTTGAATGTAAGTTTTTCCCTGCTTTGTGTTTGAGATAGCATTTTGTTGAAATGACCTGATCTTGGATAGCCATGATTCTGCTTTCAGTCTCTGCGAACAGGTACCCAGCCTTCAAGTATTTCAGTGACTCCATTCTGTTTATCTAATCACTTTTCAGGTATCTTGGGTATTTCCAATGCAGACCCTTGGACTGCCATTCATTCATAAGACCCTCCTGCGAGTCGACCGCGTGCTCCTCAACAGGCTCAGATAATCGAAGTGAAGCCTTCGTCAGCATATCGTATTGCTAGGTGGTGAGGCGAGTTTTTTGTGCCGAAGCACTTCTTTAGGTTGTAGCCTTACCATGTTTTGTCTCGACATTCATGAGCCCTCGCCCCCCTGCATGTCTGCTTATATAGAGACGATTTACTGAGGCTAGGGGGTGGTGCATTCCAAACGCAACACTGGGACCAGGTCGAAGGTCTTCTGAAACAAGGCAAATCTTCGTAGATCTCCCGACCCTCTTTAAAGTCTTTGTACCATTCGTACATTTGGCTTTTTGATAAAACAGAGTCTCCATAAGCCTTCTCCAGCATTCGCAACGATTCAGCACACGGAATTTTGTTCAAAACACAAAATTTGAGACAAACTCTGTTCAATATTTTTTTTCCATTGTAAAATTCGCAGAGTACCGTTGAGGTCGACTGGTTTCAATTGTTTTCGTAAACAAACTAGTTGACAGATCGCGCTCATGTTTGGCATAGTAATGAAGGACTGTCCTACATACAGAAACTTAAAATACTTAAAAATACTCAACGTGGGCAATTTAAATGAGATTTCCGGATATTTTTCTGTAACAGTGTACTCTGCTTATTATTTGTTCCCCCTTTTTTTTCGTTTCAGTAAATGAATGATTGGATAGCTATGTTAGAACAAGAATTTGAGTTGGCCAATATCGTTAAAATCTGATAGTGAAAATGAAACTATTCCAATAATTTCCCTGCATATTTATTCGAAAATTATTCACGAAATCCAATAATCTGCCTTTTATGCAGTTTTCTTCAGTAAGGACGTTCTGAATTTAGGTTTGCAGATTTTTATCTTTGTAAGAGTGGAATATCCAAATATTGTGCAACATTTACTCACGTAATAATCGACTGATTTTTCGATGGCAATAGCAGGTGCTGCTTTTAAGTAAGCTGGTGCGGCGATGGCAACTGGAGCAGCTTTTACCTCAATTGGGGCGGAATAGTATGATGCTGCTTCCGAATTTGCGTAAGATGTTGCGTATCCATGGCCACCATCTGCGATAATACCAGCTTGTGTGTAAGCCAAAAAGGCACATGTCGCGAGAAGCTGAAAAAGATATAACACTATTAATTCATGTTACAAATTTTCTTGAATCAATTCAAAACTGACTTGAACGCCAAAACTAACTCAAATTTCACTCAGAAAAACAGCAATGTAAAGGAATGGAATTCTCCAGCTTCGTGCCACTGTCACATACATTGTGTCAAGAGATTAACGCACAAAACAAAAAAGTAAATTTGTTCAGAAGAAGCTCAGATATGTTGGAGAATCATTTTTCCAGTAATCCATCAGCACTAAGGAATGCTTGAGAACATTTGAAGTGAAAATGGTACTTATAGAAATTGGAATAATACCAATAATGAAAAATGAAAAACTATTGAAAAAATCAAAGTTCCCAAAAACCTTTTAATACCAGATATTTTCACTCCCGATGAGAATTACAGAATGAAAATTTCTATTCATACTCAGAATCAATGCATTTTAATTATGTATAGCATTCTGATCCATTTCCTTTCGAATCTCAATTATGGTAGCTAGCTGGTTTTGCTGGCTTCTTATCATTTCACTGAGAATGTCCCAGATATCATCGAAGGGATTGAGGTCTTGATTTCTTAGAGGCCACTCCATTGAAGTTATTTCGTGATCTCGTAGGATGATTCTAATAACGCTTGTTGAGGTATGGAGTTATCATGTAGAAACAAAAGGTTTTCACTCATGTTTGCCGCAAATGTTCTTCCAAAATGTCTACAACTCCCTACTTCATTATTGAACTTCCACCAAAACCATAAAAAAGTGGCACTGGGCATATCTCTGATTTCGATGTCCGTACTCTAGAAAACGTCGATTGTAATGAAAAAGACAAGAGTGTTAGTCTCAGTCAGCTTCTAATCAATTGCCATTTCCTGGTAATCGTGCTCTTCGATGTGCTGTGGTTAGAGCTGGGTCTCGAGCTGCTGCACGAAGTCTCAAACAAAATTCCCTGAGATGTTGTATCGTTTCATTGCTAATTTGTACTACACTATTCTGTCGAAGGTGCAGTAGTGAATCGTTGTCTCAACGAGGAATTTCTTAAAGAGCGTTACATATACTATTGTTTCCTTTCATGAATCTAACATCATTGCTTCAGCACTTTCTGCCGGGGTTAATTTATTACCGAAAATTAAAATTTTCAATAAGAACAAACCTTACTTTCAGAAAATTCATCAACAATGCTATTATCAATAATTGGTGGTTTCTTGTAAGATCATACGAAAAAAGCATATAGAAATAATCAGTTGCCTAGACAAAAAATTAGAAATATTGATATTGTGCCTGAATTTCTTGGTGCAGTGTATTTGTAGTTTCTTGATTCGTTATTTAGGTACAGATATTGAGTGAAGAAAAAGTGGCTGCGAATGATAAATCATCAAAGTGTAATGTATATAAATCAACAAAAATAACATAAAGTAGATTTTCCTTAAAAAAAATTATTGAAAATCTCATCAATTTTCCTTGAAATAATATTGTAATAAAAATTACATTGAATAAACTTTGAGATGGTCTCAGTAAAGACTATGGTCTCCACGTGAATTGACTACAGTGCTACAGCTCCTAGGTATGCACAAGATTATGTTATTAGGACATTATAATGTGGCGAGTCAATTGAGGAGCAACAAAAATTGTTTTGCTATCATGAAAATCATGTAGACATCCTATAATATCTGTTGGTAATATTTTCCAAGCATGCCAAGATAAAACATTGATTACATCTTAATTGAAGAAGTCCATCCTAGCAGCTATAGTGTAAACAGGTGAATCATTATGCATGGGAAGAAATTTTTTCAGCATAGCACTAATGGTTGAAGAATTGATTAACGAAGCAGATTGCATGCAGAGAATTATTAACCAAAACGAGATCATCACAGTATATCATCTGTCTGTCTACTTCCTGGACTTCTCTAAGCTCTTCAACATTACCACGTTAGCTTCACAGTTTGAATGTCAACACTTTGTTCTGGGCTCAATCTATTCAAGCCCGTGATTTCATTTCTTTCTACTTGATGGACTGGAGATTGATATTAGGGAGCGTAATGCGTTCGCTTTGTTGAAGAAAGGCGTCTTGCACAAATAGTTTTTTTTTGAGAATGAACCAATTTCTGTTTTGGGTATACAAAAAAAGGAAACATTTGTTTAAAAAAATCGAACGTATGACTTGATACGTGGTTGAATAATTCGTGATTTCATGCCGAATGGTGTATGAAAATTAGTGAGAATCCTCATAATATTTTTACACTTTTGTTATGGGTGAAATTTACAGTCTTTGAAGTAAAGGTAATGTGGATATTGTAGAGGAAGGTATAGCAACAAATCTCATGATCACTCATGACTGTATAAATGTCAATTTGTTAGGCACTTTTGTAAACTTTGGTTATTTAATTTATCCTGGTTTTCTATACTGAAAAGAAATCTTTTTTGTTCTTTATCCACCAGAGTAATAAATAATGATCCTGAAGTTGCGCTTTGATTTTATTATTTATCGAATTAATTTTATACCATAAATCTAGATGATATGAATTATTAACAGCGATTTGTACGATGATGTTTAGTTGCTTATTGTAATCTACACCTGAAAGTCGAGCAATCTTTCAACCGTGCTATTGGATTTTGTGTTAAACTGGGCATAAAAAAGGATTATTAATCATTATGCAACTTGGTGGATTTATTGAATATGAAACTATTCAGATATGAACTCAACTTCATCAATCAAATTGATTTCGAAGATTTGAACGATCTTGGTGCAAGAAATAATTTCCAAGAAAATTATGAAGGAGAAATATAGCGCAATACATCAGTTTATCTTCAATTTATACCTGACAAAAACATTGATATTTTTCGAAACCATTAATAGCCTATCTCGAAATAAAAATGATGTTTTGAGGTATTTCAAACCACAAATTTAATAGTTAAGAACCAAAGAACGTATACATAAAAACTCAGATATTTTACTATTTTACGAAATTCAGCAAGCAGAAATGTTTCAAAGTATTCCACGGTAGGAAATTATATCGAGTATAATATTCGAAAACTATGCGATAAACTACGAGTTCAATTAATTAAACAGACAGATGTACGCTTTATTGATTGGAGGTATATCAGAAAAATTGAAAAAGACGAAAATGTTTTGTAAGTATACATTTGTTCGGATAGTTTTTCTTAAGACCAGTGACGTATCAAGTTGTTATTTTGCTGGGATCAAAAGGGACATGACCCAAAAAAAATTATTACCTGTATATTTTCATAATCATTGGAGGAATCAATGAATTAGCAAGTGACGAATTTTAATATAAATAAAATGAAACACGTTTTTCACAATGCTTATTTCTAATCCATACGTTCGGTTTCAATAGTTACGTAATTTTCGAGTGTTTAGAGCTAACAGATATTGAAAATGTTGACTAGTGGTGAGTTTTGAGTTTTTACAAGGTTTGTAAATTTCGAAACTTTTCAACAGATTTATTGTTATCCCTTCAACGCATTTGTCAGTCTGGAATATACCGAATTCAATGCAATTAATGCCCAACAGCTAGGACAAACAGGTAGAAAATTTGAATGTAGATTCAAAAGATATATTCGAAAATATCAAATCAACAAATGATATAAATTAATCAATAAATTAGATAATATGAAAATTCCTCATGAATGCAGTAACGGGATGACAATGAATCTGTTGGAAACTATGGAAATTAACAACCTTCGTAAGAACCCAAAACTCACCACTTTCAATAGTCAACTAGAATTCAACATTCAGAAAATTTATAGTTAGTACTATCTTTATCTCACTGTTACTTCAAGACCCTTCAAAATGACTATAATAATAACTATCAGAACCGGTAGTTTGTATTTAGAATAAACATTGTGGAAATCAGACAAAAGTGTTTCATTTTATTTATATTGCAATGAATTTCAAGAAAATGAATCATCAACAATATCATCAGTGATAAAGCATTTGCTGCAGATTTGAATCCTATGAAAACTACATGTGGGAGTGAAAAAAATTCAGTGCTGATATCCTGTCAGCGAAGCAGTTCTGAATATATGTTTCTTAGAATTTTTATATTTTTAAATGAGGAATCAACTATACAGAATTGATTTTTCCTTCATTTGACTATTTGATGAAGTCATAGCATTTACAATATTGAAAAATGATCAATGTTTTTGATAGAAATAAACTTCGCCTTTCGAAATACAAAATGAAAAAAATTGACAGTCTAATGTTAGTCGACTTGTGATTTTGGAATAAAAAAGTGGCTTTTTCCTGTAATGATTATATTCCGTAGGTCTATTTTACGTATATATGCTTAATTCATAAACCGTTAATAAATTAAGAGGGTATTTAGATGATTTTATATGCAGCCTATCAAATAATCACCATTCGGGATCTAGTTTTCCGACTGATCATCAAGCAAGATCGTCGCCGAGAAAAACTTAAATAATGGCAACAATATTCAGGTGGTTATCTCAGCACTTATAAATATCGAATCCCTTTTGGGTATATCCAAACAAAATAACCTTATTTTCATATTGAGTAACCAAAAGTTAAGATAAATTTTTTTTTGGATTTTTGGATATCGCAGGAGGCTGGAACTAGTGCATGTCATTTTTTGCTGTCTAGGTTGACATATATGAAAAATGGTTACTCGTAGATATGATGACAAATTTTTAAATGAGTTTTCCAGAAATTTCTATTCGTAAACATCTTTTTTTATGTTGAATAAAACCGAACTCGTTCTCTTCTAGTGATACTTTCAATAAAACATATTCATCTTGATTTTCAAGAAAATGAAATGAATTTCTCAGTTACGTTCTAACAAAAGAAATCTTAAAATCACTATAGTTTTAACACCGCGAATATCCAATACTAAACATACACTACACACCTTAGCCAACATTTTTGTATGGTAACTTTTCAGTTTGAGATATTTGACGATACTGATTCAACCAGGGACTATCCAACCTTATATATTATGCACCGAAACGTTCACCGACGATTATAGAAAAATCACAATGCACTCTATGGCTCGGCTATTATGAACCCAAGGCACACTCGAAAGTATATATTACGACAATAGCAAGGTCTGGATAACGTAAGAACACCGTAAGTATATGGTGGATTTTTTTTTAACTTCCGTAAAATAACCACCTAGCAGATTTTTGACGCCGTTTGCTCGTTCAACCGTGACCATAGCTGCCTGAAGAATTTAAAGCGTAATTGCTAATTGATACCTCAAACACATATTCCACATATGCTTTCTTGAATTAAACTTTGACATGAAAAGTGCCAAATAATGATCTCCACCCTATTACTATAGTTTCTTTTCGATTTCCATGAAAATATGTGCGTGTTTGGTATAATGAAACGTGATAAGATGGTGAAGGACATATAGGGTGTCTCATTTTCTATATTTTAGAAGAGTAGCTGCGAAAAATACTGGAAAAACTGAAAATCGCCTCCCTTCGTCCTCGATTGTCGAGGAAAGTTCATTGCTGAAAACTGATCGCTGTTTTCTTCTTTTTTTTTTGAGTTGTTTCAAATTTTTCGATCATCCGGGATTTTGTCGTATGCCAATACGGTTTCTTTCAATATTGCGTGAAAACAATTTTAACATTTTGGGGGAACTTTTTTGGGTAGTATGCAGAGAAGTATTCAAATTTCATTTTTGCTGATTGCTTTTCAAGTTTTAATATGAAATTGTTTTTGTTCAGATATGAACCATAGACGAATTTGTATAAAATTGGAAGAGTATTTTTTCTCTTTCCAGATGAATATACAAGCCATATAATTTCCACAAAAATATTAATTTTTCCACAAATGAAAATTCTTCGAACATTCTATGCTTTCATCTTGTATAGTGCAGCGAATTGACACAAAATATCCCAAATGCTTTGAATTTTATGTTCACAGCAATAAATTCAAAAATTAATCCATTGATCAATTAACATTGTTGAATCACAAAAAAGCAGCTGAAAAATCTTTGATTGAAATTATTTCAGAATTGCATTAGTTAGAATGCTTCGTTCAGAATGAGTAGGATTCTGATGCCGATTCAGAAAATTATTCTGTTCGATTTCCTGACTGGAGGTAACTCCACAAAGATGAAAACAGGATCTCATTGAAACTGATTCTTTCAAAGCACTCACAAAAGAATAAACAAGATAATGAAGAAGTTGCAATGGAAGTTTTGAGAGCAAATCTCTCGATTTGATGTAAACAACTCAAAGCACAGAGTGTGAAACTAAAGTCTAAGTTTTCGCGAATTCTTAGTGAAATATGTTTCAACCTTATGAGATAAGAAAATCTGAAGAGCTTCGGCTAGAATTTTGCCGATGTTATCAGCGAAAGTTGAGGGAATAGCATACAATATGGAAATATAAAGTGAGGGTCACTAGTGACGGATTATTCAATCTCAATAATGAACATTACAGGTCCGATGTCACTCCTCATCGAAAACTGGATGTTCATCACCTGGACGATTCTGTTTTGATCTTGTTAATGTATCACCGTGTTTAAACGTACATCATTTCTGACGAAAATCTTGGTGGTGAACATATGAAATAACAAATGAGAACATACTTGGATGAAATTCCGTTGACTCAAAGAAGGTGAAAATATTTCAGAATGAAGGTGACGGCTCCCACATACTAGACATGAAATATTTCAGCAGTTTTGAACCAGTCTTTCGGCAATAACTAGCTTGGAACAAGAGCATCAGAGAAATGGCAACCTCGTTCACCAGATTTAACCTCGTTAGTTTCTTTCTATGGGGTTATGTCAAGCATTTATTATGCAGTGCGTTCAAATGAGAACGAAGCATCGTGAATAACTTGGCTGGTTAGATTTTCAAGTTAATTTTCTGAAACAAGTCGATTTTATATTGGAGGGGGACATTTTCATGTTACATGTTTCGTTCTTCCCCTATCAACCCTCCAATCCTGGTTACTTCCATCCCAAATTTTTGAAATGGAAAAAGGGGCGTTACCTTCCTGAAAATGTGATTCCATCCTCCATACGTCCACGTATCTTCTCAAATAACATGTGCAATTTGAATAGAGAATAGTTTGGAAGAATTCAAAGTTTTCTGTTCGCTCGCCGTTTGAAAAAAACATTCATCAGGACCGATTCTCTTGAAACAGAAAAATGTTTGTCTCTCATTTGAACGTTTACGCATCATCCCACTGCCACTATCAATTAGCAGCCCATAATTTGAGAAAGAGGTTGCGTGATATTCCCCCGAAATTCACTGCATTTTTAAAATTCATTTACTATCGAGCAACCCTTTGCATTTTTCACTAAGATTCATCAAGTCCATTTTGTTTCGAAGAGTTAATAATTCTGGTGATCTGGAATGAGAAACAGAGAGCCTGGGATATTATTCTCTTCTTCATCAATAAATAAAAACGATATTTCTTTTTGATGGCGTTTGTCGGTTCGTTATCAATCTTCCATGGTCAATCTGTTATCAATTTTTCTCCAGATCTACTAAATTCAGTTTCTTTCGGATATGTGTCAAAACGCATGTGATTTGCGTTAGTAATATTTTCCATAGTTTTGATATCCTGAAATGACGGTGATTTAGTTGAAGGTGGTTTACACAAAGAAGGAACTGTGCTAGAGCAACTGTGCACTTTTTCAACGAAGATAACCCTAAAACAAGGGTACCCAAATTTGAACTCCTGGCGATCTACCTCAATATTTTTGAGATCGACTCTGAGAAGCTGCAAGGATGTGTGATGCAGGGTTGTCGTACATACACGATACATCCTACCTACCTACCTACCTAGGTAGGGTGTACCATAGCATATATAGATATTAGCTTTTCGTACAATATACATTATTTTAGTCGAGGTTAGAGTTAAGTTTAGTTTGGTTTTTCTCCATAATATCAATGCAAAACTCATAGTTTTTCAAAATTGCGACTTTATTGGTTGTTACAAAACAAAAGAGTTACATATGGTGTTAAACTTAACTAAGGAGTGACTTTGGATGTTGAAGCGTGGCACTGTATGTCCTCAACATACTTTTCATAAGATGATACGTAACCACTGGGTGCTAATCGCAAGCATGATGACATATGATCGTCAGATAGTCGATTGCGATATTTTGACTTAAATATCTTCATTTCAGAAAATGTAGACTCGCACAAGTAGGTTGTCCCAAACATAACCGTCAGTTGAAGGGCGATTTGCCGTAGATTCGGATATTCATCTTCAGATATCAAATACCAGAAATTTGTGGCAGATGCTGTAGCTTTGAGATGTATATCTGATATAATCTGCATCAACTCATTTTCTACAGAACATGAGTTCATATTAAACTGACTTGCTATTTCAGTAGCTAATTCCTCAATGTTTTTACATGAAAAAAGATAACTCATAAATGATGCTATATTTGCTAATATATTGCAATCATAAAAACGCATTTCGAATTGTCCCAAAATATATGATAATTCAGCCTCATACGTATCACAACTGGGAAATCCTTGCTTTCGAAGACGGAAAATGATTCAGATCCTTTCTTTTCAGTTGATCTATCATAAGTTGCAATTTACTTTTGAATGCGGTTACTGCGCTTATCATCTCAATAATAGCTTCTCCTTTACCTTAAAGCTCCAAGTTAATGGTGTTTAACTGCTTTGTGATTTCAGTCAAAAATACCAAATCAATCAACCATTTTTCGTTTTTCAACATCTAACCTCTTTCGTCCAGAAAAGCTGTTATTTCGGGCAATAATTCTTAAAATCTTTCTAGGAATTTTCCGCGACTCAACCACCAGACGTCCATCTGAAGAACTGAATCAGTGTGTTCAGCTGACTCGCTATTTTCCAAACGCAACTTAAAGAGCCGCCGTTCCAAGCTAGGAGCACGGATGAAATTCAGAATTTTTGTTGCAATGCCCATAATTTCCTCCGAGTATAAAATTTTTGAACACAAAACTTGTTGATGTATAATGCAATGGAATGAAAACTGAAGAGAAATCTTCATTAGCTCGACACAATGCCACAAAACCGTTTTTGTTTCCGGTCATTGCTGGTGCTCCATCGGTTGTAATGCACACTAATTTATATATTGGTAGCTTGTAGCTTTTTACAAAATTAAAGAAAACGTCATATATATCTTCGCCACGGGTCTACCCCTTCAGAGGAATGATTGTCGAAAATTCTTCCTTAGCCAACATGTCATTGAATACCATCCGAATAAAAATACACATCTGTCATATGTACATTTCATGATATCATGTTTTAGTTTATCTGCCATGTCCTGACTCATGACTTCAATACACTTTGTGTTCTTTTGTCAAAGAAGATATCAAATCACGTACTTTTCGTTTTCTTAATTCACTCAGTGGCTGAAAATCCTTTTCATAGTTCCTATGAACCAGGCTCAGGTATTGCAACTGACGCACGACAAATAAGACAAATGCACGTATCCTTCATCATACAAAAGAAAAATTCTTCATCCCAATCGTTATTAAAATACGTTTTAGATTTCTTTGCTGCACTGATTTGTACTATTTAATAATAAACTTTGTATCGACGTAGTATTGCCTTCAAGTTACAATTCAGAATTACTTAAATGCGAACGAAAGTCTCGAATGTTCCCTTCAAATGCGCCGCCCGAAATTTCTAGAAAAGCGGCAAGAATAAAAAACGCGTCTTTTCTTTGACAAGTACTGCGCGTTCCTTTGATAAAGCCGCCTTTTGCCGCTATCAAAGTATTATTATATTACGTAAAAAATTTTTGTTGATTAGTTACCTTCAAACTTTCTCCTACTCAAAAAGCACTCACGATCGACCGTTTGAGCACGCTTGTTCTAGGTGATTCGTTTTCATTGGAATGAACTGTATAGAGAAACCCATATTGATGAGATATTGTTTTATCTCGATAACCTGGAAAATCGATAAATCCGTAAAAACGAAAGATGATAGTATCAATCTTGTTTCACCAATGAGTAAGAAAATCGGAGACGTTTTTCTCTATTTGCAGTATTTCACATAACGGCCGTACTTAAACACACCTTGTACAGTATCAAAGCTGAAAAAAACTGAGTGTCGTCTGCGAAAGCAGAAGCCATACAAGAATCAATCCAGCGACTACAAGAAATTGAAAACATTCGAAAAAGTGCAAGTAGTATTCTCAATATCGTTTTCACCTAAGTTTGATTGCAATCGAGATATTCGTATTTGCCGAAATCACGGAAAATCAAGATATCCGGATTAACTCGAAAACAAAAGAAGAAAGCTACGATGTGTAGTCACCAACGAGTTGGCCTATTTTCCTCAAAAATCCAGGAGGAATATGAGGGGGTTTATTTTCCTCTATTTGCAATATTTCCTAAAAACCGAAAATGGGACACCCTGTTCATAAATATATCCAATTATAAATATCAACAAATCCGAAAAAATTATTCCATCTATATATATTTTGGACAAATAAGTAATAATGTAACAAATAAACTTTCCAAAGTGATATCCAAAATTGCACTCAGGCCTCAGAATGAATTGTCATCACTCTTACACAGTATTTAGGGCTATGAATCCTATCAAAAGTTCTAATGGATCAGCAGTTTATAAGTTGTTTTGTCCAGACTGCAAAAATTTCTACATAGGTTCAACTGAATTAGATATAGGGAACATCAATATTCATTACTTTCCCTTGTATTGATAAAAAGTATAGCTCCAAAAAGTAGAAAACCCAGGATCAGTTGAAATTTTCAAATCTTTATTTAATGAGAACTCATAGGCAATGAACGACCAGATATGTAAATTCCAAGTACTCTATGAACTGAATATCTTCTATCTTCTTTTTTAAATTCTATGAATACGATAATGAAAGAAAGTTCGGAACTGCGGTAAAGTGATCTACGAAAATGTTTATTGGTAGAAAAGATATATTATACGAATTCCATTCGTATTTCAAACATGCTTTGGTACCAACAGCAAAATCTATAGTGTGAACTAGTATGTTTTTCGATACGATTCCTCACTTTCGGAGAACTGCCCACCTTGCAGGAGCTGGTGTATGTGAACGAGACCACCAGCCTCGTTCACTTGCTTGCGGAAATATTACCAAGTAGCTCAATAAAAATTATGGCGGATAATTCCTGCACTAAAGGCATACGCTTCCAAAAACTGTTTGTGCAGAAATGTCGTTCAACCCTTACCAAACTGAGAGAAAGAAATAGGCTTCGTCTGAAGTGGACGTAGTAGCCCCTTGAGGAACAGCCTTGGGATTTATGGGGCCGAAGCCTAGACTTAGAATTCCTCCAGAGACCTCAAGGATGGAATAGCATCTGAAGGTGCAGTAGCATAAGCTAAGCCTCACAGGTTCCAGACTCTCCCGGCTTGCCATTACTGGAACTTACACAAGGAGATCTAAGGCTTGACTAGACCTGAGAGCTCTAATTGTCATATCAACGGAGCACTGTTGCATCAAAAGTCAGCTGAATAATTGATCGAGAACCCTTCATGCACAATATGTGAGTAGGAAATAGAGTCAATAGTCATAGAAGAATGCCCAGCTGGGAACGGAATCAGGTTTGTGGAACTAGATCTAAAAAGCTGGAGCTGACTGAGCTCACTAAGCTTCCACTCACAAAGCTCATGACGTTCAAAGGAAAGATGAAGCTTCTGGGTGAAGTTTAGGGTAGAGTGTGCCACAATAAACTACTGGGTCGTAGCTGCAGGTTTGTCAATCAGACCACACTCAATTTTGCTATCTATCTATCATATATCTTGAAGCAGAGATAAGAAAAAATACAATACGATCTAATCGGAGGATCTCGTTATTTATGATCTAACTCCGCCTTTCAATTAGTCAAATATAACTCTAAAAAAGTAACCACAGGAGGACATCCGAAATTGGCATCTATAAAATATTTCACAGATAAATCAAAAGTTAACAAACAATATCAAATTAAATCACAATTATATTTCCAAATACGAAAAATAAAATATCAAGAATGGAAGACTTATTAAAAATTAAATTTCACACAAATTCTAGGATAATTTATTATTTGCACCTTTTGTTCCATTCAGACTTCTCACTTATAAGTTACTCAAGATCCTGATCTTGTTAATAACGAAAATATTTAACCTTGTCGAAAAACAATCACAAATTCTATTTCGACACAATGGGGAAACTGAAATAACTCAAAGAGAACAACGTGACCCATTTGATCAGCATTAGGTCCCGAACGGACATGCTTATAGTAATTTAGTCGACTTGTTAGTAATGAAAAGCGATTTTTATTGTGTTTCAAGTATTAACATTATTTACTCTAGTTTATTGTCACGATAATGAAATTATGTCCTAAAGGTTTCATTATCTTGGCGTATTGAGATAAGTTCGCTCGTTTCCGTTTAGAAGAACAAGTTTCTCGATAATTACTACTAATTAGTTTATGTATAATTTTATAGCTATACCTAATAATTGTACAGTATGGGAAAAATATAGACTCACCTTAAGGGGTCTTCAGTTCTATAGAAAATGCTTGAAAGGTCATTTTAGCTTTTCATTCTCCCACGCTTATGACGCTTTTTCGATTATATTTCTTAGTGATATTGAACATATCATACATAGGGTGTTTCAGATATGTAGTCATTAATTTTTAGAGGGGATTCCTCATAAAAAAAACATGAGAGAATGCAAAAATATGTCCAAAAGTTTCTGTTGTAGGTCTCGAGGGATCTAGCTCCAATTCATCTGTTCATTAGATGTGTTGAGTAGTTGCGGAAATATACTGGGTAATATTTTTTCAGGATCGTATTACCTTTGACGCCAGCATAACCAAAGTGTATATAATTTGTGCAACTAACGAGAGATGGGAATTATCCTCATAATTCTCACGAAAACTAAGAAAAGAAGAAAATCCTCATGAGACAATTGAGCTTAGTCAGCAGGAACAGATTTCTATCAATATTAGGACCGGATGGTATAATGATGATTGATGGGGCCAGTAATTTAACCTAACAGATTGAATAATCTAGCATAGCTTGACTACATGTAGAATACTCTAGTTGATTTTTTCAGTGATATGCCTTAACGCAAATAGAAGAATGTGGTTTATACGTGATCGTACTCCCCGAAATTTGTAAGAGTAAAGAATCATTTGAATCAAGCATATCCCAGTAAATTGCCAGAGGCGGTCCTCTAGGTTCGCGTCCACCATCTCCCGATCTGAATCCTTCAGATAACTTCCTCTGGGGCATTTGAAAAGTCTGGTATATTCACAACCTGCTGCTACCATATAGAAACTACATGCCGTGTTTCAGATAGATGTGAGAAAACAAAAAATATGGCAGCAATTTCGGATCGTCTGTTGGCTTCAATGAATCACAACAATATGTGTGAAATGCAAATTTTTTTATCAAAGTAATCCCCTCCTAAATCAATGGATTGTTGTAACCGAAGCTTCAGAACTAAATGACTTCGACGCTGTCTTTTGGAATGATCTCAAGAAAATTATGAACTGTCCCAACAATCTCTTCCTTTATCATGAAATGTCGACCAAGTAAATGTTTGTACTTTAGAGGATAACCACAAATAACACATGGCCAAATCAGGCCAGTAGGACTGATGTGGAATGACATTCACTTCATGAGCATGTAAAAAGTAAACTGTTTGCTGTGCCGTGTGTGACGATGCATTGTCGGGATGCAACATTATCCCGCCAATCCTGACTGATTTGGGCACTTCAGGTAAACATTTTGGGATCTACAAATTGGCTGTAGCTCTGTTTATTTTCAGGCCTAATTGCTAATACTCTGAAAAAACTGCATACATAACTTTTTTGACCGAACTTCACTTTTTCGCAATGGTTGGTTCATCTTCGAGCATTCACACACGGATCTTCTGGCTGATAGGAACACAAAAAATTGTAGGTTTCATCACTTGTTAAGATTTTAGATAGAATACCATGTTCACCATTATTCAACACATCTAACCCTTTGTCGTGAGATTCTTACTCTCTTTGCTTTCAAGAAAGCGTTCAGCGTACGGAACACCCAACAACTAACAATTTTTTTCTTATAGAGATGCTTATGTGAAATCCGGATTCGATTGACGTTCAGACACAAGATGTACAGACACAACATCGAAATATTTGAGGAATGAAAAATGCTCTGGATTAACAACCAAGAGGGTACAATAATGGACTAGGGTGGTATATCAATAATTGGAATTTCCTACTTCAAGAATTGAATGGTTAATTTGTAGAAGGGATTATATCAAGCGGTCCGTCATGGATATCAACACCAGGGACTATGGCTTTTTGTATCCCTCGCTTGATACTACATCCTTTGCTCAGTTTTCACAAAGGATTTTCTAAAGAGCGAGGGGTATCTTCGGTAGACCACCAATAAATTGGTGTTTCGACCCCAATTTCATCAACCTGTACTGAGGATGATCCTCCAGTTATATCTTGCACAGGAGATATCTGAACTTGTCATGCCTCGTCACTATCTGTACCTTAACGGAACAGACTGAGATCCCGAGTGCGGGTTCTGGTCCTATTAGAGAATTATTATCTCCTATCGAGGCCAACCTCATATCCTCTGATCCCGATATTGCCCGAGACCCAGAGAAGACGTTGTTTGCCGCCAGACCACCTTAGTGTAATCTAAGTGTAGTAATCCTGTGTTCGTCTCGCGATCTCAGGGGTGGAACAAGCGTTGGCGAAAGAACCAATTTCGTATTCTGCGTAGATCCTTGAATTGTTTGTTGCTTCTTAGCAGTTGTATCTAGCAGAGAATGCTATAAAGGATATTCATTTTATGGAAATACATATAATTTATATTGAGGAAATTAATATCAAAATATAAAAAAGAAAAAAATACGTTTGTTAGTTTTTCACATTTATTTGTTGACACACGACCGGTTTCGACTGGTTAAGTAAGGAGGAATTATTGATTTCGAGGTGGCTCTTGAGAGTGGTATTATGTGGGATTTTCCTGATTTTATCAATTTTTAAACATTCCAACATATTCGTTCTACTTACTTTCTTGGTTTTGTGGAGGACTTTAAGATTGTCTGAAACTATTGAGTGGTTTGTTGTTTGAAAGTGCTCAAATATCAGAGATTTTTTATCTGAAGATATATGTTCTTTGAACCGGCCTCTATTGAATCTCTTCGGGGAGCAATCTATTCCTTAATTTTATTGGATATACCTGTCATAAATAACCACTTAAGAAGAATCAACCCAATAAGCTTTTAATTACTTAAGAACATTTATATTTATATTCTCATTCTTATTTTCTGTACATTCATTCGTCTGAAGAAGCTACGGTGTAGTGAAACGCGTTACGAATCATAATTATTCAGTAAAATTCCAAAAAACACATTACTTGTTTTTATTATTTTATTTTATGAGATAGTGGACCGACTTTATTAAAACTGGCATATCTTTTTCGGGTTTTGTTGAATGCAATATAATAATTGGGATGTTCGATTTTGATCTTTGCATCTCATGATTTTATTTATGAAAGAGTCTGGTATATTGTTGTTGGAGGCTATTATTTTCATGGTATTCATTTCCGTTTTGAACTCTTGAATTGAGAGAGGAGTATAAGAATCTCTGGGGACCATAGAATTGCAGGCGGTGAGTTTATGATTTAAATGATCAAACGAGTCCATGAGAATTGTTGCTTCTCTGAACGATTTTTTTCTATAGATATTATAAGTAAGGATATTGTTTATATTTGTTTCAGTAAAGTCTAGAAAATTTATGGAGTTTTTAGTTACAACTTCAACGGTAATTTTTTAATGATCGTGAGTTTTATTGAGGTTCAAAAATGTATCCAATTGTCTATTTGAGCGATAAAAACCAACCAAAATATCATCAACGTACCGATACTAGAACTTATGTTTTTAGGCTGTGTCGCTGTTCAGTATTGATGTGTTTTCTGAGTTCACAATGAAAATATCGGACAATAGGGCAATCCCATAGGAAGTCCTGATTTTTGTTTGAAGAATTTATTTTAAATAGGAACTGATTTGGATCTAGACATGTTTTCAATAGGTTGCAAAACTCAAAGGAGATATGTAGAAATGTATTGGTTTTTGAGAAAATATCTGAAAATAAAGGAAATTTATCTGTTGGAATATTTAGTTTTTACTTTTAAGCAAACGAGCTTAAAGTTATGACTGATTTTAAGTGAGGAGAGCTTTTGCATGATGTCCTTGGAATTTAAAATGGTATGTTATAAGCGAAGTTTCTTGAGTTCTATAAACTAATGGCTTAAAAATTTGGCTAAGTTATCAGAAGTATTGTTAATGTAGGATACCACAGGCCTAGCAGTTGCAGCTCCAATGCTTGCTTTAGTCATTATAAGGCGTTCTTCTTGCATCTTACTGTCTATAGAATGAACCGTTTTCAAATACATCTTTTCGTTGGGATTCATCTGAGTATTTTTAATAATTTCGGTGGTTTTATACTTATGAGGAATATAATGTTCAATGATATTTTTGTGTATTTGGATATTCAGTTCTGTCTTTACGCCTTGGATTGTCTTGCTCAATACTCTGACTTAAATCATATTGAACAAATAACAAAAATTCCATTATATTTAAAAAAAACTCAAAGGTTTGTTGACCCTTAGATTCTTCTGATGTGTGTATAAAGGAAGGAAAACAATGAGATCTTCGTGCTGAAGTTTTCTTGATTCAAATCATTAACTTTTTCTTCGGATATAGATGTTTCATAATAGGATACACATCAATATTAATTTGAGCTCAAATTTGTTTGTTCACTTTAAACTGTAAAAACTAATTACTTATTTTCGGTCAATATTGAAAAGAATAGCCACCAGCAAAAAGAAATGGGTACAAGTGTTTGAAGTTCTAATTAAGATTATATTTGCATATGAAGTCTAGAAAATTTATTGCATACATCGTACATTTCAATGAAAAACACTAAAAATACGAAATGATCGTAATTTGAAATTATTTCAAAACACGCATTCATATACGCAACTGTATCACTTCCACATAAAATACCGTAATTAGTTACGGTGAATTTCAATTCTTAGTTCTGACATTAATACTATATTTGAAAATGCGTAAGAAGGAGGAAGTATCGCAAGATATTCGCTGAGTTTCTAAAGAATACATAACAATAATTTTTCGCCCATTAACTTTTATTTTGTCCATAAGAATTTGAAAGAATCTGAAAATTGTTAAATAAATATTTAACAATTACATTAATTGAACTAAGTGCCTATTCTTATCGGATCTACGCATTCAAAATTGAAGATGAATTTATAGTATTTTTGAGATAAACCTATCCCAAAAATCCAATAACCGACCTAAAAAAAACTCGCGATGGAGACGATGGAGAATCTACAGAATACAACTTGAAAAACTCAAACTACCCTGCTTCAAGAAATGAACCCACAATTTCCTCATTTTCTCCTTTGGTAGGAAACTAATTATCAACACATGTTTTTCTCGGATATGCTCGGGCATATGCCAATAAAATTCGGCTTAAGGTGACCGATTTAACTGTTTCAAGAATGACAGGAAGACTGGTATTCATGAAAGGAGATCTGGTCAAGGACAATCTCGAGCAAAAACGGCGATCCATGACCATTATTTATGAATAATAAACAACAAGTACTATGTTTTAAGGAATTTTACTTAATAATTGCGATTCGTAACGCGTTTCACCACACCGTACCTTCTTCAGACGATTGAATGTACAGAAAATAAGAATGAGAAAATAAATATAAATGTTCTTGAGTAATTAAAAGCTTATTGGGTTGCTTCTTCTTAAGTGGTTATTTATGACAGGTATATCCAATAAAATTAAGGAATAGGTTGCTCCCCGAAGAGATTCAATAGAGGTGAAGGGCTTAAATCGACTTGTTTATTGATGAGTCTACCTGAGTGTTTGTATTTATTGATTTCTAAAGTTTCCCAAAGATCTACCTTCCACTATTTAATATCTGTATGCAAAATTTCAAACTGTGAATCTAATTTTCGAAAGTTTGATTATTTTCTAAGAGATGATTCGCGTAATTTGAACCTGATTGATTGTTTTACCTGATGGTTTTATTATTTTTTTATATTTTTATAAATTATTATTAGTTTGGAAAGCTATGTTGAAATTATTGCTACTCAACATAGCTTTCCAAACTAATAATAATTTAGGCAAATATAAAAATAATAAAACCAAATAGAAATTTTAATATTAGAATATCGGAACATAAACGCAGTTTTTCAAATAAAAATCAGATTCAAATTACGCGAATCATCTCTTAGAAAATAATCACTCTTTCGACCCACAGTTTGAAATTTTGCATACAGATAATAAATATTGGAAGGTAGATCTCTGGGAAACTTTAGAAATCAATAAATAAAAACACTCAGGTAGACTCATCAATAAACAAGTCGATTTGAGCCCTTCACCTCTATTGAATCTTTTCGGGGAGCAATCTATTCCTTAATTTTATTGGATATACCTGTCATAAATAACCACTTAAGATGAAGCAACCCAATAAGCTTTCAATTACTCAAGAACATTTATATTTATTTTCTCATTCTTATTTTCTGTACATTCATTCGTCTGAAGAAGCTACGGTGTAGTGAAACGCGTTACGAATCGCAATTAATAATAATAATAATAACTGTTCTTTATTGATAATAATATCAAGAGGCCATCGACCAAAGTCCTTCAGCCCAAGAATCGCAATTATTAAGTAAAATTCCTTAAAACACAGTACTTAATTTTTATTATGGATAATGGAATTTTACCAAGTAAAAGCCTCCCAAATTCAAACATTATTTAATAATTTCCATCTTGAGAGAACGATTCTTTACAGCTAGACACTTTCAAATGAAGCCACGACAGAACAGTGGAGTGCAAATCAAAGTCCGCGAGCTCTAAAATGATTCCTCAAGGTCATCAGAGGTGCACATTCAAAATTCGGAACAGCTTAGTAGGCGGTGCAATTTTGATTTAATAACATTTATGGAGAATGAAGCGTGTAATGGTTTGAGCTTCACATTAAGCCAAGTTATAAACCGTGTGTATAAATGGATATATCTGCAAGTACGGTAAAAAGAATAAAAAAGGAAGGACTTGATGTATTAAGTGATGAAGCATTGGACTTTTCAAACCCCCTAATAGACGGAGAAGTATTCCTGAAACTGAAATAAAAGTAGAAAGACATGACTTCATTAGAAATCATATGTACAATTGATGATACGTATGGAATTCTTGCTTAACACTTGATGAAACATAATGAATAAATGATTGGTTTATCAGTTTGCAAATGTTTCACATATATTTATTAAAAATACTCGACATATGTTTCGGGTTGTTAGCTCATTATCAAGAGTAATACAATACTAAATTCCAAATGAGCGATTTCACTTATGTATAACGGCATTCACAACAGGAAGTAAATTGAAGTCTAGTTGGTTGTTGAAAATTGGCGTAATTTCAATAATCTTCAAGATGTCCATTCTTTTTTCTTTAATACCTGGATGCATGAGTTCGATAGTCTCGAAATCTATGAAATGATTTTTGTTGATGCAGTGTTCCGAAAAACCCGCAGAATATTTATTTTGGAGAATAGATCTCTTATGTTATTCAACACTCTTCTCGATGTATCTTCCGGTTTGGCCTATAAAGAATGTCTCACATTCACTGCAGTGCATTTTATATACTCCGTTTTTATCCAATAATTTTATTTTATCTTTATTATTTACCAAAAATGAACCCAAATTCTTTTCATTAGTGTTGATGTTAATATTATTTCTGTGTAATCTGTTACATGTCTCGTTCCTTATATTAGGAATACAGTTAATTGGAATTTTTCTGTAAGTTTTCACAGTATGCAACGGATGAATACTCTGCCATAAATCCGAATAGATTGGTTTTCTGTATATTTTAAAGGCGAGTGAGTCATGAGCCTTACTAATCGACAAGTCCAAGAAGTTCAAAGATTTTTCATTATTTTCATTTTCCATTGTAAATTGAATCGATCGATGAAAAAATTATCCCAATACAGAAGATAGCATCTACATATCTTTTCAATGAAAATACATTCCTAATTAGGATTTGGGAGGAACTAAAACTCTATTTTCTGAAAATGTCATAAATATTTCACTTGATATATGGATGATCTCTTCTGTATTTGGATTGGCACAGACAGACAACTCAATAGAAAACTAGAAAATAAAATTGAGGTGAAAAATTCTTCAATAACAAACTTTTATTTAAATGCGCTAAAAAGAAAATAAACTTTTACACTGAAACTTTTACTGTTAACGTATAACGTCATTTCAAATTTAACACATTTGACACAATTTATATGTTATAATATAAAAGCTGGTCGCGAGATATAAGTATTTACTTGCTGCCTATTAAAATGTCAAAACTAAGAAAGTAAATACGAGTACTCTCACGACAAGCTTTTATATTATAACATATAAATTGTATCAAATGTGTTAAAATTGTAATGACGTTATAAGTTATCAGTAAAAGTTTTAGTGTGAAAGTTTATTCTTTTCTTTAGCGCATTTGAAACAAAGCTTGTTTTGAGGATTAATTTTATTTTAATTATTAGTTTTATTTCAATTTCTATGAGTATCATTCTCAAGCCTTCTTTAGTACTGGTGGATTAATGGAAAAAAATCCAAACTTTTTCTGAATAACTTTGAATTTTCGATTCTATGTGTTAATTTCTTGGCGCAAAAGTAATGTATCAATCGATACAAAAGAAACTGAATCGATAGATCGTTTGAATACCTTTAACTTTCTTGATTTAATATTTTATTTGTAGAGGTTTTAGTTCGTTCTTATTTCCGAAATACCGTCTGAAATTCTTAGGTTATAAAGGATAAAATAGATCCATTAATTGAAAACTTTCTTAAAACTGTTTTGTTTTCTCTTAAATTTTAGTTGTTATCTTGTTATCGATTGGACTATATGTAGAACTCTGTCGATACACTATCAACATTCGAACATTGTACGTATGGAGCGAAATTTAAATTAAATAATGCTTTCTTGTCCGCGACTTATTACTTGTCGTCTTTCTACCTTTTTCAAGTGCTTTTCATGAAAAAAATGTTTTCTAGGACAGTCAGAAGCTTCGTAGCATATTCAATCGACCATTTTACCTGAAATGAATAAAAATTAGCGATTACCGCGTATGCCTAACAGTTTCAAATACTCGTGAAACAACTTGTAAAGATTCTGATCAGGCATGTGTGTAAGTGTATCAGATTTTGTAACACGGACTCTGAAAAGTTCCGGAAGTACGTGAATTGTCATGCATGAGTAAATTTTATTGTGGGCAAACTCAATAGTCGTCAGTAAATAATGTTATATAATCCCGAATGCTGCTTACCGGAAAATTGCAGAATTAGACCAATCCTTTCTTGAGTTAGATTGATAGCAAGAATGAGATTTTCGTCTTACTTTCCGCATTTTGTATTAGGCTAATAATCGACTACGTATCAGAAATGATGTTTAATGGGTTGTTGCAATGTAATTTGAGTCGTCTTGGAAATGTTAGTCAAATAATAGGTCTTCAGTGTTCAGTTTATTTATTGCCAATTTTGCACGAATATTCTTACATATATATTTTATATTTCGAACTATGATTCCCATTCAATTTTGAGTGATTTCAAAGTTGCATACCTCCAGTCTAAATGTCACTTTTCTTGAGTGAATAAGCATGTTAAAAATTTTAAATGAAAACAAGTAGAAGAAAAACCTTTTGTCAGAACCTACAGACAAAGGTAGATTTAATGGTATTGTTGATTTATTAGTTTAATATAAATAAAATTAAACCTTATTGTCTGATTGCCACAGTGTTCATTTTTGATATACACAACCAAAAGTTACGTCATTTTCAAGTGTTTAGAAATAACAGTTATTAGACAGAATGTGCTAAATATATATTTTTTAAATGTTAACTAGTGGAGAGTGTATCAATTCTAGTCGACTATTGAAAGTGGTAAATTTTGGGGTTTTACAAAGTTTGTTAATCGCCTAACTATCCAACAGATTCATGGTCGTCCCATTATTGTATTTGTGGAGATTTTTCAAATTATTTAATGTAACTATGTAATTTGTAGATTTCATATGTTCAGCAACTGTTGATTTGTTAATTTCGATCTGTTTGTCCTACATTGTATTCAATTCTGTATATTCCAAACTGATTCAATTTATATGTATATATATATATATATATATATATATATATATATATATATATATATATATATATATATATATATATATATATATATATACTTGAGATGATACACATACAAAAAACATAGACAACTCTGTAAATGACCGGAAAGACATAAAGACATAAAGACACTAAGCTCCGTATACATAAATCTTCTACAATAACAAGGCACAGAGGAGCACCTTTCAAAAAGGTTAACAATAACAGTAGATACAGATAATACAGTATAATATAAACAGATCCCAGAAACACCTGAAAAGTCCACAAGGAGAACAGCACCATAGAAAACTTCAACACACATAACCTCCGAAAACTGACATCTCCAAAACACAAAGTGGAATCTAGAATTCTTAAAAATAAAAATAAAACAATCATCTAAAGATTAGTGGGTAAGATACATTTCAAGAGTAATTTAATATGGATCGTAATGTATATTTTTGTAATGTTGTAGATTAAATACTGAAGAAGGGAAGAAAAAATCCCGAAACGACATATATAATGATCAACTGAGAGATATGAGATCTCATTTTTCACTTCTTAACGATCTTTTCGAGCGTCATCGGACTGATGAGCTCAAATGTACGCGTAACAGTTTTAAATTCAAATATAGATTAGCTATAAAAACAGCAAAAACTAAGGCCAATGATAACTTGATACTAGGTTCCTCTAATCCTCAAAAAGCTATGTGGAATTTCATCAACTCAAGAAAGACGAATCTCTTATCTCAGCAGATGAGTTCAGTGAACACTTCATCAATGTACCTAAACAGGTCATTAATAATATTAGACCTCAGAATTTTTCTTGGGATGAACTATTTAAGAAAGAGTTGCCTCCTGGACTAAACTTATCATTCAGGGAGGTTAGCTTTATAGAGGTGAGAGACACGATCAAATCTCTCAAGAATAGCAGGTCTCAAAACTTCTATGGTCTCTACGTGGTGTTTCTAAAAATAAAAATTTCAATAGTGTTGTGTATCCGCTTACACATCATACTAACAAATGTGTTGCTGATGGCATTTTTCCGGAAGTATAAAAGGTTTCAAAAGTGGTTCCTGTTTTCAAGAAAGGAGATACTAATGATGTATCCAACTGTCGTCTTATCTCTTTAGTGCCGATATTTTCAAAGGTTTTTGAGAAAATTCTTTGTCATCAAATAGTTTATTACTTAGAAGAAAATATGCTTTTTTCAAAGCATCAATTCGGTTTCAGAAAAGCTCGTAACACCGCGGATGCCATTCTTGAGATCATCAACAACACGCTCAACTGTTTTGAATTAGGTTTTTATTCACTCTCTCTGTTTTTGGACCTTACTAAGGCCTTTGACTGCGTGGCTCACTAGGTTCTAATACGGAAGCTTTCTAGGTAAGGGTTTGATACAAATAGTTGTAAGCTTATTTCTTCATTTCTAACTGATAGGTTTCAAAACGGTTTTTGTGAATGGCTGTTTCTCGGGTAAGGAGAAAGTTGAAGTTCGAGCACCATAGGGTTCTAAAATGGGTTCTTTATTATTTCTCACCTTTACTAATAATTTTCCAGATTACCTGAGCGGTTGTGTTCACATTCTGTTTGCTGATGAGACTGTATCTGTACCTAGTGATAGTTTGATTAAAGCTGAAGAAAAGTTTGCGCATACGGAGTTGAGGGGCCTTGGAATGGTTTTCGGGTAATTTATTGAGCATGAACAACAGCAAGAGTTGTGTTTGGTGTTGGAGCTCTTGAGGCTAAAAGTGTTCTTTTTTTGGTTATTCATTTGGATTCGCGTCTCACTTGGGAAGTTCATTGTGATGTGCTTGCTAAAGAAATTTGCAAGAATGCATTTCTCTTCTCTTCTAGGAGGGTACTGAGAACTGCCCATTTTGCCCTTATTCAGACCCATTTGAGATACAGTATTCTAGTGTCGGCAAATTGCAGTGAGTTTGATCGGGTTTTCCGAATATAACGACGAGCGGGGAGAATTGTTGGGGGAGTGGGCTATAGTGATTGTTGTAAAATTGTTTCGGGGAACTGAATATACTGACTCTCCCTAGCTTGTTTGTCTTGAGTGTCTACTCTATGCTCATAAAGTCCAACAATTAGTAACTTTAAATAGTCAGTTTCATTCTTATAGTACCAGAGGCAAAGATAATGTTAGAATCCCGTTTTATTGGTTGAGGAGGTCGCAAAATGGGCCAAATTTTCTGTGTTACAAATTATATAATGTTTTACCTGTTTGTATGCGGCATCATTCAAGAATAAAATCAAGACATTTTTAATTATAGAATGTTTGTATAAGACTGATGATTATTTTAAAATCAACTTTTCAGAATTGACAACCTGAACTCTATTCGATGTGTTTGCTTTAGAAGGGGTATCAAGGTCGTTTGTAATTTTTTAGTGATATTTGTCTGTGATATGACATGTGTAAATATTTTTGTATATTAGCACCAATAAATACTGAATACTGATAAATTTGGGTCTCTAGAAGATTACAATGCGGTGAAATGTTATTTTGGTTAATGATTTCTTTTGTGAGAGGCAGACGTTCATCTATTGCAAACTTATTCCACACACATTTTTATATCAAATAAGACAAATTTGAATTTAAAATTGTTAAGTGTCGAAAGTTTATTTATCGGATATACATAAATTAAAATGGTGAATTTGCGCAAAATATGGAAACTGCATACATGTATCTTGGTCATTACAGGAGATTTGGCAACTTGAAAAATGTCCACCCTTCCTTCCTGATTAGGGAGGTGAGGTTCGTATCAAAACATTTTTCAAAAAAAAGTTCTTCACAATAACATCCACAGGGGTAACAAAAAACCCTATAGGCCCTTTCTTGGTTATTACCGAAGCTATGGCGATTTTAGAAATTTCAACCCCTCCTTCCTGGAGAACGTCGATCAGAATGCAACGACCAAATCTCGACTCATCTGAGAACAAAACCTTCTCCCAGTCAGTTTTTAACCTATTGTTAGATCATGGTCGAATATAGTGATTCGCGTTTCATTATTACTGAAAATTAAAGTTGTCAAGAAGAACAAACGTTACTTAAAAATGGATCAACAACTGCTTTCATCAATATGTGTTGCTTTCTTGCAAAATCTCTATTTATTTCTTTCATTTTATTCTTCATTAGAGGAACAAGCGCGTCATGAAAAACAGTGTATTTGTTGGCATATGTCTGGATACATCATATATACCATGAGGAAAGCCAGTATATGTGGTATTTCTTGAAATCTATCCAAATAAATATCATAAAAATACTAAGATCTCGCCTTTCCATAAACACAATCATGAGAAGTGGTAATACATATAGGATAGTAGAACCAACGATATATCAAATTTTGAACAAAAATAATGTGTTTCCAAATTCTATAAGCTCTGTTCAGAATTTAAAACCCGTGAATTTAGGACGAAGAATAAATTTGCTTTGAGGACGTAGAAAATTTCTCCAAAAATGGTATCTTCAATAGACATTATCATCATTATTGGACAGATAAAATTCATATCTGTACCAATACTGCAATGTTTGGTGTTTAATGTGTATTGTCCAACTAGATTGTTTGCATTTTAGACGAAAATTCAAATATCAAATGGTTTATATTTTACAGAACCTACAAGATGTAATAAATAATCTAACCATAGACGAAGGTTTTAACTTTCCTATAAGACGAATCTTCTGTTGTCTCTTCGTGGGGAGTCTATCCTGTTTTGGAGAGACTTTTTGATGATATTAAGTCCGCAACTAAGTTCTCGCTATTGTTTTTTTATGACAATACAACTTTATTGTGAAAAATGATTACAAATGAATCATTCAAAATATTGTCCATTGCTAGCTACAATTTTTTCCCATCTTTCTGGCAAAGCTCGAATACCGTGATTGTAGAAGTGTTCGTCTCTTGAGGCTATCCATGAACCAAGGCCATTTTTCGAACTGTTCATATGAGCGGAACTGCTGATCAGCCAGACCATGTGCCATCGAATGGAACAAGTAATAATCGGATGATGCAATATCGGGGAAATATGGCGGGTGGGGTAGGACTTACCATTTCAGCGTTTCCAATTAGGTTTTCATGGATTTGGCAACGTGAGGCTGAGCGTTGTCATGCTGTAGAATTATCTTTTGGTGTCTCTGCTCGTATTTTGGCCTTTTTTCGCGCAGTGCTTCACCCGATCGCATCAATTCAGTTCGATACCATTCCCAAGTGATGGTTTTGTTCGGTTTCAACAGCTCATAATGAATAACACCGACTTGGTCCCAAATACACCAAGGCGATGACGTAAAAGCATGACCGGTCAGTCCCCAAGATTTTTTTTATTTGGATTGCTGTAATGAATCCATTTTCCACCCGTTACGATGCGATGAAGAAAACCCTTTCTTTTTTGCCGCTGGAACAGTTGTTCACAGGCGAAAAAACGACGCTCTACGTCTCTTGCCTTCAAATCATAAGGAACCCAAGTTACTTTCTTTTGAATCATTCCCAACGCATGCAATCGCTTGGAAATGGCCTGGCGGGTAACTTCCAAGGCTGAATCAAACTCTTCTTGCGTTTGGCACGGATCCTCATCGAGTAATGCCTCCAATTCAGCATCTTCGAAGATTTTTGGCCTTCCTTCATGGGGACGGTCGTCCACATCGAAATCAACGTTTTTAAAGAGACGGGACCATTCTCGGCACGTTGTTTCACTTAGAGCAGCATCTCCGTAAATTTTTTGGAGCTCTCTATGAGCTTTAGCTGCCGTTTTCTTCGAATGAAAGAAGAAAATCAAGACTTTCCGCAAATAATGATTATTTGGCATAAAATCAGACATTTTAATTAAAAGTATATGACACAAAAACAAACTCACTAATGTGTCACAGTGGTTTGCTCACCATATGTCTAAGTTTTGTTCAAGACGTTCTTGATATGTATGAATCGACCAGCACTTACTGCTTGAGCCATTTATTGACAAACAGCGAGAACTTTGTTGCGCACCTAATAGATTATTGCAAACGTGGAACTCCATTTTTGGCCTCCTCGTTTATCAGACATGATTCCTAAAGGATATTCGTGGGAACCAAATCCTTTTTTTGAGCTAGCTAAGGGGGATTCTAAGAAAAAAGTATAAATGTATTGAACAAAACGATAATGATTTTGGGGATTCATTGTAATAATTTGATTCCATAGGAAATCACATTTTTGCTTCTGAATAACATATTGAAATCATTTTGACATCTTTTATCAGAAATGAGTAATCACACCCTATCAATCAGCATAGTACAATAGAATATAAATTTTGCTACTTGTTTCCAATTAGCTTGTTATTTATTTGATGACTTCTCAATCCTCTATTAGGAATATCCCTGACATGTTCGATGGGATTGATGTCTGGGCCTCGTGCAGGCCACTTCATTGAAGTGATTTCGTGATCTTGAAGGTATATCCTAACGATATGAGAGTGCTGAGGTCTGGCGTTAACAACAAGTTTTCATTCACCTTTGCTGCAATGGGTAGATCATGTTCTTCAAAAACGTCTGTAACGTAACCTGTAATCTCTGAGTATTCAGGGATTCATTATTCACAATGGCCAGATCAGTGCCGGCAATCAAAGTAATTCCTTCCCGCACCATTTTTGAAGGTCAACTGAAACTGTAGATAAGTAAAAAGTTGCACTCAGTGCGTCTCTCCTTCGACGTCTGTACACTAGAGAACGTTGATCTCAATGAAAAAGACAAAATATCGACTCATGTGTAAACAAAACTCTCTCAGTCAGCTTCTAACCAATTGACATGTTCCCTGGTGAAATTCAATAGAGCTCTTCGATGTGCTGCGGTTAGAGCTGGGACTCGAGCTGCATCATATAGTTTCACTGCTTATTTGCACTCTACTGTTCTGTGGAAGCTGATCACAACACTTCCTAAACCTTAGAGAAACACATTGTTCTCCATTTCATTCATGGTTACTTCGTTTCTGCGTCATAGAAATATTTCAAAGTTTAATCTATAGTAACAAAAAGGCTTAATAAGTCTTCATCGTTTTTAAACCGGGCAGATGTGGAATGGGATCCTCATCATATTCGGACAATTTTGAATCTTTTGCTGAAATTTTTCTCAGATTCAGTTATGCATTCTATTTCAATTCACAAATTGCTTCAATATGTACGGGACGGACGCAGAAACCGGTCTTTCCCATGGGTGTTCATATTCTAGCTTTCCCTTATTTAAATGGGTGTGAAATATTGTATTGGCTAGCCTTTCGGTAAAGATTTTCAATAAATCGCAGAAGCTTCTCGCCTATGAACAAGAAATGAGAACCTTTATTTTGAAGTTCTTCTCCGAGGATATTTTTTGGAGAAGGAAACATCTTGAACCTGAAGGTACATATAACGATGTTGAAGTTTTGAGTCATATTCACTTTAGTATTATATTTTTAAGTAAAACATAACATTGATATAGATGAGTAGCTTCGAATATACTTATCAGGTAAGTTACTGAATGTTTCTGCAAATAGCAGCCTCTAATCCAAAAAAAATTGAAACAGCATATTTGCGATGAATAACGTATATTTTATGTAAAGAGATGAGAACAATAGTGCATTAATACTAAGATGATATAATATATACATAACACAAAATATCAAGCGGAAAGTAAAAACTTCATCAAAACAAACATTGAATTCATTTGGCAAAGCGGTCAGTCGAACTATATATCCAAATGATAATAAATAGTAACAATAAATAGACATAACATTTGGACATACAGCTCGACGAATATCACATACATCCCATTTTGACGAAACTCATGCATATCTGAATTGCGTCAGTATAACAGAAACGCGGAATTGGAAGACGAAAAATCATCCACTCAATATGAGCCCAGTGGTGTAAGATTGAATTTCAGTAATCCAATTCGAACTTGAATTATTATTCAGAATATTTTGCAGCCTTCTGAGTTTTTATTTGTACATAATAATTATTTGTAATATTCCGAGTAATATTTCAATGTTCACGTTTCTGGTATAAATGGATGTATATCAAATTTTGTTGGATGTTGGGTGTTAACCTTTCAAGTATCCACCTAACGCCAATGGACTGGCGACGGCGTGGCCCAAAGTTAGAGGAGCGGTGGCATAAGCTGGGGCAGCAAGAACCTTAGGAGCTACAGCGATAGGTGTTGCAGGATGGACAGCATGTCCAGAACGTGTTACTACAGCATTAAAACCGTTGTGGTCATCTGCTGAGTAAGACACCGTCCTAATGGTGCCATCGGGTTCCACGAGAGAATAAGAACCTTTGACTACATCTCCGTCACGTACTTCACTCTGAGTTTTTTGATCTCCAGTATGACCATCTGCTACTCCGTATTTAAATTCATATTTTGGGTATGCCTGCAACAAATTAAATGAAGAATAAACAGAATTTCAACAGAGCCTATATTGCATTCAACCTAGTCACATTGATGAATTTCAATAATAAAAACTAATAGAAAAAATTTTTGTCTCCTCTTAGATATTTGTCTTAGCCATCTAAATATATATTTTAACTGGTGTTCAGTCAACTATCTGCAGTGTTCAACATAGAGAATGATCAGCTACCTGATTGTCGTCTGCTAGCAAAGCAGGAAAACCTGGGTATCATAGGCAGATACTAGAAATAATTCAATTTCTTTCATAATAGAGTAGATTATTCGAGACTAAAATTCTTCTGTGTGAATTTGCAGGGATATATCCAAGATTCTTTGTTATGGATGTGTTCTGTTACCATATGTACCTTCGACGATTCGAACCAGTTAGGTTATTCATAGATAGATAGTTATAAAATTCAGCATGGGCTGCTTGACAGCCCCTCCATTGCGACCTTGTGGTATATTATGGCTTACTCTGCCCTTAATTTCACTCACAAGCTCCATTCTTCCTGTAAAGGCTATAAGATTTGTGGGTGAGTGCTTAGTAGGCTCAGTCAGCTCCAGTTTCTTAGATCCAAGTTCCTCAAGCCTGATTCTGTCCCCAGTTGGGGATTTGCATATGACTTGTTCCATTGAACTTGTTCTATTGATACTATCTCCTCACATAATCTGGTGGAAGCGTTTTCGATCAATCCTAACTCATTTAGGTGATTTCTGAGGTGATAGTGCCTCGTTAATATGGCAATGAGAACTCTCAGGTCTTGCTTGAATAGTTCAAGTCAAGCTTCGGCCCGCGCAGTGAGAGATATACTGATGTCGAGCCGAGAGTGTCTGAGACCTATGAGGCTTAGCCAGTGCTACCTTCAGATCTAACCATCCATCATTTTCCATCCGTGATGCCTCCAGGAGAATTTTAAGCCTAAGCTCCGTCCTGTGAAACAATGAGAAAGCAGACGCTTTCTCATTTCCTTCAATGCCCGATTGACCCCGGACCCAAAACAAACGGAGCCTATTTCTTTCTTCCAGTTTGACGAGAGTTGAATGACATTCTCGCACAATACGTGACGTGCAGTTTTCGGATTCAAATGCCTTCAGTGCAGATCGACTATCCGTGATAAATCTCATTGATTTACTCGTCAATCCCCCCGCAAGCAGGAGGTCTCATTTCGGGAAAGGTGATGGAATCTGTAGGAACCCATTTTAGCTGTTCCTCTAATCACCAGGTGAAGAGCTGCAAGGCCTAGTAACAGTCCCATGGCTGTAGTAGTTGTAGAGTTCCACTGAACATCATGTAAGTGGTTTTCTACAATTTAGACCACTTAAGTTGGAATTGCTTCTTAAAGCCATCCTTTGGGATGTGCCAATGTTACAAAACACTACAAATATCCACTTATATGAACCGTTTTTAAGATAACAACATATAACTTCTACCTACGTCTGGCCGTAACATGTACTTGCTTCATAGTACCTACAAGAATAACAATGTTATTAGTTGCAAAACACTATAACAAACCTACAATTCGAAGATACTAGAATATACGGGATACATTTTGTGGTCCTGTTGACAAATGAATTGTAGAATCAATGTAAAGATAGAATATTAGACCACCATATGGTGTCACTAAGCAGAACTCCATAGCCTTTCGATATTTGGGCTTTACGGTATGGATATAGATTTCATATTTTGAGGAAACAAAACCCTTTCCTAGGGCCATAATTTGGAACTCGCTAAAGAAACGACCTATGTATATCAAGAATAAATCTGTATAGTACAATTTCTGAAACTAACGTTTTATTTGAAATTATCTCTGAAAATAAGATTTATTCCAACGACCTCATGGTCTGTGTTGTTACACTATACTGACTTCTTCCAATACCTTCACCCCTTATCCCTTTTCTATATTTTTAAATGTTTTCTCACTTATAATGGTTAAGTTTCTATAAAGTTGTCTTGAACGAGTCAAGGTTATTTCATTGAAACCAATTGAGGAATCATCAAACTCATCTGTCACTGACCTATAGTGATGCTGCAATATAACGGAAAAGTTTAACGACCGTCTGGTGAATCAAGGCGACTGATCATCAGAGCCTTGAAAGTGAAAACAAGAAGACCCGAAGAATACCGTTCCGCTACCGGTAAGACAAGGTCGTCCACTAGAGATCAGCTACTCGTTACATAAGCATTGTATATCACAATGTTGAATATTTCTCAATGACTGAATTATTTATAGCTTACAACGAAATGTGGTGATAAGGAAATAATTTATGGGGAATCCCTCATAACAGTTAACCCGCTAGATTTATAGAAGTGATGGCAATCGATAAATTTACCGAATTGAATTAACTGTTGTAAGTACGTAAATGAAATAAAGTTTTCCAAATAACCTGTCTCATCAATTTTTTCCTTACCAGCCCTTACTAATCAATTTTGAACTAAGATCCAACACTTGTACAAAGTCACGAATAGATGGAACATAGATCAGTAGATAATCATACATTTGAGTTATTGATAATTCAGTGCCAAAAGACGCTGAGCTATGTCGCATATAAAAATGACACCTGACAATTGAAGTTTGACAACGTCAAATTGACAGTTTTAGAGTTTCAGTACAGGCTTCATTTTATTTTCCCAAGACAAAGAATAAGGATGATAAAGTTGAGTGAAGTAACTATCAAATATGATCTGGATTCGTCATGCCAAATTGAATATTAATTTTGCTTTATTCATCATGTTTTTCAGAGATTCCTGATAATTATGAAATATTTTTGAGTTTCGAAAAGCAATTAATAGAATTTTTATCTATTATTAATTTAATCTTAATAGTTTTCAGTGTGGATATGAACATCTAACTGTGTTATAATCTCACTATGATGGTTTCATTCTTGCAGAGTACATCTGTTTTCTTGAAAGATAAGAGAACTTGAATATACTTTTTTTCATCAATTTTTGTATTCAGTGTCGAAATCATACAGGATTTTGTTCCCCTATATGAAGGATGCTCTAAAATTTAGGTAAGGTTTGAAGTTTTTGCTATTTGTGTGATATTTGACACTTGTATGATCTGTTAACTGTTAACATTTCATCAAACGAGCTTGGTGCTTGAAATTTTAAGCTCGCATCTCTCAATGTTCTGTGATTCGTATTTTGTTCAGTGAATGTTAACAACCTGCTATGTATATATATATATATATATATATATATATATATATATATATATATATATATATATATATTTGGACTGAGGATTCCACTGGAATAGCATACTATCTCAACATCCATGATCTGTTTTAGGCAATTCTAGGTAGACCAAATATCTGGGATCAAAACCAGAAAACTGCTGAGTTAAATCTTGCAAGAGAAGTTTATTGAAACCAAAAATTTATTTCATTCGCTTCTTCAAAGGATGACTGAAGGCTCAAAAAACCAAGAGACTTAAGCGGTTTACGAGATATCAATCTCAAAACAGATGTAGAGCGTAAATGGGAAAAGTACCCAGAAATAGTGATCCTTCTCCCAATTTTTTCTCAGAGTTGATTGTCTTCGAATAAGTGGAGGAATTATGTTATACATGCATAAAGCAAAAGAATTAAGTAAAAAGTTACCTCACTTTTCGACGGTTCAGAGCGTAGACGACTCTTTCTGAAGAAAACCTCGTTGAGTTTATTAGAATGTTTTTTATGTATGTACAGTGGAGAGACGAAATAAGCTCAGCTGATCATGGTTTCAACGATAAATAATTTTATTTTCTTGAGGAAAAATAGAAGTCATAGAATATCAGGAAAGGCTGGTAGCTCTAGTTAAAATGGTTTCCACTTATCACTAATCGCAAAAACGGTTGCTTCTGTCCTTATAAAATGAAAACAAATTCTCAGGTCGTACCAAAATTAAAAAATCAGTTGCTAAATTTTTAGTAGAGTCTAAGTCACACTGGCTATCTTGAGCACACATTTTCGAAATGTTCGATTTGCACATCGAAAAAACTTGAAATATCTCCAGTGGTTTGGGAATTATTGTTCGAAATCTTTGGTTTGTTGACTATCATCTCGGCAAGAGTAGGTACGTCATGCCAAAATATTGCGAATGAAATTGTGAACTTGAGGCAGCTGAACACATAACATAAGTTGGACGAGCATGTATGATGAATCATTTTGTATGAGCAAACTGCAGTATCCTTCCGACAACACTTGCACAAAATTTTAGTTCAGATGCTACAGTCGACCGTCTCGTCGAAATAAAAGTGTATATTTTATTCGAAAATTGTCAACATAGTAGTATTTCCACTAAAGCAGCGCACTCATTTGTATTTCAACCACTTTCCATAAAATCAGTAAATACTGACAGTCAATTCGTTTAAGGATTACATAATTATTCTAGGAATACCATAGTTTTCAGATTAAGATAACAACGATAGATGTCGTAACAAAAGATAATTGAATTTACATTTATAAAACATTAGACCGTTGTTTGTAGGTAATTCTATAAATACAGGTTACGTTCGTAGTTATTTAATACTGCAATAGCCGATGCAATTCCTAAATTATTGTCTATACTCGAAGAATAAATGATTATCCGATACCGAAGGAGAAAGAAATGAAACTTGAAATGTCAATAGTAGAACTAGATTATCCGCTCTTAAGGTTTTGTTTCTTGGTGCAGCTCTTTTCGAAGTAAGTACTACATGAATCCAGAAATTAGACTCAAGGTTTGTTAAAGACTCAAAATACCGAATTATTTTCAACGATTTTGAAATATATTATGTCACTTCAAGATGGAAGTACGATCTGAATTCTTCCCTGTATGTAAATTTTCCCAGTTGTATGAACTTAGGTGTTATTTTCTGATAGACATCAGATGTTTATACATTGGCATTTTCAAATCTGGAGGGACTTCAAAGGAAATCAAACGACACGCTTCCTTCTTGCCGATGTTTTGTACTAGATTTAGGTGAGTTAAATTGGAGAAAAAAACCGTAGAATGAGGATGTCTCCTCACTTACTGAATCTGGAGATTTTGACAGTTTGAATTTGGATCATGTCGAACATTTTTCAACTAGAAAGATTGTCGTAATAGAATGGCCTAGCTGGTAGCTCCACGAAAAAAACAATTTCTGAGGGAATTTCATGAAAATTCGAAGAACTGCAAGGTCCAAAATTACTTTCATGAAGGAAATTGTAAATTTGTTCTGGAAATTCATTTTTGATGAGCTCGAAATTGGACATTTGGAGGCGAAAGTTGGGTATGGTACTTTTTTCACTCTTCGTTTTGGACGAAAACTTTAATTTTGAAGGTGTAATTCTCCAAAGCAGGACCGAATTACAATTTCTTCCTGAATATTTCGGCTCAAGAGATTGTGAGTCAGTGCTGGCGATTGGGTGAAAGAAGAAGCTTTAGTGCAATCCCCCAAAGTTCATTAGTCTTTCCGAAAAAATATTCCCAACTAGGAAAATTGCTTCCTGATTTTTTGTATTTCTCCACCATATTATGCAATTTTCTCAGTTCTAAGCATGGTACATTAGATTACCCAGTAGATTTTCATTCTTGATGGCATAGTATACAGAAAACCTTTCAATGCCAAACACCTATTTGACTAAACACCTTTTCATACTAGAATTTACTTATACGAGGCTGGATTGATAAGTCTCCGGCCTGACCGAGAGATGGTGCCACTAGGTCTACTTGGAGGTGGCTTTCTGCAGTACCATCCTTAGATAGCTTGTAGGTATAGCTTTAGCCCGATCGCCATGTTAGTTTACGTTTGAGAGCACGCTGAACAATACGCTTCTGTGTTGTTTGTGAAAATGGAAAAATTGGAAAAGCGTGCTGTCATCAAATACTTTTATTTGAAGGGGTTAACGCCAAAGGAACTTAAAGAACACTGGGGATATCCTCCCCATCATAGTCAAACGTTAAGCAGTGGGTTTCCGAGTTAAATTCATAAAATAGTGCTGGAAGACCGCAGATCAAGAGTCCGTGATATATCTGAGACCTGTAAGATGTAATATGAACGTATGCAAGATATTTTGCACCAACATTTGCATATGGAAAAGCTTTGTGCAAGATGGGTGCTGTGTTTATTGAAAATTACCAATTTGACGCTGTATAAGCATAATACAAGCGAATTTTTGCGTCGATTCGTTACTATTGACGAAACTTGAGTCCACCACTATACTTCTGGAACCAAACAACAGTCAAAATAGTGGATTGGAACAGGGGAACCAACTCCAAAGAGGTCAAAAACAATTTTATCGGCAAACAAGGTTATGGCTATTGTTTTTTGGGATGCAAAGGGTATTATATACATTAAGTACCTTGAAAAGGGTAAAACTATCACTGGTCAATACTACGAAGACTCATTGCAACGTTTTAGCGACGAGGTGCCAAATAAACGATCTCATTTGGTGAAAAAAAAAATTGTTCCATCACGATAACGCACCAGCGCATTCTTCGCACGTTGCCATGGCTAAAATCTATGAGCTGAAGTTCGAATTGATGCCGCACCCTCCCTTCTTCTCCCTTCAGCGCATTCTTCGCACGTTGCCATGCCTAAAATCTATGATCAGAAGCTCGAATTGATGCCGCACCCTCCCTTCTCTCCAGAACTAGTCCCGAGTGACTATTATCTGGTTCCTAAACTCAAAACATGACTTGGCGGTGAGAGATTTGCGGGCAATGAAGAAGTAGTCGAAGATGTAAATGGGTATTTTGAGGAACTTGACGAATCAGTCTATAGAGATGGCATTACTAGACTAGAACACCGCTATGAGAAATGTATCAGCCTCAAATGAGATAATGTTGAGAAATAAAAAAAGTTCTTAGAAACGTTGTTTTTCTTGGTCAGGCCGAAAACTCCATCCTCGTATTTTATACTGGAAATCTTATGATAAACAGTTTCACCATTAAAACGTTATGGGCTATTATCCATTGAACATACAAAGTTTCACCACCAAATTAGAAGAAAATAACATAATTTCAATTCGAAGATACATACAACCATTTCACTGAAGTCAACTGTTCCTTTGTTAGCCATATTTAAAATTTTGGGTGACTGGAGTGAAAGATATAAACGTCACTCCACTCGCAGTAATTTTTAAGAAAATCTGAGAGAGTGAAATATCAGAATATTCGGAAAAGAAACCCAGAAAAGACAATTTTCCTTCACCCATCGAAATATGTAATAATCATCCGATGATTATCGCTTGCGAATCACGGATAATTCAGAGAAAAATCACAAAACCTATATTTCGACAGTTCTAGTTTCGTTCAGGTCTGTTGTGTCATATTCTCGAAACGCGGGTTTTATAGAACGTTTTTAGTTGCTGGAGTCATGAAATTTTGAGAAAAACCCACTCTCTGCGAGACCGTGAAATGCTTGATGTTTGATGATTTCGATACACTCTAAAACTGTTCTACTTTGGATGCGAATTTCTCGGCAATGGGAAGGAATTTGGAAATAAACATTCTCAACTCAACTAACCCAAGTTCACTGAGATAATTAAACGCCCCAGAGGTTCATCTTTTTGATTTTTTGTTTGACAGGATGAAAAACCTCTCGTTTGGAAGGACCAAGTTTTGGTTTTTTACCAAAATTTTCTTTATATTCTACTCCACACTTTTCGCCCAATCACAAAATTGATACAGACGGGAAGGAAAACATTTCCTCATTCTTTTTTAACCCGTCTAAGTACATTTCTGTTCTGGTATAGTATACGACGGTGCTCAAAAAAGTTGCTGATCTAAAAAATATACAAGAATGTTTGTCTTTCAATCTGCATGTTCCAAAAGGTCTCTTCGTGAGTCAACACACTTCTTCATCTCTCAAGCCTTCCGAAAAGCATCTATCGCCTGTATCTCCAAAATATTTCTTTACAAAGATGATGATTTCATTCTTTGACAAAAGCAAATATCGAACGAAGGTTTTATCTTAGTTTCGAGCTAGATTCAACAGTTAAAGAGTTCAAACCGTAGTTCGTAGATTTACGTCAAGGCAAACACGGAAGTCACGGTGCATAGTATTGCTGAAATGAAATAGGTTTTGTGATTGAGGCCATTTTCATCTTGACCCTTAAGCTTGTTAAGTGATGATATTGTTTCCTGTTTGAAAATAATCGAGTGTAACTTCAGCACTTCTCCTAAGAATCACTTTTCCAGCCATGGTGAACCCTAGCTTCATCTACACTAAATTAATTAGCTCCAAACTCATTTTTGAAACATGTAGACTTCCATGAATTTTTTTCTTTAGAATTATCAATGATCGCCCACCATGATATTTCAGAATAGGTTGGAAATATACTATATTCTCTTGCTCCTCATTTGCAATTGGTCACCAACTATTGTAAACTTTTCTGATGTTGAAAATTTTCAAGATGTTGAAACTTCCAACTAAATGAGCTTGTGGTTGACAAAGATTATTGATTCTGTTTCCTTTGATACGTTCTGACAAGTGGTCCAATTTTTGGTCCTTCGTAGATAATAACATGATATTTGGCCAAAATGTTATGTCAACCAAAGTATGATGCAGAGAAAAGTGCAAACGAAAATATTATCGCCAAATTAGCACACATAATTCTCTACGTCATTTTCATAAAGACCACCATTTTCCTAGCCTCTGAATTTAAACTCAGAGTAAAATATTTGTTACCATCCATAACAATGACTCCGTCGTTGGCTTAATAAACTATCTGTAATGCCCTAACGCACCATAATATCTTCCTCGACAGATTTTCAGTGTATTTTAATTCAACATATCCATTCTGGTACTCGATTAGTATTCTCGGTGCTTCTCATCTGGTTTGGGTAAGAATATTCAGTCTAACACTTTTTGACAAATCTAGGCTTGCCATGCTTTACTTATACTCCGCTATAGCATATTAAATAGTTCAACGAAAAAATTTTGCTTTTCGAACGAAGTGAACTGCGATAGTCTGGAGAATTGACGAACCTCCAATTCCAGTATCCTCTCAAATTCAACTGCGTTATGCAAGAGAAAACCCAACATGCTTTGCATGACTGAAAACTTTAGATCAAACTCTGAAATTGACTGAAGGCAATATTTAAATTACCTTTAACCCTTTAACTAAGCTCCACAGAGTATCAAATCAGAAAACAGCTACAATTTGATCAATAAAATATTTTCAAATTCTACATACCACGTAATCCACTGAAGGAGCAGCTTTCACTAGGGCAGGACCGGCAGCATAAGCTGGCGCAGCATAAGCTGGTGCAGCATAAGCTGGTGCAGCATATGCTGGTGCAGCATAGGCGGAAGTAGCAATTGCAGGTGCGTAGGCTAAGCCATGAGTCGTAATTGCTGAAGGTCCTGGAAGAAGTCCTCCTTGTATCGAAACGATGAGTGCTGCTATGGGAATAATCTGGAAATGAATGAGGAATGTTTTAAATACATTAAATCATCAATATATTCATACTTGTTGATTGAACTTTTCCTTGAATGAAATAGTGGATATCACTCAATAGTTGGTTCTGTTCAATAACTATGATCCAGCCGCAGCTGCCGGCAACGACTCAATGGAAGGGCAATATATCTTTATCTATCAAATTGAATCGAATGTTCGGTAAAATTTGGCCTAAATACGTAATTAACGTAGCTAGTGAAGACTAGTGAACTGTGTTGTTTCATTTCTTGATTGTAACTTAATACAATAAAGTATTGACTGGTTTCTTATGAGCACTGTCCAGAAGCACCTCCCAAGAATTTTATAAATTTCCTGCATTTTTTCATGCTCATAGTGTTCGGAATGTTCATTAAATTATTGTGCGTATTAAGGTAAAAAAAATGTTCCATATACTCTTAATGAGGACACAATATAACATTCAAATATTTCCGAGTTCTTTTTCCCCCAGTGGTGTTTGATACAGAGTTTTTCAACATAAAACTGACACTAAGTCGACAATCCATCCCTTCAAAGAACTGATAGTTAAATTTTGGAAATATTTGGAAAACAATATCTTTGGAACGAACTGAGCGTATTCATAATTTCAAAAATTATTTATCGTCACAGCGAAAAGTAAAGAATCTATTTTTGATTCGATGAATCAAGAGTGATGATGTTTCAATGTTCGATTGAATCCAAAATCCATTCTAGTGCATCGAATCTATTCGAAGATGGAATTTTTTGGGGTAAATCGACATGCCTAGCTAACTAGTTAAGTAAATTTAGTTAAAACCAAGCATAATTTTAAAAAAAAGTACATATTTTTTCCAAAATCAATATTTCATGTAGAAAAATAACAAAACTCAATTTCCAAATGAGTCTCGACTTTAGGATCTATGATTATCTTTTAGCATTGGTTGTACAGTGCAAAATAGTAGGTTTGTACTGGTTATGACTCATTAGTGTCGGAAATCATCCTACAACATATATACAAACTATATTTCAACACTATAACGATTTCAAAAGCAGTTTTCAGTGAATTAATAGGGGAGGCGCCCTCTAGAAACTAAAAATATAAAACTATGTTCTAGGACTGTCAAAAACAAAGAAATCTGCAATCAAACTAAGACTCAAAGCCAACATTAGCTTCAAGAATATATTTGCATTCATACACCAGTATTTCTTCAGTATTGTACATATTTGAAAATTTTTTCTATTTTATCATTGACATTCTTCATATTTGGAGAATTGAAAAAATTTTCTATGTAAATTGATGACGTTCCATTTGTAGAATGATTTATTTTCTTTCGAGTAATAAAATAATTTTGCTTTATCTACATTGATATTTTTGGAAACTGAAATTCCTGATTATCTTGAAAAAAATAGAGAAGAAAGTGTTTCATTTTTGTAAACTATTATAGCACAATGGAGAAGATGTAAGAAAAATAATAAAAATGAATGAATGTATAAATTTTTCAATCATGAATATTCCATTGAAGCGATGTATTTCCGGTGAGTATGACATAGAATTCAAAGAAACTGAATTAGTATCACTAAATTGGATAAGAATGAAAAATACTCAATCGAATTTTGTTTTTATTTGAAGAACCAGATAATATTGCAGCAATGAAACTGTGAACATTATTATCACCAACATTTCCATAAAAATTGTTTACTATACCCTACCTTTGTATACATTATGAAATCACAACTGCAACTGAGCAGATACAGAACTACACTGAACTAAAATCTAAAATCTCACGTCTTTTATACCAACTCACCCCTATAAAACAAACAACCTACGTTCACCAAATCGGCGAAAAAACCGAATGCAGTTTAGGATTGATTCATTAAAAATCGAAATTCTGAAAGTGCAACAACATTGCATTATACAAGATGCAGTTGAAATTGGTAGCAAGGTCACCGATTTTTATGGCGAAACATAGAACACGACTAGGTGGACACCCATTGGTTTTCTGTGGTGTACTCGATAATGGGTGGGCCCAAACGTATCTCCCATCTAAAGGCTATTGCCTTTATTATACTTGCATTTGCTGGGTGTCATTCATCGTTGTTATGCAATGGCTATTAATACGCTGTGCCATTTAAAACAAAATATTCTATGTCAGCCCACTTTGATCGAATCCCAAGTAAATGCATTCTTAAACAAGTCATCTTGACTCAAGGACCAATGTGAAACAGCTCAATAAGGGATAATTTAAATAACAAATTCTCATTTCTTAATCATAAAAGCTTCATCGATTTGCATATTTATATTTTAGAGGTCTTCTATTCTTCTTACCAACTTTTTGTTCTTTGTAATAAATGTTAATTGATTTTGGATTTTATAGCATTTTATTTCGTTCAATTATTTTCATCTATTTTCAGTAATGTTCAGATGTTGACAATGAGTTTATTCTGGTGAAAATGGCGGATGAGAAAACAATTTGTAGTAAAATTAGTTGATTTATCCAGCGTAATTATGGATGAATAGACGGGTTCAACTTTATGGTGAAGTAAAGGTTCTTGTCGTCTCGATCAGGGGTGTTTTTCCTTCATTTTCTCATACTTATGATTTCGAATCATATGCAACTGAACAAGAGGAAAGCAAATCCAAGAATTACGAGGTATCACACAAATACATTAATACAAAGTGCGAAATTCAAATGAAATAAATCTAGTAAAACATAGGCAATTTTTTGTTATGTCAATTTTTGTTTTACTTATTTATACTTGGAAGTAGTTTTGTTCTTGGTAATAAAAGGTACGGAAACAAACGCAAGCTTTCATTTTGAATGGCCTAATGCCATATTTTACCTAGTTGGGAAGGCCTTTCAAGATTGATACAATGAAACATTACCTCACATTTTTGTTGCATAATTCCGAATGAATAGATATTCAAATCAAATAACAATTAAGGTATATGAAGTTGAAAATAAACTTAACTGACTTCATGGCAGTACCCCAATGGAAATATTTAGTTTGGAAAACTCCTCATTTCAGATATCTCCATTAAAAATTTTATTCGTGAGATCCGGTAATAGGGACGATCACCCAATTGTTTCTTTTGATCCAATCCACTTATTAGGAAAATTGACATCCAGTATAAATGCTTCTCTTATGGGGTAAGTATGGATCTTCCTCATTTGAAAACGAAGTGGCAAAAGATGGAATTGAAATTAAAAAATGGTAGCATTGGAGAATTTAATCTTATATCACGAACACGAATAATGTCCACCCACACGTTTATTTCTGTGGACATTATATTTCCATAATGCAGTGACACTTTTCTTCGGATCCATATCGACAGCTTTAGTGATTCACCTTACCGTTTAATGTAGAGGAATGAAGTGACAAACTGATTGAATTGGGATCTATTTTTCATTCAAGGATTCTGATGAATCCTGAGTTTTTTTAAATGTTTTTTCATTTAGGAAGTTTCCCTTTTATCCAGAATGTTTATCTCTTTAATGACTTGGTATCTTGGTATACATATGTTAAGTTTTTGCTTGAGCTTGGTTTGTTGCTTTTAGAGAGAAGGCGATCAATATTCAGTCTTCCTCTTTAATTTCAAGCTCTTCTACTTCTTCAATGTGTTGAAAGTCTATTCCGAATTTTTGAGAAACAAACTTAATGCTATGAGGAAATTCTTTCGACTGTCTGCCTCATCCTCTAACCCTGTATCACATACTACTGTTATAATTTGATCTGCAGCAACTTTCAATTTCCTCCTGTAGGTATCTTTGTAGTCACCATTTCTCAAATTACGTAGAACACCAAAAAATTGGTAAATAATAGAGTTTGAAATTTGTCATATATATATATATATATATATATATATATATATATATATATATATATATATATATATATATATATATATTCTTTTGAAAAGAGAGGATTTACAAAATTTGAATAATTGTGTTTACAATAAGTGCTTATATCTATAATTTTGGTGTGTGTCAGAAAAAAACACAAGTGTGAGCTCAGGAAATGTAACAGGGGAACCATACTATCTTGTATAGGATTCAGTAAACGAATGAAAAAACCTGAGGAAAAAACTCGTTTCCCTATTGTACTAGCAATAGCTTGTCTGTTCGTGATGTGTTAGTGTCGTGTATACATAAAGAGTACCAAAGATTTTTCTGCTTAGCCGCTTCATTCTGTCTTGCATTCCATGATTTCCAAAATCAAGGGTGAAAGGAAGGGGGTTTGGGACAGGGATCTGTAACAATGGAAAAAGAAAACCAGCAGAAAAATATTTCAACAATCAAACTTCTTATATGTCCAAACAAATCTGAGAAAAGATTTTACATAGCAAGCAAGGTCATGAAAGGGACTAAGGAGATAATTTAAAAAAATACATAACCTGCGATATTTCCTCAAATTCCATCTCTGTTTGACCGAGAGTCCCGATGGCCAGGTTCAGTCTTCCAAGTGATGCCGATTATGATCTATAGATGTTTCAGAATCATGAACCCAATAATCTGGGTTGACATCGCCCATATATTATTTCTCCGTGGAACTTGTTTAATATAAAGAAAAATTTGCGAAAGAATTTTGACAGTCAATCAGTCATATTATCGACTGACTATTAACTGCATTGTCCTAGTGTCTAGTGATTATATTCGAACCTCTCTTACGCTCACATATCCAACCACAATTACTATTACTTACTGTTCTGGCAGACATTTTCGACAGCCAGAATAGACTGGCTATTTATATATACTTTCATAACTATTTGAAAACTATTTTTTCGAAATTGTAGCCTTTTTGGAGCAGATTTCAAATCACTATTCCTATAAAAACTTTCTTATCTTCTGGCACATACTTGCAGCCCTCAATTTTTTCTACTTTTCAGCATATAGAAGTTAAAATATAAATAAATTGTTACCCCATGAAAGTAGGTTTTCAACAAATTTTAAGGATAAGAACAAAAGCACTACACTTTTTCCATCACCAACAATGAAAAATTTTCATCTTTATAGCGAACGTTTTAGTCGAATGGATCGATAGTTTTTCCATGATATCGAAAATGGTTCTCTCAAACATACTAGATTACTGAAAGACGCTACCAATATTTGAACTGTAAAGCTGTGAACCTTATTCCCTTTTTCAAAGGAACATGCATATCAAAATCTTCTTTCTTCAACCGACGGTTCTGGATGTTTAATAATTTCAATAATTTCCTGGAAAAACCTGGTATGGCACAATAAACAGATGAGTAATAACAAGTTCTTCAATGCGGAAGTGAAAATTTTCACAATTATTGGAATAAAAAATTACGAAAATTATATTTCATTATTGTTAATGATTAATGTTTCAGTTAATATTAGGTGGTGTCGATATATATTTTCAAAGATATGGTATATAACCTTTCCGTTGATTCAAACGACAATATTAACGAACAATTACTCATATATTATTTCAATTTCTACGAGTTGAAATGGTAGGCTAGTTCATTCATGAATGAAAGAAAGCAAATTATTGGTGAGTAATGAAATTAACATAAATTGATTATATTATGCAAACAGTTATTCAGATGGCCTGAGGTAAATATAAATTGATAATGAATGAAACAGTTGGATGTTCTTTCAAGATTAGGCGTTCTAGAAGACATGAAGATTATTTCTATGCTAATGAACATCTGATAAACACCTCAAAAAAAAATTTAGGGTTTCATTTTGATGAAAAACTCTCGTTTGTCACTAAGAAGATTGAATAGAAATGATTTAAAAAGTAACAATTGTTATTGCATATCTTCAGAAGATCAATAATAAAGGAAAAATTACCGAAAATTCATACACTGGAAAATCTTCGGCTGCGTCTAGACGAAATCATGATAAAATTATCGTCGGTATGTCGATTTTTCTTATACCAAACTCCTCGGGATGCCAAACAAATCTTCTGTTCAAACTGAAAGACGATTTGTTATACCCCTCCTGTTATGGGTAATGTACCACTAGTAACACATTTATCGATTTGTTTTGTATAAAAATATGGACATAAAGACGGAAGAAAATCCCCATGCTTTTGTTGAAGCTCATCACCAGGACCAATTTTGCACATTTTAGTATAAGCGAACGTCAACATTTGAAGAAAACATATCTACATTGCTGAATAGGCAAAAGTGGACCTGAATTTTGGTCAACTCGTTCAACTGATCTGAATTCAATAGACTTTTCTACTTGGGGACATTGAAATCGTTGATTTACAGGACTCCTGTACAAGACGTAGAAGACTTAGGAAACCGCATTTTCATTTCTTCTAGAGTGATTCAAGATACTCAATCGGATACGAAGGTCTATGTGTCGTCGTCTAGACTCCTGTGTAATGGCTGATGGAGACCATTTTCAGCACTTACTACGATCGCTTCCTTTATATAGGTGCGCAACTATGTTCTCGCTGTTTGTGAATAGATAGAACTCCAGCAGTAAGTGCTGGTCGATTTTTACACATCAAGAAAATCTCAAACAAAGTCAGACATATAGTAAACAAATCACTGTGACACATTGGTGATTTTTTTGCGTCATATACTGTTAGTTGTGAGAAAATGTCTGATTTTGTGCCAAATTATCATCATTTGCGGAAAGTGTTGATTTTCTTCTTTTATTCGAAGAAAACGGCGGCTGAGGCTCATAGAGAGCTCCAAAAGGTTTACGGAGATGCTGCTCTAAGTGAAACAACGTGCCGAGATTGGTTCTGTCACTTCAAAAACCGTCATTTCGATGTGGACGACCGTCCCCGTGAAGGAAGGCCAAAAATCTTCCAAGACGCTTAACTGGAGGCATTGCTCGATGAAGATCCGTGCCAAACGCAATAAGAGTTTGCTTCAGCCTTTGAAGTTATTCGCCAGGCCATTTCCAAGCGATTGCATGTGTTGGGAATGATTCAAAAGCAAGAAACTTGGGTTCCTTATAATTCGAAGTCAAGAGACGTTCGGCGTCGTTTTTTCGCCTGTGAACAACTGTTCCAGCGACAAAAAAGAAAGAGTTTTCTTCATCGCATCGTAACGGGTGATGGAAAATGGATTCATTACAGCAATCCAAAAAAAAAAATTTTGGCGACTGCCCGGTCATGCTTCTACGTCATCGCTTCGGCCGAATATTTACGCTGCGAAAGTTATGCTGTGTATTTGGTGCGACCAAATCGGTCTTATTCATTATGAGCTGTTGAATCCAAACGAAACCATCACTGGGGAATTGTATCGAACTCAATTGATGCGATCGAGTGAAGAACTGCTCGAAAAACGTCTACAATACGAGCAGGGACACGAAAAGGTGGCTCTACAGCATGACAACGCTCAGCCTCACGTTGCAAAATCCGTTAAAACCTAATTGAAAACGGTAAGTCCTACCCACCCGCCATATTCCCCAGATCTTGCATCATCCAATTATTGCTTGTTCTGTTCGATAGCAAATGATCTGGCTGATCAGCAGTTTCGATCATATGAACAGTTCGAAAAAAGGCTTGACTCGTCGATAGCCTCAAAAGACGAACACTTCTACCATCACGGCATTCGAGCTCTGCCAGAAAGATGGGAAAAGTTGTAGCTAGGGATGGGCAATATCTTGAATGATTCATTTGTAATAATTTCTCACAATAAAGTTGTATTTTCATGAAAAAACAGCGAGAATTTTGTTGCGGACCTAATATGTTTTCATCAACACATAAAATTGATCAATTTTTTACACAAAAACTGTGGCAGACACAGAAAAAATGCAAGAAATGAAGGAGATTAAAAATGACCCTCTGAAAAAGTACCACCCTGTGGATTTCCATATTTGTTTTTATAATCTGATTATGTATATTTTACAAAGGCACCAATGTGCCAAACTGTAGTAACCATAAGAAAAAAACTGAAAAGTCTGAAGATTTCAACACTCTGTATTACGGTAGCTTTGGGGCATAAACACCTCAAAAAACTCTAGGGAACACTTCTGAATATCGATATATCGTATCCAGAACGATCAATATGGATGATGTTTTTCAAGAAATGAACACCTGCATCAATTTCTCACCAAATTATGTGCCGCAACAGATATCAGTTTTTTTTATAAAAAACTAAAAATGCAGCAGATGCCACGCTGCTTCATACATTTACATTTACATTTCATGTATTCAGTGTTTGAAATCAGTTAGTTGGCACTTTGTTTCTATTGTAAGCACAAATAAAAGATTCAAGTTTTGTGATTCGACCATGGAAAGACGACATTTGACTAGAGAAGAGATGTTACGAGCCCTTGGCATGCTCCAAGCTGGGAGCTCACAACGGGAAGTATCCAGGCTTCTGGGAAGTAGCCCAAGTGTCATAAACCGTTTATGGTCGCATTTCAATAAAACCGATTTTTGGTTTTACAAGCCAGAAGACATCGTACTACCTCAGCATCTCAATGAGCTCAAGAGCTATCACGAGTTCATAATGTACAAATTTCCGATCAAACTGTGAGAAATCGACTGCACGAAGGTCAACTCCACTCCAGACGTGATTTAAGAGTTCCACAACTGACCCATGGAAATCGCGCTGCTCGTTTAGCTTGGTGCCAAGAACACGTAAACTGGGATCAAGAGAGGTGAGCCACAGTTCTCTTCAGTGATGAATCTAGATTTAGTTATTATCCCGATTCGGGAAGAATTCAAATATGAAGGGAACCTGGAAAGCAAAACCGTCTCCAGCATGCTCGAGAAGTTGTTAGACAGGGAGGCGGATCAGTGATGTTTTGGGGAGGTATACGCCTTGGTGGAAGAACTGACCTCGTTTTCATACAGAACAACCTCACGGGAAATTCTTACGCAAATAAGATAGTTTCACCTGTAGTGGTACCGTATCTCCAAACAATGGGTCAAAATCCACTCTTTCAACAAGATAATGCCCCTCCTCATCGTGCAAGAGTTGTCTTGAACGTTCCTGAAGAGAATGATATCGATCTTCTACCGTGGCCATCCTGCTCCCCAGATCTGAATCCCATCAAGCATGTGTGGGACACCCTAAAAAGAAATCTCCTGCGTCAAAACGTCTTCCATCATGAACAGGAGCTTCGATTAGCAGTTCAGGGGGCTTGGAATGACTTAGGCCAAAATGTAATAGACAATTTAATATTGAGCATGCCGCGACGATGCCAAAGTGTCATTAATAACAGAGGTGGACCTTCTGGGTACTGAAAAATATAAGTGCTTCCATATCCTTTCGAAAATATTTGGTCAGGATTTTTTTTACCAAATTTCGTCATTTTCAAATTTCAATTTTTGTTTATAATAGGTGCTTTGGAGAAGTCAATCATTATTTTGTTTTCTTGAGAATACATTATTACAATACATCCAAAACCGAAATATTTCTATAAATTCGAATCATCAAATTCATATTTTAAAGATATTGGTAAGTGTTCCCTAGACTTTTTCGAGGTGTTTATATTCATGGGAACTTTTCGTCATAAAATGGATTGAGAAATCACCTCGTTGAATTTTTCGCACTTATTCAACTACACCGTGTATATTGATGAGGATTCGATAAGCTGGAACAGGCAAAAAATATTATTACCAATCTTATTCAATTAATCTTACTGGAGGCCTACCATAAGTGAATAATCGAGGTTTACCGATGCTTTCGATTATCCACTTGTTATTCTGTTGAAGATATTTTGCAACCGGCAATTTTCAAAGAAGGTTATTCTCAAATGAACATGAATTTGTTATGTATAAAGTTTACTCGATATACAAATATCAAAAATGTATCAAATGCTCTACAACATGCAGGGTATACTAAAGTAATAATATAAAAGATAAACAGAACACTGCTAACAAATTAATTGAAAATGTAGAAAAAACCACAAACTAAATTGCATTTTAACCTAATCTCACCTCGAAAAAGTAGCCTAATTAAAGATATTCCAAAAACTACGATGTCACTGATCGCAAATCATTAACTCCATCAACCTGAAGGCTAATTCCCATTGTCTCAGCATTAATAGAATCGGAAGGACTACGTATCATCCGCAGTTTCATTCTCCAACCCATCTATTGCCAAACAAATCCTAAAAAATAAAAAACTTACACATAAGAATCCTGCCTGGAAAAACAAATATAGGTGATGACAAATCTCCATAGCAATTATCCGAGCTCAACCAGCGGTAAACGAGATGTGAATCATAAATACGTTAACGGAACACTTAGCACACTAAATTCTTCTCTGTTCGAATGGTCCGATTTATATTTCAACGTGTAATCTTTGTCCTTCAAATATTAAGAACTCTTATCTTGTTTGAAGGACGACGAACCTACACTTATTCTTATAGCTGAATCATGGCTACCCCTAGTAGCGACAGTCTGGTGGCTATATGCCACGGGGGTGTCTGCATCTATGTCAAAAAAGAAATCTCGAGCGCCTTTCTCTATCTCGATTCACTACTGACAAACCTGGTATTGATATTTTGTTTGTTTGTTAGTTATTCCATTAACGTGCTGTTTTCGCCTTTCGGCCAGTGACACGCCGGGGAATTCTGTCACCTCACTAACCCGGGAATTTTGCCGAACCCCTCTCGTGTCGAGGAAAGGGATCTTTAATGTCCAACACATCTCTGTTAGACAGGACCGACGGCTTTACATCTCCTCCAAAAGATGGATACTCAAGCGATTCCCAGAATCCGAAAAATCACACCGACTTTGTGGGGAATGAACCCAGGTAACTCTGTGCAGGAGACAAGCATCATATCCCCTAAGCCACTGAGCCGGTTAATTTGATATATTCTGTGCATTACTTATCCTGGAGGGGTCTTGTCCAACTACAGGATGCATTTAAAGACCTTGTTCTTGCCTCAACGGCCTTCTGCAAGTGACTAACTGATTTCTCCGTCACCAAAGAAAAGTAAATCCGTCAACCTGCTTGATATTAAGTGGCTCATGAAAGCTGATAGAGTATGCCATTCTCTTTTGGCCCCTAATCTAACCCCTTTCATCCCACTCTATTCAGAAAGCAGGTCCGGTCTCTCCTAGATTTCATTCTAGTAAAGGCCCTCATTTATGATGTGTCACACCTTTCTCCATTTGGCAAGTCAGACCACATTGCTCCGTTATCAAGGCTTCAACTCACTTTTCCCAAGCTATGCAAAAGGGAGTGCAAAACAATTGAAACCGTAAATCACCAAATGCTAGAAAATGAGCTCATCGAAATCAGCTGGAACAGTCTACTATAGAGCTGTATTACCATACGATATGTGGTTCAAATTTGTCCAGACACTCCAAAGCCAGTGTGCAAAGATATAGTCGGACGATTATTTTGCCTATTGTCGGTACTCCAACTTGTTATCAATATCGAGACTCACCTCTTCCACGGATCGAAAACATTTTTTCAAGTATTTGAGTTCCAATCTTTATTCTAGAATCACCGTGCCCCTGGTCAAGAATGAACAAGGTCACCTGTGTACTACTTCACTTGCCACCGCAAATGTATTAGTACAACCAGATCCGTTCCTGCTTAGAGTGATATCCAATTTTCCACCAGTGACGTTGAAAAACATCTTAAACAACTTAAAACATCTTCCGCACCAGGTTACGATGGTTTTCTGTAGCAACCTTGAAGAACTTCGCTTGGTCACTGGCTGTACCTTCGTATCCCAAATCCATCTCATCCTATTATTTGATTTGTGCTGTGGTGACAATTTTCAAAAAAGGATACCGACATCTACAATCCAATGTCGATGTCGATGTGATTTCCTAAATTTTTCTCGAGCATTCCACCGTAACCCGTACAAGAGACTCTCACTTAAACTGAAACATCTGAGTTCAAGAGGCAACTCGTAGATGTGGATTAGGGAACCTTTGAGTGATCATACTTTTCGCGTCAAAGTTGGTGATGCTTTTTCCGTTCACAAACTAGTTAGCAGTAGTGTTCCCCAAGGCTGTGTTTCTTTATACACTGCCAATGTGTCCCGTTATTCAGCATGTTTTATGTTTGCTGACGATACCAAGATCTACAACAATCCCCTTACATGCGGTCACGTGTTTCAGAACGACCTCGACAGAATTGTGAACTGGTTGAACGAATGGCTCATGCCGCTGAACTTCGCTGAGTGAAGGGTCATCCATATGGGTAAAGTCAATCCTCGAAGGTAATACAAACTACTTACTGGGCAGTGCTCCGACCTGAAAGCAGGCATTCCGATTTAGGTATCATCTTTACTTACGATCTCTCTTGGTCTGATCATGTTCTACGCGCTGTTAACAAAGCGAAGAAGTTTCTTTAGTTGTTAAAAATATCATTTTCAGTGTGTGATCCGAGCACTTAGTAATCTCTACAAAATGTTTGTCCGACCTAATCTTGAACTTGGTGGTCCCGTATGGAGTTCCGCTTTTACACGCGACTCGGACCTTCTCGAAAGTATCCAACGCCGTGCCACCAGAATTCCGTACGGTTTCATCCATACCAACTATGAGGAGAGACTGATGGACATTTCAACTTTTGTCGAGAGCTTATTACATACCGAGCCCTCCACGGTCTGTTTGGTGTGAATCTAAGTTCACCTTTCCCCATGAATACTGATGCCCGTTATATATATATATATATATATATATATATATATATATATATATATATATATATATATATATATATATATATATATATATATATATATATATATACAACCGAATTTATATGGAATCACCCGATATTTTGAATATAACCTCCAGGAATTTGGAAATTTTGAAGGATTGTTAGAATTGATCCATTTTGAGATATTTCAATTGAAAAAAGAAATAAATTAAGGTTTATTTTAAGAAAGAAACAAATAAAAGAAAATTAGAGACTCTTTCCGCATACCGTGATACCCCCATTGTTGCCGCTATATCCCTCTGTGTCACCCCTTCTTCAACGAGAGCAATTATTCGACCCCTCTGCACATCTGACAATCCAACGTAGGGCATTTTCAATTATGATCATAGGCTCTTTTAAAATTTTGAAACTCACAGTTTCAAATATCAGTGACGACAGTTTGCTGCAATATTCCGAAGATGTGGTGATAATTCAACATTTCTTATGAAACTTTCCAGTTTTTGTACAACAGACTATATATATATATATATATATATATATATATATATATATATATATATATATATATATATATATATATATATATATATATATATATATATATATATATATATATATATATATATATATATATATATATATATATATATATATATATATATATATATATATATATATATATATATATATATATATATATATATATATATATATATATATTCATGCTATCAACCAATTTCATGAAAATATAAATCCACCACAAGGTAATTAATACCATTGCCAGGCAATGATTATAATCAAAACATATCCTGGAATAATTATATATTAGGATAACGTTAAATGTTATGAGAATATATCAATCTACCAGAATATATACATACTATAGCATCATCAGACAATGATATCAATGTACCAACGAGTAGTGTCAGAGGCTTTCTCCCTGGAAAAATCCAGTGTACGGACCTTAGTCAAGTAACACTGAATGTTACTCATTAACAGTTTCCTTTGTGTGAAGTGGTGAACGATCAAATAGAATACTGCTCTGAATATAAATATAACAAAATTGTCAGTTAATTATATTATATTTATACAAACAAATAAATAAAATATGAAATGAGATTCTGAGCAGTATAAACTAAAGAGAAAACCTATGACTCTACCTCATTATTTTTTTCGGAAAGAAACCTACGAAGAATATTACAAGATTTGATGACTGTTATCTTTTGTAACTGTCCAAACAAATTTTTCTTCAGACCCAAAATCTCAATACTTTTGTGAAGATTCCCAGGAATAACACCTGTTGTGGAAATAATAATCGGTAGAATAAGAATTTTTTTCATTTTCCACATTTTCTTAATCTCGTCGCCAAGCATCATATATTTAGAAATTTTTTCATTGTATTTATTTTGTATATTATGTGTCGGGTATAGCAATATCAATTATATATGTAATTTGATTCTTTTCATCAGTAAGAATGATATCTGGTCTATTGTGTTTTGCAGCTCTGTTGCAAAGAATTATTTTATCAAAATAAAGTTTATATTTGTCATTTTCACAAATAATCTCAGGTTCATATTTGTAAATTTTTTTCTTTTGGGAATAAGGTAATGTTTAATTCCTAGATTAAAATGAATAATATTAGCGACGGCATTATGTCTTTCTAAACAATCAGTTGAAGCATGGACTGAGCAAGATGATAATATATGAAAAACTGTTTCTGAAGAACAGAAACATCTACGGCAAGAATGATCTATATTTCGTTTGATGATGTGTTTTCTATAATTCCTCGTGAAAACAACCTGATCCTGGATCGCAATTGCCAAGCCTTCTGTTTCAGCAAACAATTCTCCAGAAACTAACCATTTATTCGATGCGATTTCATCAATATAATCATTTTTCAATTCTTTAGGGTGCTTTCCGTGTAATTCCTTCTGCATCCAACTTTCTCTTTTAGAATTATCATCAAATATATCAAAATCTACCTTTTGCATTGTCAAGTTCAGAGGTGTTAGATTATAATCTGAAGCAACAACAATATCATGTAATTTAGACGTTCTCTGTTTATCATGAAAATGGGAACGTAGATGAAAAATCTGTTTACTATGAAGATTATTCAAATCAGTTAATCCACGACCTCCAAGATGTCTAGGTAGTGTAACTCTCTGAACAGCTGACTTTGGGTGGTGCTTATGATATTCACAAAGCATTTTCCTCGTTTGACATTGTAATTCATTTAGATCAGTTTCAGACCATTTAATAATTCCAAAAGAAGATGTAAGAATAGGAACTGCATAGGAGTCGATAGCTCTGAAAAGGTTTTTACTAGTTAAAAGACTCTGGATGATAATTCTAAGTCTTTTGTAATATGAACTTCTAATATTTTCTTTAGTGCTGCTCTGGTTAATTGTCTTCTCTTGACAAAATCCAAGATATTTATATGTATCTCCTTGATGCATTGGCTCGATTTCGATATTGGAAATCTTTATATAATCAGAGGTGATCTTTGCTTTTTCAATAGAAAGATTTTTACATTTTGGAAGCCCAAATTACATATGAATATCATTGGAATAGTTGAAAGTAATCTCAAGTAGACTTTTTAATGAGATCTGGTTCCGGCATATAATTTAATATCATCTAAATAAATTCAGTGACTTAATTTGAATACAGTTGATAGACTCTTTATTTTGAAGCCGAAACTAGTAGCATTCAATTCATGAGATAGTGGATTAAGGCAAAGACAAAACCAAAGAACACTTAAAGAATCACCTTGAAAAATGCCTCTTTTGATTGGAATTACTTCGGATTTTAACGATTGTTTTGAAATATTTAAATGAAGATTGGTTCTCCAATTTTCATTACAAATTCAAGAAAAAGGCGAAGTGTCTTATCAATTTTATAAATTTCAAAAATTTCTTGAAGCTATGAATGTGGAGAACTATCAAAAGCCTTCAGGTAATCAATGAAGGCTGTATGAATATTTCTCATCTTAAATTAAGCTTGATTCAAAGCAACAGAATCAATTACAAGTTGCTCTTTAGTACCAAGGTGTTTTTTCTACATCCTTTTGTTGTTCGGAAAGAATATTATAATTCTCCAAATGTGCATAAATTTTTGGGTAATACATGCAGTTAGAATTTTATATATTGTTGGAAGGCAAGTAATTGGTCTATATTAAGACGGATCAATAGTATTAGCACTTTTCGGTTTTAAATAAGTAATTCCTTGTGTGAAAAATAAAGGAGTAGCTGAGGGGTTCTTTATTATAAATGAAAAATATTCAGCCAATTTTTCATGAACGCGAGAGAAATTCTTGAACCAAAAGTTATGAATACCATCAACACTTGGAGATTTCCAATTTTTTGTGTGTTTAATAACTGATGTTATATCTTCGTTTGAAAATTTTTCAAATTGCATGCATTCTTTTTTAGAAAATCGAGACCTTTCATTTAAAATCCAACTTGCATTGGAATTGTGTTGCCTTGGCACTGCCCAAAAGTTAGAATATCAATTTTAGGAACTCCATTTCAAGAAATATTTTCATTTGAACCTGAGATAACTTTGTAAAAATGTTTTCCATTATTTTTGAATAGTTTGTTTTATATATATATATATATATATATATATATATATATATATATATATATATATATATATATATATTTCTTTGAACGGTTACAGAAGACAACAGTCATCAAATCTTTTAATATTCTTCGTAGGTTTCTTTCCGAAAGAAATAATGAGGTAGAGCCATAGATTTTCTCTTTAGTTTATATTGCTCAGAAATGTTAAATATCATTTAATAATAATAATATATAATATCATTTTTTCTGTGAAACTTGAGTCTAGTGTTTTTCCTCTAATTGTTCAATTTTTAAAGAACATAACTTAATTTGTGGTTCAAAAACTGAACTTCATTCCATATGGAGTTTGGAAATTGGAAAGAATTTTCATAATAACTGAGTATTAAGTAAAGTAAGCCAAGTGAAATGAATGGCAAGAAAAATTTAAAAGTGAGATAAAAAGAATGATAATATCCTCACGATTTAGCTACGAAGTGTGAGAATGGGAAAGTTTATTCAAGATGAATATATTCCCGAATACCAGAAAAAACTGTGTTCAACCGCTTAATCTGAAATGTAAGATCAATCAAACCAACGCTGCATTATGCAAATTTACATTTTCATTATTCTCCAGTTATTTGAATATTGCCTCATGAGTTGCAAGAAGCATATATTTCATATTCATAGCATAAATTAGAATATAATCATTTCTAATCGATGTGTATCATTAATACTGGCTGAATACTGTAATCTGATAATTAAGAGTAGAAGATTGAGTAAACTCGCTAACGCCTTAATCGAGTGAATACAAAAAAATTCAGATGTCAAAATGATTTGTAAAATTGAGAAAATATAGCTGGGGGCTTACGCCTACTGCACGGATAATTAGTTTAAATTGACATCGATTAAGTATTGATGGAGATAATATTTATTTCTCAATTGATAAAAGTTATAACAATATCTTCAAAAATGGAAATCAAAATCAGTTTGACTTGATATTTCCTTATGGTTAACGTATGGTAATTTTAGGCCGTTGACTTACCGAGCAACATCTTCAAGCAGTTGTGACAAAATTGGGTATCGAAGAGAGTATTTCTGCTCTATACATCTTGCTAATTGAGATCTTTCACCTGAAAAACCTTAAGCATAGGATCTAAAGTAATATTGTTTTTTCTGCCACTGTTTCTCAGTTTCACCAAAATTTTTGCAACCCATAATCTTTCTAGCTAGCTGAGTATCCTGGCTTCGTCAATATTCAGAGAGGGACCTCAACAACTACCATTTCATCAGATCAGATTCAATAGCTTCCAAAATTTGAGAAAAAAATCATATTTGGGACGGTCCTCCAAAAGATCAACAACTGATTCCAAATACCAGCACAGTTTCTCATCAGATCGTTCGCACGACCATTGAAATTCTGCTCAATAATATAAACCTTAGTTTTCTCTGGACTTTCGACGATATACCCTACAAGCGTTTACTGCGAAAGATTCATTGCTTAAAGGGGTTCTTCTGCGGAAGAAGTTTCTATGTATGTGTTGGAAACACTCCCTCATCTTTTCGACCAGTTTATAACGGTGTTCCCTAGGGTTCTGTATGAGGGCTTCCTCTATTTCTATTCTTCACATCCAGCCTGATTGCGAATGTTCTTTGTTCGCTGACGAAACCAAAATTTCGGAAATATTTTCACCGAGGATCCTAATATTTTGACTGAGTGGTACGATGAATTGCTGCTCCCTTTGAATGAGACCAAGTGACATGTCTTCCATAAAGGAAACAAACTCTCCATAATTCCTATCAAATCACAATATTATAGAAATGGAAAACTACCTTTCTGACCTGGGTATTATTATTAGGAGGTCTTGTTTTAGAAACAACTTCAACATCGTCAATAGAGCAGATCGTCTCACGATTCTTCTGCAGAAATCAGAATAATATGTCACTCTTCTATATTCGCCTTATACAGGAGTTTGGGGGCTCAGTGTGATGTTCTACGTTCATCAAGAATTTTGCATAGGGCTTAGCCTCGGGAACCATTTTTGTATCAGTTCATTCCAGATATACTGACATACTTCAGTTATTCAAGTTGCCAACATTTATAGAACATCGAAATCAATCAACCCTTAAAACTACTTACAGACGCATAGGGTTTCCTCCGCTAATATTTTTTGTCCTTAGTGAACTTTTGACAAATCTAATTGCCTTTTGGTTACTCGAGGGTATAGGAATCTTCACTCTCATTAGCTAGTAATAATGATAATAATGATGAAGTCAATATTGAACTTGGGGAACCTAGTCAAAGCAATTAATACCTACGCTATTCTAGTCTTGGTTAACTCAGTAAGAATAATCAAAAGGACTGAGACAATCCTGAAAGATATTCAAAGACAGATCTGAACGATGCTGACAAAATACAATAATCACCACCCCAAATCATCCACGATAAGAACAACTTTGAAGCGAAAGGAAAGCGGATGTGGATGTTGTCAACCTGCACACCTAGTGAACAAGAATCTCGGACAATTATTCTTTGAGGAAGACCTGATCTTCACACGATGGTAAAGTAGGTTAATTGGAGATTTTCATTTTTGAATCTTTCCACCAGCGTCGACTTGCTGGACCTACCGTTTCCATCATAAAATGAAAAACAAAAGCAATGGTCAAAAAAGGAAATGCATGAACCATATCACTATGAGATTAATCGGTCACACATCGACAAATAAGTTTCCAGCAAATGGTCGATGAAAGGTTAACTGACCATTCAAGACCAAGTCATCCCTACAAATAACTGAAAAAAGTTAATGAACAAGGACGGAAGATTACGAACAGGTAATTGCAGAAAACGCCCCCTTTTATCTGGAAGAATTTTAGCAAAGGATCTCACTCTGAAGTCATACCCATTTCCCCTATACTGTCTCTCAGTTTCACTAAAAGTTTTTTGGCCCATATTCTCTCTTCCTGATAGATGAGTGTGCTGGTTATTCCAATTTTCACGAGAGTGGACTTGAACAACTATCGTTTCATGAGCTCAGCTCGAATAGCTTTTAAAATTTACGAAAATCTCATATATGAGACGGTTCAAGTCATGGGTGCTCGACAGTGGAATACCGCTCAATATTATCTATCACAATTTTTCCAAGACTCTCGACCGTATGCTATACAAGCACTTGCTATGAAAGCTGCAGTTCTTGTACATTAGCTGTAGCCTTTTAATTTAGATCGAAACGCTCTTTTGTGGAAGAAGTTTCCATGGATGTATTTGAAACTTTCTGTTTTCCTCACGATCAGTTCATAGTGATGTTCACTGGGGTTCTGTATTGGGACTCCCTTTATTTTTGTTTCACACATCTAACCTGCGCTGAGTGATACCCAGTGTTCTTCAATCGCCGACGACACCAAAATCTTCGGATACCCTTTCACTCAGGATCACAATCTTTTGACCAAGTGGTACGACGAATTGCTGCTCCCTTTGAATAGATTCAAGAGCCGGGTGCTCTTCATGAAAAATAAATGCCCCACAATTTCTACCAAATCGAAGGTGCTATTAAAGAAACAGTCTTCTACTTCCGGACTTAAGTATTTATTGTTAAAGTCGTCTCATTTTAGTCTGGATACATCTTTAATATCGTTGCTAGAGTGAAGCGTCCAATGGTCTCTCTCCAAAAATCTTTGCCAGAATGTTATGTAACATTTTATATCACACTCTGCAAAACTTATGTTGGCCTTTTATTGGAGTTTGGAGAGTATGCTGTCTTTCGTTCATCAACTATATCCTAATTTTGAAAAAAGTTCAGCCTATAGATATGCTGACAGACTTCAGTTAATAGTGTTGCAAACATTTATGAAACGTCGAATCCTAGGAAGTCTTTCAACTATTTGAATGATATGTTATGTAGAAACGTCGAATACTATACGAAATCAACTATGATCTAAAGCTGTTGGGTTCCAATCTCAAACTGAATGAGGAAAAGTTTAGGCATTCCAACGCCAGCGTTTTTTTTCCAAGACTGAACCTCCTACCAAATTCTGTGGTTGTAATGATAACATTAACTACGTAAGTGAATCTTTGACAAATTTAATCACCTTCCAGTTTTTTGAGTATATAGGAATGTTAACTCTCATTTGTGTATAATAATAATGATAATAATGAAGTCAATTGTGAAACAGGCACACGTAGGGCATCGGAATGTTCATTCAGCTTTTCTCGATTATCTGAAGGCATTCGATAGTACCGCCCATTCTTGGCTTGTTGAAGTATTGCAGATATACCAAATTCACCCAGCCCTAGTAGAGTTCTTGAAGACAACAATGACACACTGGCGCACGTCTCTGCAGGTCAACATGAACAATAAATCAATTAAAACCGATGAGATACCCATACGTCGTGGAATTTTTCAAGGAGACTCTTTGAGTCCACTATGGTTCTGTTTAACAATGAACCCATTATCCTCAATGCTCAATAGAACAGGATACGAATTTAGGATAAAAGCAGAAAGGAATTATCATACAATCTCCCACCTGCTGTATATGGATGACATCAAATTATATGCTTCGAACAAGAAGCAATTGGATGATTTGCTGAAAACTGTCAGTGAGTTCTCGGCAGATGTTCATATGAAATTTGGGATTGAAAAATGTAAGACCCTGAACATTCAAAGAGGGAAAGTCATAGATGGTGAAACACAACTTCCAAACGGTGATATTATACAGTGCATGAGAGATGGCGAAACATACAACTATCTGGGATACCAACAAGCCAGATTGCTAGACCAAAAACAATCAAAGGAGAAGATTCGTTCAGAATACAGTCAGCGCCTGAAGTCTGTGCTGAAATCGATGTTGAACTCGGGGAATCTAGTCAAGGCAATTAACACCTACGCCATTCCAGTGTTGCTTTACTCATTTGGAATAATCAGATGGACTAAGACAGAACGGGATGATATTCAAAGGCAGACCCGAACGATGCTGACAAAGTACAACAATCATCATCCAAAATCGTCTGTGATACGAACAACTTTGAAGCGGAAAGAAGGAGGACGCGGATTAATAGATGTTGTCAATTTACACACCGAACAGATGAGAAATCTAAGAGAATTCTTCTCTGCAAAAGCTTTCACTTCTGACCTCCATAGAGTGGTATCGTTGGCTGATAGGGGATATACACCACTAAATCTTGCTACCAGAGATGATCTGCTGAATCTACCGTTCCTATCAGATACTGAAAGACAAAAGCAATGGTCAAGAAAGGAATTGCATGGACGACATCACCATGAGATTAATCAACCACACATCGACAAAGAAGCCTCCAACAAATGGTTGATGAAAGGAGAATTATTCTCAGAAACAGAGGAATTCCCTATGGCCATCCAAGACCAAGTGATCGCTACAAACAATTACAAAAAATTTATAATGAAGGACGGAACATTACAAACAGATAAGTGCAGGAAATGCCATATAAGATCGGAGAGATCGGATACGAACAACTGGCCAATACGGAGTATCTCCACAGGCATAATCAACATTATCCACCAGAAACTTGCACACAAGTACGGACTTCTGAACACCTTCCAGCCATATTACAAGTATCAGCCGGCGCCCGTATTGGAAAATGATTCTATCAGATTATACTACGATAGACCTGTTATCACTGACAGAATGGTGACGAATAATAGGCCGGACATAGTGGTGTATGATAAGAGAGCCAGAACAGCAATGCTGGTGGATGTCGCCATACCGAATAATAACAACGTGCTGAATGAGTTTCAGAAGAAAAAGTCCAAATGCACAGACCTTGCTATTGAGATCAAGCAGATGTGCCACCTCGATAAAATAGATATTGTTCCTGTCATCGTATCCTCGACTGGTTTAATACCCAAAACTTTGCATGATAGCCTTAAGAAATTAGAATTGCATAGGAATACCTATATATAAATGCAAAAAGCTGTAATTCTTAATACATGTAGGATAGTTAGGAAATTTATGTCAAGTATATTGTAATCGAGCCTATTCCCTTTGATTGCTAAATCTGGGAAAGGTAAATTATATCCAGCTGAAAGCTGAGATAGTGCATAAGTCAATTGTGAACTCGGGGAATCTAGTCAAAGTGGTTGGTTCACTCATTTGGAATAATCAAATGGACTAAGACAGACCTGAAAGATATTAAAAGGGAGTCCCCAACGATGCTAATAGAATACAACAATTACCACCCGAAATAGTCTGTGGAGCGCACCTAACAGAACGAAAATCTCGAAGAATTATTTTTTTCAGAAAGCTAGCTTTTCTGATTTTCACAGAGTAAAATCGTTGGTAGATTGCAGATGTATACAGGCTGATGTTTCTTCAAGGTCATGCTGCATTTAACCCTATGATAATCAATAGTGAACTGCACCACAGGCCTTTTCAGAAATATTTATTATGAAACCTCTCAATTTTTAACTTTTTTGTCTTCAATAAAGAAGGCTGGCGTTTGATTGAACTGAAGTCGATAATCAGTAAAACCAACGAGAAATCAGAGCTGTCGTCATTGTTTGTTTGTTTTTCCTTTTACGTGCTCTATTTCTGCCTTTCGGCTGATTACACGCCAAGGAATTCTGTCACCTCACTAACCCGGGAATTTTGCCGAACCCCTCTCGTGTTGAGAGAAGGGATCTTTGATGTCCAACACATCTCTGTTAGACAGGACCGACAGCTTTACATCTCCTCCGAAAGATGGACACTCAAGCGATTCCCAGAATCCGAAGAATCGCTCCGACTTTGTGGGGATTGAACCCAGGTTACTCTGCGTAGGAGACGAGCATCATATCTCATACGCCACCGAGCCGGCTGACTGTCGTCATTATTTTCACGGAAACTTTGAGATTAGCCTTTTGAAGCAGTTTTTTCGTCAATTTGAGTTTGAATATCCAGAGTGTTTATTTTAATAGTGGAAATTCAGATGACTGTTACTCTATGACCCATCAAACTACGGGTATCTTTGAGTAAAACCTAAATTTTGCTAGTGTCCTCAGTGATATACAAGAACCTTGTCAAAATTGAAGTTGATATTAGTCAGCAATACATAGTTTTGGGTACTCTGATAACTTAGAAAGGAGTACACCTTTCAATAAGTGGCTGATATTCGTTTAGTCTATGGCCTATCAATCATTTCTTAATAGAAATTTTTCGTTTCCATTGACCGTTCGTTAGGTGGAACCGGACATTTTCGGCGGCCAAGGAAAATTCTGGACCAGATCGATTTATCAGGACCGATTAATGTAAAGATAAAGTGGATAAAGTTGAAAATTATCCAAAAATCAGCACTCGAGGGCTATCTCTACAGGTATAACATCCTACTGTTTGGAGATTTTTGCATGAGCAACTGTACCCAGGCTCGAATTTTGTCAATGGCTACTACAAAATGCTGAATTTTGTAGGAATATTTTGTATATAGACTGGAGTGTTATAAGCGAGATTATTGATGATTTCTGTGGACTGTGTATAAAAACTCATAGGAGAAACTGATACGCTAAATTGTATCATTCAGTTATGAGTGCAGAACGAAAAAAAATATATAAAATTTACGAGAGATTGAAAGAAACGAATGTAACGAGATAGTTCAATTATTGTCTTGACTTACTTATAGAGGAGACCCAGGATGCGAACAGCTATGCATTCAAACTCAGTTCACAATCACTATAGGGCACTAGGTTTTATGCACTGTAGTTCAGGCCTGGAAAATGTCTTAGTTTGGGTTTTAATGATTTATAAGGTAAATGTATTTCAATAGTCTTTTATGTCACAAAAGACAAACTTGATTTCACATGGAAGTGAAAACAAGGTTTTTTGGCACAACTGCAATTCATATAAGCGAATCTTATATTTCGAGCGGCACTATACTGTCTACAGTGTGTTCCAACGAAAATTTGACCCCCCCTATAACTCCGAAATGAGTAACATTAGCGAAAAACACCAAGACACATCGATTTTTGTTTCGAGGGGGAGCATTTTTCGAAATAATTCGAAACTTGTCAGATCAACCCCCTACCCCCAGCAACCCTAATTTCGAAATTCATCATAGGGAATAAGGGTCGAGTGGCACCTTACTGTAAAGGTCTGTCAATTCTCCATTCTGATTTGTCATTTTTAGAATTTTAAATTAACATACAGGGTGTCCCAACCGAGGGTAAAGTTGAATTCCTGCAAATCCCAAATACTAAATGAAATCGATTTATTTTGGCATAATGCAAGCGCAGGTTTATGCTCGGTCTAGAAAAACGACCTACACTTGTGAATTTGGAGTTGGTGCAATCAACCCCCTATTTCCAGCATTCCCAACTCAAAAATCATTCGATCGAAAATAGGTCAAGTGGCACCTCGTTGGAAAGGTATTTCAATTTTCTCTTCGAATTTGGTATTTTCGAAATTCAGAATCAGCATACAGGGTGTCCCGGAGCAGGAACACTGAAAACCCAAATAACTTTTTGAAAGTGGTTCATTTCGGTATAATACGAGAACATGTTTATGTTTGATTCGAGAATAAGACTCTCTTGCGTGAATATGGAATTTTTGCAATCAATCTCTTCCATTCAGCATCCCCAACTCAAAAAATCATACAAGTGATTACAGGTTGAGTGGCAAAGTTCCAGAAAGATTTTTCTATTTTCTGAATCACTGAGGCATTGGTTTCAGTTTGGCAATCGAGGTTTTCTGGCGTGAGGATCAGGATGAGGGGATGATGGAGAAACTGATTGGATGCTCATCTAAACAGGAAAACGAGATTTATTGAACTTGTATTCAATTGAAAACGAAAAACTAACTTGATTATTACAACAATTGTTCAAAAGAAACACCTCCGCCGACCTCCATACAGTTATACAGACGATTTTCGAACTCTCTTCTCACATTAGCGAAAACTTCAGGAGTCAAAAGTCGGCATTCTGTGATAATCCTCATCCGCAGCTCCTCCAGGTTTTCTGGTCTTGTGGCATAAACTTTAGATTTTAGATGGCCCCACAAAAAAAAATCTAGGGGATTTAAATCTGGTGACCTGGCTGGCCACTCAACAGGTCCTCTTCTACCAATCCACCTTCCTGGGAAATTTTCGTCTAAATATTGGCGCTCCCGAGCATCATAATGCGGAGGAGCACCGTCTTGTTGAAAACGCATTTAGTCCTCAGAAAGAGTTGGATCGTTCTGTAAAATTTCTGTCAATCTAGGATGTATGTGTTCCCAAGACACCCAGCAACCCTAACTTTGAAATTCATCATAGGGAATAAGGGTCGAGTGGCACCTTACTGAAAAGGTCTGTCAATTCTCCACCTTGATTTGTCATTTTAGAATTTTAAATTAACATACAGGGTGTCCCAACCAAGGGTGAAGTTGAATTCTGGAAATCCCAAATACTAAATGAAATAGATTTATTTTGGCATAATGCAAGCGCAGGTTTATGCTCGGTCTAGAAAAACGACCTACACTTGTGAATTTGGAGTTGGTGCAATCAACCCCTATTTCCAGCATCCCCAACTCAAAAATCATTCGATCGATAATAGGTCAAGTGGCACCTCGTTGGAAAGGTACTGCAATTTTCTCTTCGAATTTGGTATTTTCGAAATTCAGAATCATCATACAGGGTGTCCCGAAGCAGGAACATTGAAAATCCAAATGACTTTTGAAACTGGTTCATTTCGGTATACGAGAACATGTTTGATCCGAGAATAGGACTTTCTTGTGTGGTTATAGAATTTTTGCAATCAACCCCTTCCATTCAGCATCCCCAACTTGAAAATCATACAAATAATTCAAGTGGCATATCTTCAGAAAGGTTTTTGAATTCCAGAATGATTAAAGCATTTCATTCAGTTCGGCTCTCCATACAGGATATCGCTTTCGAAAAATTCAATATCGTCATTTGAAATTATCAACTAAAATTAATTCGAAACTGTTAAAAGTATTGGGGTACGATGTGTTGAGCATCAATTACGAAGAAATAAAGCTGATTTCTGCATTGAAAATGTTCACATTTTTTTCATTTCCATCTGGCCTGCAGTCATCTGTTATTTCTCATTTTTGCAATGAAATATTATTATTATTCAGATCAGTTCCTCATAATTGTTGTTGTTCGTCAGTTGAAATTAATCTGAAAATGGTTTATTCCACTGAGGAAAGGGTCGAAATTGTATCGACGTATTTTCGAAATAACAGTTGTGCCAAAGAAACGGCAAGGATATTCGATAGGAACCATCCTGAAAGAGAAAGGAGTCAGTCACCAGTACGTTAAATATTTGGTTGACAAATTCCTAGCTACGGGTTCGGTGGCAAACAAAAACATGAAGTGGCATGTCCTGTCAGAAATGAGGCAACGGAAGTGGCAGTAGTGGGTCATCTACAAATGGAGAATACTACTTCGATCAGAAAACTATCTCGTCTGACTGGTGTATCAGCTACAACTGTCCATAGAATCGTGAAACATCACAAATTTCACCCTACAAGGTAAAATTAGTGCATGAAATAAACGAAGATGATCCAGATCGTCGTTTACAGTTTTGTGAAAATCTAAGTGAAAACCTAAACGCTAATCCAAATTTTCTGAATAACATCTGTTTTTCTGATGAAAGCACCTTTATGCTCAGTGGTGAAGTGAATAGACATAATTGTCGATATTGGGACACACAGAATCCTCATTGGTTTAGAGAGGCCCACACGCAAAGGCCTCAGAAGTTGAACGTTTGGGCAGGAATTTTGGCAATCATCTAGTTGGGCCTTTCTTTATTGAGGGTAATCTGAATGGAAATGGCTACCTACAGTTGTTAGAGGAACACATACATCCTAGATTGACAGAAATTTTACAGAACGATCCAACTCTTTCTGAGGACTAAATGCGTTTTCAACAAGACGGTGCTCCTCCGCATTATGATGCTCAGGTGCGCCAATATTTAGACGAAGATTTCCCAGGAAGGTGGATTGGTAGAAGAGGACCTGTTGAGTGGCCAGCCAGGTCACCAGATTTAAATCCCTAGATTTTTTTTGTGGGGCCATCTAAAATCTAAAGTTTATGCCACAAGACCAGAAAACCTGGAGGAGCTGCGGATGAGGATTATCACAGAATGCCGACTTTTGACTCCTGAAGTTTTCGCTAATGTGAGAAGAGAGTTCGAAAATCGTCTGTATAACTGTATGGAGGTCGGCGGAGGTCATTTTGAACAATTGTTGTAATAATCAAGTTAGTTTTTGTTTTCAATTGAATACAAGTTCAATAAATCTCGTTTTCCTGTTTAGATGAGCATCCAATCAGTTTCTCCATCATCCCTCATCCTGATCCTCACGCCAGAAAACCTCGATTGCCAAACTGAAACCAATGCCTCAGTGATTCAGAAAATAGAAAAATCTTTCTGGAACTTTGCCACTCAACCTGTAATCACTTGTATGATTTTTGAGTTGGGGATGTTGAATGGAAGAGATTGATTGCAAAATTCCATATTCACGCAAGAGAGTCTTATTCTCGAATCAAACATAAACATGTTCTCGTATTATACCGAAATGAACCAGTTTCAAAAGTTATTTGGGTTTGCAGTGTTCCTGCTCCGGGACACCCTGTATGCTGATTCTGAATTTCGAAAATACCAAATTCGAAGAGGAAATTGAAATACCTTTCCAACGAGGTGCCACTTGACCTATTTTCGATCGAATGATTTTTGAGTTGGGGATGCTGGAAATAGGGGTTGATTGCACCAACTCCAAATACACAAGTGTAGGTCGTTTTTCTAGACCGAGCATAAACCTGCGCTTGCATTATGCCAAAATAAATCGATTTCATTTAGTATTTGGGATTTGCAGGAATTCAACTTTACCCTCGGTTGGGACACCCTGTATGTTAATTTGAAATTTAAAAATGACAAATCAGAATGGAGAATTGACAGACCTTTACAGTAAGGTGCCACTCGACCCTTATTCCCTATGATGAATTTCGAAATTAGGGTTGCTGGGGGTAGGGGGTTGATCTGACAAGTTTCGAATTATTTCGAAAAATGCTCCCCCTCGAAACAAAAATCGACGTGTCTTGGTGTTTTTCGCTAATGTTACTCATTTCGGAGTTATAGGGGGGGTCAAATTTTCGTTGGAACACACTGTATAGTACTCTCTGTGGCAGACTGGTTGGCGCACTACCCTGAGGCACGATTTCCATTCACAGATGTGCGGGAAATTGAAAACCGATAAAGAGCACTAAGACAATATGTATTTGAATTTTAATTTAATGAAACGAATTTTGAATGCCGCGAAATCGGGAGAAAAAGTTCTCTCGCTTAGCTTCCAGTCTCATGAAAGCAAACACAACGAAAAAATGTACATTAAAAACTGAGTTGGTTTGTACGCAGTATCAAAGTTAAATGTGAAAAAAAAATTAAAAATCTTAAACATAAAATTGAAGACGAAACATAGACTAACAGGTTCTGAGCGAGAGAGTATAATGAATTTCCTCAAGGATCATGTGTGGGTTGAAGAAAATCCTCAGGAGACAATTGGGCATAGCCACCAAGAAAAGTCTTCTATCAATGTTTGGGTCGGTTGGAAAGATGGCAGCTTGTTGTGGCTAGTAATTTTACCTATCAGATTGAATTCTCTAGCATACCTTGAGTTCCTGCAGAACACTGTTTGATTTTTTCGATGATGTGCCTCGTGCGAATAGAAGAAGAATGTTGTTTATGCAATATGATGCTCCTCTGCATTTTTGACCATTAGGGAGGAATCATTTGAATCAAGGATATCCCAATAGATGGATCCTGTATGGTGCTATCATACAGGAATTGCATGCTCGCGTTTGGAATGGATGTGAGAGATTACGAAATATGCCAGGCAATTTCGATCGGGTGGTCGACTGGTGGTAATTTCGAACACAAACTTTAGTTCATCAGTTTAAAAGAGAAGGATTTATCGTTTATTGTTTCTATTTTTGTTAAATACCGAATATCATCATCTATGAGTTTTTTCATTTCATCATACGCCATACGTAGTTTCTTTCAACAAACACTTTTCTAAAATGAGAATGTGCTCAGGTTTCATCGGAGTGTTTTAATTTCCAATAAATAAAACGAACACTCGGTATATTCCTACTCAAAATGAGATGAAAACTTCTACCAGAGACTATGTTCCCAGTTTTGGTGAGAAATTATGAAAATAGTTTCGTTCCCACCATTGAATATCGAATTATCGACCCTCCCTGCAGTGTTTCAAAGAAACACGTGCCTTCTCACGCAAATCCTTTTTTCTCGAAAACGGTGGCGAGAAACGACAAAACTATCTCGAGAACGGACTTGTGGAAGTATGTACATATATCTCATGTTTTCTGATGAGGAATTTCTTGTATAAATTAATGATTATATACCTGAAGCGCTCTGTACATTATAGTCTTGCACTTTAACAATGCTTTACTTCGGAAATATTCTCCGTTTTTACATATCTGATCAGATTCAGTCATTGTTTCTGACATTTTTGTAACAGCACTGGATGGAATGATTATGTCAATGGAATAAATAATTTGTCAAAGATTGAATCTTATAGGAGTTGTATACGTGAAACATATGTCCTTCCAATTGGAACACTCAACATTTCGAAACCTTTACCCAACTGCACGAAATATGTTACTCCGTTCTTGAGAAGAAAGATTAATCACCAATTGAAATTCAGTGAAAGTAACCAGTAATAAATGAATATACTCCAGGAATTTGTCGAGTCAATTTTCCTCATAAAAACTTATATATAGAAACTAGATGAAGTAATAAACAATGGCAAGAATGACCTCAAGCAATCATATATATCCCCTCGAGTCCAAACATAAAACTTTATCTTATACATCTATAATCATTTTCTTCACACTTCATCTGATCGGTTATATAGTTTCATTACAAAACGTACCGTAAGTTAATTGAACGTGATATTGTCAGGGAACAGACGTACGGTCAATTCCGTCATTCATCATTGAGATTTTGCTACCTACATCTAAGAAAAATCAGAATTGCGGAGTATTACAGATTTAGATTTACGGTAAAGCACGAAGCAAACGTAGATGCTTGCTAAATAAGAGCGAGCTAGTGAAAGTAAAACGAATATGTGTCTATTGTATAATACTGCACCACGCCCGCTCTAGAATGCGAGTATTAGAGCAAATCACAGAGACGGAATGAGTTAATAATTATTATTGAATTACATACATGAAAAGAACCAACTTCCCCAAATAAGTTCATCTATACGGTCGATGTTGCTATTTTTTCGATAACTTCGAAACCATTGAACACGTTTTGGCTATCGAACTAGATATTTTGAAAAAGTTCTGCAGAGAGGTTCATCTACGCCTTCGAGAACAGAAACCATTTTTTCATCTGAATAACCACTTCTTCACCCGACGGAAATCAGAGAACTGTACTCCTCAGGGATCCGTGTTGAGCACAATCATCTTTCTCATAGCAATTATTGACATACTTTAAGAGATTAATACGCCAATCGAAGCAATCCTCCACGTCGATAATTATCCACCACATCTATAAACATCAAAACAGCATCATCGTTACTTCAGACTGCACTAATAAAACTAGACGAATGGTTGAGAAACACCGGCTTTTTGTTTTCACCAGAAAAATCACATTGTCTTCTGTTTATCAAAAAACATTCGAACGATAAGGTAAACCTCACTCTCAATCGGAAACCCCTCAAGGAAAATGACAGTGCAAATTTCTTAGCTATTATTTTTGATAGTCAGCTTACATGGCAGAAGCACATTGATACAATTCCCGAATCATGTCAATCTGTTTTAAATATCCTAAGAGTTATCTGTAACGTCTCGTAAGATGCCAATTGAAATCAACTCCAGCACTGATAAATATACAGAATTAATTTGAAGTAAAATCGACTATGGATCTATTTACCACAACACCGCTCATTGGAGTGTACTATAAAAATTAGACATAGTACAATATACAGTTATGCGTCGCGCGTATTGTATCTGGAGCCTATCGTATTAGCTCAATCCAGAGTCTCATAGTCCTGCTGAAAGAACTCCGTCGAGAAACACCGGCTTTTTGTTTTCATCAGAAAAATCACATTGTGTTCTGTTTATCGAAAAACATTCAAACGATAAGCTAAACCTCACTCTTGATCGAAAACCCCTCAAGGAAAATGACACTGCAAATTTCTTGCTATTATTTTTGATAGTCAGCTAACATGGCAGAAACACATTGATAAAATTCTCGAATCACGTCAATCTGTTTTGAATATCCTAAGAGTTATCTCTACTGTCACGTTAGGTGCCAATTGAAATAAACTCCAGCACTAATAAATACACAGAGTTAATTCGAAGTAAACTCGACTATGGATCCATTTTGTACAACTCCGCCATTTAAGTATATTATAAAAATTAGACATAGTACAATATACAGTTATGCGTAGTGCGTATTGTATCAGGAGCCTATCGTTCTAGCTCAAGTCAGAGTTTCAAAGTCCTGCTCAAAGAACTCCGTCGAGAATATTTATCGTTGTGTTATGCATCTAGAATTCAAATCTCAACCACTCAACCGTCTCTTCTTCATATTCAATTTTCAGGAACTGCAAAACCCGTGAACTTTAATAGATTCAATTTTCAGAACCAATTTTGATTTTAAACAATTTGAATCCTCACTACCATATCAGCTAGCGTCCCTTTCATGTAAAGTCAAAATCGTACCAATAACCCAATGGCCACAAATTTTCCCAACTATCTATTCACTCCAACCTTCATCCACAAAATTCAGATGCTTCTGAAACGTAAAACGGAGCTGTAAGGATCGATGAAACAAAAATCGCCTTTCGTGTTCCAAATAACCTCAATATATTCAGTGGTGAGATTCAAACGATATTGAAGCTTTGAGAATATCATCACTTGGCACCAAAATATTGGTCATCACGGTCTCCCTCAGTACATTGAATGGTTTGAAGCAATTATACATACAGCACCCTATAATCCTGCCCATTAGAGAAGAACTCCTCAATACCCAGGGTCAGAACAAAACCGCAAAATATCTATGGCTAACCGACTGCCAGTGATCTCAGCGTCTACATACTAATAGCGAGAAATTGCTTCAAGCAGATTTCAAACGGCTGATCAAAACACATATACAGGAGAAGTGGATATTGTTCTAGGATATTGTTTCAGAACGCAACCAACACCCAGCTTAAGTATATGGTACCTACGTTGTCTTCCAAACTTCTTGAATCGATTAACAGTAATAGAAGAGACCAAGTAAAATAAATCGCTAAAGGGTATGCAACACAGCATTGACACAGAGCCACCTTATGAACCGTGAACCACCTGACATTAGAGAAATTGGTGGTGTCCAAATAACTATAGCACATATATTGTACGATTATCCTAAATACACCGTTGAGCACAGTGGATGGCGAATTATTAACTTCGAAACTTCACTATCAAAATTTCTTTCGAAAAAATTTCCCATACTAAAAATTATAAAAACAACTGCATTTCACTACTCATTATTATGTCTTGTATTTTATATGTACTGTATTCTTTGCTAAAAATCCTTATTGTTTAATGCGACTAATTTCATTACCTTCTGAATCGCACTAGATAAATTGAGTCATAATTTGAAAATAAGGAATGGAAAAATTAGCGGCGTCCCTTTGAGGAGTCTGTGAACAGCTGCTCTCGCTCTGATCTTTTCTATAGATGAGTACTTTAATGTTTTCGCTGAATATGTACATCTGCATTTCCCTAACTCCTAAATCTATTTGCACTTGAGTTGAGATAAGTGTTAATTTCTATCAGATCTTTTACGAATAACTCGGAATCTTCCTATTTCGAGATTGCAATCTCTAGAGCAGATCTGGTTGTTTGGTAACTTCTTTTGTTAGCAAATGGAATGAAGCTGTTGTTTTTGATGAGTTCTTCAGGTTACAATCAGAAGATCTATGGTTAGATTTTAAGAAAGTGAGATTTAGTCTATCTCAAGTCGTTTGGAGCTAATAGCAAGTTTAAAAACTTCAAAGGGAGGGAAATTCCAGAACGTTGATTCTATGGAAAATCTGGAGACTGTAATGGTACTAGAATATACAGTAATACCCGCTTTCTACGCGGTTTCACTTTAACGCAAATTTCAATTAGCGCTAAAATGTATGGCATTCTCGAATTGCTTACTTAAAAATATGAATGTTGCAATGAAGTCATTGACTTTTCTTTGGTGGCAGAAATCATCGCTTCTTCTGACCTTTCTAACTGAGTAATAGGGTATACCTTGTCCTACGACTTTATATAAAATGGATTTCCTTGCTTGTTACGTTTTTTTATGTTTATCTCAGCTGGAAGTTGTGTCTCAACGTGTTCTGAAGATACATAATTCAGAAATATCTTGAAAATGCCGCCTATGAAGAGAAAAAATATTGAAGCGTGATTTTGGAACTAAAGATGAAGGTATTATGAAGAATGGAAAATGTGAATAAAGCAACAGACTGTAGTTGGTAGAGATTTTGTACTGTGAGAACGATTTTTGAAAAATCAAACATTCCAATCAAACACCTATAAGTGCAATAAAACTTTTTCGTTCGAGATCTTCCATCTTAGAGAGAATGGAGAAGTTGCTGGCAGTCTTAATTGAAGAAAGGCCATAGAAGCTGGTTTTATCGGTTAAAATAACGTTCCAATAGTCACAATATCCACATAATTAATGAGACTAGTATCGAGAGTACACAGCACAAGAAAAAATTCCTGCATGTGTCGTCTTCAATATTCATGAGACCGAGCTTTATGGAAAAAAATAACATCCTGTACATTCATTTCTAAGGAAGAACGTCAAGACAACAGTTTCAAAGCTGCGAAAGATCGACCAACATTTCTGCTAGGTGGTAATGCCACTGATGATCTTAAACTGAAATCTCTATTGCTATACTCTTTAGAAACACCGTGTGCAATGCAAGGCTCACACAAGACGAGTCTTCCAGTCGTGTGGCAGACAAACAGAAAGGCGTGGTGTTCACGGAAAGTTTTTCAAGATTGGTATTTTAATAGTTTTTGTCCATCAGTCAAATCCTTCTGTAACAGAAATCGGCTTGATCGTGAAGTTATAATACTCTTAGATAATAGTGTAGGCACTATGTGGCTACTGTGTCAAAAAAGGACTTGATCGGAAAGTTATATCACACTTGGATAATAATCTAGGACATCCAACCACACTCGATACGCTGACAGACTTGAAAGTATACGTGAAGTTCTTGTCACCAAACACTACGACAATATTACAACCTATGGATCAGGGACCGATAGCGAACTTCTGAACTTATTAACATCGCTGCGCCTTTAACCAACTAATTCAAGCATAATCCCATTAACGATGAGCAAGAACAAGTAGAAGGGAATGTTTTATCTTCAAGCAGAATACAAAATGCTCTTTCGAGAATTTATGGTGACCGTGTTTTGACCGTATGTCAAACAATAAAGAGTGTTCGGTGTTATGAACATATCTTACAAAAATGTAGAACTGTTACCAAAAAGACGATAGATGAAAAAGGCATGTAATACTTAGTTTTCTTACTTCAAAGTGACTGTTTTTTTGTGGAACGTATCCCTCAGTTGAAGCGAGGTATTACCTAACCTAACCTGATCGAATCAGGCATAAACTTGCTTATTTAGCTTTCTTGGGAACGAGTGTGTTTACCTAAAGAACTAAAAACTGATGTGCACGTTCTCATTCTCATTTGCGTCCATGTCCTTGAAGAACTTTGGGATCATCATAGTCCGAAGCTTATCTTTAGTCACTCTAGAAGCGTGCCTGTATTAATGCCATGCCAATCACGTGAATTATTCAGCATCTATGAAACTTTCAGTATTTTTCTGTAACACCATATCTCTAGCCAATTAAGGTCACTCTTATTTACCATCCAAGATACGACATCATTCCACAAATCAGAGAAAACTAGCAATGAGCTCGAGTTCTCCGCTACAAAAACACAACTGTCCATCTTTCTGTGCAGTTCCATCAGAGCTCTTTTTGTTTCAAATACTGTAGTATTTGTAAGACAGGTCAAAGTACAGATTCAACAATTGATGAGCTGATTCTTTTGCCTATTTTTCACTACACGTGGCTACTCCAATGTACATTACGTACCAATACTATATTTTTTGTTACCAAATAGACAGGCAGACACATTTGAAAAAATGATTTTATTGATAATGAAAAATGCAAAAATGAAAACATAGAGCTGAATATGTCTGCAGTCGCTGTAGATTTTGAAATTGGCATTGACAGGACAATTGAACAAGTTTGGCTCGCAGCATAGATTATCGGTTGTAAATTCCAGCCTTCGCAAGCTTGGTTCAGAAAAATTCAAAATCTAGATTTGATTGAAAATTGTAAAAACGAAGTACCCTCCCATTATATGGGAGGGAATTTACATATTTCCATTCGGACATTGCAGTTCCAAGCTATTAGACTATCGAATGCTGATCATACCATTTACGATGGGCGCGACAGCTTGATAAAGCAAAGTTCCGTACTAAATAATCTGAAACCGACCCTGTTAAGAATTCTAGGTTGCGATAGGTAAGTGTGATTTATAAACATCTATACAGATGCATTATTTCAAGAAAAATAAATTTGCTCCACTTCTTGTTAACGGTTCTATAAAGCACGATCCGAAATACGTGTACAATACTGTCGGATTGATTTTGGCGAAATACTTGTACGTTTTACCGGTACTTATAAAGAACGAGAGCCTGAGCGAGCTGTTCCAATTTCATAATTTCGGTTTTTTCAATACGCATATTGGTTACATATTTTATAATGAGCCGTTTCGTGTAATGAACTTGTATGTTAATTTATGGGTATGGGAATAGATTTTATGGCAGATATTTATTGTGCTCTGTTGATTCTCATAGGCGAGATATTGCCTGTTGGCATAATATGGGAATACAGAAGCGTAAACAACGGTCGATTGATCGAGGATTAAGATAATAATAATTTTATGAATTATACTATCTAGAATCAAAACGATTCTGTTGTAAGTGTACGAGAGTTGGAGAATAGTTGAGTTCAACTCTACACAGAGTTCACAGTTAGTAAAGTCTAAAAGATATTAGTTATCTTTCGTAAACGTATACAATCGGATATGTTCAGATTATGTACCATTAGGCGCTTTTTCCAATAACAGAATTGTAAGAAAGCAGTGCGTTAAGATCACCAACTTTTTTGAATAACTGTGCTGCAGAGTCAGCACAGACTTCGTATGAAGCCCAAACGTTTCCGGAATGTTGGAAATATGCTAGAGTACCACCAATTCCAAAGAAAGGGAAGCAATGTCTATTCCAAAATTACCGTTGAATCGCATGAGCTCCTAATATACTTCCAGTCATGGGGTACCATCAGTGATACGGTTTCCCTAGAGAACGAACAACTTGGTAACCTCCTTGCATACGTTAAGCATTTGTGGACATCAACAAAGAAAAAACATGGCGAATTAAGTGCCATTGCTCTTGATATCTCAAAGAGCTACTAGCATTGCGTAGTAGCTCGTTTCAGGTGGTTATTGAAGGTATACCGAGTGAATCTCCTCAGGTTGAAGCACGAGTACCTAAGGGCTTCATACTCTTGCCAATTCTTTTTCTGTTGCATATTAATGATCTGCTCCACTCCACCGAGAACGGAATGTTTGGGTTTGCGGACGACCATACCTTGGTGTACTTATTTTCTAGTCGGTCCTATAACTACTGAGGAGTAACTCCCACAAAAATAACAACAGAGCATGTCATTGAATTCAGAATTGGAGAAGATATAGAGTGGGGCCGGTTGAAATTAGTCTATATATATTATTATATAGCTGATGATTTTTTACGAAGCACAGGTGCGACCTAGTCTGAGATACTGTTCCCATGAGTCCAAACACTCATTGCATCTATTGGATAGTGTCCAGAGTAGAGCACACCACTAGACCACTAGAAGATTACGAGTGATCTCCAGCCTCTCGCTTGAGGGCGGTTGGTCGCTGATCTTTCTCTTTCTTACAGGTACTTCTATAGTAAATGCTCTGAACAACTGAAAGGTTTAGTTCTGGAAAGAATCCAGTTCCAAAGAAAAACAAGCCTTGCGGAAAATTCTCATCAGTGGACGGTCCAAGCAGCAACACCATGTACCTCTCTCTATAAGATCCTTTTGTTAACTCGGCTAGTGTGCTGTGGAACTCGCTTCCATCCAACATCTTTTCGATAACTTACAATTTGGCTCTCTTCAAGATGCGAGTGAGCACACTTAATTCAACTTGGGCGGCCACGGCTGTGGCATTAAAGGCATCGTCTTCTTCCAGAAATTGAGAATAAGGAGGGAGTTACTTTTGGAAGTGTTTACGAATATTTCTCACGAGTATTCAACGAGATTATTGAATTCTACTCAACATTCCTGAATCTTTCAGATAGTTTTCAGAACTCGCTTTTCTACTTCCTGAAAACCTGAGAAAGTGAAATAGTTTCAATGTCAACCATTCCTTCTGAGAGAAGTGCTACTATGGAGGTATCTTTTAAGATTGCATGTAGAGCTAGAATTAAACAATTGAAGCTTCAAACACTTCATTGTTTCTCTGCAAGATAAATCAACTTATACATTCGTTCGAACCAATTCGGAAAGCAGATTTTTTAATCGTTTGCTGCTACATTCAAAATAGCCTTGTGGAAGACATCAACAGTTTCTTCTGAAGACGGAAACATTTGACCGCGCAGTCCGTTCTTAATTTGATTGAATGTACGCAGGATGATGTAACAATTCGATGTTTTCTCACATTAAATATTCAATTGTTTTCCGAGCTGTGTCCGAACTTGCATCCTCTTGGTGAAGGATGATTCGCTGTTCGGGGATAGATTACAAATGGTTATGTACCGATCGGCAGTACCTATCTTTTGATTTTGTCAAGAAACTGTTGCTACATGACCTGTTTTTGAAACAAACACCATCTTTTTGGAGACATTTCGGCACTGATGACTTTTGTCGGTTTTTCTTCCCTTTGACACACTCTAACAGAATATTGGTGCTTACTTTCTAGTTCGTATGAATAGATCTAAGATTCATCACCACTAACAATGTTGTGAACGTTTTTAGACTTTTCAAAGTTGAAACGGTCCAAAGTTTTCTGATACCTCTTTACCCTTGCAGCTTTCGGATCTTCGATCAACAGATGCGATATTCAATGGGAAACTAATTTTTTCATTCGCCATTGTTCGTGCAAAATTTCTCATATTGATATCTTTGAAATCCGCAATCATGCCTGCAATCTCTCGATATGTTGCATGCCTATAATCCTGGGTAATCGACAAACTGTTTGTAACAGTGCTCCCAATATCCATGCCAATTTTCTGCTTTCTACGAATTAATTTAACCTTGAATGCCTATTTTGATCGGGCTAATAGCGAATCTCAGTTGATGCTCGATACTCAGGTCTCTTTTTATGACTACCAATCTCCCTTTACCTGTAAATCATTCTGGAAAGAGTTGAATAGGGCACCCCAAGACTTTCGTCAATTTTTGTATATTTTTTAACCTAACACTGCTTCAGCACATTCTGCTGATTTCAAATTCAATGATTCGCGTTGTATCATTACCGAAAACTAAAATTTTCAAGAAGAATAAAAGTTACCCGCAAAAACTCAACAAACAATGCAATTATCAATATGTGGTGGTCTTGCAAAATCCCAATTCATTTATTTCATTCAATTTCTCATGATAAGAACATGTGATCCAAGAGAAAACATCGAATTTTGTTGGTATATGTTCGGACATATCCGAAAAAAATGTGCTAATAATTAGCTGCCTATCAAAAGAGAAATTTGAAATATTTAAATTGTGCGTTAATTTCTTGGCGCAGTGTCAATTTGAAAGAATCATGCAACACTTGTTATCATTTGAAAGGTTTTACTTCTTTTCACTCACAGAAATACGTTGAACACGCCGTACTCTTTGTTACTTATGATTTTATTTTAGCTATTCGAATTCGTGCGTGATTGTAATTAATGCTAAGTTCCTCTCAAACGGCCTCGAATTATCACACAATTTCAATTATTTAGGTGAAGTTCGGTGACTCCTGGCAAGGTTATTTGAATTTTTTACGCAAGAATCGAATATAATTATGTTTCAGGAAACGTATAAACACCTGCTTGGAAAAGTGAAGGTTTTTCCAATCGGTTTCAATTTCGCTAATACAATGTTATAAAAATTAATATTTCGAAGATGTTGAAAGAAGAATCAATTTCATTACTAACTTATAATTTCGTTTGTATATCGTGTAGATCAGAGGTGCTCAAACGGTCGATCACGAGTGCTTTTTGAGTAGATCTCGAGGAAAAAAAATTTCAATAAGTAGGTAACCAAACAACAAAAATTTATTACACTCTGCTAGCGGCAAAAGGCGGCTTTATCAAAGGAACGCGCGGTACTTGTCAAAGAAAAGCCGCGTTTTTTATTCTTGCCGCTTTTCTAGAAATTTCAGGCGGTGAGTTTGACGGGAACATTCTAGAATTTCGTTCACGGCGATATAAATGTTGCGCCTGCTGGAATTGGAGTCGTTCTGAATTGTAACTTGAAGGCAATATTACTTCAATGTTCATTATTAAATAGTACAAAATGAATGCAGCGAAGAAATGTAAAACGTATCATTTCAATAACGATTGGAAGGAAGAATTTTTCTTTGTATGGTGACGGATGAGTGCATTTGCCGCCTCATTTGCCGTGCGTCAGTTGCAATACCTAAGCGTGGTACTTAGACAGGCATCATAAAACGGTTCATTAAAGCCATGAAAAGGATTTTCCGCCACAGAGTGAATTAAGAAAACGAAAAGTACGTGATTTGATATCTTGTTTGAAATAACAACAAACCATGTTCACAAGACCAGCCAAACAATTAAAAGCTGCTACGATCGCGTCATTTAAAATATCTCATATATTGGCGCAACACAAGAAACCATTCGAAGATGGATCGGTTGTGAAAAAGCATTTATTGAAGCGGGTGAGACTTCATTTGGAGATTTTAAAAATAAAACAGAAATCATGTCTGCTATTAGAGAACTTCAGTTCTCTCGTCCGACTGTCACAAGGCGTATTGAAGTCATGATTCAGGACATGGCAGATAAACTAAAACATGGTATCATGAAATGTACATACTCTTCTTTATAGTTCGACGAATCCACCGATATGAGAGAGACTGCCCAGCTGAGTATTTTTATTCGGATGGTATTCAATGACATGTTGGCTGGGGAAGAATTTTTGACAATCATTCCTCTGAATGGAAATACCCGTGCTGAAGATATATATGACTTTTTCTTCAATTTTGTAAAAAACAACAAGCTACCAATATATAAATTAGTGTGCATCACAACCGATGGAGCACCAGCAATGACTGGAAACAAAAACGGTTTTGTGGCATTGTGTGGAGCTAATGAAGATTAACCTTCATTTTTTCCATTCCATTGCATTTTACATCAACAAGTTTTGTGTTCAAATGTTTCAAACACAGAGGAAATTATGTGTATTGCAACAAAAATTGTGAATTCCATCCATGCACGTAGCTTGCAACGGTGGCTCTTTAAGTTGCAGTTGGAAGATAGGCGAGTCAGCAGAGCACACGGATTTAGTTCTTCACACGGACGTCAGGTGATAAAAATTTCTAGAAAGGTTTCAAGAATTATTGCCCGAAATAACAGCTCTTCTAGATGAAAGATGTGATGAGACTCAGATGTTGAAAAACGAAAAATGGCTGACTGAGTTGGTATTTTTGACTGACATCACAATGCACTTGAACACCATTAACTTGGAGCTTCAAGGTAAAGGAAAAACTATTATTGAGATGATTAGCGCAGTAAACGCATTAAAAAATAAATTGCAATTTATGAATTCAATGAATTCAACTGAAAAGAAAGGATCTGAAACATTTTCCGTTTTTGAAAGCAAGGATTCTTCAGTTGAATTATGATACTTATGAGGCTGAATTATCAAATATTTTGGGACAATTCGAAATTAGTTTTTATGATTGCAGTAAATTGGCAAATATAGCATCATTTATGAGTAATCCTTTTTCATGTAAAAACATTGAGGAAGAAGATACTGAAATAGCAAGTCAGTTCAATATGAACTCATGTTCTGTTGAAAATGAGTTGGTGCAGATTATATCAGATATACATCTCAAGGCTACAGCATCAGATACAAATTTCTGGTGTCTTATATCTGAAGATAAATATCCGAATCTAAGGCTAATCGCCCTTCAACTGACGGCAATGTTTGGGTCAACTTTCTTGTGCGAGTCTGCATTTTTTGAAATGAAAATAATTGAGTCAAAATATCGCAATCGACTAACTGACAATCATTTGTCATTATACTTGCGATAAGCACTCAGTGGTTACGTAACATCTTATGAAAAGTATGCTGAGGACATGCCGTGCCACGCTGCAACATCCAAAGTCACTTCTTAGTTGAGTTAGTTTAACACCACATGTAACTCTTTTGTTTCGTAATAACCAATAAACTCGCAATTTTGAATAACTATGAGTTTTTTCATTGATAATATAGAGAAGAACCTAACCAAACCTAAACCAAACCTTGACCAAAATAATGTACATTGTGCGGAAAGCGAATATCTATATATGCTACGGTATACCCTACCTAAGTAGGTAGGTAGGTTGTATCGTGTATGTACGACAACCCTATATCACACATACTTGCAGCCTCCCTGAGTCGATCGTAAGTAGTCTTGAGGTAGATCGCCAGCAGTTCAAGTTTGAGCAGTTCTGGTGTAGATGCTACATTGTATCCTTCGTTAACCTTGTCGTGGACTATCCGACAGCTTCCTTCAAAACACTTAAAGTTTTTGAATGCCATCAGACCTGTATTAAGCATGTACAGGGTGAACACATTACGACGTTTTAGTTTCTGCAGCCAAATATGATGGCTAATCCCCTCGCCGTCCTAAACTAGGCTGAGGCACTTGGGCACACAAGAATTTGTGGCCCTTTTGGAAAGTAAAAAAAGCAAATTTTACTTAGATTTTTCACAAAGTATGACCAATTATTATAGGTAATCAAATCAAATACAGTATGATTATATATCATTAATGATATAAGGATGCTGCTAGTTTTTTGGTTACGATTACGATAACAGTTTCTTTCCGGATTTCTGTTGAGCAAAATCTTCTATTATATCCTCAAAGTCAATTTGTTGAAGGGTATCACTTTTTATGCACATAATTGACAAATTACTCAGTCATTCTTGTAACATTTGTTGTTCGCAATTCATTTTTTATTCTCATAACCTGCGAAAATGTCCACTCTCCTCTACAATTGGTAACCATGAGGCAAAGGAATATTCTTGTAGCAATATTTACATTTGGAAGAGGTTATTCCAATTTACCTGATATTATTAGGTTATAGAAGGTTGAAGATATTTAAATTTAAATCCGCTGATTGCTTTTTAAATACTGGATTAAATGAAAACATTCTGTTTTGAGCTCATCTGCATTAATGTCTTCATGATAAAATTCTGCAAATTCTTTGCATTTTTGGTTATCTCGCGTTTTTTTAAATGCGTATTTAATGTGTAAATTATAGAAATGAAAGTATCTACACGAAACATTTCCTTGTCTCTCAAGTGTGCAGTCTCTGCTGATCTTTCAAAAACAGTGATGCGTGTGGTGCGAAATCCTTTTTTTTCAAATGTATCTTTGTAGTCAGCATATAGATTGTTTTCTCTTGCAGCCGTTTCGTACTGATCAAATTTATTGCGTTCGGTATTGACATAAGTGATCACAGATTCGTAAAGTTTTGTTACAACATCCATGATCTTAGTGCTATTCTGTGAATTTTGACTAGTTTTATTCATAATTCCCAAAAGATCAATCCATATTTCTGTCAGAAGAGTAGTCTCAAATTTTCTCATTTTTTTGCTAGGCTTTAGGCTTCTTTTCTAGTGTCTCCTGGTTGATAGATGACTTGCGATTGGAGATAATGCTTCAGAAATATTTGAATAACCATATCGCAACGCATTAATAGCACGTGCAGACCATCTAATTTCGGAAAGAGGCTTCAGGACTCTATTTCACCTAAATGCTCTGTCAAAATTCACCATCGTTTTGACGAAGCCGAAAAAAAATTGAACAATTGTTGTACCATTTTAAAGAATAATACTGCTTCAGTTACACATTCAACAGCCTGAACACTACTAAATTTAGCGAATGTGCCGCACATGGAACGTAAAACGCAAATTTGCAAACTTCTTTCATTCTTGACTGAACAACAGAGTACTTTACAGACATATTTGATGCATTGTCGTAGCTCTGCCCGCGACATTCTTTTATAGGAATGTCAACGCTTTCAAAAAAGCCAAAAATAGTATATATTGCGCATTATATTCATCCATAGGCAATGGCGTTCATCTATAGACAATATGAAAGTCAGTTGTTCAACGTGGGACAGATCTGGTGTAGAATCTACGCTAATAAAGTAGTACTTTGCTGATTTAAGTTCTTTGACAATTGGTTTCAAAACTTGCTGTCCCATTAAATTAATAAATTCATCATAAATATTTGCCGATAAATACGATGTATTTCTTTTTCCACGATTTCCGTAGTTTTGTATGTGATCAGCAAGAAAGTGATCAAATTCACTAATCAGTTCTAAGCATCCCAAATATTTCCCTTTATTCTGTGATTCTAATGTCTCATTATCACCACGAAAAGCAAGACCTCTGGAAGCCAAAGAAGTCTCTTCTGCTACAATCCTCTTAAGCGCACATTCTTCCAATAGTTAATTTCTTCATTATATTCGGACAGCAACTCAGTATCAATTCGTCCAGTAGCTTTCATTCTTGCTTTATAATTCATCATAAATACTCTGTGCTGTAAACTGTTCTCATGCTATATCAATAAGTTCCAATCTTTATATCCATTTAGAGAACTTAATTATGTCCAGTCGGTTTTTCTGGTTTTCTGTAAGGCACTGCTCGTTGTTTCGGTACATTTGTGATGTCGAAAAAGATATGTCGATGGTCGGAGAAGGGTACTACTTTTGTGGCCACTCTCCTGTTTCGAATTTTGGGGGTGAATTGTTCACTGTATAGTCAGGTCAAGACTTCTTTTCTATTCGATGTGACGAAAATTGGTTGATTTCCTTCATTGAAAAATATAAGATTTGTGCTGTAGAGGTATTCGACTAGCTCCTCTTCCCTGATGTTGTCATTGGGATAGGTTAGAACTTTGAACAGAGTTTTCCCTCTCCAAGAATATTTCACACGTATGCTCAATTTTTTATCTAGAAAACCAAAAATTAAATTATATAAATTTTCACCTATTTCATCTAGTAATTCTATATCCATTCACAGAATTTACATGGATTAATTGATAAAGATCAAGTATATTCCGTACTCTCAATAAGATAGTTCGCAAATTAATTCTTGCAGTGACAATTCCGATAAATTATTCAATTTTTTTTCATCAAGTTACTACTATTGTGTGAATATACAGGGTTAGGCAAAAATACCGGAACGGCTAATTATCTCAGTTATTTAACGAGTGATTTTTTTGAAAATTGGTATTCCTACATTGTGAAGCACAAAAAATTCAGTGTAAATATTTTGTGCTGAATAGTGTTTCCGGTGTACTCGGAAATGACTACAACATGAGAATTTCAAATATAACACCCTATATATTTATTTATTTTTGAAGTCAGAGGAAAAAGCGACCTTGGAAACAATGAAGAAAAATGCTCTGAATGAAACAGGCTCTTAGAAAGAACAAGAGTCACAGTAGGAACATCATTACGAAAATTATCCAGAAGATCTGGTACTTCTCATGAGACAATAAGGCGAGAATTACTGAATGTGGGATGTAAATTTCGTAAAACGCGTATGTGTCCAAAATACACCCAGAATCAATTGCAAAATATCCCCAGATGTTGAATTCTTCTTCAACATCTGGTGCCGCGCCTTAAGAAGAATTCACTTCGCAAATGACAGAACCATAATTTTGGATGATGAAAAATATTTTGCATTATCCCATTCAGCAATCAACTGTAATGCTGGTTTCTATATAAATAACATAGAAGACTGTCCAAACAAAGTAAAATTCAAAACAAAGAAAGAATTTGAAGACAAGGTTTTGGTTTGGTGTGCTATTTCTGAAGCCCCGGTTTCAAGACCATATGTAGGGCGTATAAGAGGTGAAGCTGTTGATGCAAACATATATACTGGAGGATGTCTTCCAAAATTGTTAGATTTCATCAATACCTATCTCGCTGATGACTAATAATGTTTTGGACTTTGCGTCTTTTCATTATGCGCGAGTTACGAGAGATTGGTTAGAGGCTAATAACATCCCATTTGTACCTCGCGGAGATAACCCCACAAGCAAGACCAATCGAAGATTTTTGGGGTGTACTGACAAGAAAAGTTTATGACAATGGATGGGAAGCCCAAAACGACGAAGTTTTGAGACAGAGAATCTTTCAGAAGATACGAGAAATCGATGTGGATGTCGTCGAAAGACTGATGGGAGGTGTTCGGAGAAAATTGCGCGCCATTGAGCAGAACGGGCCCCTATCAATCATTTGAATATGATTTTATAGAGTTCAGATATAAGGTGAAATCTTAATGATATAATCAATTCAATAAAGTTTTTTTCAGTGATTAATTTGTCTATTCGAATTTTTTCCCAAGACTCTTGTGACATATGTTAGCAAAGTGACCATGCCGTGTATAAATTCGGTGAAATTTAATATGGTTCAATGTTATATTTGAAATAATTATGATACGGATGCTACAGATGGTGCTTATTTGGGTTGTCGTAAAGTTTGAATTAAAAGTTCATCTCAGTGTTTGCCCATAGTATGTCAATAGGTGTGAATCAATCTTTCATTTATTATATGAAAAGGATTTGCATGAAGTTCTGCTCATTAGAGTTCAAAATTGTGTAGTATGTAAACTTTTTCCTTTCCTCCTTGAATGTATTAACTATTGGTATTTGTAAAGAGGTTAAATAAATAAATCAACAAAATACACTGCGTCAAGGAATTAAAGCACAATTTCATTATTCCAAATTTGTTTTTTGGTAGGCAACCAATTATTAACACAGGCTTTTTTCGGAAATGTCCAGATTTATGCCAACAAAATTCGATATTTGTTCTTGGCACACATGTTCTGCGAGAAACCACCACGTATTAATAACAGCAGTTGTTGATCGATATTTGGGAGTAACGTTTGTTCTTCTTGAAAGTTTTTATTTTTGGTAATAATGCAACGTGAACCACGAAGTTTGACCCCGGTAGAATGTGCTAAGCCAGAGGTGTTAGATGTTATACAGAATACGCTAAATGCTTGGCGTGTCCCATTGAAGTGCTTACAGAATGATCCACAGGTATAGGGAGACTAGAAGTCATGAAAAAAGACGTGGGTAATCACGACCTTGTGCAACAACGGCAATCCATGATCGTTATTTCAGAATCTACTCGTTGAGATAACGGTTCTTTAGTGCTTGACACCTTGTAATGCAGGTTCCACAGAACAGTGAAGAGCAATTTAGCACTGAAACGATACGACAACGTATCAGGCAATTTGGATTATGGCCTCTTGTCGCAGCTCCAACTTCAGCACATCGAATAGCTCGATTGAATTTGACATGGAAACATGTCAATGAGTTAGGAGCTGACTGGGAGAGAGTTTTGTTCACGAATGAGTCGAGATGTTATCTTTTTTATTGCCATCGACGTGGAAATGAGAGATATGTCGATTGTAACTTCTTACTTACCTGTGGTTTTGGGTGGAGGTACAATAATGTTTTGAGAAGGAATTTCTTTGATTCCGCACTGATCTGGTTATGAATGCTCAGAGGTCCATTAGAGACCTGTTGGAAGAACATATTTCAGCACTTGCGTGAAACATGGATGAAAAATTCTTGCTTATATATGATAATGCCAGACCTCACCAAGCTCATATATTTAGGAACTGCCTTGGAGATCACGAAATAACTTCAATGAAGTGGCCTTAATGCTGTTCAGATCTCAATATTATCGAACACAACTAGGACTTCTCTTATAGAAGATTGAGAAACTATTGAAACAAGTCAGCTACCGCGAATGAGATTAGGTACAGACTTATCCAAATTTGGAATGGAATGGATCAAAACGCTATGAGGTCATTAATTATGAGTATGAATTGTAGATGCCATGCAGTGATTCTGGCTGGGGGTGATAATACAACCGGCTTTTAAAATTTTTATTATCACTTCTGTTTCAATTTCTTTAAATACCATTTCCATCCTCAAGCATTCCAGTGCTGATGGAAAACTGGAAAAATAATTCTTCAACGTATCTAAACTTCTTCTGAATGATATTCAAATTTGGGCGTTAATTTCTTGGCGCAGTGTAGATTTGATAGTTATGCTCTCTCCAATCTGAGATCTAACTCGATATAATATTGACAATAAACTTGATTCCAAATCGAAGAAAAACTAATTATATAATTTTTAATACTTGAAATGCTGAAATAAATCTAATATGTTCCACTTCTAATCGATAAGTTCAATGTGAAAGCATTTAAATCACACAATGTCGAATAGTTGCTCCATATTAAATTTCGTTACGTCACAGATTTCCTTTTATAAAGCTCATTACTCTGTCCAATTAAGGTCCCTTTGAAACATTACACAATTATTTTTTCTCAAAGTTATTAGCTGGAAGCCGAGATTATAATAAAAGCATATCATTGGCTATTATTGGATTGATATTATTGTTATGCTTTTATTACAAAAACGAATATTGGAAATATCTACCTACGGGAAATTCCGTAACAATATAGAAACAGAAAGAAATAGAAAGATTATTTATTTCACAATTTTGAATAATCCTCTCTTGAAAGCTCTCAAGTCTGACATACTTTGGAGGTTTTTAGGAAGTGCATGGAGTATGTTCATTGCGTTGTAATGGCAATTCTTCCCAGTCAAATAGGTGGAGCGGATAGGATATGTGAAAGGAAAAACCCGCCTTGTATGGTTGTAATTTTCCAATTCTTCAAAATAATGAGTATGCTGCAATATAAATAGCAAAATTTTGTAGATGTACATACCATAAAAAGGTAAGCAACCCCAATCTTGTGAACATACCACGACATGACTCTCTATAACCTAATTTCAGTAACACCCTCAAAGCAGCCTCTTGGACTATAAATATAGAATCAGAGAAGGAAGAACCCCCCCATATAATTAAACCATAAGAAAACATCGACTAAAAATTAGAAGAGTATATGATCTCAAGAACCTCCAATGAAACCTGAGTTTTAGTACTCGGAGTGAAAACAGAACAGCATTCAACCTTTTGACAAGATTTTGAATATGAATTTCCCAGCAGTGAGAATCTTATTGGATGCCAAGAAAACTTAGTGTCACAAATTTTCAAATTTATATCATCAACCGTGAATCCTGATGGAGGCACAAAGCGTGATCGACTATGACCACTATGAGAAAAACTATGCATTCAGTTTTGTTCTTGTTGATGATAAGTTGATTCTCAGTATATCAATCCTGAAATGTTTTGAGAGCTAGCACTCAGCATTCATAAAGACCAAATACACTGGGAGCAGAAAACATGTTTACATCGTCAGCATATACCGGGTGAGTCAATAAGGCAAGGAACTTCTATATCTCAGAAACTATTTGAGATAAAAGCAAAATTTTTTCTGATTATTGTTTTATAAGTATATGTGCATTCCTCAGAATTATTTTCGTACATACAGAGTGTTCCATTTTTGCTCCAAGGACAAACATAGATTTTTTTTTAAGGGCACGCCCTATATTTCTCTTCATATTCTGATTACAATTTGGATTCTCCCTTCAACGATATCTGTTTTGTGCCCAAACAACTATCGGCAGATTTTAAATTAATTAAAATATCGATAATTTTAGGAAATTGGAAGTTTCCTCAAAAGTTCTCAAATGCCTCATTTCGCATAATTTACGCATGATATTTTTTTTTCTTGAGGTAAAAGTGTTGTACCTTATTATCGAATGAAGAAAAAAAAATTTTTCATACCGAGCGTTCCTAGTAACCCGGCGAAAATGAAATTTTTCAAACATAAAATTTTTTTTTCAATTGTAAAACCCTGTATCTTTTTTACTTGTTTTGTTCCCACTTGAATAAGCTTCACAACGATACTTTTTTTTCAAAAATCCGATGGAGGTTTCCCAGAAAATTTCGAAATTAATATGAGGTTTAGCTATTTCTTGCAATAAACATGCTGTTGATAAAATTCAGACATTGAAATAGGCAAATTTCAATACAAAATTAGATTCTTTGCTGTTCAATGAAACTTAAACATCAAAACTCTCAAGGTGTATCGAAATTTCTTCACAAGAAAAGATTCATTTGCGATATTATCATTTGTGCTCAGAGCTAAGTCTTCACTTAATTGAAATTACTCAGTTCGAAATTATCTCAATAAATGTTCAAAAAGTCAATATATCGGAAAGATCGAGAATTTGGTAGAATTTTTAGAAAAATTTAGAAAAATCTAACCAGTTGTCCCAATCAGACTGGTCTTGTTGGATGAAATGTTTCAAATAATCGGAAAGTGTAGCGTGCACTCTTTCTAGTGCTCCGTTTGTATGGGGGTGATAAGCGGTAGCTTGTAGGTTTTTTATTTTAAATAATTTCGATACTTCTTGTAACTAGGTCTATAAAAAGTCGCGTCCTTGATTGGTTAATATCAAATCAAGTATTCCAAAATTAGAATTGAATTTATGGACAAATACATCAGCAACAGTTTTTGCTTCATGATTTGGTATTGCGTAAGCCTGTGTAAATTTTGTTGAATCATCCTGTAGAGTTAGAATGAATCTGTTACCAGATGCTGTTATTGGCAAAGAACCTACGACATCGAGAGCTACTCTTTCAAGAGGTTTTTGCGAAGTGGTAGTTATTTGCATTGGCTCTTTGTTACGCTTTCATACCAATTTGTTTCTTTGACATTACCTACAAGATTTTATAAATGTTCTTATTTGTTGCTTCATTTGTTTCCACTTATCTTTCTGTCTGATTCGATGATAAGTCCTAAAAAACCCGGAGTATTCTGATGTAGGATTTCTAACTTTGATAATTATTGATAAATCCCTATTTAAACCCATCGCTAAAATTTCTGTATAAATATCTCGTTTATCCGCATTCATTGAGTCATCTAAGGTGCCTAATAATTTGATATAACAATTTTCAACTCTGTAAGCAAAAGAACACTTTCATCAATATTTTGCTTACATGAAAGCAATTCTAGTTGTCACTGCCCTTGTGTACACATGTCGGTGTAACTATCTAATAGAAATTGTTTGAGAGTTTGCCAATCAGTGAAGTCGCTATTATTAATTAATGATCTGGCCTTGTCGCATATTTTTGTCTTAATAATTGTAAATAATAATTGTTTATGAATTTTATTTACTACTGATAGGGCCATCAAACAATTATCAATGAATTCATAGAGTTTCGACCTATCTCCGTCGTATTTAATTAGCATACGTTCCGCCATTTCTAATGAGATGAAAGTATTCGTTTTTGACGTTACAGCGATGTTGGTTGGAGCCATTTCCAGACCAAAATTTGGAATTTTTGGAATGAGAGAATTCCAATTTATTTGTGTGAATTTGATTTCGAGGTTTTCAAAAATGAAAATATATAGGAGATTTTGCGAGTTTGAGAAGATTCAGTAGATTTAGATTAAGTCGAGAAAAATGAAAATGTATTCTAACGAAATTCGAAATGCCAAATTTGGATTTGAATTGAATGAGATATATATGGCTTACAATTGAAAATGAAAGAAAATATATAGAATAAAGGATTGCGACAGTTTTCACGATAGAGTGAACCAAAATTAGATTGACATACATAAATAGTATTAGTTTCATTCTCGATTCGGCGTTCTTGATTTTTTTGTTATTTGAGGTTGGAGTTCTTTCTTGTTGGATTGGGTACTCTATTTGCCTAGTAGTTGAAGCTGGTAGTTAGATGGCAGGAATCAGTGAGTTTTCTCCTTTGGGCAGGAGCCTATGGATGAAGAAAGTAATTGTAGTTGTCACTGGACCTCAACTTTCTGGGTTTCTCTATACTCATTTCAATTAGCAGAACAGTGACAAATATCCCACACTTCTGACAACACGTCTGTTATGGGTCGAAATAACTTCACAACACTTTTAATTTAAGTATAGTTTATTCATAAATTATAATATTTTATAAACGTGAAATTTTGTGTACAACTACCAAGTGACAGAATAATATGAAAACTTAGTAAATAGTTAGATTTGAGGAAGAATCAATAACTGAATTTGACTGTAGAATGAATGTTGAAAGAATGAGAACTGAATAATTGAGTCTGAGGGAATATATCTCCTTTGTAAATGACACCTGAATATACCACTGACTGAATTGACCTGGACAAAGGATCCTTCGAAATACATATGGTTCTCGCAAAGTGTGGGGTTAACAGAGCCACATAATTCATGATTGAGTTGTTAAGAATTCTAAATAATTTTCTAGTGTTTGAAAGTTCTGGATTTTATGTTTCCCTTGTTCTAAGAAGTGACCATTAAAATATTGTGAGTGGCTCGATTTCACATGTTATGCCACTTAATACGATAATTCGCACAAATTCAACGAAGGAAAGATCCCTTTTCATTACATAGTAGATAGGTGGTCCAAGTCCAAAGTGATAATGTAGATTTGTTCTTTGTTTAATTCCTATGGCAAATCATAGGCCTAACATAGAATTGAAAAATGATAAGTTGTGTATAACAGAGTAGAGATACATTACACCTCTTGTAATTGAATGGAAAATTTTAGGTAGAACTGTGAAAAATATTCATCTCATCTATATGCTATATAAAGTAGAAAGTATTGAATAGAATTATCGAAGTTAATAGAACCCGTATACATAAAACTAAAGTAATGAATACAAAGAAACAATATACATAAAACAGAAATGATGTACAATACAATACAAAATACATATAATAAAAAACAAGTACTGTGTTTTAAGGAATTTTACTTAATAATTGCGATTCGTAACGCGTTTCACTACACCGTAGCTTCTTCAGACGAATGAATATACAGAAAATATAAATGAGAATATAACTATAAATGTTCTTGAGTAATTAAAAGCTTTTTGGGTTGCTTCTTCTTAAGTGGTTATTTATGACAGGTATATCCAATAAAATTAAGGAATAGATTGCTCCCCGAAGAGATTCAATAGAGGTGAAAGGCTTAAATCGACTTGTTCATTGATGAGTCTACCTGAGTGTTTGTATTTATTGATTTCTAAAGTTAATAAATATTGGAAGGTAGATCTTTGGGAAACTTTGGAAATCAATAAATACAAACACTCAGGTAGACTCATCAATGAACAAGTCGATTTAAGCCCTTCACCTCTATTGAATCTCTTCGGGGAGCAATGTATTCCTTAATTTTATTGGATATACCTGTCATAAATAACCACTTAAGAAGACTCAACCGAATAAGGGGTCTAACATAGAATTGCAAAAGTGATAGGTAGTGTATAACTGAACACAGATACATTACACCTCTATAAAAAACTGGACAAATATTACAATATGATTTTATTATGTTTCAATAAATGGTTCAATTAAGTACTCATTTGTGGAACATAATTAATGCTGTGATATTTTATTGTTTCCTAAACCTTAAGAGTGGGGTACATTGAGGAAACATCTCAACATAATAGTATTAAATTCAACTGAACATCACCCAGCATACAAGAATCCTTCACAACTAACAAATAGTAACTAGCATCCGATAATCCATAAAATGCTAATTAATTTCATCTGACGTAATAAATTTACTTCCATCGACATTGACTGAAGAACTCGAAATTATTATTAACAAATAAAAAAATAAATCAAACGATTTAGAATTCTACTAGGATCATATATTAGCACAAAGCGTTTCGACACTCTGTGTCTTTCTCAAGTGCAAGGTTACATACTACTGATATTCTATACTACAAATACACTACAAATAGCAATACAAAACCAGCTTACGGAAATCCATTCAAGGGCTATCAAGTATTTCTGGGAATAAGTTGAGTAAGGGTGACTGATTTATATCTAGTTGGTCATTAAGTATATTCTTGCAGTTTTTATATCTGTTAATTTCGAGAGCTTCAAGGTGATTCAATTTCTGGTCTCTACTCTCTGTATGTAAAACTATTATTCGGATTAAATGAGTGGTTGAAATATATGCAATGGTTCTGAAAGCTATATTTGAGTTGAAGTTTCCAAGGAATGATTTTAAGGTTTCTATACTTTTACCAAAATATGTTAGACATTTATAAGATTCATTTTGTTTTTCTGACCGAAGATATACTTGTTCAATGGCTTATCTGAGTTGTTTTTTTTCGAAATATAATTAATTATATTTGGGTTATATCTTTTATGAACAACCGATTACTTGAAAATTAACCAAAATAATCTCCTGGCCTCACAGCAATCTGCACTTTGTTTCCAATCATGAAAATATGGCTAACTTAGGTTTCCAAAAGAAGTCATCTTCAAATCGAGGGAGTATTTCGAGTACCGTATAGTATAGACGACAAGTTCAAATGCTAAGAAACAGTGATATTGTTCTTCAAAGTAAATATGTTCAATAGATACAGAGTGATGCCTGAAAGAGTGTGCTGGAAATATATATTAGCATATTGAAAATGGCAAAAGTTACAAACTATTGAAGAAAAAAGGGTAGTTCAAGAAGAGGGAATTTCCAATAAAAAATTCAGGAGTCCCAGAACTCTTTCTCAATTATTTATAATTTCAATTCAACGCTCAAGACCTTCGCGTGTAAGTTTTACGTTTCCCTCACGAGTACAGCATAGTTAATGATTAATTACACAGTGCCTGAAAATGACACTTCATAATTCTAACACGCGGGAGACATACCTAGTAAACCTATATCGGGTACGCTTTATTCAGTGGTAACCACCGCTTTTGAAAATTAGCTCTTGTTTAGGAGATATTCGCCTTTGAAGTTAGCTGATTTTAGTAGGGTTCGTCGCTTATGACTTCAGTACATTATATGCTTGTAATTCCCAAACCGTTCGGAATTCCGCTTTACTGTCTTCGGCAAAGTTTTAGCTATTGTCATGGCCAACAACTTTTCTTAATATACCACTATGAAAAACCTCATTCCAACACAGTTTCTTAACAAAATGTCCAGAAAACTCCATTTCTTTGCCATTTTTTCGTTAATTTTCGTCTAAATAATAGAAAAATCACGAGAATTTCGCTTTAAAATCTTGAAATAAGAAAGGAAAACACATTTCCTTTAGTTAAATAAAAAAATTTAAACGCACAATCATGATTTTAACTCAAATCTCTCACAGATGTCACTGTTAATACGTATTTATTCGTATTGTCACTGATGTTACTACGTATTTTGCTATGTATTTGTGTGCCATTTTTCATAATAGTCTTAGTTCTGATATTTTTAATTTGACATTTCTTGTTGAAGTTTCTTTGTTTACACAAGTTATATATTTGGTAAAAATATCAAAAATGAATTCGTGCAGTAAATTTAATAAATTTTTTTGCTACTTTTGTGGAAAGTTTTCTATAATGACAAGCAAGCGTTCAATTTCTAAAGAAATTGCTGAATCGTACACACAGTATTTCAACCTAACTGTAATCGAAGATGTGAACTGGGCTCCAAAAATCGTTTGTACTGGTTGTGTCATAAGATTGAGTGGATGGAAAAGAGGTAAAATGAAATGATTTGTAATTTATTTCAAAATTATATCAATTGAAGCTATTTTTATTACAGGTGAATTCCAATTTATGCCTTTTGGCATTCCAGTAAATTGGACAAACCCTCAAGAATATAATCCAGAGGACTGTTTTGCTTGTGTTAATTAAATTGTCGGATTGAACAGAGTTAAGAAACATAAAGTTGAACTCAGAGGAACTCGGTTTGTTCAGTTGCCGTTACCACATTCGGAATCCATTCCAATACCGAAAAGACCCAGTCCGACAGAAGGATACATTCCATCTACTTTTGATACAATTGGCGAAACGTCTGCATCGGTTTATGTACCATCAAATATATCTCCACAATGTAATCATACCGAATTTTCTCAAAAAGATCTGGATAAAATTATTCGTCGATTGTGCAGATTTGAAGGTGATAACTCTTTTGGGAGGAATGCAGACGGGATACACGAAAAACATGTTTTATATGTTTATGGGATACTCGATATGCCGGCGACCAATATGCCAATAAAAGCGTCGAGAAAACGTCGTTGAAATTCCACTTGTGCCAATCGAGAAAGTGTTGCTTCCATCTCTGCATATCAAGCTTGGGATTGTTAAAAATTTCATCAAGGCCCTACATCCTGAAGGCAATGCATTCAATGAGTTGAAGCGAATTTTCCCAAGAGTGGAATGAAAATAAAAGAAGGTTTGTATGAAACTATATACGTACCCATCAACGTAACTTATTCAATATTCAAAACATATTTTTTCGAATTATTTTATTACAGGCATACTCAATGGACCTGATGAGAGACCAACAATTTAAAAACAGTTTGTCGAATTTGCAGCTCGTAGCTTGGGATTGCGTCAAAGGAGTCTTGGAATTCATCGTGACGAAATCGTGGCGCATACACGTTGAAAATATGCTCGTTGCTTTCCGTAACATCGGTGTAAAAATGTCTCTGAAAATTCATTTTTTACATTACCATGCAGACAAGTTCGCCGAACAATCACCATGTGACTCAGATGAGCATGGTGAACGGTTTCATCAGGTGACGGTTAGGCTTGAGCACTGGTATAGTGGAAAAAAACTTGATTCTCTATTAGGAGACATTTGCTGGAATTCACAGCAAGATGAAGATGGAGAAGAAGAAGAATGAACATGAATTTATATGTTTATTTGTTGAAAATTGTAGGAATTGGAATTAAATTCTTTTGATTTAACTATAGGAAATGTGTTTTTTTTTTCTTATTTTGAGATTTTAAAGCGAAATTCCCTTGATTTCTCTATTAATTAGACGAAAATTAATGAAAAAATGGCAAAGAAATGGGGTTTTTTTGACATTTTGTTAAGAAACGGTGTTTGAATGAGGTTTTTTATGTTGGTATATTCAGAAAAGTTGTTGGCCATGACAATAGCTGAAACTTTGCCAAGGACAGTAAAGCGATATTCCCAACGATTTGGGAATTACAAGCGTATAATGTACTGAGGTCATAAGCGACGAACCCTACTAAAATCAGCTAACTTCAAAGGCTCTCCTAAACAAGAGCTAACTTTCAAAAACGGTGGTTACCACTGGATTCAGCGTACCCGATATAGGTTTACTGGGTATGTCTCGCGCGTGTTAGAATTTTGAACTAGCACAGTGTTATTAAATTATTAATTTGAAACTTGAAAAAATTATAGTGTATTCTGACTTTGAATTCATTTCCGTTGAAAATTCATCTTAAGGTTTGTCAACAAGATAGAAGATTGTTAATTAATACAATTTTCTTGAACTTTCTTCTTCATGTAAATCGAAAAATGTTTGAATAATTAGTGTAAAAATGTTGCGCTTCATTGAGCCCTTCTTGAATACATGGATAATGAGTCATTGAAGATTGAAAAATATTTTAACTTTGTTTCTGATAATTTTTTTCGAAAAATAGAAAATTGTCTATTTCTTGTTAAACTGAAAAATTCTTATAAGCAAGTATAGAAATAAAGACATCTTATTGATATTAAAATTATTCTTGTTTTTATGCGCCTTTTTTCAATTATGGAAAACTTTTGGAACTACAAGTACCAGCTTTCCATAGTGATTTCAAAATATTTATATTTAAACAACCGCAGGATATAATCTGATACATATTGAATAGCCCTTCTTGAATACATGGATAATGGGTTCGAGTCATTGAAGATTGAAAAATATTGTAACTTTGTTTCTGATAATTTTTTTTCAAAAATAGAAAATTGTCTATTTCTTGTTAAATTGGCAAATTCGTATAAGCAAGTATAGAAATAAAGACATCTTATCTTGATATTAAAATTATTCTTGTTTTTATGCGACTTTTTTCAATTATGGAAAACTTTTTGGAACTACAAGTACCAGTTTTTCATAGTGATTTCAAAATATTTATATTTAAACAACTGCAGGATATAATCTGATACATATTGAATAGAATGATGTTTGGAAGTATGATTGCAAGCTTAATTTTCATTTCGCTCATAAATCTAGCTGATACAATGCGTCATTTCCTTTATTGCTGTTGTTGTTTGTTTTTCGTTCGTTATTTTGCAACAAATTAAAATTTCATAAGCCCTACTCCAATTTCTGTTTCTACTAGGATGATGAAGGTCAAGTGAAAAAGATAGAACTCACTTTTCTCTTTCATTCTGCGGTGAGTTTTTACTTGATGGGTGGCATACAGCTGCCTCTTTCGGTTGCAGTAATCCAAGACAAGGTGGAGTTTCCATCTACTGCAAGGACAGTGATTTCACAGTTCTTGACAATATTAGAAATTTCTGCATCGAACTTCATTGCGAGGTGGCTGCTATACATCTGAATACCTTAGATTTAGTGATTTTATCCTTTTATCGCTCGCCTCTGACGATTTTGACCTTTTTATTGAGGTTATTGAAAAGATTTTACCATTGTTGAATTTGTCTTGTAAAACTGTGATATGTGGGGATTTTAATGTTTTGTTTAATGTACCTGATGTCTGGAGCATTGTGTGACTTATTAAATTCTTTTGGTTTTCGTCAGACTATTACAGAACCCACTAGAGGGACAAACTCCATTGACGATATTTTCATTAATTTCTTTCCCTTGTATGAGCATGCACAAACTTTGTTGAGTTGGGATTTTTCAGATCATAAGGCACAGATGGAGAGGCCACGTAGAACGGTTGAATATACTTCCAGGTTGTGCAGACCGGTGACTGAGAAAGGTTTCAACATATTGCATTCTATACTGAGCGGACTGAGTTGGGAATTTTCAGAGATCCTAATATTCAGGTTAACGATGCTCTCAACACGTTCAATCAGAACTTTGTTGACTCATGTCTTCCTGGAAAGAGAGGTAGGGAGTTTTAGATCTTACCCCAAGGTTGATTGGTACACTGAGGAGCTTAGGGACATCAAGAACCATCTTGATTTAATCGATGAGCTGTATGATAGCTATAAAACAGAAGATCTCGAGCTTTTGCGTATTCAGACCAGACTGCGCTATAAGTTAGAGATGGATAGGGTTAAAAGAAGAGCATATGACAAAACTATACTAAACTCTTCTAATCAGCAAAAAACTATGTGGGATATTATAAATTCGAAAAGAAAGCCGAAAAAAGGCCTAATCACGCTGCTATCAGCTCTGAAGTCTTCAGCAAATATTTCAAATCAATTTCAAACTTTCAGATCTGTCGGTTACGTAGAGGTTAGAGATGCTATTCTCTCACTCAGAAATAGTAAATCTAAGGATGTTTATGAACTTACGACCAAAATTCTAAAGAAACACTTCAGCAGTATTATCGAACCACTAACATTTCTTATTAACAGATGTATGAATGACGGAATCTATCCGGACTTAGCTAAAACTGTACCTGTACTCAAGAAAGGTGATCCCACGGACGTTAATAACTATAGGGCAATATCACTCGTGCCTGTCTCGTCTAAGGTATTTGAAAAGCTAATTTACCATCAAATAGTTTCGTTTTTTGAAAAAATTGCTTTCTGAGTGCCAGTTCGGTTTCCGTAGGAAGCGCAGAACTCAAGATGCTATAAATGCTTTTGTGTCTGCACAGTTACACGCTTTGAGTCGGGTTTATACTCGATTTCTCTATTTTTAGACATATCCAAGGCTTTCGACTGTGTCCCTCATGCAGCTCTACTTGATAAGATCAGTTGGTATGGTTTTGGTGAAGTAGCCAGGGAGCTTATTGAATCCTTCTTATCCAAGCGATGTCAGTCAGTGTTTGTGAATAATACGTGGTCCAACAGGGAAAATATCTCAATCGGAGTTCCTCAAGGTTCCACTATGAGTCCTCTACTTTTCTTAATATATATCAATGACTTTCCCGACTATCTGACTGATGTCCAGAGTGTACGCTGACGAATCCACCATGACTGTTTCCAGCGGGAGTTTGTCGGATGCGGAGAAGCTGACCGGGAGGGCGCAGTCGACTGCTTTGAGGTGATTTTCAGGGAATTCCATGTCGAGGTAGCTTAAACAATACCATATTATCAATCATACTAAAATTATTTAACCATTATTGACCCCAATTTGCTTTGTTTTATTGATTTCTTCTAACAAATTATTTCGAACATAGGTGAAGTGATGAACATATGTATGTATATCATAAGACATATACTCTAGATATTTTATGCTGAGGAAAGTTTATTGAAAAATTTTGAATGGTGATGTCGGTATGGGATGGTTCATGGAGAATAGAAAGAATATGTCAATCGCCACTTTTGGTTAAATCAGTTCAGCAAGTCCGAAACTTAACAAATAGAGCTTAAAAATTTCCTGTATGGATTCAGCTATTTCTATTTAGTAGTTTAGTATGATTAAAACACAAATGGAATTGTTTTACTATGTTTTTACTAATAACAAATAAGTTAAATTAATAGATCACTGTCACCGCGGTTTCGAACAGGTCGTTATTTGGAATTTGGAAAAACCAGATTTTGGTTTACAGTTAACAACTATTGAAAGGGAGTTATTATTTGAATACATCGAAAATTTAGGATTTACATAAATCCATCTGCTCCTTTATTAGATAAAAAGTGATTTAAAAATTTCCACTGATTCTAGGTAATTGAATTTTCAACCCATTGAGACAGTGCGTAGAAATTTTTGATAATGAATATTAGGAGAAGAGTGGCCATTTTGGATGCAGTGGTTAGATAATGTAGAAACTGCTTTATTTTTAAAGAATGAAGTTTAATGTTATCTATATCTAATTATTGCAATCTGGACAAGACAACTTCTAAACATCTCGATTACATTTTTTTCTTTAAATAAGAGTGATGACAATTCAGCTTGAGTTCCGTATACAATCTCAGATTTCAATTTGGAAAAGATATTTCCGACATCTTTACTTATCTCTCCAAAATATTCAAAAGAGGAATTTTTCGGACTTGTTGCTACTTATAATTGGATATATTTGGCTGATAGATATGTGTAATTGTTTCTGTTTCAAGATTTCGCCAATTAATTCTCGATCAAAATCGCTGTTGTGAACCATAGTTTAATGGTTTCGTTTTGACAAACAAAAATCATGATGAAAATCATTAACTAGATTAAATCATACTTTCAAAGACTATTGTCAAAGTTCATACAACAAAATTAATGTGTGAGATGAACTAAGTATCTATTTTTGCCCATGGGATAATTCAATAATATTAATCTATAAAGCACGTCTTTTTTCCGTATGTTAATATTAATCTGAAAAAGGTCCAATTTGACGAAACATGTCTAGGGAATGCAATCTCGGTATACCAAAATCTTGCAGTAAGGCTAGACTTTTTCCGGTTGTCGTAAATTTGTCATTGTTTAGCGAGCCTGGACGTGTCAGAGTGCATTGCAATCTGCAGATTTATAAACTGATCCAATAACAGTTGAAAATAGTTCCTTGTATAATTAAGTTCTCTCGGTCTATTCGTTTTGTGTTAAAATGACAACAAAGGAAGATAATAAAGAGTTCCAGAGTGGATCAGAGGTATGGAAATACTTTTTGAAGGCAAAGGATGGATAAACTGCCCAGTGCAAATTGTGTAAGTCTATATTGAAAACAACGGCACGATCTCCCAAAGGCTTACAAGTACATTTACTGTCCAAGCACAAAATTGATACTTCTCATAAAAAAGTGGCAGAAAACATGACTCTGGTTCCATCAGATTCTTCAATGCTGATCAATGCTTTCGCGTCAGTAAGGCTACCTCCTCCAATCGGTACGAAGAAGCAGAAAATCTCTGATTACTTTTCGTCTCTACAAAAAGTTTCTTTGGAGGAAAAATTTCAAGGATGATTTCTAAAGATGGCATGACTTTTAGATCTTTTCGCACGTCGAAAGATTTGAGAGAATTATTTGCGACTAGTGACTACAAATTACCTGCATCGCCTAACTCCATAAAACAGATTGCTATGAATTATTGCAATCTTTGAGTTTGAAAATGAAAACTTCGCAGGATCTTATGAATTTGAGAAAGAATAACCATAGATTCAGCCTTACTTTCGATGAATGGACAGGTATGATTTCCACTTCAATAAGGTGAAGCAATGTGTAAGCAAAGCCTTGATTGAGTGCAATCTTGGATCGAATACAAATTATAGTTTCTCAGACGAAGAATATCGTGCTTTATCAGATTTAGAACTCGTATTCCAGCCTATAAAACTGGCAGTGGAAGTACTATGTCGTCGAAATTCAGATTTTTAACTGCCGAAACTACTCTGCTATTTATGATGAAAAAGTTGAAAGAACTCGGAACACCAGTAGGTCAAAAACTTGCTGATTCCATGGGGGCTCTGATTAATGATCGCCGAACATTTATGACCGCAGCATTGTATTATTTGACAGACCCTGACCAATACGACGTATATTTCAATCAATCAAACTTTCAAACTGTCTCCAAAACCTTCAATCAAAAAATGAATAACAAAGATAACGATTCAATTCCATTAGCTGCAGTGAAAAAGTTTAGAGCCTGAAATGGCGAACGCTCCTCTTAGTCTTGATGAGGAATTGGAAATGGCATTGAAACAGCGTTCGCAAAAACGTGTGGCACCTTTGTAATCGTCAATTGATATGATTTTCAAGAAAGAAATCGATTTTTAGTAGTCAGTAGGGTCAAAAGGACAAAATCTACAGTTCGCTCACCAATGTCTTTTATCTGTAGTATCAACAAGTGTCGAGGCAGAACGGACGTTTTCCTCAGCTGGTTATCTGACATGCAGCATTCGGAATCGACTGGCAGATGAAACCCTAGATACTTTATGCTTTTTGAGGGGTTATTTTCAAGTTTTAGAATAATATGTTACTTTTTGAATAAATTACTGGTTAGCTTGAGATTTCATTTCTCTATTTTGCTCCTAAAGAACCATTAGAGCCAATAGAAATATAAATGATAGGTATTTTCGTACTTTTTGCGACATTTCGCAAGACTAGAATTCTTGTATCTCGCGAGATTGATATTTTGATGCGAGATTGCATTCCCTAAACGTGTCATAAGCATGTTATTAAAGGCATTATATACGGTTACAAATCATGTTATGTACAAGGGTTAGCTAATGTTAATTATTATATTAAATTATTGCATTCTGGATAAGCCAATTTATAAACATCTGATTCATATAAATTTTCGATAGTACTTTTTCCTTTAAATGAGAGTGATGACAATTTAATTTGAGCTGTAAATAAAATATCAAACTTCAATTCGAAAAGGTTATTTGCGACGTTTTCAATTATCTGTCCAAAATATTTCAATGAGATAAATTTTTCGGTTTTGTTGCTACTTAAAACTGGATATGTTTGGCTGATAGCTATATGTAATTATTTTCGTTATTTTGTCAATTAATTCTTGATCAAAATGGCTGTTGTGAACTATAGTTTAATGGTTTCATTCTGATAAACCAAAATCATTGTGAAAATCATATACTAGTATAAATCCTATTTTCAAAAGCTATTGTCAAAGTTGACAATGAAAAACTGAATATGTGGGATGAACTAACCAAATAACCAACTAGAACTCAATTCTTTACCGTTATTCTATCTTTTAAATTCTTAAAATAACCAATTCCGTTTGAATTTTAGTCAAATTAACGTAAGTATCTGTTTTTACCCATGGCATAATTTGATAATATTAACCTGATAAAATTCCAGTGTAACGAAATGTGTTATAAGCATGTTTGTTTGTTTGTTTTTCCTTTAACGTGCTCTATTTCTGCCTTTCGACTAATGACACGCCGGGGAATTCTGTCACCTCACTAACCCGGGAATTTTGCCGAACCCCTCTCGTGTCGAGGGAAGGGATCTTTAATGTCCAACACATCTCTGTTAGACAGGACCGACAGCTTTACATCTCCTCCGAAAGATAGACACTCAAGCGATTCCCAGAATCCGAAAAATCGCACCGACTCTGTGGGGATTGAACCCAGGTAACTCTGCGTAGGAGACGAGCATCATATCCCATACGCCACCGAGCCGGCTGTATTATAATAAGCATAATATAAGCATGTTGATAAAGAGGAACTTTGGTCAACTTTATTTCACACAATAAAAAAAATTCCAAAAATTTCTCCGGGATTATATATGGTTACAAATCACTGTAAGTGAATTGAAAATTTCAACTGATTCTAGGTTTTTGAGTTTTTAAACCTTTGGGGCACTGTGTAGAACCTTCAAATTATGAGTTCTAGGAAAAGAGTGACCATTTTATGTAAAGGGCCTGGCTGATGGTAATTATTGCTTATTCTCGAAAAATGAAGTGTGTTCCTTTATTCTTAGCTTCAAAATAACCAACTTCGTTTGAATTTTCGTCAGATTAACGTAAGAATCTGTTTTGACTCATGGTATAATTTAATAAATCAACCTGATAAAATTCCAGTGTAACGAAATGTGTTATAAGCATGTTAATAAAGGGGAACTTTGGTCAACTTTGTTTCACACAATAAAAAATTCCAAAAATTTCTCTGGGATTATATATGGTTACAAATCACTGTAAGTGAATTGAAAATTTCAACTGATTCTAGGTTTTTGAGTTTTTAAACCTTTGGGGCACTGTGTAGAACCTTCAAATTATCAGTTCTAGGAAAAGAGTGAGAATTTTTGGACAGGGCCTAGCTGATGGTAATTATTGCTTATTCTCAAAAATGAAGTGTGCTCCTTTATCCTTAGCCTTAAAATAATCAATTTCGTTTGAATTTTCGTCAGATTAACGTAAGAATCTGTTTTCACCCATGGCATAATTTAATAATATTAACTTGATAAAATTCCAGTGTAACGAAATGTGTCATAAGCATGTTAATAAAGGGGAACTTTGGGTTACTTTGTTCCACACAATAAAGAAAATTCCAAAAATTTATTCGGGATTATATATGGTTACAAATCACTGTGAGTGAATTGAAAATTTCAACTGATTCTAGGTTTTTGAGTTTTCTAACCTTTAGGCACTGTGTAGAACCTTCAAATTATGAGTTCTAGGAAAAGAGTGACCATTTTATGTACAGGGCCTAGCTGATGGTAATTATTGCTTATTCTCAAGAAATGAAGTGTGCTCCTTTATCCTTAGCCTTAAAATAACCAACTTTGTTTGAATTTTCGTCAGATTAACCCAAGATCTGTTTTTGACCCAGGAATAATTTAAAAACTTCAATGTATAATCTTCTTTCCAAATATGATTACTAATCTGATAAAGGTACAGTCTGAATAAACATGTCATAGGCTGTCAATAAATATAAAACTCTATCAGCTGTGTTTTATTTATTAAAAATAAATATACAAATCACTGAAATCACTACCAATATTAAGTTCAACCACAGACACAAAAATTAATGTTTTCCATAGTATCCCTGAAAAATCACGTAGATCGAGAATCATCCTAATTTGTCTTACTTTTTGTGGTTTTAAACTTTTGTTGCAATCGGTTTCCAGCCAAGTAGGATTGATAAAAAAATTGACCAAACAGGTACAAGTAGCTTAGGTACATTGCAAAGGAAAGCATGATGTTAAGATGAGATACTTGACAAATAAGGCCACTTTGAAGATACTTGTAAGCCCAGATGTTGACTGCACATCCAACGAACATCTGTACAAGTTGAAGTGAAGTTACAATCATAGCTAATGGTTTTGGAAGTTTGAATCCCATGGCACGTATAGCATAATATGAATACATAATTGAATGTACCGCATAATTCATAACTATGAACCATCTTACAGTTGCAGTTGAGTTTAAAACTGCAAACCAACTATATAGAAGAACTGTTAAATGATGATACCAATGCAAAAATATAAGTGGCTGCTTACGAACAACGATGAAAAAGGTATCTCCGAATTCTACCGGTTTACTCAAGATGAATAATAATGACCAAAAGGCACTCACTTTGTCACGTGTTAGAAACGAGGAATTACATACAGAATGGTACCATCCATAATTTCTTAGAATATGTGACATTTCTGGATAAGTCCTAGACGCTCCAATTATACTAAAAACGGCAAGGAATACATTCCAGAATACTAAAGGCCTTCGGAACTCGAATTTGGGACGAGTCTTCATGAGGTATTGTCCACTGAAGATGGCAATGACATAGATCACACACAATGTATATCCAACATTCCATTGCCGTTTCATCCATTCCATATATTCATAGTGTTGGTATGTAGATTCGAAACCAAACACGTGATAACGTTCAGGTACGCTTACGTTATATTCAATCATCACAACTAGTCTTGTGTAGATACTTAGCAGTGTTGTACACTTTCGCTTACTAAATTTTAACTGACGATGAAAAATTTAGTTTTGAATTGATTTCGTGAAATTATTGATATGACTATTAATTATTGTTGATGATAAGATGGTGAATAAAATCAACGTCGTTTGTAATTATGCTTACGTTCTCACGATAATAAAGGTTGAGTCAGCCGAACAGGAACTGTTATGTCGTGTAATAAATTCATAGAATAACTGCTAGGATATGGCGATTTCACATTGAATTTGTGCTTGATATGCCGCAAAAAATAAGAACAACTTTAACCCTCGCGTGACCAAGGTCTAGAATTTTACGAATTCGTCCAAGCGGGGTAACCGATTTACCCCATATTGAATTATTAGTTACACTGGTCTACAATGGTTTTGTTGCCCTAGATTTGAAAATGATTTTGGGTCTATTTATGCACACAATTCGTGAAACTATCAATGATTTTGTAGGATTTGCTCTGATTTCTTTTTAAATCTTTATTTTCATTTTACATAACAAAAATCGTAACAAGAAACAAAATAACAGATATATTTATAATGTCAGTTATGTTTTGAGAAATTCGGATACATCGAAATAAATAAAGAGGAAAATGTCGAAAATATATTTCATATTTCCATAAAACGGCTTTTATGAGCTTTTCTTCTATAATTTTTCAGGGGACAATCTCTTTTCAAAGACCAGCAGTAATCTGCCATCATGTGACAATCCCATCGACCTTGATACCTTTCCTCCATCACTTTTAGATCTTGATGAAACCGCTCTCCCTGTTCCTCACTATAATTTCCTAAATTATCCGGAAATTTATCTAGTTGATTGCGGAGATAGTGTAACTTAATACTCATATTTGCTCCTAAAGTCTGAAAGTTTGTCAGCATATTTTGCACAATTTCTTCATAATTTGCTGCTTTATGGTTACCTAGGAAATTTTCGACAACCAACACAAAACTTTTCAAAGCTTTACTATCCGGAACAGTCATAACTTTGATAAAATCTGAGTCTTTCATCAATTGCCGTATTTGAGGACCATCAAATATTCCACCTTTCAATTTTTCCATACTAAGCTTCGGCAATTTTCTGCAAATGTAATTAAAACAATTTCCGTCTTTGTTCAACGCTTTTACAAATTGCTTAATCATACCTAACTTAATATGTAATGGTGGAAGTATGATTTTGTCTCTGCTCACCAGCGGCTCCCTTATTACGTTGGCTTTACCGAATGTTAAAGAATTTCTTACAGGCCAAACATCTTGTTCCCAATAAAGTTGCTTTGCTCTTCTATCCCACATACAAATAAAGCAAGGGTATTTTGTATATCCACTTTGTTGGCCAAGTAAAAAATTAACCATTTTTAAATCCACACAGATCGGCCATTGATGCTCAGAGTATTTAATTTTCTCTAAAACTAATTTTACATTTTCATATTCTTCTTTGAGTTTCGTTGAATGGGCAATTGGAATTGATGCAAATTTATTTCCATTGTGCAATAAGACGCATTTTAAACTTCTTTTGCAACTATCAATAAAAAGGCGCCATTCAGTAGATTTGTATTCTTTTAAACCCATGTCTATAAGCAGCTTCGCGATATCATTACAATACACTAATCCTTCATTTTCACTAAAAAATTGTAATAACTCTTTTTCTCGCGTTCTGTATGTTGTAATTGTTACTGTTGGTGCCAATAAATTTTTTCTTTCAATCTTGAGGCTAACAGTTCTGATCCTTGTTTTGATAAATTGAGATCACGTATTAAATCACTGAGTTCATTTTGAGAAAATAACTTTGGCGTAGATGTTTCACCTTCCCATTCACTTCCACTAGTAGATGGTCCCGATTTCTGTGAATTTGGTAACATCATTGTTTCTGAGGGCATGCGAATTACTTTTGAAATGTATATGGGCCGAGGAGATTTTCACTGTGTAGAACCGGACATTTCGTAGACTGTAAGTCTGGGTATCTCCACGTTTGATTTCGATTAAAACCTTTAACATCTACTACGCAAAAGTAACAATCATCTAAATGATTCGTAGGCTCCATCCAGATCATAGAAATGCCAAAGTCTAATCCAGAACGTTCACCTTTTTTCCACAACCGTAAAGACTCAACACAGGACTTACAAACTTTATTAGGAACCCATGGTTTACCTAATTTGTCCATTTTGAAACCAAAATATTCAACATAAGTCTCCTTGACAAAGTCTGTGATATTTCTTTTTGTTTTTTGGTATATAAACACCGCGAATATAACAAAATAAATCACTACAATATTTACACTTTCTTCGTGACGAACTCATATTTTAGACTAGAAGACAAAAATATAAGAATGGACATTCAGTAATTGAAACAAAATATTAATCCATGATGCTTCATCCAGATTTACGTGTATATGTACTTCAATATTGTCAAATAACTGAGATGTCAGCTGTTCTGTGGAGCAAGGGGTCTGAGAGTGGGGATCAGGTGATGTTTGTATGCGCGAAAAAGTTGCGCAGAAGCCTAATCATGACTGGAAGATTAAATTTTATTTCTAACAAGCTTATAATTGTTCAAAATATAAGAAATGAAAAAATCATGAAAATACGAGCACATTGAGAACTTTCATGAATATATTCGTAATCTGGGCACTCGAAAACATAAAAACTTGCGATGATATCCAGGGCAACAATAAAAAATTTTTCTGTAGAGCTGTGTTATAGTTGTTTTATGAATTAGAAATTATTACTTCACCTTATTTATGGAATAAAATCACTCATATTAAAGAAATCCAGTTTATTGGCATCAAAATATAATGGAAACTACGAAAATTAATGTTTTTGGGATTCATAACAGACAGATGGTAGGCAGTCTCACTCCCGTCGCCCAGTGTGATACCGCCACATCCATCTATAGGTCACCTGTGTTCTTAGTTTCGGGATCTGACGGATGGTCCGGTTTCCAGGGTGGGAAGGATTGGCAACGAAGCATGATGAGCTCTTCAGGGACAAAATCATCCGGATTTAAAATAGTCTCCCATTCGCATCTCCGTGGGGGACTGCCTCGAGGAATTCTTGATGCAGGTAAGTCGAGCACTCCTTCGGCGAATTCACTAAATCATTCTCGTTCTAGAAAAGAAAGTAAACTCTTGATAGAGCTCTGCAACATCAGAGGACTGGGGCACAATAACGAGAATGTCGATGCATTCCACCAGCATCTGCAAAACGCACAACCCCATGTGCTGACCCTAACCGAAACCCAAATAAGTCAAACAACCGACACAACATATCAACGTTGTAATGGGTATGAGTTACGTACGAGGTTTAGGTTTAAAGGGGGCCTCTGTGCTTTCGCCAGATCGGATGTTGCATGCCAAAGAGAGGACACGATGGAGGACGGCACTTTCGACCTTGCGAGGTTTGAAATCTATTTATAGGATAAAAAACTATTCTTATGCTGTCTATATCGCCCGCCAAACGATATTCACTTTCCTAGACTGTTTCAGTATCTAGGTGATAAGGTGGATTGAATTCAGACACATCATCCGGCAGCTGAGGTCATTGTACTGGGTGACTTCAACGTGCACAACATCAACTGGCTCTGCCACTCCAATAGAACAGATGAAGTGGTGAGACAGGCTTAAACTTTCGAAATCAGCTATTATCTAACGCAGCTAGTTGACGAACCGACAAGTACACCTGATCACCTTGGATCTTTTTTTAATTTCAGATCCAGATGATTTTAGAGTGAAGGTCTCAGCATCGCTAGACAACTCATACCACAATCTTATTTCTCCTACTGGAACCATTGTGCTGCCGCTAAACCAAGAACTTAAACCACCCAGACGCATTTGGCACTATAACCGTGCTAACTGGTATGAGCTGCGTGAATTATTTTCGTGCTTTCCATTCAGTGATTTTTGCCTTTCAGATCCTGACATCAATGTGTGCAATGAATCTGTTACAGAAATCATTCATGCAGGAATGGATCTCTAAATCCCTCATTCCACGAAAAGAACAACAGCACAAAAGCCATGATTCAAAAAAGACTGCGAAAGAGCCTCTGCAACCAAGAACAGAGCTTACAACTCATGGAAGATAAATCCAACAGAGGAAACAAGATCAACCTTCGTACGAATACGGAACGCATGCAACCTAACAACTTCAAGAGCAAAGGACAATTTCAACGAAAGGGTATCTAATAAACTCTTTGAACAGGCAAGTGGGACTAGACAATTCTGGTCTATGGCGAAGACTGTCAGTGCGAATTTCTGCAAATATGCATTTCCGCCTCTTGTTAGAGAAGACGGAAGTATAGCATCATCTCCGAAAGAGAAAGCCGATCTCTTTGCTCTCTTGTTCTCATAGAATTCTGTGCTAGATTCATCTTACGCAGTACCAACGAACATTACACCTACAAATTCTTCCGTGGCAGAAATCAAGTTCACAGTCCGCACTGTGAGAAGGGTTCTCGAGCAGCTGAACTGCAAGAAGGCAGTTGGTCTAGACGAAATACCACCAATCGTCCTGAGAAAGTGTGCTTCCGAACTGATACCTATTCTTAACCGTCTGTTTCAGATCTCTTATGAAAGCCAGACTTTTCCGAGCACCTGGAAAATAGCGAGAATTCAACAGATCCCAAAGAAAGGAAAGAAGTCCTTACCCCAAAACTTCCGCACTGTTGCACTTCTTCTCATTATGTTCAAAGTGATGGAGAGAGTCATAAACGATGAACTCGTCAAATATCTTGATTTGCAGGGAATTATTAATCAACGTCAGTATGGTTTTCGCAGGCAAAAATTGACAGATCTGCTCGCCTACGTTACTCAAGTTTGTACATCAACGATGGAAAAGTATGGGGAATCTAGAGCAATAGCACTCGATATCTGTAAAGTCTTTGATAGGGTTTGGCATGCAGCATTGTTGAATAAAACTGCTGCATATGGACTTAAAAATTACGGGGTTGGATAAGTAGATTTCTTTTAAATAGATCAATACATGTTGTGGTCGACGGTATAACATCTAATTGTTTCTTGTTGCAAGCAAGAGTACCTCAGGGATCCATTCTTTCGCCAACTGTTTCTGTTACAGATAAACGATCTTCCGTCACAGAACAAGATCTTCGGTTTTGCAGACGATTGTATCCTGGTTTCGTCTTTCAGTAGTCTGCGGCCAATTACAGCTGTGGAATCTCAGCGTCAAAGATGTCAAAAAATCAATAACTACAGAGAATATCGAAATGGGGTTAGTTGAACCTGGTGAGCTTCAACGCTAGCAAGAAGCAAGCAACTACGTTTTCTAGAAAGATCCTCGCTGAAGAACCTCCTCTAAGAATGCAAGGCCACCGAATTGCATCCAAAGATGCGATGCGCCTTCTCGGAATAACGGTCAACTCCGGGATATGCTAGCATGAACACCAATAGTTAAGTCTGCATCAGCTCAACGTAATTTTCTTTTCAGAGCCAAGCGATACTTCACGTCATCTCAGCTGTTGCTTCTATAGAAGGCGCAGATTCGACCTGCTTTGGAATACTGTTCTCATGTATGGGGATCTGCGCCTAAATATTCGTTGCGGATGTTGGATTGGGTGCAAAAACGGGCTGTCCGCCTCATCGACCACCCGGAGATCACCCGCGATCTCCAACCGCTGGCTCTCACAAGACAAGTTGCTGACCTTTCTCTGTTTTACAGATACTTCCACGGAAGATGCTCCAAGGATCTGAAAGATCTAGTTCCGGAAAAACTCATGTTTTGCCGCAACACGAGGCTGGTAAGGAGTTCTCATCATTAGGCGGTACATTCAGCGACTTCTCGAACCTCTCTCTATAAAAATTCCTTTGTTCACACGCCGGTGAGCTGTGGAACTCGCTTCCGTCCAACATACTCCCAGAATTCTACAATTTAGCCCTCTTCAAGAAGCGAGTACATAGACACCTCCATTCTGAGTTATAAAAGCAAAGTTCCTTATCAAAATTAATAAACTTCGTAACATTTCAAATTCAAATAGTTACTAAGTCATTGAAAGTCCATTTTGAGTTGGGATAATTGTATCTCAAAATTGTAGAAAATTACTGCGCTAAAATTCTCACAGTTGAATTCCATTTTTCAACTAATTTGTCAACTTGAGCAGTCTTTTGTGGCTAAAACACAGCACGTATGGAACTGAAATTTCGGATTTATATTAATAAATCAGGTTCATTTTCAGAAGTGACAATTGACTGATGGTGTCCTCTATGTTTCAGCAAGCAAAACATAAAAGACATTCCTCGTGTATGGCACATTTTCTTTTCAAATGTCAATACGGATCTGATAAAGCTATTGAGTGACGAAACGCATAATTAGCTTGTTAATTTTAACGAAGTCTAAGTCATTCCAAGCCCCTGAACTGCTAATCGAAGCTCCTGTTCATGATGGAAGACGTTTTGACGCAGGAGATTTCTTTTTAGGGTGTCCCACACATGCTCGATGGGATTCAGATCTGGGGAGCAGGATGGCCACGGTAGAAGATCGATATCATTCTCTTTAAGAACGTTCAAGACAACTCTTGCACGATGAGGAGGGCATTATCTTGTTGGAAGAGTGTATTTTGACCCATTGTTTGGAGATACGGTACCACTACTGGTAAAACTATCTCATTTGCGTAAGAATTTCTCGTGAGGTTGTTCTGTATCCAAACGAGGTCAGTTCTTCCACCAAGGCGTATACCTCCCCAAAACATCACTGATCCGCCTCCCTGTCTAACAACTTCTTGAGCATGCTGGAGACGGTTTTGCTTTCCAGGTTCCCTCCATATTCGAATTCTTCCCGAATCGGGATGATAACTACATCTAGATTCATCAGTGAAGAGAACTGTGGCCCACCTCTCTTAATCCCAGTTTACGTGTTCTTGGCACCAAGCTAAACGAGCAGCGCGATTTCCATGGGTCAGTTGTGGAACTCTTAAAGGTTGTCTGGAGTGGAGTTGACCTTCGTGCAGTCGATTTCTCACAGTTTGGTCGGAAATTTGAACTTTATGAACTCGTGATAGCTCTTGAGCTAATTGAGATGCTGTGGTAGTACGATCTCTTCTGGCTTGTAAAACCAAAAATCGGTCTTTGGCGACTGTAGTAATCCTGAAACGACCTGTATGGCGTCCTTCTACGCTACCTGTATCATTGAAACGCGACCATAAACAGTTTATGACACTTGGGCTACTTCCCAAAACCCTGGATACTTCCCGTTGTGAGCTTCCAGCTTGGTGCATGCCAACGGCTCGTAACATCTCTTCTCTAGTCAAATGTCGTCTTTCCATGGTCGAATCACAAAACTTGAATCTTTTATTTGTGCTTACAACAGAAACAAAGTGCCAACTAACTGATTTCAAACACTGAATACATGAAATGATCATAAATCAGCGTCGCATCTGCTGCATTTTTAGTTTTTCATAAAAAAACGGAAATCTGTTGCGGCACTCTACATAATTTGGTGAGAAATTGATACAGGTGTTCATTTCTTAAAAAATCATCCATATTGATCGTTTTGGATACGATATATCGATATTCAGAAGTGTTCCCTAGACTTTTTTGAGGTGTTTAGTTGATTAAAACGCAGCAATACTCACCTATCATGCTCATTTCCATAGTTTGGTCTCCTATGGCATCCTTTTGTGGAGAGCAGCGGAAGAGGCATCCAAAATATTCCTTGAACAGAAGAAAGCGCTATTAGAGTTATTGCATGTATCTCAAAAACAACCAGCTGCAGAGAATATTTAAAAAATTATGGAATACTGACCGTTCCTGCTCAGTATATTCTCACATATCTATGCCACATTCACGAGAAGAAAACAGCAATACTTAAATATTCCAACCATCATTTCTACGAAACAAGATCTCGGGAAAGGTATGTTTTGCCTCATCATAGGATTATGAAAACACAGAATAGTTTCAACTTCTTAGGAATCAAAATGTATAATGTGTTACCAGAGTATCTCAAGCTATTACCCGCAGACAAATTCAAAAATGAAATAAAAAAAATACTTACCTCTAAAGTTTTTATTCTGTCGAAGAGTTTCTGAATTCAGAATATTCGTGAAATGTATCGTCTGTAAATAAATAGTACGGTGTCTTGTTGTCCTGTTGGTGATTATGTTTTAAATATGTAAAAAGAATAACTTTCAAAAATTTGTCAATGTGCATATCAATTTTGGATATTTTATATTTATGCACATTCACTTACCTACTTTTATCATGACAATTCCTTGTGAATATTGAAGGATTTTAATAAATAATTATTGAATTATTGAATAATTAATTGAATGATTATTTGAACTAACTTCGAAAGTGCTCCTATCAATACTTCATTATGGCAATACGTACCTAACAACAGACTTGCTCTTTAGTTTCTCCTTGCGGGAATTCAATGGTCATCTAGCTACGATGAACATTGAATAAAACTATTATCATTGATTTATATTGGTTGTTTCTAGAAACGATATGTTCCGTTAAATAAATAAATAAATAATTGAAAATGCAAGAAAAACCTCTAGGCTTAAGTTTCACAAAATATGTGAGCCATAGGTAACTATGATGTCGTTAAATGGAGTATTTTTTCTTTTCCAAAAATATATAACATGTGCACTATATTTTTCTATCCAGGACGTGTATAATTTTTCCATAATATTATCCATTTTGTCCATTTATAAAATTTACATGAAATGATTGAAATTGCTTAAGTATGTTCTATGCTCTCATTATGATAGTTCGAAAATTAATTCTTGTAATGACAATAGAGATGAATTATTTAATGTTAATCAAGTTACAACTATTGTGTTAAAATTTTGAACCCATATCAGCATTGACATTGAATAATAATCTCGCGATGTGGATTAACATCCAACCACCAATATTCATTTTGATGATTGAATATTCTATTACTACTGATATAAACCTCATTTAATTTATCCCTCGGAAAAACTGCGAATCAGGTCAACGTTGAAAATCTCCTGGCTACAAAAACTAGAAAATTTTCATTGTAGAAAGTTAAGTTTATAACTATTTTTCTTCAGAATACTGAGCAATCGCTCCACTTTCCATTAGAATTTGCTTGCCCAAAGTCGATGTATTGGAAGTTTATCTGCCTATAACATCAATTGTTGTATCTTCTTCATAATTTACTTCATATTCTGATTTTCTTAGGACTTTGAATGCACCATTCATGAGGTTTTCCCTTAATTCATCGAATATACTCTTATTTTGTTTGTCACCTCTTAGAAAAACGATCCAAATGAGCACCTTCTGCAGCATGAGCATCATTAATAATTTGAATATAACATTCAATCATATTGAACCTATCAAAATTTTTATTTGATCGCTTCCTTATTACAATCAATCATTCCGTGTAAATTCTGTGAATGTTGCTAGAGTTACTAGATAAAATTAGGAAAATGTTATACAATTTTCAGGTTTTCATCAAAACACGCCCTGGACGAAGAAATGAAGGACACATGTCATATATTATTTTAAAGGAAAATACCTCTCTTTAACAAAATTAAAGTTGCCTATGGTTCTTATTTAACGCACGTGAGTAAGCCTTATAACTCTAAAACCGTTGAACAAAAAAAAAATCTCAGCACGTAGTTCCATTCTACGTAAAAAAGTGGCTGTTGAATGTCAAAAGCATCTTTACATAGCTCCAAAACACTTGAGATATTGACACATGACTGATTTCAAATTTCCAAATAACTCCAAAAGGAAAAAGCTATCTAGAATCTGTTTGCAGCAATGAATTTCTCAGACGAGTATACACGGCGCTTCAACGAAAACTAAACAGAGGCTACCAAGATATTCATTTCTGATCGAAACGCAAAAACAGGTCAATTTTTGTTTCAAGGGGGACATCTTTTGGGGTAGAAAACTAGCCTGAAATATCAACCCCCTAAGCGGGCGTTACAATCCTTGAACATTTTGAATAGGAAGATGGGTCGAGTGATGACTCAAAAGAAAGGTGGTATCTTTGTCTACATTTCCTTGAACGAATTTCCATTTTTAATTGAAAACTGTAAGAGATACAGGGTAAGCAACTGAAAGATAGGGAAGACTATTTCCTTGAGACTATTCAAGTTTCAGTGAAGTAAAATGGAACAGATCCATGGCAGTCATTACAAGTACAATCCTTATCTCGAATTTCAACCCCTAGAGCAGGGGTGACCACCCCTGAAAATTTGGAAAAGGGTAGATGGGTCGAGTGATACCTCGAAAGAAAGGTATTATCTTTGTCTGCATCCCCGTGAACGACTTTTCATTTTTGTTTGAAAGCTGTAGAAGATACAGAGTGAGCTACTGAAAAATAGAGGAGACTATCTATCGGCCTGAGCTATTCAAGTATTAGTGCAAAAAAATGGAATAGATTCATTCCAGATCAAAGGCTGTCATCTTTGATCTAAATGAATCTATTCCAGTTTTTCGCACTAAAACTCCAATAGTCTTGGGGTGATAGTCCTCTCTATTTTCCAGTGGCTCACTATGTATCTTCCACAATTTTCAATCAAAAATGAAAATTCTTTCACGGGAATGCAGACAAAGATAATACCTTTCTTTCGAGTTATCACTCGACCCATCTACCCTCTTCCAAATTCTCAAGGGTTGTCACCCCTGCTCCAGGGGTTGAAATTCGAAATGAGGATGATACTTGATGGTCTCTGCCATTGATCAGCATGGATCTTATCCATTCTACTTCACTGAAACTTGAATAGTCTCAGGGAAACAGAAATGAATATCTTGGTAAATATATCCTCTGTTTAGTTTTCGTTGAAGCATATATATATATATATATATATATATATATATATATATATATATATATATATATATATATATATATATATATATATATATATATATATATATATATATATATATATATATATATATATATATATATATATATATATATATATATATATATATATATATATATATATATATATATATATATATATATATATATATATATATATATATATATATATATATATATATATATATATATATATATATATATATATATATATATATATATATATATATATATATATATATATATATATATATATATCAACGAAAACTAAACAGAGGATATATTTACCAAGATATTCATTTCTGTTTTTATATATATATATATATATATATATATATATATATATATATATATATATTCTTTTGAAAAGGAGGATTTACAAATATTCGAATAATTGTATTCACAATAAATGCTTATATCTATAATTTTGGTGTGTCTCAGAAAAAACGAGTGTGAGCTCAGGAAATGTAACAGGGTAACCATACTATCTTGTATATGATTCAATAAACAGGAAAAAACTGGTTTCCTTGCCGCTATTGCACTAGCAATAGCTTATCTGTTTATGTTTTGTTAGTGTCGTGTGTACATAAGGAGTATCATTCTCTCTTGCATTCCATGATTTCCAAACGAAGACAAGGGTGAAAGGAAGAACAGGGCGATAAAGCGGCATATTTCTCTATTCACAATATTTCACATAGCTGCTGTAATAAAGCGTCGAAATCTGTCCACTCTGTACATAATAACGGTACTACACATTTTTTTTGTGAGAAAATGAATAACATATGTGGAACTTAGGATAAAAACAATAAATATTTTCCTACATAATTCAGCATTTCGTATGAAAATAATAAGAATCCACTTTAATACATTCAACAATTTCAATCAATCAAAAAATTACAGCTATGTTGGGAATATTAAAACATATCCATTATTTCCAAAACTTTGTAAAACGATAATAAACGCATTCTTTCGTTTTATCTATATAAGATTTTTAATTACCAAGTAATAAAAATTAATGAATAATTTCTCTATAATAATGATTTATCTGGTGACATTGACGTTCCTGAATGGGTCAAGTAATTGCCAAAATATATGATTATCTTAATTAGCTCAACAAACGCCGCCGTATAATTTGTATTAAATAAACATCGTACAATTCGACTGAGGAACCTGCGTCGTGATGAAAATTTATATATACTCTTCAATTTAGTGAGACAATGCTATTTAGGATTTAGGAGGATAGTGATACGTATGACATAGCCACTCCTATTCAATTGTCAATCTCACCTTCACGCGGTAAACCCTGTATTTCACTAACGAGGCTCTGACGACGGAGTACAGGCGGTATAACCTTAGATCGGGGATGAAGGAAATATCATCTCAATCAGCGTCGAAAGTAAAGGAAACCTCGGCGATCTCAAATGGAAGGAAATGTGATTCCCCAGGACAACACTAAGTCCAACCAATGAAACCACATATCTTTATCACCTTTATCATGACAGAAAAACAAAAAGAAACGGCCCTCAGTCCCGTGCAGGTGTTGAATCACCAGAGGGTGCTACGAATCTCCCGGCTTAGCATGATGAAGTTCAAAAGGAGGATAGCAACATGGAATACTCGAACCCTCTTTGCGGAGGGTAAACTAGACAATGCGATACAAGAAATGAAACGAATGAACATTGAAATTCTCAGCATATCGAAAACGAGATGGACAGATGGGATTTGTAAGAAAGAAGGAATGAAGTTCTACTACAGCGGCAACAACGAACCAGAACATCGAAGTGGAGTTGGGTTTATCATATCGAATGAGATAGATGGCTGCTCGAAAAAACGTGGTTGCATACCCCGATCGAATTATATTATTACAAATAAGTGCTGAACCGACCAACATAAACATATTACAAGTTCACGCTCCCACAGCAGACAAGTCGGATGCTGAGCAATATTACGAACAGGTGAGAGAAGTCTTACAAACATTGAAAAACCATGAAATGAATATATTAATGGGTGACTTTAATGAGAAGGCAGAAAGAGGAGCTGTAGAGGGAGTAACAGGAGCTTTTGGATTAAGTGATTATTAAAAATACATACTATAAGCTACATCCTAGAAGGTCTACACATGAAAAACGTCACGAGATAATAGCGACAATATTGTACGAAACCAAATTGACTACATCCCAATAACAAAAGATATCAAAATGCCATTACTCGCGTTGCAGCATATCCAGGAGCGGACATCCTCTTGTTGCCGACTTTCGTTTCCGATGTAAATTGGTTTCTAAAAAGCTTAGCAAGAGGATATGTGACATACAACCGCTAAGGCAACCAGAAATAAGAGCTAACTTGAGAAGAGAACTTAATAAAATGTGCCAAGAAAACAATCCAGCCGAAGAAAATACATCTAATGAGATCTGGAATAAACTTCAATCTAATATTCAAGTGGCCACTGAAAATATAATCGAACAACCAACAACGAAAATCAAGTCTTGGATGACTGTTGCTATAATGCAGTTAATGAGTGAGCGTCTTTTGGAGAGTATACCAGATCGATATAGGAAAGTTGATACCATCATCAGGAGAAAAAATCAAAGAAGCCAAAGAGAAATGGACCCAAGAACAATGTGATGAGGCTGAAAGACTGCATCGTCTTCATTACTCATTCAACTTTCATAAGAAGGTGAAAGAAATAACTGGTACAGGCAGGACAACATCGATAACAACAATGATTAAAAACGAGCAAGGGAAACCAATACTTGAACCTTATGAATTGAAGATAGTATGGAACGAATACAATACCCTGAAACTCTGTTTAACGAATAACGCACCAATCTCAACACCACATTTCAAAACAAAATATGAGCGGTCCCAAAATTCTAGGGTCAGAAGTAAGACATGCGGTAGATAACCTGAAGAATAATAAGGGTCCAGGACACGATGACGTGATTGCAGAGGTCTTGCAGATATATCTCTTATGTTATATATGATACAGGGCAGATTCCGATAGACTGGTTGACATCCACATTCATCACCATTCCGAAAAAAGCCAATCCAAAACACTGTAAAGAATATAGACCCATAAGTCTTATGAGCCATGCACTTAAAGCATTCCTACGAATAATTCACTCAAGAATTTACAAAAAATGTGAAAACATGAGTGGTGACACACATTTTGGGTTCTTTAAAGGATTCGGTACCAGAGAAGCCTTGTTTCCGATGAAATTGCTAGTATAAAAGTGACTATGACCAAAGACTAGATGCATTTATGTGTTTCATAGACTATGAGAGAGCATTTGATAACGTCAAGCATGAAACGATGATGGAAATTTCACAGGAAATGAATATAGTTGAGAAAGATATCAGAATAATTGGACAAATGTATTGGCACCAGTGAGCTGAGATTCGAGTGAAAAGAGATTTTGAAGGAGGTTAGACAGGGATGTATTCTGTCACCTATATTATTCCACATTTATGTGGAGAAAATATTCCAAAGGACACTAAAAAAGGAATTACGGGGAATAAAAATGAATGGATGGAAAGCTTTCAGCTTTTATTGAATAAAATTAACCAGCATGGAGAACAGATAGGGTTGAAGATAAACACTGCCAAAACAAAAATGATGATGGTCTATAGAAATAATCAAAATTGTGCACCTCTCAATATCAATGGACGAGTCATAGAGTGAATAACAAAGTTTATGTATCTGAGCGTTATTCTTAATGATAGATAAGACTGTGATGAGGAGGTGAAGTGTAGAATTGGTCGAGCAAAAACAACCTTTAACAAACTAAGGAACCCCCTTCTTCACAGAGATATATCTTCGAACACCCGAATTCGAGAGATTAGATGCTTTGTTTGGACAATTATGCTGTACGGTGCTGAGACTTGGTCACTTAAAACTAGCACCTTGAACCGAATAGAAGCCTTCGAAATGTGGACAATTCGGCGTCTTCGACGGATACCCTGGACAGAGCATGTTACCAATGAATAAGTTTTGTGAAGAGCAGGAATGGACAGATAACACTTAGACATCGTGACGCTGAGAAAAATATCGTATTTGGGTCATATGCTAAGGAGAGATAAATACCAGATTTCCAAATTAATATTGGAGAGTAAAACGGAGAGAAAAAGCGGACCAGATCGAAACAACACTCCTGGCTCAGAAACATCAGAAACTGGTTCAATATTTCGAACGCAGCAACATTTTTCTGACCGGCTGAAGAAGGCACCCTGACCAAGACATATTGGAAATGAACGAGTTTTCGCCAACGTGCAGTGTACATGGCACAAGAAGAAGAAGAATGCTATTTAAACTGCTAGATTAGCTGACTAATCTCCACCGAATTCAATTGGTTCAGTTGAAATCTATCATTCTCGTAGTGTAAAATGAAGATATAAATGTCAAATACATTGTTCTCTTTCTAGGAAATCACTTGAATAGTAAAAATATGACTTTTGGTCTTCAGAGATACATTTATGCTCCAATAATCTAATATTGAGATAACTATAATATTTTCTAGAAGTTCCACCTATTTAAATTTGTTATAACTTGAGCAAGAGAGTTTATACAGCTTATTTGTTTCCTTTTTCAATTTTGGATTTGCAGCCTAGATAGTTATCTTATGAGAGGCATATCGAGTTATGAAATGGGAAAAAAACCTCGAATTTTGATTTTTAATATATCAGTTTGGACGCTACCCTAAAATAACCATCACGGCCCCAAAATAACCATCACGGTCCCAAAATCTTTTGAATGATAAATCTCGGCCCAGAGTTGGACAGGAAAAAGTAAGGGATAATCTCCCTCAACCACAATCATTATTTTCTCATTACGCTACTGTTCATTGGTAGATTTTCAAAGTTGTTGCAAGGTCACCTGAAAAATAGCAATGTTCATGAGAGATTCATATGTAAAGAACATAATCCTTAATTAGTATCAGGGGAAACTAAATGTAGGTGCATTAAAGATGAATGTCCAGCATTTTTTCGAACAGTCGTGGAATCTGGAAGGTGTGTTATTACGAATTTGAATGAAAACCGTAGCCATCAACCAGAAGACCAACATAAGCTGCAACGAAAAATTACAAGCCCCTCTGTTAAATGAAAGGTACAGCAAGATGTCTGTGAAAAACCGTAGAAAATCATCAGACAACATGTCATAGATATCGGCACCTATGTAGCCTATGGCTCTTTTTAATTCCTCTTCCTTATAACAACATCCCCTGCTTAATCGTTGCAGAGAAATCTTCATCTATCTATCACTCACTTTCAGCATTTGCGCAACCAGTCCTAAGTTGCCTAAGACGAATCCATATAAATTTGTTTTTCGATCCCAATTTTAAACGACTTGTACCTGTAGGTTTGATATATGAACTAACCATCCCCCGTCAATATTTGTGCGAAGAGCCGTGCATCAGTTCGGCTGCCTTCAAGTGCCAACTTTGTCCAAGATTCACTAGATAATGTGCTCAAGGATTATCTTGAATGGGCTACAACTTCTGTCATTCGAGTAGGTGTTTGTATGTGATTTCGTTAGCCAGTCCTCCAGCATTGCCTTAACAATTCAGGCTGAGATCCATTTCGTGGGACCTAGTCCTATGAGAGCATTCTTAGCTCTTCGACAGGCCAGATTATCCGCAATTTTATTTCCTCTGATCCCTGTGACTTGAAACCTACAAGAGGCGGATATGGTTGCTTATCACCAGTTGTTTCGGTACCTGAAGGCACTTCCAGAAGTAGGGGTTATTCTTGAAGCACCCATCATACTCCTCACCATCAGTGCTTAGAGCCTCTCTAGATTCAAATTCACCGTCTTATTTCCTCTAATCGTGATTCACTCAATAGTTGTATCCAGTTCTGCCAGCTTTTGGGAACAGCCAAGTATCGCCATGATTTCTGACTGGAAAACTGTTGTATGTTCATCAAATAGGGTTAGATTTTCCTCCCAGTAAACTACGGTATCTGTGTCCTCTTCAGTCTTCGAATCATCGTTGTACATGATGTACATGAATGGGATTCTCACCTCGATCTTATGACCGAAGTGGTATCTCAGCGTTGTTCTACCTGAGCTCATTCAGAGGAGTTGGTCACTGTTAATAGCTTCAAAACAGAGTATGTCTCACACCGACCCTTAGCGTGTTCCCCCATCCTTATCCTATAAGTAGTCAAAACTGCGTTGCTAATGATTGTGAGGTGCAGTGGCTCCACTCGTAATAGTGTATCTAGTGCCGCAGTAGAGGTGTTTCTTCGAGCACCCATCATACTTCTCACCATCAGTGCTTAGAGTCTCTTTAGAACCAGCTTCGCCATCTACTTTTACACTCTCCATCAGACGATTGAAGTCTAGGTGAGTCTAGGTAGCAGAACGTTTTTGAAGGACCAATCAGCACGTGCGGTCTCAAGACTCATGTGCCAGTCCTTCTATATGTCATGACGACTGCAGAAAATAGTCCTGATTCTACCAAGAGAATTATGTAATAATATTAATTCACAGAGTGCTTCAACGAAAACTAAACAGAGGCTATATCTACCAAGATATTCATTTCTGATCAAAACGCAAAAGCAGGTAAATTTTTGTTTCAAGGAGGACATCTTTTAGGGTAAAAACCTTGTCTGAAATATCAACCTCCTAAGCGGGGGTTGCAATCTTTAAATATTTTGAATAAAGAAGTTGGGTCGAGCGATGATTCAAAGGAAAGGTGGTATCTTGGTTTATATTGCCTTGAACGAATTTCCATTTTCAATTGGAAACTGTAAAAGATACAGGGTGAGCAACTGAAAGATAGGGAGGACTATTTTCCTGAGACTATTCAAGTTTCAGTGAGGTAAAATGGAACATATCCATGCTGATCAATGGCAGTCATCATCAAGTACCATCCTCATCTCGAATTTCAACCCCTATAGCAGGGGTGACCACCCTTGAAAATTTGGAAGTTGGTAGATGGTCGAGTGATACCTCGAAAGAAAGGTTTTATCTTTGTCTGCATCCCCGTAAACGAATTTCAATTTTTGATTGAAAACTGTAGAAAATACAGAGTGAGCTACTGAAAAATAGATGAGACTATCTATCGCTCTGAGCTATTCAAGTATTAGTGCAAAAAAATGGAACAGATTCATTCCAGATCAAAGACTGTCATCTTCCGAAACACCATTCAAATCGCAAATTCCCTTCTTTATTTTAAGCCATTGTATTAGTTTTTTTATCTATTACATTTGAAACCGGATGTCTCAAACGAGTAACTGTCTTTCAAAAGGTGTTTATTCATTGAAAAATCAACCCCTGTTTGATACTGGTCGAAGATAGATGGTATACCATGCATTGCGTCTTCAGTCACATTTCCGTTTTACATCCTCTAACTCCTATGGAACTCAATGAGAATACAATTATTGCGAGCAGTCATGAAGGCAATCGAAATCCTTCACTTGAAAGGTATCACCGGATCGAAAATTTCCCCTGCTCTAGGGGTTGAAATTCGAGATGAGGATGGTACTTGATGATGACTGCCATTGATCAGCATGGATCTGTTCCATTTTACCTCACTGAAACTTGTCTCAAGGAAATAGTCTTCCCTATCTTTCAGTTGCTCACCCTGTATCTTTTACAGTTTTCAATCAAAAATGGAAATTCGTTCAAGGCGATGTAGACGAAGATATCACCTTCCTTTTGAGTCATCACTCGACCCATCTTCTCTATTCAAAATGTTCAAGGATTGCAACCCCCGCTAAGGGGGTTGATATTTCAGCCAAGTTCTGTACCCCAAAAGATGCCCCCTTTGAAACAAAAATTTTTCTGTTTTTGCGTTTTGATCAGAAATGAATATCTTGGTAGATATAGCCTCTGTTTAGTTTTCGTTGAAGCACCCTGTATAAGGTAGGTACATCTTCTTCTCGAATGTTAAAATTTATCAGATGAAGATATAAGGTAACGAAATGTGTATTAAGTTCATTAATAAAGTGAGAGTTTGAGCAGCATTTCTTTATTCAATAAAAAAATTGTATTATTTCAATCAAATTATAAATGGATGCAAATCACTTAAATTACTGTCAATATTAAATATCACCACACGAATAAAATTTCATGTTTATCATTGTGAAATACCTCGTAGAACTAGAATTCTTCTAAGTTGTCTTATTCTTCATGATTTTGAACTTTTGATGAATTCCAGCCAAGTAGGAGCGGTAGAAAAATTGAGCGAATAATAACAAATAGCTTAGGTACATACCAAAGGAAAGAGTAATGTTGAGGTAACTAACTTGACAAACTAAGTCTCTTTGAAGGTATTTGTAAGCCCAGATGTTGACAGCACATCCTAAGAACATCTGTATAAGTTGAAGAAATGTTACAACCATAGCTAACTGTTTTGGAAGTTTGAATCTCAAGGCACGCATAGCAAAATATGTATACATAATAGAATGTACAGAATAATTCATAACTGTAAACCATCTTACAGTCCCAGCTGATTCCATATATGCAAACCAAGAATATAGAAGAACTGTTACATGATGATACCAATGCAAAAATATAAGTGGCTGCTTACGAGCAACGATGAAAAACGTATCTCCAAATTCCACCGGTTTACTCCAAATAAATAAGAATGTCCAGAATGCACTCACCTTGTCACGTGTTAGAAATGAGGAATTACATACAGAATGGTACCATCCATAATTTCTTAGAATATGTGACATTTCTGGATAAGTCCTAGACGCTCCAATTATACTAAAAACGGCAAGGAATACATTCCAGAATACTAAAGGCCTTCGGAACTCGAATTTGGGACGAGTCTTCATGAGGTATTGTCCACTGAAGATGGCAATGACATAGATCACACACAATGTATATCCAATACTCCATTGTCCTTTCATCCATTGAATATATTCATTGTGTTTGTACGAGGATTCGAAGTCAAATACGTGGTAACGAAGAGGAACACTTACGTTCACTTCAATCATCACAACTTGTCTTATTTGCAACGTTTACTGTGTCAACTCACACTTTCGATGAACAATTTTTCATTGACAAGCGGATGTATAATACTGAATTTATATTCTGAAATTATGGATTCGCATATAAATTATTTTTGATATGAAGGTGGTAAACACATTGCGCGTCAATTTTAATAGCACATTGTGCTCAGGATTTCCGCTAGATTAAGAGATATTCAGGTGATTTTCGTGAAAGACTTAATTTCTCAACTCATTAACTTCGCCAAATGGGTTATAAAGCAATTTTCCAGAAATAAAGGAGCTGGGAACTAAGAGCCCAACAAAAATCCACTTTCCAAGAATATTATTATCACATTTGATGTGTTTTATGTGCTATTATTTCGAAAATCATATTAGATGATTCAGCTGTAATTTTTGTGATCGTGGACTTCGTTAAGCCATTTTCTATCTAACTCTACCGCTTTCTTTCATGTTTAACACTATGTAAATGGAGGCTGAATACAATACCCATGGCATTCTCACAGACCATTATGAAAGTACTTGATTTGGACGAATTTTTGATATTTTTAGGATAATGCATTCGCTTCGCTTCGATGCAGATATTCTCGGTGAAATCTGTGGGCTCGAGTTGGGCATAAATACTTTGTTCTAGAAATTTTCTCGAATAAAGAAATTGCTTCAACCTGCAATACCTTGAATTTGATGTGTTTTATGTGCTTTTATTTCGAAAATCATATCAGATGATTCAGCTGTAATTTTTGTGATCATGGTCTTCGTTAAGCCATTTTCTATCTAACTATACCACTTTCTTTCATGTTCAACACTATGTAAATTGAGGCTAAATACAATACCCATGGCATTCTCATAGACCATTATGAAAGTACTTGATTTGGACGATTTTTTTATATTTTCAGGATAATGCATTCGCTTTGCTTCGATGCAGATCTTCTCGGTGAAATATGTGGGCTCGAGTTGGGCATAAATACTCTGTTTTATAAATTTTCTCGAATTTAGAAATTGCTTCAACCTGCAATTCCGTTCCCGAACTAGAATTCAGAGATGTTTCTACCTTGTGGCAAGGGTCCAAGATTGAAACTACGTAGCACATCCAGTTGCTTTTCTTTGGGTATTTTGTGCTGTTGTCCTTATAAGGATCTGTTTACATTTTCGACGCGATGTCAGAAAAATTACCCCATTTTATTTCCAAACGATTTTCTACACTAAACGTGTATTTTACATTCCTAGTTTTCTTTTTTAGTCCTGTCTGTCGTTCTGGTATAATGATGATGGTATAACAATAACAGTATATTCACAAGAAATAGAGTAAGAAAGGAAAATAATTTCTTTTATATACGAGTTTTGGGGAATTCCCTAGACTCTCAGTTCTCGGGAATTCACCGTTCAATCTAGATTCTCGGGGATTCACTCATCCTCCGAAAGAGTTCTGCTGAATATCGCTAATTGTAGTGAAGCTTAATCGATAGATTTCTATACTTACACTTCTGGCCGCTAGGTGACGACACAACATATATTTTTGTATGTATTTTTACAAGGAATGTTTAGTTTTCAACGAATGATACGAAAAACTTTTGAAAGAATCATTTCAGTTGAATCTATTCTATTCTTGTTCGAATAAATGATTACAGCATATATAGGAGTGATAGAGTTGGTCGTACCGGTGGAGGTGTATGCGATGAAGTCGTCAAAAATTTTGCAATACATCAGGAGTGTTTTGTTTGCCCTGGCATAGAAGCTTTACACATAAAACTGAGTAGAAATAACTCAAACATTAATTTGGCTTGTATTCATCAACCTGGTGACGTTGCCCGTGAATCAGACAATAAGCTTATTCAATACCTAGAGCAGCTATAAGTGAAGTCTAATCTTATTATTGCAGGATAATTTAACCATCGAGATATTAAATGGCCCATTAATGATATTCCTGAAGCAGTCACATCTACAGGCGATTTCGTACGTTTTGCAGCAAACTCCAACCTTATCCAATCAGTGACAAAACCTACACGATACCGAGTGCATAATGAGCCTTCTACGGTGGACCTCATCTAACCTAACCTAACGACGAACATCCAATCACTGAATCTGACTATCCTCCTCCTGTTGGTTTTTCTGATCATGTAGTCCCTACTTGCAAAGCTCAGCTTAATATTGGGACACACACAAAAGCAGACACCATAGCTTATAGTGCAACAAATTTCAATACCCTGCCCGACGAACTCTTTCTTGTTGACTGGACTGCACTCTTATCTCCACTCAATGTCCCTGATGACACGTTTGAATTTTTCTATTCAACATTAACAAAACTTACTGAGAAACATACACGTAAAAAGATAGCCCGTAAAAACATTTTGAAGCCCTGGATAAACGGAAAATTGTTGGCAATGTCACAGCACAAAAATCGATTGTGGAAGAGATACAAGCGCTCCTGTAGCCACGTAGATTACCTGAACCATCGCAACTTTTCCAACCATCTGTCCTCTGCCCTGCGTTCAGCTCTTCGGAATTACGAAGAATCAATCGCCACTTCTGAGAACAATAAAAAACTTTATAAATATATGCGTGCCAATTTACAAACTAAAGTCGACACACCCCTTCTTCTCAGGCCTGACGGTGATCTCTGTGCCTCTGATCTCGATTCAGCTGAGGTGCTGGCCGACGCTTTCTGCAGCTGTTTCACTGTAGAACTGGAAATTGACGAACTACCTGATATCCTAATGCCAATAGTAGGAGAGAGCGTTACAGATGTAAAATTTACACTAGAAATTGTGAAAAAACATCTTCTGAACTTAAAGAACAATTCCTCTCCCGCTTCAGTTGGTCTGAGCCCTTTCTTTCTGGAAAAACTTGCTGACGTTCTGTGCGTGCCACTGTCGAAGATAATGACAATTTCTTTTGAGAAATCAAAGGAAAAAATTATCTGTAACACCTTTCTTTGAAAAAGGGAACAAACTGAATCCGCTCCATTATAGACCGATCAGCTTACTTTTAGTGCCATTGAAAGTAATGGAAGCTATAGTGGTCGATAAAATGACCAACTTTCTAACAAAACATGCAATCATCCCTCGTGAACAGCACGGATTTGTTGCGGGAAGATCCACTACCACTAACCTTTTACACTACCTAAATGACTGGACACGAGCCTACGATCTTAAAATACCCACCTACAGTATATACCTTGATTTTGCGAAAGCTTTTGATAGAGTTACAGCTAGAAGGTTGATCTACAAATTGGAATACATAGGCGTACGTGGAAATCTTCCCTTCTGGATCCGTGACTGTTTGTCGAGAAGAACTTTTACAGTGAGAGTTGGTGCCACTTTTTCTACAGAAAGACTTGTCGTCAGTGGAGTACCTCAAGGGTTCGTCCTCGAACCGCTTCTTTTCCTAGTTTTCGTAAGTGATCTTGCTCATCATATCAAATCACGCAAGTCCTTTTACGCGGATGACACAAAATTATACGCAAATCCATTTATGAACTACAACAACATCTAAACGCATTAAACCAATCGTGTGGTGACTGGCTTTTGCCTTTAAACATCGAGAAGTGCGTCGTGTTATACATAGGGACTACTAATCTATCTACTCAATATTTTATCGACGGACGTGTGCTTTGTGCTGTGTCATCCCACATGGACCTCGGATTAATTGTAACTTCTGATCTTACATGGTCAGAGCACATCATCAGTGTTTGTAAACGCACCAATACTCTGATATATCTCCTCCGTAAATCTTTCGTTCATCTCTCATTCGAAAGCAGTATAACACTTTACAAATCGTGTGTTCGTCCGATTCTGGAGTACGCCGGTGCGGTTTGGTGCCCGGTTCTCGTCCGCGATAAAAACATGTTGGAAAGCGTCCAACGACGTGCTACACGTTTGTGTTCTGGAAACTTCAGACCATCTTACGAAGAAAGGTTGGCAAGAGCCAATTTGATAACATTCGACCAACTGCGTCTTCGTGGGGACTTGATCCTCACTTACCGTATGATTAAACATAACTACGCCAACCTTAGATCTCTCTTTGTAATAAAAAACAAGTACTGTGTTTCAAGGAATTTTACTTAATTATTGAGGAAAATTCCTTAAAACACAGTACTTGTTTTTCATTATTGATAATGGAATTTTACCAAGTAAAAGCCTCCCAAATTCAAATCTCTCTATGTGCTTAATTCGGACCTCCGCCTACGTGGTCATAATCTGAAACTGAAAAAGGAGAAGTTCTCTACTCGACAGAGGGAGAATTATCTTGTAAACAGAATTTTTAGTGCGTGGAATAAGCTTCCCAGTGACATTGTTAATTGCAACTGTGTGAACTGTTTGAAAAACAAAATTTACCCTCTTCTGTTTGCCTGATACCTTGTTATTACTCACGCTGTTAACTGCATTATTTTCATCTTCGTCTGATACTAGCTATGTTATACTCTTTGAATGTTCTATGGAAATTTAGCTGCATTATTGTTGTTTGACTTTAATTTGATGATGCTATCATAGGACTTCTGTCTTCAGCCTTATATTATTTTCCAATGATAATAATAATAATAAAATAAAAAGCAGCAAGGAATTATCATACAATCTCCCACCTGCTGTATATGGATGACATCAAATTATAAGCTTCGAACAAGAAGCAATTGGATGATTTGCTGAAAACTGTCAGTGAGTTCTCGGCAGATGTTCATATGGAATTCGGGATTGAAAAATGTAAGACCCTGAACATTCAAAGAGGGAAAGTCATAGATGGTGAAACACAACTTCCAAACGGTGATATTATACAGTGCATGAGAGATGGCGAAACATACAAATATCTGGATACCAACAAGCCAGATTGTTAGACCAAAAACAATCAAAGGAGAAGATTCGTTCAGAATACAGTCAGCGTCTGAAGTCTGTGCTGAAATCGATGTTGAACTCGGGGAATCTAGTCAAGGCAATTAACACCTACGCCATTCCAGTGTTGCTTTACTCATTTGGAATAATCAGATGGACTAAGACAGAGCTGGATGATATTCAAAGGCAGACCCGAACGATGCTGACAAAGTACAACAATCATCATCCAAAATCGTCTGTGATACGAACAACTTTGAAGCGGAAAGAAGGAGGACGCGGATTAATAGATGTTGTCAATTTACACACCGAACAGATAAGAAACCTCAGAGAATTCTTCTCAGTAAAAGCTCTCGCTTCTGACCTCCATAGAGTGGTATCGTTGGCTGATAAGGGGTATACACCTCTGAATCTTGCTACCAGAGTTGACCTGCTGAATCTACCGTTCCTATCTGATACTGAAAAACAAGAGCAATGATCAAGAAAGGAATTTCATGGACGACATCACCATGAGATTAATCAACCATACATCGACAAAGAAGCCTCCAACAAATGGTTGATGAAAGGAGAATTATTCGAAGAAACAGAGGGATTCCTTATGGCCATCCAAGACCAAGTGATCGCTACAAATAATTACAAAAAATTTATAATGAGGGACGGAACATTACAAACAGATAAGTGCAGAAAATGCCATATAAGATCGGAGACTATACAGCATATTACGTCCGGATGCGAACAACTGGCCAATACGGAGTATCTTCACAGGCATAACCAAGTGTGCAACATTATCCACCAGAAACTTGCACACAAGTACGGACTTCTGAACACCTTCCAGCCATATTACAAGTATCAGCCGGCGCCCGTATTGGAAAATGACTCTATCAGATTATACTACGATAGGCCTGCTATCACTGACAGAATGGTGAATAATAATAATAGGCCGGACATAGTGGTGTATGATTAGAGAGCCAGAACAGCAATGCTGGTGGATGTCGCCATACCGAATAATAACAACGTGCTGAACAAGTTCCAGGAGAAAAAGTCCAAATACACTGACCTTGCTATTGAGATCAAGCAGATGTGGCACCTCGAGAAAATAGATATTGTTCCTGTCATCGTATCCTCAACTGGGTTAATACCCAAAACTTTGCATGATAGTCTTAAGAAATTAGAATTGCATAAGAATACCTATATAGAAATGCAAAAAGCTGTAAATCTTAATACATGTAGGATAGTTAGGAAATTTATGTCAAGTATATTGTAATCGAGCCTATTCCCTTTGATTACTGAATCTGGGAAAAGTAAATTATATCCAGCTAACAGCTGAGATAGTGCATAAGTCCACGATAATAAATAATATGATCTGTTGTAGGTTGTAGGCGACATCAATATTGTATTGAGTGTTGTTGTTTAATGCAGAATTTCTTCACATTTCTGAAATGACTGCTGATTTATTCATTCCCTATCTCCTTTAAATTAACAAAATTCCCTCGAGGAGCTTCTTGTATCTTCTTGCTGCGCTGCGACTAGATCTTGAAATTTCAGTGTTTCGCAGCCAATTAAAAAATTCTGTATGATCAAGGATACTAACTACTTCGATTGCACCTGTACGGGTACGGCAACAAGCGATCAGCAAGTGAACATTATGCTCTTATAAGTAACGAGCTATTAAGCAGCTTGAGAAAACTTGATCTGAAGTCAAGATTTTTGATTTCAAAATCCAGTCAAAACCTTTGTTTTTTCAGAAGCTTGAATTACAAGTCAAATCAAGCTTTTTGATGAAACCCTACTATATGTTTCATATGCTTGTGATGCTGCTGCAAGAACAACTACCATTGGAATCCAAAGGTGTCGCTACTAAGGGAGTCAGTCATTGATGGCTAGCAAAATTTATAAATCCACCTTCCCCTTCGATCAAGATTGAATTATTTTGATACCACACCATATTGAACTTGGTGTTATGAAGCAATTTCTTAAAGCTAAGAAGGATGGTGATTGTTTTGCTCATGTGCGATGAAACATTTTTGGTTTAGCATGAGCATCAAAGTTCATTATACACATTCACATTTGGATAGATTACCTGAAAATCTTGCAGTTTATAGTAACGAGCAAAATGAATGGATTCATCAAGAAATTCGCAAGAACTTTACTATGGGAGGTGGAATCTTTGTCGGGATCTAATACACGCACATCATTCAAAAGAATATTATAGGAAACCGTTCTTTTCCTCAACTGTTTCAAATAAAATATTTTTGTAACCAGCACAATTCATTTGTACGAAAAATTGTGAAAACAGTCTGGAAAATTCTACAGAGTTGGTAAGAAATATAGTGTTCACCCCAAAATAAAATAATCTCCCGTAGTTTGATAGAACTCGTCAAAATAATGCCATAACTTTATGTGTTAATTTTTTCAATGATTTACTCCTGCTGAGATATTCAGATCCAAAGGTGAAGAAAGAAATTGTTTGTTTGTTTGTTTTTCCTTTAACGTGTTCATTTTCTGCCTTTCGGCTAATGGCACGCCGGGGAATATATCAGAAGAGTTCCATCGTCGATTCGATTTTCACAACTGGGGTCTATAGAAATCTGACGAAAACCCTCACTTTTTCCGAAGAATAAATTAGGCTGATGAAGCAGCACTTCAACTGGAATGGAGTATTCAATCCTTGAAAATTTAAATTTGACCCCGGCAAAATGTGCTGAAGCAATTGTGTTTGATGACTAAGGATTAACTTATACATGAATAGTTCAAAGGCTTGTGATGGGTCATTCAACTGTTTTCGAAATGAACTATAGTACGACCTCGAGCAATACCGGCAAGCCATCACCTTCATGAAAGAATTTCCGCCAATGGCACGCCGGGGAATTCTGTCACCTCACTAACCCAGGAATTTTGCCGAACCCCTCTCGTGTCGAGGGAAGGGATCTTTAATGTCCAACACATCTCTGTTAGACAGGACCGACGGCTTTACATCTCGTCCGAAAGATGGACACTCAAGCGATTCCCAGAATCCGAAAAATCGCACAGACTTTGTGGGGATTGAACCCAGGTAACTCTGCGCAGGAGACCAGCATCATATCCCTACGCCACCCATCCGGCAAGAAAGAAATTATTCTCGGATGATAACATCCGAATTCAACATATTCTGATGAAATTCTGTGAAATTTCAATGAGTATTAACACTGTTCAACCTTTAATTCTGAATGGATTGAAATTTTCATAAATTCACTGCCGAAATTAACGCAAAATTTCAATATTCTCATTTTGGTAGGCGTATAATTTTCAACATGTTTTTTTCGGATGTCATCCGAATTCGTTGCTTCTACTTGGTGCACATGTTCCTCTCATGAGAAATTAAATGAAAGAAATAAATTGAGATCACCACTATTCATGACAGCACTTGTTGATCAATTTTTGCGAGTAATGTATGTTTGACCTCGGTAGAATTTGTTAAAGCAGAAGTGTTAGATGACCCCAAATACATGAGGTGTTCCATGCAACGGTTTCAGAATGATCCCCAAATACAGAGGCACTGGTAGTAATGAAAAGAGACCTGGGCAAGGACGTCCTTGAGCAGCAACGGCGACCCATGAACGTTATTTAAGAATTTCCTCGTTGGAACAACGGTTCATCACTGCTAGGAATCTTCAAATGCAGCTTCGACAGGGCAGTGGAGTGCAAATTAGAACTGAAACGATACAACGTCTTAGGGTATTTGGTTTGAGGCCTTGCGTCGCAGCTTGAGGCCTAGCTCTAACCGCAGCACATTCAAATGCCCGATTGATTTGTGCCAGGGAACATGTTCATTCGTTAGAAGCTGACTGTAAGAGGGTTTTGTTATCAGATGAGTCGAAATGAGAGATATGCCCAGTGCAATTTTCTACCTACCTATGGTTTTGGTGGAAGTTGAATAGTGATGTGGGGTTCAATTTATTTGAACTCCCGCAATGATCTGGTATTCGTAACTTGTAGAGCCCTGAACGTGCAGAGGTACTGTAAAGAACCTGTATATATATTCTAAGATTTAAGAAATGAAACAAATTGTAAACATGTTGAGGATCGCAGGAGTATCACAACTTAACCGTTGATTTCCTCTTTCCTTTGCAAGTATTGCAGCGGTCGCTCTCTTTGATGAATTCACCAGTTCCACTACAATCTGGGCACCTTGTTTGCGACTGTTGGGCAAATCCTGGACCAATTTGACGAATCGTAGTCTTTAATCCACAACCTCTGCAGGTATGGCATCGTCCTACATGTCCACTTTTACTACCTTTTCCTCTACATACAGCACAAATTACATTCTTATTCAGTTGTAATATAGCTACTTTTCCATTGAACATATCTTCCAGAGAAACCTTGAGAGGATGCACTGTATCTTCACTTCTTTGTCTGCGTCTCATACCTCCCATTGGACTTTTTTTTTGCATTCAATGTATATTATTACAATAAATTGTTTTAAATCTATCTAATACAATAAATCCTTATTTAGAAAGTAGCAGAACATGTCTTGAACTATTGACCTATTGATGTGCACATTGTATACCCGGACCATGCGCTTCCTCATCATCACTAGCATAAGCTTCTCCATGATGACCTGAGTGAGAACCTCTAGCATTTGGATCATAATCATGTAAATCAACTTCTTCTACATGTTCACCTACTGGCATAACAAAGGCAGGTTTTGGTGGTAGTAGTTTTTCTGAAATGTTAAATCCTTGCTCATTCGTGAAGTGATTGTCAGGAAATTGAATTGTGAAAACAATATTCAAATTTCCCCTTTGGAATGGATTTTTGTGGTAAGGCATACCTTCTCCTTCAACCATTTTCATATCTCCTGGTTTTAATACAGATCCTGCAGGGTGGGTAATGAGCAGATCACGTCCATCTAAATGACGAAGAACAAAGTTGAAGCCACACAAAGCTTCTGTCAGAGTGATAGTATGATTCACTTGAAGGTTGTCACCGTTTCTTTGAAATACTTCATGCGGTTTCTGTTGGAGAACTATCACGACATCACCTGGTTCAACATCAGGAAGTTGATCCCCCTCACCTCTGAAGTAAATTTTTTGATTTTCTTTCATACCTTTATCAACATGTACTTCGAGAATTTTGGTTTCGCTATTGAGTTTCTTTCATTAAGGGAAAAATTTTGGCCTATAGCAGGAAGAAACCTAGCTAGAAACGTCACACGAAATTGCGTTCATTGTTTTAAAACTAATCCCACACCTTCCAATTTCTTAATGGGTTCATTACCAAAATCACGTATAAGTATAGATCTTCCATTCAATAATGTTGGTATAGACTATGGCGGTCCCATTTTGATAAAGGATCGTAAAGGAAAATTCGCAAAAAGTTTAAAATCTTATATATGTTTATTCATATGTTTCTCGACAAAGGCTATTCATATCGAATTAGTCACCGATCTGAGTACAGAAACATTTATAGCGGCTTTCAGAAGATTTACTTCTCGGAGGGATAAGCCCTTAAATGTTTATTCAGATAATGGGACGAACTTTATTGGAGCAAAAAATCAATTAAATAGCATCATTAATTCCAATAATTTCAATAATAAAATCGCCTCCGAATTAATAAAGAATAATATAACCTGGCATAATATCCCACCTAGAAGTCCTCATTTTGGCGGCCTCTGGGAAGCTGGAATAAAATCGGTGAAATCACATTTAAAACGGATATTGGGAAATGCGTTAGTAACATATGAAGAATTGTACACATTGTTGGCACAAATCGAAGCAATTTTGAATTCCCGTCCTCTCTCACCTTTATCATCCTCCCCCGATGATCCTAATCCTTTGACACCTGCTCACCTACTAATAGGTAGATCATTAACGGCCTTGCCTGACGTAAACCTGAAGGAAGTTTTTGAGAACCGGTTGTCAAAATTCCAAAGAATTCAGAAGCTCACCCAACATTTCTGGGAACGTTGGCATAAGGAATATATCTCCGAACTTCAAGTAAGAACCAAATGGAAGATTTCATCACACAATATTAAAGTTGGGGATATGGTAGTCATGAAGGAAGATAACTTGGCACCCCTACATTGGCAGCTAGGCAGAGTCGTGGAAACTCACAAAGGAAATGATGAAGCAGTACGTATAGTGTCAGTGAAGTTAGCAAATGGCAATATTTTTAAACGATCCGTGAACAAAGTTTGTGTGTTACCCCTAGAGACTAGTTCCAACACAAGCCCCAGTAGTTGTCTGTTGAATACCTACGGTATTTCAAAGGCGGCAGTATGGTCCTTCGAGCCGGATAGACGTTTCAGAAGAACAGATTGTATCATTTGCGCAAACATGGGTAAAATCTTTTTATCTACGCATGATAACGCCATAGTTCACCAAACTCATATCGTTAGGAACTACCTCGGGAAATCAATTCCAGATATCAATTCCATTGAACATGTCAGGGACATTCTCGATAGAAGATTAAGAAACCAGCAAGACAAGCCAACTACAATGAATGAGGTTCGGAACAGACTGATCAAAATTTGGAAAGAAACGAATCAGAATGCTGTACAGTAATTGATTTTGAGTATGAATCGTAGATCTCATCTCTTTGATTTTTTTCCAAAAGTTTTACGTTTTTCATTTTTAGTTTCAGTTCTATTTATTTGTGTACCATTTTCATTTCGACTGTTCTCGAGCACTTCTATCCAAACTTCTTTAGAAGAAATTTGAATTTTCGTTTTGTGCGTTAATTGCTTGGATCAGTGTATTAACAATATCGGGAAAACCTTGGAATTTATACTGTAGAGTAGAGTGATAGGTTCCATAATGATATTCGCACAATGGTACAAATGGAGGACATACATATCACGGCTGACTAATCCTAGAATATTTGTTATATACTATATATCTATCTATATATCGCAATATGGCATCGAATTCGGATCTCTCCGTTGAACTCTCCAACATGAAAAAAGAATTTCTCATTGAAATTATATTAACAAAAAAAGTTCCGATGGGTATAACTGTTTCATGAATCAAACTAGCTTGTGCGCAAAGAGTGATATCCGGATTGGAGAAATTTATTTTCGATAAAGAAATGATTATAAGACTTTTAAATAATTCAAAAGACAACACCACGTTCAGTTCTTTGAACGACAGTGTTGCTGCTGTGGATATCAAATCAAATAAATAAAAGAAAAAATTATAGAGTGGCTGAAAAGGAATGACAGCCTTCGTTGAATGAACAAGCATCTGAAGTACCACTTGTGATACCATTTTCGGATGGAAACATGAGATCAGTAAGAAGGATTTCTTCTACAGCTGTTATGGGCAGTGGAGGTTCTTTTACTGCTTTCCTGGTGCAGCTCGTCGAGCTATGTTGCATGTAGGACGTGCTGGAAAAAATGTGAGAGAAGAAACTGTTCTCAGACACTTGGAAAGCAAATTTCCATGTAATGAATTCTTAGTGGAAATGCTACCAAGACACGACAATTCAGATAGTGTGTCTTTTAAAATAGAAGCGGACATAACTCTTCTGGATGATTTGAATGAACCTGAATCATGGCAAAATGGAGTTACTATAAGACGATTTCGATTTTTTCAGAAAAATACAACGACGAAGTCAGGCAACGAGAAGTAAAGGTATGGAAACAAACATTATTAAAATTCTGAATTTTAATATTCAATCCTTAACGAATAAAACGGGTCTGTTAGAGTATTATGCATGTAGGCAAAATGCTGATATTATCTGTCTGACTAAACATTGGCTCAAAGAACCACAAAATCATTTGACATTTTTGAAAAATTTTACAATGGTTGACACATATAATCGAAAGAATTTCAAAGGAAGAGGGGTCCTTATTGCTGTCAATAATAAGCACAGGTCAATTCCAATTAAACAATTTGCTGATTTCAATTCAGAAAAATTACTTGAAGTTTCTGGAATATACTTACCGAATTCGAAAATGGTTATTTCATCTACTTATCGATCACCTAAAGAAAATTTTGAAACCTACATAAATCAAATGGGAGAGATATTGACTTTTATTTTGATGAATATAAGAATATGCAAATTGTACTGGCTGAGGATTTCTATGTGGACTTTTCTGGTCATGTCCGAGGACTTTAGTATACTCAAGAATATGTTTTCGACATTTGGAATGTCACACACTTTCAATGAACCCTCCAGGAAAAATGGATGTATCGATAATATTTTTATTTCTAGAAAACTACAACAATTTTATAAGGTGAAAACAGTTGAAACACATATGTCCGACCATTTTTCGCAGTGGATAGAAATGGATCTGCCGAATTCATTCTGCCCACCTGATGATAAAAACAAAATCATCAAGTAAAGGTTAGTAAAAGAAGAAAGTACTTATCTGTTTCAACTGGAACTGCAAAGTATCGACTGGAAAAATTTCCTGGAAGAAAAAATGCAGAACAGGCGTTTACATCCTTTCATGAGATCAGGTTGCAGCTTTTTGATAAATACTATCCTGAAAAACAGAAAAAGTTGAGAATAAACAAAAAAATTAAGTATTGGAAGGACTTAAATCAAGGTAAGATGCATTACAGATGAATGACAGAGTTCAGAGAACAAACGAATCTGCTGAAGCGTACAATACTTGCAAAGGGCAATATATCTCGCTAAATACAATAAAAGAATGAGAATGCTGACTATATAAAAAATGCATCGAATAAGTGGAAGGCGATATGGGAGGTAATTCGCAGGGAGATTACTGCAGTAATATGTGAAAACTTCGTAGTGACCCCTAATGCTTCAGACTTCAATAAGTTTTTCAGGGATGTTGGTGCAAAGGTTGCTAAAGATATTGGTTCTTGTGGCAATTTTTGCTCAGCAAGCGATCGAGGTAGCCTAAAATCATTATACTTTTTCGATAGTTCAGAACTCGAGTTTGAAAAATTAATAACTTCATTGAAGCCTAAACCGTCGAGTGATATTTATGGTGTAACGAATAATACTCTTAAGATGTTTGCGGATCAAATTGCTGTTCCGTTAGCAATAATAGTCAATAGATGTTTTAAAGACGGGTACTTCCCGAAGGAGCTTAAAATAGCCAAAATTATTTCTCTGCATAAAAAGGGAGACCAATTGCCATATTGCCAGTGATGTCAAAAATATTTGAGATGGCGGTCAAAAATAGAATGGTAGCATTTCTTGATAAGATGAATCTTTTCAACAGCGCCCAACATGGGTACAGGAAGAATAGAAGTACAGTTACAGCAATACAAAGTGTCATTAAATTGATTCTTGAAGCTTTGGACAGAAACGAGAATGTATCAATGTTGAATTTCGATTTCAGCAAGGCATTTGATAGTTTGTCTCATGTTATAATCTTGCGGAAACTGAGTACCTTGAGCTTTCGTGGAAGAGTTCACAGGTTACTGAAATCCTATCTGAGTATTAGAAAGCAGGTGGTACACACAAACAATGAAGTATCAGAGGAACATCTACTGGAGTGTGGAGTTCCTCAAGGATCGATACTGGACCCTTTACTTTTCCTAATGTGTGTGAAAGACATCTATATACAAAATGCAGCAGGTACTTGTCTTTACTGCGATGATGCATCAGTTATCATAAAGAGTAGTAGTCAGCAAGAAACTGAACAGTTAATTCCGAAACTAAAGCTTGGTTTGCGAGCAATGAACTAAAACCAAATGAAGATAAAACTGAAGATCTGAGTTTTGGATCATGAGAAATGATGGAATCTGTTAGATTCTTCGGAATGTCGGTTGATTATAGACTTAGTTGGGCAGATCATATTGAAAGAATATGTGGAAAATTATCAAAGTCACTTTTTGCCTTACGAAAACTCATGAAACTGAGCACACAAGAATCTTCAAAAATGGCCTATTACTTATACTTTCATGCAATTATGTCATATGGTGTACTGGTATGGGATCTGGCAACAGAATCAAAGAGAATATTGGTCATGCAGAAAAAAAGCCTTGAGGATTGTTTTTGGATTGAAATCTAGGGATTCCTGCAAACTTATTTTAAGAAGAGAAAAATACTTACCTTCAAGTGTGTCTACATCTATGAAGCATTGAAGCAAATACATCAAAGTAAACTTACATATCCAAAATGTAGTGATCAGCACTCTTCAAAAACAATAACTTTTTCAAATATAGTTTGTTTAAAAATCGTACTTTGTTGAATTAAAGATTAGTTTTGAGACTTTTGAAGTTATTGCTGTAGGAAAAAATGGCTAATTTACTAACGCCGACTTCGCTGATATCCATTACATGTACGGTCTGGCTGACGGAAACACAACAGAAGCTAGGCGATTATATCAGGTGCGCTTTCCAAATCGAGTAACACCAGACAGGCGAACATTTTCAAATATCCACAGAAGGTTGAGGGAAACTGGTACTTTCACTGCAAATAATGATTTGAAAGGTGCAACTCGAACTATGAGAACTCCAGATATTGAGGAAGCAGTTTTGAATTGTATTGATTTGAATCCTCATGTGAGAACAAGAAAAATTGGTAATCAGTTGAATATTTCACATGTTCTAGTTTGGAGAATTCTCCAAGACTTTTTATTGTACTCGTTTCATATACAATGCGTCCAAACTCTACTTCTTCGAGATTTTCCTTCAAGACTGAATTTCTGCAGATGGTTCTAAGATAAAATTAGATAGAATGATAGTGAAATAATGTTCACAGACGAAGCTAACTTTTCGAGAACTGCTATCACAAATTTTCACAATAATCATTATTGGGCTGAGGAAAACCCCCATTTGATTGAAGAATCCCATCATTAAGAACAATTCTCACTAAATGTCTGGGTCGGAATGATTGTAAATTATTCGATTGGGCCATTTTTTTTTGCCTTACAGAATAAAGGGTCCTGCCTATCCACAATTTCTTGAGGAGGAGTTACCTTTATTGCTCGAGGATGTGCCACTTTTGGTGAGAAACATAATGTGGTTCATGCATGACGGGGCACCAGCACATTTTAGTGGAGAAGCTAGGGATAGGTCGGGGTGGGCCAGAACCATGGCCTTCTAGGTTCCCAGAATTAAATAGTTTAGACTTCTTCTTATGGGAATATCTCAAAAGTTTGTTCATACCACTCCAGTGACCACTGTAGAAAAATTGAGAAATCGAATAATAACCTCTTGTGACACGATAAGAAATACCCCAGGAATATTTCAAAGAGTGATAACATGCGAAGAAGGACAGAGGCCTGTATTCTTGTAGGTGGAGGACACTTCCAGCAATTTATTCAGTTTTCAATTATCCTTTTTTTCAGTTTGATATTGAATAAGTATAAGTTGAGTCTCAGAAGACGAGCTATTTCAACCTGCGTGTAAATTTAAAACTAGAGCTGCTAGAAAAAAACATTTTTATTTTTGTAACCAGCAGACTTCATTGGCCGAAAATAAATGAAAACACCTTGGATAATGTTTCCATGATATTCATATTCTGACTAGTTTCTATCATTAATACATCAAAACAAACCAGTAACATTTTATTATAACAAACCAACAAATATTAACACCTAGTATTGCACAACGTATTCACCTATCTAAAAAAGTCGAATATTGTTTTGTGAGCTGACGAAAAATTGCAGCGCATCCACCATTTTAGAATCTAATAATAATATTAATAAACAACTTACGTAGGCATTCTTATCCTAAAATATGAAGATAATAACATTGAAATTTTAATAAATTATCTAATCACCATAATTGAAATATCTCACATTCTTTCTAAATTTATATAAATAATTCTAAGATATGAATGATAAATAAACCTCAACATGTGATTAAATAATCTGGATGCTGGATCACTATCTAATATTCATAAAAATATAACAAGAATAATTCAGAATTACTTAATTAATAATATACTAATTTATTAACGAAAAGGTCGACGAACATGTTTTCAAGCTATCTATAATCTTAATATATTATCTAAAGATCAAAATAATTCCCTATTAATGTAACATATAGTTTGTCATATCATTCTAGAAAAGAACGAGAAAAATCCTGCCTGGGCTACGCTTATACCTCAGTAACAGCAAGTCGCTAAGTATGTTGTGAACAAAAAGTGGAAACTGAATGATTTGTGTTTTATTCTTTATTTCAGAACTTCGAATTCGTGGATGATGGGATCGCGGAAATGGAAAATAAAAAGAAAGGCAGCAGAAAAACATGGTGTCATCAATACCAAATATATTTCAATCTTTCAACTCAAAGAAGAAATTAATCTGATACCAAATGTATGTTGAAAACCATTTGGAAATCGAGATATACGATAGTCTAAGAATAAATGACTTGAAATTACCTCATCCTCATCACAGTCTCAGTTTGGGCTATTTACAGAATTCCACTTGAAAAGTAGGCTATTACAAGTCCCATGACATGATCTTAAACGGTTTAATGTTCAACAAATCATCCTTCTGAGACCAAAACCAGGAACCTCCCCATTGGGTTAGATTCGTTCACATGACAAATTAAAAAATGAAGTGGTATATATGTACAAAAGAATGCCAAAAACAAAACAAAATTTGTCCTTGTCGTCCGCGGCGAATGAGTTTAGATTCCACCCTGTGTATATAAAATTTCAATTCTCTTAAAATTCCGTAAAAAATCAATTTTGATGATCAATCATCATCAATCGAAAAAGTTTGAAACACAAACACCATTCAGTTTGTAAATCTCCGACAATCTGAACAGAATTTTGATTTCCAGACAAAATACTCTTTTTACATGGTGTTTTTAAATTTTTCACAATCAAATTCATATATCGAATTGAAAAATAATTCACTTTTCAGTTCGATTAGAGGGAAGCATCAATTGATGATGAAATAATAACTATATTGTTTTCATTGGTCAATATTTTCGGTAATCGGAGATGTTACCTTATATACATGAAAAATACAGAAATTGAAATATAAGCATTTAAAGCAAATATTTAAAGATGTTACAGGATGGTTATCGGTAAAGATGATTTCGTGACAAGTAATAAACTGTAGATGATGATAATTCAAAACTTCTTATTGAAGTTATATTCCATCTGCTATGTTTTGGAAATGCCAATTGCGTTTTTCAAATTTTGAACATATTTGAAAATCTTTATCCTATCGAAAAAATATCTTGTTTCGAAATTGAGTCATAAATTGTCATTAGTTAATGAATGAATTTAAAAGCAGTTTTGCTAAGAATTTCTTTTCTCAATTTAAGGATACAATTTCATTCTCCTCTTAGTTCTTCTGTGATCACAGACCAATGGAGGTTTTGCATAAGAATGTTATTACATTTAAGTAATTTCCACTAAGTGTGGTCTTTCAGATATTACCGATTTACATTGAATGAGCATCCTCCAATTATTGATTCTGATCGCAATCAGTTCGACAAAGACAAGAACAAAGATACTCTCCACACTGCCTAAACACGGCACAAGTTTTCACGAGCATTCAAAACGTTTAGAAAGAAGCCATCAGAGAATACATTCTGCTCTTTGCAAAATCTGTGCCGCTTTCAACTGCCACACGTCCTATCTCTTCATTTTATTGAAGTACAAACTGAGGACACGAAAGCAGCACACAAGCAAATCCTCCATAGGAATATAATATCTTTCGAGGACACTCCAGAACAACGTAGTGGATCAAAGACCCAAGACTCATTATGGAAAAGACATAGTACCTAAGAGAAAAATGTGAAACATTTCCACTGCGCTATCATCAGTTTAGGGCGGAAAGTCCTTGAAGAAAGTATGAATGACTTCAAAAATAGGGATCGATTAAGTTCAGGGATATTCTGTAAAGAAGAGAAATCAATATCCGTTGAAAATTACCTCGTTTCCAGGCAAAAATATATCCTCAGGGAAGATGAATCAGCATTCTCGTGGGCAGCAGAACTGCTTTTATGAAGCCAGATCTAAAGTAGTCTGGGAGTCTGTCATGATCTTTAAAGAACGTCCTACGACGTGTATATATGATATCCCTGACCCCTGGATCAGTTCAAGAAGTGTAGGAACATACCAGGACACAGACAAAGCAAGCATTTAAGAGAAGAATCAAATTGAAAGCTTCTAAGAAATGCTTTAGAGAGCTACTAACTCGCTGATGATCTCTCAGAATGTATTTGCAACATGTGGGATGATAACAAGGAAAATATATGATGCAGAGGATAAAACAACCTGGCACATTCAATCAAATACGAAGTACTTTCCTAATGACAGAAGTTCTGAAAGATGAAAATATAAAAACTGCATTTCACAGGCCTGTTAAAAGAGCTTGTCTATCTGAGTAAGAAAATAAACCCCTTCAAACGAGAATACGTGCTTGCAGGAGACGATTAAAAATGATAATGGAGTACAATCTCTGTTGTGATATGATAGCTCATGTTTTTCAAACAAGGAAATTAATAGGAGGCATTTCTCATTTTCTTTTCAGAACAACAAAAAAATAGTAAGCAAAAGTCGTTATAGCGTTTGAGGATGAGACATTAACTTATTTGATGTTTTGTGGACAAACCAAGAGCGGGCAAATACGATTCTCACACAGTGTAAATAGGCCTTAGTTAGAAAATGGATCTATAAAAATATGTCTCCTAATGGTTTGCAATTAGGTATAGCGTGACAGGCGCCCAAAATCACTGATTTCTGTACACACTGATGATATTAGAAGAAAAAGTTCCGTTCCAAGTTCTTAAGGTAAGAGAATCAAATCATATTCCTAAAACTATAGTCAAATAGATACTGGGTGTCACGCATTTAGTAGTCATCCTTGCTACTTCGGACACATCATGTGGAAATTTCTATTTTTTTATTCTTTGTTGGTTTTTGTTTTTATTTCTTGTACTTGTTGTTCTTTCTCCTACTTTTCAAGTTTTTCTGCTCAAGTTTGAAACGTAGGGTACTCTTAGAACTTTAAACGACTTGGTTCTTTTCATTTGTTGTGAAACTATACAGGGTGATATTTGTTCTGGGGTCATACCCCTTTTACCCCGGAGAACTTTTTGCAGTACGTCACTGTCCATTTTTGTAATGATGGACTAATCCTCTATTTTGATTCTGGCAAAATTCTGATGAAATGTCTAGTTTTTGTCATTTTTATGTACTAGAAAATCATAGAAAATTTTTTCGCGCAGTGACTTGGTGTTATTAACTTTATCAGTCAAATTCTGAATTTACCGTTTGTTATTTTTCGTGAATTTCAATTATTATATATTATATTATCATAATTCTTAGTTATTCTTTCTTTAGTTTTCGTTTTTGCTGTGAAATATTCTTTTGTGAAGGTTTTTCAATCAATGGTTTCATTTTGAATTTCCCGCTTTTTAGCTAGACATCAAAATGACAAGTAAAAATTAAGCCATTTAAATTGATGGAAATACACCAAAACCATTAAAATTCACTTCAAAAATGGTGAATATTCCGCTGAAATAGTTCTAAAAGTTAAAAGTGTTTTGGGTCGTCGTGAAACATCTTCTCGGTCAGTTATCGTTGAAATGGTTGAGAAATTCGAGCTTTATATAAATTAGTGATGTCTTGCCAATATTGCTTCTGTAGCTGAAAAAGTGAAAGAAAAGGTTTGTCCATTGCACATCGTTCTCTGAAATAAGGTATTTCGCAAACATTACAGCAGATTTTGCATAAAGATTTGGGTATTCGATATTCAGTTAACACAAGGACTCAAGCAACCGGCCATAACAGCGTCGTGTCTTTGCCATTTGGGCGTTGAAAATGAAAAAATTGATCACAATTTCACCAGAAATTCATTATGAGTAATGAGGCACATATTTATTTTGGAGAAGCACTAATGAATGGAATTGTGACATTTGAAGCATATAAAATCCAAAAAGAAATGAATGTTGAAAACTATTTGGTGTGCTTTTTCGTCTGAAGGAATCATTGAGTCATATTTTCCTAAAGAATGAAGCTGATGCTGTCATATCTGTTAATGAACTCCGCTATCAAATCACGACTACAGAATTATTTTTCCGGGATTTGAAGGTGTGGATGTAGATTATGTTCATTTTTCAACACAGCGCTACGTGACACACGAATAGTGCAACTATATCTGTTTTGCAGGAAATGTTCCCGAAAGACTCATTTTTCGAAATGGTGATTACAATTGGCCCTCAAGAACTAGTGATTTAACACCAATGTACTATTTTCTTTAGGACTAAATGAAAAACGAGGTAAAATAATGCTTCCTAGCCAATTGAAGCACGAAAAGTGTCCGTGGAGACCATCTTTATTATATTGCCTTTCATTATTAAAGGCAAACCTTTCTTGATCAAATGAAATTGATATCAAATACGTGTTTTTTTCATGATTCAAAATGAAAGCTTAAGTTGGAAAACGTGTTACTTACAACGAATTAAACGATATTATAACAATTATTGGTGAATATAAAAATGTTTTCCTTTCTGGGAGACAATATGCTAGAAAATTGTGGAATCGTCAAGGACTTGTAATAAGAATCTTTCAAGCAGTTGGAAGATAGTCCGGAGCTCAGAGTTTTTCTAAATAATCTATAGATATTATTCAGAGAACCATCAGAATAGAAACATATTCTGTTATTGGCTGAGCAATAAACCGAAAATGAGATTCTCAGAAAAAAATGTGTCACTGATGAGGCGATTTTCACCTGGACTGGTTTTTTCAATTATCATAATAAATATTCAATAAAACACATATACGTTTGTCCAATGGGTGATTATGGATAATTGGAAGAATCATTGTTTATGATGCTTATTCAGAGGAGTGATTATATCTTAGGACCATACTAAAATTGTAGTATATACACAAATGGGTTGCGTCACCTCATGTTCATTTGGTTCGGTAATTCCTAACTGAAAAGAATCACTAAACGATGTATTGCTAGAGAACTAGGAGCATCAGTTGGCTCATCTGCATGTTGACCAGGTGTACAACATATCTCAATAATTATAACATTCGAAATTATCGCCATATGTGTGAACGCATTGAAAACTAGAGAACAAGATACAACCATCCGTAAAATGTGATATATCTCTCCCAAGGGGCTAGTTTTCCAATTCATCATTCATTATAGTCGTCAGTCGGAGCCAGACAGTAGTAATACAGTCCGGTCGGACGTCTTCCATCATATTTTGCCATAACTGAAATAAAGACGGTATTCGAAAATGACAAATTTTCGAAGTCACCTTTTATCACAGAAGCTATGATAGATTTCGTGGCATCATTGGTTTTTTCATAACTGAGGTACCTCACTAAACCTATGAAAATGGAACACCCTGTACATGAAGTAGAATTAAGTAAAAATAACGCAATAATGAGTAGCGCCTCATTCTTATGAGCGCAGTTTTTACAGGAAACCAAAGCTTAACAATATACATAATGCTTGAAATAGTTAGTTCTGATAGGATTGGTCAGTGGCGTATTGCAAAACGTTTTGCGGGGTAAAAGTGGTGTGTCTCCAGGAAAAAAACTATAAGTTTTTACAACAAATTAATTAATTAATTAATTATCTTATATTACTCCGTGATTTGAAACAGTTACACAGATGACCATTTAATGCTTGAAACCCTGTACACATCCACTCATCTCTAATCTATGAATAAATAAACTAATTTTATCGAATTCCCTATAAAGCTCATTTCAAAAAACGAATATGTTTTGCATATCTAACATAGGGATTTCTATTTGGTGCCGATCTATATAACCTTGTATACTCAGATCTATGAGTTTCTTTTCTTAACTCTCCTGTTGGATAAAATAATGGCAGAATTTTCTGGGATCCATGTGGAAAAGCTTCATATTTATTCCTTTTAAATTTACTGTTGCCTCTGGACGAAAAATGCTTGAGACCAGGAGTACTATTCACTTTCAGATTACTCTTATAAGTATTTGGTAGCATAGGCTGAGTTATAACATGATTTGGTTTGGTTGTGATTGGGACAAATCCAGTTTCATAAACTGGCTCACTCAGTTTATTATTTTTGAAATCTTCCAATAACTTATCTACTTCTTCCCGAGTGAATTGATGAGACGGTTGGATGCTATTATCCTTGATGGAATATTTTACAGGTGAATCAGGTGTTGTAACTTCTTCTTCTTCCTCTGTATTCTGATGTTGCTTTAATAAGTGTGTGAGATCAATATTGATAGGACTCAGTAAACTAACATCAACTGGTATTTTTCCTTCAGAATTATGCAATAAATTTAGGTTAACTGGTAAATGTGTTTGGACGTTTGAAACAGAATGCTCCCCTTCAGCATCAGAACTTTCTTGATTTTCGTTATTTTGTTCAACAGCTTGAAGGTGACTTTGATCCTTGTTTGTATAAGTATAATAATTATTAACTGACTCTTCTTCTACTGCATGATTTTCACCTTGTGTTACCTTATTCTCAACTTCAGAATCTTCTTCCTTAGGAATATAAACGTAAGTACTTTTTACTAACTCATTTTCTTGCTCATGATTTTCAGCTACATCTGCTGATTCTACTACTGATGTACTTTGTATTTCAGAATAACTCTTAGGATATTTAACTTCATGGTGAACTACAGTTTGTACTTCTGATTGGCTCTTTGGATATTTATCTCCATGATTTTGCAAATTGAAAACAGCTTCATGACTAGGATGTATTCGTATATGGTTGTGGCTTACTGCCCCTTTCGACTTCGTTATTGGATGCACAAAGTGTTGGTTAAATTTAACAATAGCATTGAAACCATTCTTGTCGTCTGCTGTGTAATCCACTGTTCTTGTAGATCCATCAGGTTCCATAAGAGAATATTGTCCAGTAACAATATTTCCTTTCTTCTCCTCCCATTGATTTTTCACATCACCTGAATGTAGATCCTTGACTCCATAGCTGAAACTGTAGTCTGATGGTTTCTGAAAGAAAACGAGAAAATATAAGATAGATGTAGCTCAATAAGTTTATAAATAAAACGGGAAGTTCCATTGATATATAGTGTTTCTACTTATGCAGTTAAATATAATCTCTCAATGTGAAAGAGAGGATATTGCATTGTTGTGTTTGCTCATTGAAGATCTTAAGAGGGCCAAGGTAATTTTGAATATTGGGGCTAACAATATATGCTGCGGCTTAGGATCAGCATCGTGATCCTAGGCCACAGCATATGAAAGAAAGAAAGTATGGCAGATTTTGTATTATTTGATTATCTGCTTAGTGTTGTATATGTCCTTGCTTCTTGTGTTTAATATTCATGTTTAATCATGATCGATTGGTCCATGCTGCAAAAATAAGGTAAAAATACAAAATATATGTTTTTAGTTGCTTGAGCACTCATTGCACACCTGTTAAATAAACACTCAATTCTTTCCTAAGACAATTTTGACCGTGTGGTAGAAACATAACCCCGAATCTAATCTAATAATTTTGTGGGAAGGAGTGGCAAAGGTTTTCAATGTCTTTCCAGGGCTACCTGAAAATAAGAGTCCGCACATATCAAGGAAAGGTAGGCAGTAGGCCATATCGACATTACACTGTAGAAGCTTTAGTCGACGCATTTCCGCGCCCAGTCGTATCCATGATGGGCATGTGGTGATCAAATGAATTGGTATTTCGATCTCAATTTTCCATCACCTGTTTTTATGATTCTTTTCCAGCCTCATCTTGTATATGTGATATCTGAAATCGTTATGCCCCGTCACTATCGATGCCAGGAGCCGTGCATTAGATGGAATGCCTACGAGAGCCAACCCAGGTTTTACTAGGCCATGCAACAGCATTGTCTTGGACTGGCGATAACCTCGAGCATTCAACCTGATGTGTCCATGTAGTTCCTCTAAGCAGTACCCTAACATCACCTCAATAACACAGGTTAAGATACCGACCACAGGCTCTGGTTGTATTAGAGCATTGTTAGCTTCTAGACAGGCCAGCCAATCCACATTCCCATTTCCTCTTATCATGTTATGAGCTGTAACCCAAAGAAGACGGTATGGTTGTTTACCGCCAGTTGTAACAGCGCCTGGACGCACACCCACATTACCTCAGTTAGTCTCCTAGAGCAGCCCGACTATCGTAGCAGATCGTGATCCACCCAGTAATTGTACCCAGTTCTGCCAGTTTATGTGCACTGCCAAGTTTCGCTTTGATTTCCGACTGGAGAACTGTTGTATGTTTATCTAATGGGGGTAGAAACTCCTTCCATAATACTCCGCTACCTGTTTTCTCTTTGGTCTTCGACCCATTTTTGTACAAGATGTACCCTCCATCTGGCAAGGAATCCTTCTTTTCTTTCCTCTCTTGTTCGGATGGGATTCTTACCTCGATATTATGACCAAAGGGTACCTCGGCGTGGTTCTTATCCGAGTTCATTAGGAAGAGGTCACTGTTAATAGCTTAAGAAAACAGCATATACCTTGCAACGACCTATAAGCAGTCAAAACTGCTCCGCTAATGATTGTGAGGGTTCGACCCCTAATAGTGCACTCAGCACCACAGTAGAGGTGTATCTTCGAGCCCCACCACATTTCTCACCATCAGTGCTTTTAACCTCTTTAGAGCCAGCTTCGAGGTCTGTTTTACCCACGTGTACCAGACCTACGAAGTGTAGGTGAGTCTGGTAGCAGGGCGGTTTGGAAGAATCACTTAAGGCCCTACGTGCCGCTGATGGTCATGCTACTTGAGAGCAACAGAAAACCTGCTAGGCTGCAGCGATAGATACTAAGCCCAGCTAAGCTTCCTACTCTTAAGTACTCAACCGTTTCTTTCACGTCAAGTCTTGATACAAAGAAGATGGGCATCGAACAAACATAAGATATACGTCTCTCAAAAAGTTCTTGAAGAACATGACAGGGCTAGACACCTCAAGTTTTTGAGATATTTTTACTAATAGAATGCATTTAGACTAAACTTATATCAGGATTCTCGATAGGGCCAATTTTCGTTGAAGAAAACTTGAATCAGAACAATCATGATGAAATCTTGTTCGTATATCAGAAAATTTTCTCGATAATCTGCGTCTGGGAGAACTAAGGAAATTTCAGCAATGCTCATCACGCAGATTTGAATAAAAACTGACCAATCAATAATTTAGGGGAGCGATTTATAGAAATTGTTAACCCCTCCTGAAGTTTCTTTCGAGTATGGAAAACTAAGACCGCTGTTGTTCCTTACGTTCTGAAAGTCGTGCTCGATAGGATCGAAATGCACCAGCACTATCTCTTTCAGATTGAAAATAGGCTTGCTTCATGTTGGTAGTCACTTGACTGTCGTTTTCCATACTCATTATTTCTTCAGTAGGATTAAGTACCTATCATTCAAAAATTCTCGTTGATGAAAAATAGCATTCATCATAAATTCTTGCAGATTATTTGATGATCTCACAGAGCTTACTCCACTATTTTGTTTTGTTTTGTTTTCAGTAATTTTTTACTAGAAATACGGAGCAACGTGGTCTACCCGAACTCAAATATTGATCATTACATTTCAAGGGCTGAAATTATCACAAACTCAAAGTTAAGTGCAAATTATAATGATAAATTGGAACTGCGCGTGTGATAAAATTTTACGAAAATTAATTTTTTTCTAGTAAAATGTGCGATATGAGTTACAATTTTTTCATCAATTTCAAATTTAAATGAATAATCAGCCAAAATAATAAAAATATAGGGATATCATCCAAAACGTCCAAGTGATGGTCAACTTCCGATCCTTCTGGAAGTGGCAGAACTATTGAAATATTCCTAGCTATCAGAATACTATTTGAAATCCAATTTGGTTTTTGTTTCATTGAAATCGACCTTGAATTGTAGGAGAAATAGCTCTGGGCGTTTTTCGCGCAACAGCTGATATAGAGCGATCCACATTTTGGTAGCAAAATTTTAACAGTAGATAGAACACCAACGGTAGACTTTTATTACGATGTTGAATAAATCCTATAGGACTGAAAGAGTGACTTTTCAAATTGGGGGCCAATAACTCGAGAATTACGAAATTTATCAGCAAATAAAACAATTCTGAATTTTCAAGATTTTTACTGAAATATAAAATAATCGTGACACGATTCACTACACAGTAGCTTCATCAGACTATTGAGCTGCAAGAATGATGATAAGTTATTTATTTGAGAACACGGAATATAAAAGATAGAACCAAATACACTTATCACGAAATCTTAAGGAAAAACTGTAAGACTATTACAATATTACTCCTTGTCGGACTTAGATTTATGGCTTATATTTGCTCAAATTTTTATTGGTTCGGAAAGCTTTATTCAAATCTTTTCCATTCATAAAAGATTTAGAGAGTAATATTGATGATTTATTTATTTCAAGGAAATTCATTTTCAGTGAAGATGAACTGAAATATATTTTATACTTCAATTTTACTTTTACAACACGATCGGTTTCGATCGGCAGGAGGTTATGTTTAATAACTTGGAAAGCCATTGAAATCCTAACCGGTCAGGTTTGTAAGACCACTTTAAGTTTCTGACTTAAAAATGCCCTAGCAGGTTAAAATATTGAATTTTTCTTTTGATTTTACTGTGGAATGAATCTCATTCACAGCTGCAGTAGTTTCGAGTGAAAAGCAGACTGAAGCATCTGTGAAGGTGATTTATCCTGCAGTAAAATCAAAAAAAAAATGTAATATGCTAACCAACTATGACAGTACAAGCAGAAAACTTAAGCTTTGTATGAATAAAAATGATTTCATTATAGCTTTTCGAACCGGAATAATTTGAGCAAATATATTAAGAGCAAGTCCGACAAGAATAATTCATCTAGCGTTTACAAGTTAAACTGCAGGGACTGAAATGAACTGTACAATGGTAGACCCCTTAGAAATTCTAATACTACAATAGCAGAACTTTTCAAAATCAGAAAACGGATTGAAATTACGCCAACCATATTTTAGAAGGTAATTGCTCTTTAAACCAATTCGAGATGTTTCACTCAAATGATAGTAATTGGAAAGAGATCATAGGGAAAATTGAGAGAGCGACAGAAACAAGTAGATAGGAAATATTATCAATGAACAAAGAGATTTAAACTCACTACCCGAATTGAATCACTTTAAGGAGCAATCTTTGCAAAAGATTTTATGGAATTGCCTAAAGATTTTGTCATTAGTACATTTGGTTATTTTTTCATATTTCGTGTTTATATATAAATTACTCACCATCATTGTTGCGCCTCAATCGTCTAATTGAACTACTGCGTAGTGAAAATCAGCAAAATAAATCAAAAATAAAATAATTTTTGAAACTACACCGCAAGATTGAAGTGTTTACGGAAGTCTTTTCACAAAGAGAATTCGTCTCGCGTTCTATTGACTGTTGAAGGCTTGCAACAAAAAAGTAGACCAGACTGTATACAACAAAAGAAGTAAAAGTATGGAAATTAAAATTCACACGTATTGGTAGGAAATTATATCCGTCTTTAGATTGTCGATAAAATATTTCTCATTTTGCTAGAAGTCACATACATTCTACAACTTGTGGTTCAATGCCTAAGGATTAAAGGCATCAACTGCAGTATGCGAAAGTTTGAGAATTTATCATCACGATGAGAAAGTTAAAATGGGCCTCTAAAGCACGTACTTTAAATTGAAACACGACAGATGGTATCGCAAGATGAATACAGTGGAATCTCGATAACTGCGGAATCTTAGAGAAGTCATATAAATACACTGCGCCAAGAAATTAACGCACAATATCAATATTTGAAATTTCTTTTATGATGGCAACTAATTATTAACAGATGTTTTTCTTGGTATATAACCGGGCATATGCCAACGAAATTCGATGTTCTTTCTTGGTTCTTCTTATGATAAATAAAATGAAATAAATCATTGGAGATTTTGCAATAAACCATCACATATTGATAACAGCAGTTGGTAATCAATCTTTGCGAATTTTCGATAATAATGCAACGCCAATCACGAAATCAAACCCTGGCAGAATGTGGTGAAGCAGTAGTGTTAGATGACCTAAGTTGGGCTCATACAAGAATAGGCCGAATCTTGAAGTGTCCCTTCTAACTATTCACAGAATGATCCGCATGTACAGGAATACTGGTAGTCATAGAAGAAGACCTGGGCAAGGACGACCTCGAGTACTTACGGCGATGCATGACCGTTATTTAAGAATTTCCTCGTTGAACCAAGGATTCGCTAATGGTAAGCTTCTTCAAATGCTGCTACGTCGGAACAGTAGAGTGTAAATTAACACTGAAACAATTCGACAACGTCTCAAGGATGGAGGCATCGTGTCGCAGCTCGATGTCCAGTTCTAACCGCAGCACATCGGAGAGGCCGATTGAATTTTGCCAGGAAACAAGATGACTTGGAAACAGTTTCATCTATAGATTAGTCGAAATTTTATTTTCAATTGCGATCGACCTTCTCTCGTGTACAGACGACGAAATGCGAGATATGCGTAGTACAATTTTTTACCTATGGTTTTAGCGGATATTCAATCATGGTGTGGGGAGGAATTTCTTCGCACTCATCTGGTCATCGTTAATAATGGAACCCTGAATGCTCAGAGGTACGTTAGAGGTATTTGGGAAGAACATATTATGTTATTTGTGACAAATATTTGAGAAAATGTTTTTTTTTTGAATTGTGGAGGCCGTTACTTGATGTAGATCCATGATATAAATGAGATAAAAAACACAAGGTTTAACTTTAATCTACACTTTATTTGAAAAAATTCGACGACGTTTCGCTGACACAGCAGCTTTATCAAGAATGAAAAACAGAATGAAGAGTATGGTATTATAAACAAATCGTAGAACAAGTTGGATGAATAACAGGAAAATCCACACCGAGCCATTGTACAGTTAGTATGAAAGGTAATAAAAACTAACTAAACAAGTTAAGTAGGGGTGAATAATTCATATCTACCTGTTCATTCAAAAGCTTGTCCGAATGTTTGTATCTATTTATTTCTAATGCTTCTAGGAGATCTAATTTACGAAGATTATTCGTAAAAACTGTATCAGAAAGCAATAAATGAAGTATATCCTATTCATGAAGACTATAAAATATTCAACAGTTTAACTTTCTGCAGTTCTGCAAGTACAAATATTAAATCCTTTCTCGTCAAACAAAATCTTAAAATAACTTTCAAAACTTCTAATAACTTAGGTAAACATATTAAAAATAATAAATCTCGTGTTGAAAAATCAAGTAAATCAGGAATCTATAAACTCAATTGCGGTTCTTGTGATGAAATTTATATTGGTAGGACCTATAGGAGTTTTGGCATAAGAACATCTGAACATAAACGTAGCTTCGATAAAAATAAATCTGATTCAAATTATTCAAACCACCTAATGAAAGAAAACCATTGATTCAATAAAAACTTTGACATATTACATATAAAATCAAAAAGTTCAAAATTAGATCTCCTAGAAGCATTGGAAATAAATAGATACAAACATTGGGACAAGCTTTTGAATGAACAGGTAGATATGAATTATTCACCCCTACTTAACTTGTTTAGTTAGTTTTTATTACCTTTCATACCAACTGTAGAATGGCTCGGTGTGGATTTTCCTGTTATTCATCCAACTTGTTCTACGATTTGTTTATAATACCATACTCTTCATTCTGTTTTTCATTCTTGATAAAGCTGCTGTGTCAGCGAAACGTCGTCGAATTTTTTCAAATAAAGTGTAGATTAAAGTTAAGCCTTGTGTTTTTTATCTGATTTAGAAAATGTTTTGCTTAGGCATGATATCGCCAGACCTCACTAAGCTAATATCGTTAGGAACTACTTTTAAGATCACCAAATCATTCAATGGACTGGCCTGCACAAAGTCCAGACCTCAATAACACGGAAAATGTCTGGATCATTCTAAATAGGAGATTAAGAAGCAAGCTACCGTGAATGTGGTTCGGAACAGAATGATCGAAATTTGAAACGAAATGAATCAGAGTGTGCTACAAGGTCTTTAAATTTGACTACGAAGCGAAGATTTCACGCAGTAATTCGCACCAGGGGTGGAAATATCTGGTATTAACAGTTTCACATTTTTCATTATTAGTTTTATTTCAATTTCTATAAGTACCATTTTCATTTCGATTGTTCTCAAGCATTCCTTGGTGTTCGTGGAATACTGGATTAGTATGTTCTGCAACTAGCTTACATGAAAAAATTCGATACGGGTGGAACTACAAGTATAGAATTTTAACATTCATACTGAGTGAAAGACTGTTTTTTTTTCTCTACCGCAAAGAATAAATCAAAAACAAATAAATTGAATCTCAAAAACAATAAAACAAGTAATTTAGTCAGACATTTGTATTTACATTTCATCAATATGTCCTGTGGTCTGCTTTGCTCCTTTGCAAAGGTTTTTGAGCTTCTATTGCATGAATCTTTAGCATTCCAGCTGAGCCAATCGATTTTGGACCGGCAACATGGTTTTAGGGTCGGTAGATCAACTGTAACGATTCTTGCATGCTTTTCGGAATACGTTACTGAGGTTTTGAACCGGGGTGGCCAGGTTGACACGATCTTCACGGATTTCTCTAAGGCCTTTGATCGCATGAACCATGTTGCTCAAATCAAAAGAATAAAGGAGATAGGGTTCCCTCTGAGCCTTCTCAGGTTTTTCTATTCATATTTGAGTGATCGAAAGCAATATGTTATGTACAATGGATTCAGATCCCAGGATTTTGGATCCCATTCGGGAGTCCCTCAGGGGTCGGTTTTGGGTCCGCTTCTGTTCACAATTTTCGTAAATGACTTACTTGAGAGGCTAAACGTTGGGGGCGTAGCCTTTGCGGACGATCTCAAGATTTACACAGAAATAAGATCGAATGAGGACTGTCAGAGTCTTCAAGGAGAGTTGCTGATGATACATCAGTGGTGTTTAGAAAACAAACTGCCTTTGAACGTCTCTAAGTGCAAGTACATGTCAATTACGCGCAAACAGTTGCCACATTTCTTTCCTTATTCGGTGGCGGGCTCACGGCTTGAACGTGTTTTCTGTTCTCGTGATCTCGGGGTGCTTCTCGACTCGAAATGGTCGTTCCGGGACCATATAGGTGATGTTGTTCTGCGAGCAAGAAAAATGTTGGGTTTTATTCTGAGGAATTCCAAGAGCTTCCGGTACACTGCTGTTCTCAGGGTTCTGTATTTCGCTTTTGTTCGGTCTAGATTGGAGTATGCCTGTGTTATCTGGGATCCATACTATGTGAAATATAAAATTGCATTGGAAAGCGTCCAGAGAACCTTCCTAAGGTACCTGGCATACAAACAAGATGGAGTATATCCTATCCGAAGAATGCCAGGTTTTCTGTTCACCTATGGTTTTTCTGTGTTGGAGCTTCAAATTAGAAGGAAATATTTGTGCTGCATGTTTTTGTATGGACTTCTGAATAACTCCATCTGTTGTTCGTGTCTGCTTGACAGACTGATGCTTTTGGTACCCAGGCTCGCTGGCAAGGGCAATGCCACTTTTTATGTCGTTGGAGCTGTTACGGATGTTTTCTTCAATTCACCTATCAATCGAAGCTGTCACTATTTCAACACGGTGGCTTCTTCGATTGATATCAGTAATTCTCAAGCTACATTCAAAAGAAACCTATTAGCAGAACTTAGTTCACGCACTTCAATTGTTTCGATTGTTTGGTGTGTATTTCTATTATTTGAGTTTGCATTATCAATGCGTTTTATGTCATTATTGTTTTTGAAAGTTTTTTTATCTGTTTTTAGGTTTGAGCAAATTATTATATACTATAAATAAATAAATAAATATTAATATTTATTGTATTTGAACCTTTATTAAAATTTAAAATTGGTGCATTGGACACATGTTCAGTTCAATATTTAATGCACTCGATTTTTCACTGTTTATCTTATTTAAACAATAAATTGTCCAAAGTTAATCATTCTGATGTTGATATTTACATCTGATACTGACGCTGTTGGAAATTCAATATAATCGATGATGTTTGGTTCAAGTAAATAATATAGACTTAATTATTTCGAAGATATGACGCAGTTGACCATTTTTTTAATTAAAACAGCAATTTTTAATGGGGTGATATAGCTAAAACCATCAAAAAAGTGTGGAGAGTACATCTGCTGAGAACTGTATATTTCGCTTTACGCGCCTACCTTTCCTTCTCAATCTTTCTCCCCACACTACCGTCTGCTGCCATGATGCTACGATGCCATCTCAGCTGAGGAGAACGTGTTTGTTTGTTGTGTTTCAAAAGAATTCAGTGAGTTTAATGCAATAAGCCCCATATACATCACAATCATGAGTGATTTAAATTTGAAATGTGTATTTTGTGGGGAAGAAACTTGTGAAAAAATTGAAAAGTTTACTCCAGAAACAAAAATATATGATCATTTTGGAGTATCGCAAAGTGAAGCCAGTTTTAAGAAAATCTGACAACGTTTATTCTACAGTAGGAATTTCTAATAAAACTTGTCAAAAACCGGCTCGGTGTCGTAGAGGTTATGATGCTCGTCTCCTGCGCCGAGTTAAATGGGTTCAATTCCCACAAAGTCGGTGCGATTTTTCGGGGTTTTTCGAGATGTAAAGCCGTCGGTCCTGTCTAACAGAGATGTGTTGGACATTAAAGATCCCTTCCCTCGACACGAGAGGGGTTCGGCAAAATTCCTGGGTTAGTGAGGTGACATAACTCCCCGGCGTGTCATTGGCGGAAATTCTTTTATGAAGGTGATGGTTTGCCGGTTTTGCTCGAAGTCGTCCTATGGTGCATCACGAAAACAGTTGAATGACCCATCACAAGCCTTTGAACTATTCATGTATAAGTTAATCCTAAGTCATCAAACGCAATTACTTCAGCACATTTTGCCGGGGTCAAATTTAAATTTTCAATGATTGAATACTCCATCACAATTGAAGTGCTGCTACATCAGCCTAATTTATTCCTCGGAAAAGCTGAGGGCTTTCTTCAGATTTCTACAGACCCCAGTTGTGAAAATCGAATCGACGATGGAACTCTTCTAGCTGCAAAAACTCGGAGTTTGTATTTACTCAGTTCTGTATCTATTTTTCAATTTACCTGCTCGAAATCGATGGATTAGACTACCTGTTTCATCAATTGTTGCATATTTTCCATCAACTTGAGACGTAGAATGTACCATGGTTCATGAGGTTTTTCCCTCAATTTATCGAATATACTTTTATGAAGTTGTCCCTTTCAGAAAAACGATTCAAATAAGCAGCTTCTGCTGCATTCGAATCATTATTGTTTTAAATATTACATTCAATCTTATTGAATTTTTGAAAATTTTGGTACTGCATGGTCGTTTCGTAAGTACAAACGACACTATATTCACTACTTAGTTGTGATTCGATATCCATCTTTCGAAGGATATGTAAAGCCGTCGGTCCTGTCTAACAGAGTTGTGTTGGACATTAAACATCCCTTCCCTCGACACAAGAGGGGTTCGGCAAAATTAGAAATAGAGCACGTTAAAGGAATAACAAACAAACAATACTTCTCAAAACAATGGTTACCACGCATAAACTTTTTACGGCTATAGAAATACCGCTAGATTTCCTGTCATTTATACGGATTCAAAAAACTAGCTGATGTCAACAATGCTAGAATAGAAATATCCAATAAAAGTATCAGATACGTCTCAGCCCTTCTCATTAAATGTACGCAATTATGATGCTTGTAACTTGCCACCTTGCTGATCAGACCTACAACAACATTCATTCCGTACGCGATTCATCGCATGCTTATGGAAAAATGAGAACTATCGTATCATAACTGAGATGTCACCAACAGACAGCGGATGGCAAAATGTTGACGGAAAATTAGTGCCGACTTGGTTCTTCAGTAACAAATTACCAGAGGCATACAAAGACATCGTAATAATACCTGATGTTCTTGAAAATACCGTAGATATAGGTACATTTCCTCTTTTATACTATAATATAAAAAAATAAATAAAAGATTGTAAAGTATCATAACCAATCTACTTACAGAAACACAAGATGACGAGGAAATTGACCAAGTGGAGAGTAACATAGAAGAAGAATCCAGTGACGAAGATTGACATAATTGTTTTTATCACATTTATTTATGTAGATAACAAAAAAATACAAAAAAAAAGATTCTTTTGTAATCATCACATCAAGAAAACCTCCGCATATAATTGTCAGATTATCATTGTGGATGATTAGGACATCATCCTGAACCGTCTACATCATCCTGAACAGACGCGCTCGAGTATTTCATGGTCACGATTTTTTTTTCATTATTAAAAATCAGCCATGTCCAAATCGTTAGTAGTCTGAATAGGACGCTTATTTGATTTTATTTTAACATTCCCTCTGAATATCTGACAAGCTCGAATAACTCTTCTTTTTTTCATTTAAATTTGGGAGGCTTTTACTTGGTAAAATTCCATTATCTATAATAAAAAAGAAGTACTGTGTTTTATGGAATTTTACTTAATAATTGCGATTCGTAACGGGTTTCACTACACCGTATCTTCTTCAGACGAATGAATGTACAAAAAATAAGAATGAGAATATAAATATAAATGTTCTTGAGTAATTAATAGCTTATTGGGTTGCTTCTTCTTAAGTGGTATATCCAATAAAATTAAGGAATAGATTGCTCCCCGAAGAGATTCAATAGAGGTGAAGGGCTTGAATCGACTTGTCCATTGATGAGTCTACCTGAGTGTTTGAATTTATTGATTCCTACAGTTTCCCAAAGATCTACCTTCCAATATTTATTATCTGTATGCAAAATTCCAAACTGTGGGTCGAAAGAGTGATTATTTTCTAAGAGATGATTCGCTTGATTTGAATCTGATTTCTATTTCTATGTGTTCTACCAATGTAGAAATTATCACAGTCATTGCAATTCAATCTATGAACACCTGATTCATTATTTTCAACTGGTTTGGTTTTATTATTTTTTTTATATATTTGCCTGAATTATTATTAGTTTGGAAAGCAATGTTGAAATTATTGCTACTCAAGAATGATTTCAGTTTCTCACTTGTAATGCCAACGTAAGTTAAGGTGTTGAATTTTTGTTTAAATTTATCGACAGGGTAAACTTCATTGGATGTGATTCTATTTCTACGTTATCACCAGAAAATTTCAACAAAGAATTAAATTTGATTGAACAAATATCCAAAAATAATGGTTACAATCCCAAACTAATAAATAATATTTTAAATAAAAACAAAGTAGAATCGCATTGAATGAAGTTTACCCTGTCGATAAATTTAAACAAAAATTCAACACCTTAACCTACGTTTTCATCGTACACATGAATTTTTTTACACAAAAACTATGTAAAACTGTGTAGATACGGAAAAAATGCAAGATGTGAAAACGATTAAAAATTAATTGAAAATTCATGAGAAAAGTTTTTCAATTTCCCGTGGCCTACTAAAAAACAATTTAGAGATAGAAAGGATCGTGACTTCGGAAAAAGTTCATGATTGTTTTTGTAATCTGATTATGTAGAGTTTAAAAAAGCATCATGTGCCGAATTTGAACCCAGTATCTGAAAAACTGTAGTAATCGTAAGAAAAAAACTGAAGATTTCAGCACCCTGTATGTCATAAAATGGCTTGAGGAATCGCCTCGTGAAACTTTTCGTACATATTCATTAACATGAAGGCCTTAAGTTTGAAAGAATTTCATGCAGAATTACGTTAAAGATAATGAACCATGAATGTTATTACATACTTTCCACCAACCCTACATATTAAAATCAATTTTTCACGAAAAAACTGGTTGGGAAAACAGCTTTCTTCTATAGCGTACATCATAATCAGTTAATCTGTGAATTAAATAGTAGCGGCGTATTTTCGGACAGAAATGATTTATCATGTTGATTATTATCGAAGGATATCATAAAAATTATGCAAATGATTGTAATTAACGTAAGTACTTACATAGTCGTGGGTTGGAGCATAGTTGTGAAGAGTGATTGGACGACTTTCACAGGAAATCACGCCCAAAATGACAACGTACCAGAGCGCTTCCTATAGAATAAACAAAATTGTTTGACAGTAGTTCTTGACTGGATTAATCGGAAGTGAAAATTAAAGATTTGAACAGTTAATAAGGTGTAATTATCGAGAATTTATAGCTTTCGGTTTTTTATTTGCAATCCGCTATCTGGATTGATTTCTAATGCAATATTTGGCAGTATGTTTCATGATGCACAGTTAGCCATATACATAAAATGCGCCAAGAAATCATTCCACAAAATAATCGAAAATTCAGATTTATGCAGAAGAAGTTCAGATATGTTGAAGAATTATTTTTCCAGCAATGGATTCTCATCCATTTCGTTCCAAATTTCTATCAGTCCGTTCCAAACCTCATTCACGGTAGTTGAGGATATCACCTCCGAGAAATTCCTCCCTACACCCTTGTTGAACCTCCACCAACACCATAGGTAGGTAAAAAGTCGCACTCGACATATCTCTAATTTTCACGCCGAACGCTATGAAAAAAAAACAAAATCTCAACTTATCTGTAAACAAAACTCTCCCCAAGTTAGCTTCTAACCAATTGATATGTTCCCTGGCAATATTCAATCGGGTTCTTCGTGCTGCGGTTGGAGCTAGAAGTCGAGCTGCAACACGAGAACTCAAACCAAACAGACATCGTACAGTTTCAGTGTTAATTTATACTCCACTGTTCTGTCGAAGCTGCATTCGAAGGTGCCGAGCAGAAGTGAACCTTTGTCTCAACGAGGAAATTCTTTAACGAAGGTCATGGATTGCCAGTATTACTCGAGGTCGTCCTGTGGTTCATTACGAAAACAGTTGAATGACCCATCCCAAGCATTTGGACTATTCATGTATAAGTCAAGCCTAAGTCATCAAACACAATTGTATCAGTACATTTTTCCGGGGTCAAATTTGAATTTTCACTGATTGAATACTCCATCACCATTAAAGTGAACTTCATCAGCCTATTAGTTTTCGGAAAAACTGAAGGTTTTCTCCATGTCCCTAAAGACACTAGTTTCAGAAAAACGATTCTGATAAGCAGCTCCTGCAGAATTCGATTCATAATTGTTTTAAATATAACATTCAATCATATTGAATTTTTCACAATTTTGGTACGGCTTGGTCGTTTCCTTATTACAAACGACACTATATTCGCTATTTTGTTGTGATTTGATGAAAAAAAATTGAATAGTTTATCGAATTGTTATTGCAAGAATTAATTTTCGAACTGTCATAATGAGATTATAGAACATACTCAAGATGTTTCAATGATTCCCTGTAAATTCTGCGAATGGACATGGAATTACTAGGTAAAATTAGGGAAAGTTAAACAAGTTGAATGCTTTCATTGAACACGTCCTGAATGAAAAAAATTAGTGCACATATGATATATTTTTGAAAGGAAAAGTTAACGTTACCCAACGAAGTAACTTCGTTCATATTTGGAAAAACTCAAGTATGCATTATAACTAACAAACTTTTAGGTAGAAAAAAGTTCCTTTCGTTCATAGGTGTTTCAAATTTCTCGGAAAATATAGCCTTTTGAACAATACTTTCCGAAGAAAGTACTTAAAATTCGCTAAGTGATCGAACAAAAATTATGAAGGTACCACTCAATTCCAAGTGAAGGTCAACTTCCGATATTTCCAGGAATGACTAAACTTCCAAAATGTTCCAGACTTTCAGAACATCTTAGGTTAGACTTTTTCAGTATTCAGTATTCATTTATTAATGCCTTACACATAATATAAAAGTGTTTGCACAGTGTCAGTGGGTTGATTTCAATACATATCAAAGGACAAAAAGAACAACTGAATTTGTATAAATAAAACCTCAGATAAAATACAAAAAGTAATAGGATGAATGTAATCAATTTAAAAATGACTTGAATTAAAATAGAATAAAAGTACATTGAAGTACACATACACGATAAACACGAATACAAGTAAAATAGAAACCTTCAAATGTTAGACAATAAAAAATTCACAAAAAGTGGATATTATAAAACTCATCAACTGAGTATGAAACCTCCCGAGTAAGAATCTGCCTGAGCTTTTTCTTGAAACCGCCTGATTTGAGACATATTATGGAATTATTTTTATTTTGAAGAAATCAACAGCATGAAAATTGACTGAACATCAGAGTTTATTTTAAAAGTTGCTAAGTTGCTGTGGACATATACTAGACATAAGTACATAAAAAGAAGGAAAGGTAAGTATGCTAAGCCGTCTGAAGGTGCTCCTACAGCCTACCCTGTAGCCTAGAACTACCCAACATCCTGACAGCCCTCCCCTGGAGACGAAACAGTAATTCACGCCCAGAACAACCACTCCACACTACCACACAATATCTAATGAAAGACTCGATCAACGCAATAAACCATCCTCAGAATCACTGGAGAAACAGATGAAGCCAGACGTCTAAATACATATACATATATATATATATATATATATATATATATATATATATATATATATATATATATATATATATATATATATATATATATATATATATATACAGTGTGTTCCAACGAAAATTTGACCCCCTATAACTCCGAAATGAGTAACATTAGCGAAAACACCAAGACACGTCGATTTTTGTTTCGAGGGGAGCATTTTTCGAAATAATTCGAAACTTCTCAGATCAACCCCTACCCCAGCAACCCTAACTTTGAAATTCATCATAGGAATAAGGGTCGAGTGGCACCTTACTGAAAAGGTCTGTCAATTCTCCACCTTGATTTGTCATTTTAGAATTTTAAATTAACATACAGGGTGTCCCAACCAAGGGTGAAGTTGAATTCTGGAAATCCCAAATACTAAATGAAATAGATTTATTTTGGCATAATGCAAGCGCAGGTTTATGCTCGGTCTAGAAAACGACCTACACTTGTGAATTTGGAGTTGGTGCAATCAACCCCCTATTTCCAGCATCCCCAACTCAAAAATCATTCGATCGATAATAGGTCAAGTGGCACCTCGTTGGAAAGGTACTGCAATTTTCTCTTCGAATTTGGTATTTTCGAAATTCAGAATCATCATACAGGGTGTCCCGAAGCAGGAACATTGAAAATCCAAATAACTTTTTGAAACTGGTTCATTTCGGTATACGAGAACATGTTTGATCCGAGAATAGGACTTTCTTGTGTGGTTATAGAATTTTTGCAATCAACCCCTTCCATTCAGCATCCCCAACTTGAAAATCATACAAATAATTCAAGTGGCATATCTTCAGAAAGGTTTTTTGAATTCCAGAATGATTAAAGCATTTCATTCAGTTCGGCTCTCCATACAGGATGTCGCTTTCGAAAAATTCAATATCGTCATTTGAAATTATCAGCTAAAATTAATTCGAAACTGTCAAAAGTATTGGGGTACGATGTGTTGAGCATCAATTACGAAGAAATAAAGCTGATTTCTGCATTGAAAATGTTCACATTTTTCATTTCCATCTGGCGTGCAGTCATCTGTTATTTCTCATTTTGCAATGAAATATTATTATTATTCAGATCAGTTCCTCATTATTGTTGTTGTTCGTCAGTTGAAATTAATCTGAAAATGGTTTATTCCACTGAGGAAAGGGTCGAAATTGTATCGACGTATTTTCGAAATAACAGTTGTGCCAAAGAAACGGCAAGGATATTCGATAGGAACCATCCTGAAAGAGAAAGGGAGTCAGTCACCAGTACGTTAAATATTTGGTTGACAAATTCCTAGCTACGGGTTCGGTGGCAAACAAAAACATGAAGTGGCATGTCCTGTCAGAAATGAGGCAACGGAAGTGGCAGTAGTGGGTCATCTACAAATGGAGAATACTACTTCGATCAGAAAACTATCTCGTCTGACTGGTGTATCAGCTACAACTGTCCATAGAATCGTGAAACATCACAAATTTCACCCCTACAAGGTAAAATTAGTGCATGAAATAAACGAAGATGATCCAGATCGTCGTTTACAGTTTTGTGAAAATCTAAGTGAAAACCTAAACGCTAATCCAAATCTTCTGAATAACATCTGTTTTTCTGATGAAAGCACCTTTATGCTCAGTGGTGAAGTGAATAGACATAATTGTCGATATTGGGACACACAGAATCCTCATTGGTTTAGAGAGGCCCACACGCAAAGGCCTCAGAAGTTGAACGTTTGGGCAGGAATTTTGGCAATCATCTAGTTGGGCCTTTCTTTATTGAGGGTAATCTGAATGGAAATGGCTACCTACAGTTGTTAGAGGAACACATACATCCTAGATTGACAGAAATTTTACAGAACGATCCAACTCTTTCTGAGGACGAAATGCGTTTTCAACAAGACGGTGCTCCTCCGCATTATGATGCTCGGGTGCGCCAATATTTAGACGAAAATTTCCCAGGAAGGTGGATTGGTAGAAGAGGACCTGTTGAGTGGCCAGCCAGGTCACCAGATTCAAATCCCTAGATTTTTTTGTGGGGCCATCTAAAATCTAAAGTTTATGCCACAAGACCAGAAAACCTGGAGGAGCTGCGGATGAGGATTATCACAGAATGCCGACTTTTGACTCCTGAAGTTTTCACTAATGTGAGAAGAGAGTTCGAAAATCGTCTGTATAACTGTATGGAGGTGGGCGGAGGTCATTTTGAACAATTGTTGTAATAATCAAGTTAGTTTTTGTTTTCAATTGAATACAAGTTCAATAAATCTCGTTTTCCTGTTTAGATGAGCATCCAATCAGTTTCTCCATCATCCCTCATCCTGATCCTCACGCCAGAAAACCTCGATTGCCAAACTGAAACCAATGCCTCAGTGATTCAGAAAATAGAAAAATCTTTCTGGAACTTTGCCACTCAACCTGTAATCACTTGTATGATTTTTGAGTTGGGGATGCTGAATGGAAGAGATTGATTGCAAAAATTCCATATTCACGCAAGAGAGTCTTATTCTCGAATCAAACATAAACATGTTCTCGTATTATACCGAAATGAACCAGTTTCAAAAAGTTATTTGGGTTTTCAGTGTTCCTGCTCCGGGACACCCTGTATGCTGATTCTGAATTTCGAAAATACCAAATTCGAAGAGAAAATTGAAATACCTTTCCAACGAGGTGCCACTTGACCTATTTTCGATCGAATGATTTTTGAGTTGGGGATGCTGGAAATAGGGGTTGATTGCACCAACTCCAAATTCACAAGTGTAGGTCGTTTTCTAGACCGAGCATAAACCTGCGCTTGCATTATGCCAAAATAAATCGATTTCATTTAGTATTTGGGATTTGCAGGAATTCAACTTTACCCTCGGTTGAGACACCCTGTATGTTAATTTAGAATTCTAAAATGACAAATCAGAATGGAGAATTGACAGACCTTTACAGTAAGGTGCCACTCGACCCTTATTCCTATGATGAATTTCGAAATTAGGGTTGCTGGGGGTAGGGGTTGATCTGACAAGTTTCGAATTATTTCGAAAATGCTCCCCTCGAAACAAAAATCGACGTGTCTTGGTGTTTTTCGCTAATGTTACTCATTTCGGAGTTATAGGGGGTCAAATTTTCGTTGGAACACACTATATATATATATATATATATATATATATATATATATATATATATATATATATATATATATATATATATATATATATATATATATATATATATATATATATATATATATATATATATATATACATATTCTCACCTATCTTAGAAGCCAAACACTCAACATGAGCATTGCACGACAAAACCGGATCAACACTAACCCCCAAAAAACAGACGTGACTGTCTCCAGCAAAATCCGTGGTAGGAACAGAAGTATCCCTCAAACTTAGCAACAGTTTCTGAGTCTTAGGACCATTCATCGCCAACTCGTTCACAGAAAATCAGACCAACGCCCTTTCATGTAAGCTGTCCGACAAATGCTTCAGACTCCATGCATCTTTAGATCCTATAGAAAGAGTTGTACCTTCAGCAAAGAGAGTGCTGTCAAGGAAGTCATTAATGAAAATTAAAAATAGAATAGAACCCATGATAGAACCTTCTGGAACTCCAGTCACGACCTTCACACTATCAGAGTACTTACCATCTGAAAACACAACCTGATATCTATCAGTTAAAAATGATTCAATGAGATCACAACTCCTTTGTTGTATTGAAATCGATGTACGATTGTAGGAGCGTTTTTCACGGATTACTTAAAATTCTGAAATACTGTTTCCTCACAATAAAAAAACAAATATCTTTCAACTGCCGTTGATCGGCATCAACCGAAACAAGAAATATTGAGTTTTCCTGTCAAAATGTAGTATAAAATGTCAATTTCTCGACCATTTTCGGAGGAAAATATTCAAATCATTCTCAATTCATGACAAATATGAACGGACACATGGGCAGCGCCATTTCAGCCCCAAAATGACCATCTCAACCTAAAACCTTTTTCAATAAGTCTTGGAACCCAGTGTTCCGCAGGTGAAAGGTAAGGGATAATCTCCCTCAACCCCAATCATTACTTTCTCATTATTTTTAGGGATTCATCAAGCAATTTTTCAAGGCTTGAAATTCAAGCTCTCGAAAAATCAAAGGTTTGATTTGGCTTGATTTTGTAACCCCAAAGCTTAACTTGGCATAAGGCTTTTTCAAGCTGCTTGAAAGCTTGATACTTCTAAAAGCATAAAGTTCACTTACTAATCGCTTGTTCCTGTACCCTTACAGGTGCAATTGAAGTAAGCAGTATCTCTAGTCATACAGAATTTTATATTAACTGGCTGCGACATACTGGAATTTCAATTTCCAAAACTTAATACGTTCGATCTAGTTAACTCGTTTTGCAACAAGTAAATACAAAAAGCTCCGCGAGGGAATTTGGTTAATTGAAAGGAAAAAGGGATGAAATCAACCAGCAGTCATTTCAGAAATGTAAACAATGTCTGTATTCAACAACAACACTCAACAAAATATTGATGTCGCCTACAACCCACAATATATTTCTATATACAATAGAATAGATTCAATTGAAATGATTCTATCGAAGGTTTTTGGTATCATTTGTTGAAAACTCAATATTCCTTATGAAAATATATAAAAAACTTGAAATAATTTATGTACTGCCGTCACCTAGTAGCCGTAAGTGTAAGTATAATATCTATCGATTAAGGTTTACCACAATTGGAGATATTCAGGAGAACCCTTTCGGGGAAGTAGTGCATCTCTCAGAACCAAGATTTTAAGGTGATTCTCCGAGAACTGAGAGTAGGAGGAGTTCAGACACTTACCCGAAACACGTATATAGAAAGGAATTCGTTTCGTTTTTTACTCTCTCACCATGAACGGTCGACCCATCCCATGGGTCAACAAGGCCAAATACCTGGGAGTCACACTCGAACAAGCTGAAGCTGTATAAGACTATCATCAGGCCATCATTTGTCATATCTTTAAAACGACTGTCAACATTTTTTTCGCAAATTGTTCTCTAAATTAAACAAGAACCACGAAGAAATAATATATGGGAGATGTCAACCCAAATTATTGGGTTCATAATGATTCTAAAACATCTATAGATCATAATCGGCATCACTTAGAAGACCGAACCTAGCCATTGGGGCTCTCTCTGTCACACAGAGAGGGAATTGTTTTGCTGAATTTGAATATTGGAATTTGGCTATTATACTTCAAAATTGGCAAGCAAGAACAAGGAAGTGATTATGTTTCAGGAGACCCACACTGCGACGGAAGAACATCTCCGCGAAAGAGGAAATATCGCAGGTTAAGTACTTTTTGATTATCTCCTTAGTCCTTTTTATGGCCTTGCTTGCTATGTGAAATCTTTTCTTAAATTCGAGTGTGTTTAGACATATAGAAAACAGGTATGATTGTTGAAATATTTTTCTGCTGGTTTTCTTTTTTCATTGTTACAGATTCCTGTCGCAAACTCCCTTCCTTTCACCCTTGTCTTCATCTGGAAATCATGGAGTGCACGATGAGGATTGAAGCTGCTAAGCAGAAACATTTTTGGTATTCTTCATGTACACACGACACTAACACAACATAAACAGACAAGCTAGTGCTAGTGCAATAGTGACAGGGAAACGAGTTTTTTCCTCAGGTTTTTTCACTCGTTTATTGAATTAGGCCCATGATGACATACGCGTCAACAGTGTGAAGATATGCAGCTGTAGTTATATCTGGAAGCGCCAAGTGTGCAGAACAAAGCACTGAAGATGACCGTGGACGCCCCTTGGTACGTCCGTAACTCCCAGCTACATCGAGAGCTGCAGATCCCGGGTGAGATGGAATTCATCAAAGTGACAGTAGTGAAAGCGTTCCAAACAGTGAACATCCACCCAAACCCATTGGTGAACACCTTAGGATATTATGGGAAAGATGAACAGAGAAGACCAGGATTAGCTATAAGAATCTTGTTCAATAAATATGTTAAGACACTAGGACGACAAAAATAAAATGTTCTTTATTTATTTTTAACTGACATTCAGATTCTTCAGATCACGGCTTAGAGGCCAAAAATTGTACTTTTTTCCAATCAAACTAATAAGAGATGTAAAGTTAGAAGTTGTAAAACTGATACTTAAATAAAGAATATGTCAAAAGTCAAAAGTTCTTACTCTATTTCTTGCGAATATACTGTTATTGTTATTCCATCATCATTATACCAGTACGGAAGACTTCACAAAAATGAAAAACTTGGAAGCTAAAATATACGTTCAGAGTTGAGAATCATGTGGAATTAAAATGAGTCATTTTTCTGAGATCTCGTCGAAAATGAAAGCAGATCATCTTGAGGACAACAGTTTAGAATTGCCAGAAGAAAATGTTTTACTGCAATTTGTTCTGATTCAATATATAAAGTTTTGAGATTCAAAATGCTTGAATTTTCAAATTTTTGTATAAAAACATTTCAAGTCAAGTCGTGAATCCCTAATTATTTCATCATTTCATTGGTATTCCATAAATATAACAGAAAAATCAATAAGATTTCAAAAGTTATTGCAAGTGTCACGTGAAAAAAGTCAATGTTTGAGAATAATAGAGTTCCAAGTTTGAGTTAAATGCTCCGTCTAAGAGGAAAAATTCTCTTAGTTCTTAAGTGTTTCAAATATTCTAGTGGTATGATTTTCAAATACATCGAGTTCTTGAAGAACACGACGGTGTTAACCGCTTTAATTTTTCGAATTTTTTTACTGCTAGAATGCATTTAGATGATCTTTTTGCAGAACCATCATTCGGTCTGATGAGTTCACTTCATACAACAATCGTTATTTCAATAGAAATCATTTTGAACATTGTACTTTTTTCCAATCAAACCAACAGGAGATGTAAAGTTAAAAGTTGTAAAACTGGTACTTAAAGAATATGTCAAAAGTCAAAAGTTCTTACTCTATTTCTTGCGAATATACTGTTATTGTTGTTCCATCATCATTATACCAGTACGGAAGACCTCACAAAGATAAAAAAACTTGGAAGCTAAAATATACGTTCGGAGTTGAGAATCATGTGGAATTGAAATGAGTCATTTTTCTGAGATCTCGTCGAAAATGGAAGCAGATCATCTTGAGGACAACAGTTTAGAATAGCCAGAAGAAAATGTTTTACTGCAATTTGTTCTGATTCAATACATTAAGTTTTGAGATTCAAAATGCTTGAATTTTCAAACTTTTGCTTAAAAACATTTCAAGTCAAGTCGTGAATCCTAATTATTTTATCATTTCATTGGTATTCCATAAATATAACAGAAAAATCAATGAGATTTCAAAAATTATTTTCACGTGAAAAAGTGAATGTTAGAGAACAATAGAGTTCCAAGTTTGAGTTAAATGCTCCGTCTTAGAGGAAAAATTCTCTTAGTTCATAAGTGTTTCAAATATGCCTATACTGCATCAAGGTTTTTGAACAACTATTCACTATGAATCTTTCCACGTTCATTACGTTTTTTGTCTGTTAAAACACAGATTAACGAACACATATGAATTGTGCTTATAAAAAATCGAAAACTACTATTAAATGATTGGCCAAATATAAAAACTACAGGATGTAGGTTTTATCTGAGACAAGCTTGGTATAGCAAAATTCAAAGATTTGGTTTAACCTCCAAATCTAAAGAGAAATGCTCAGAAAGAAGCATATAGCTCCGTTATTGTTTTGAGCTATTATTTGTGGAGATGGAAGATTTTTATTTTTCCGAAATGTACGAGATCAAACCACAAGATGAAATGCTAAGTTAGATTATCAATTCTCGGAATATTTGTATGAAAACGACAAATATATGTGAATAATTCAATGTCAATGTTATTCTCAGCATTCAATCCGAGGTTTATCTGATAGTAAAAATATGCCTTCAATAAAGAAAAAATAGATCCAGATATCCCGGATAGATTACATTGAAATTATTTCGAATAATTCCAGTGCTTTATTGTTATATTTTTCGGTTACTTCCTTCAAAATTCCAAAATAGAGAATTTAATTTTAATATATATCACTTATATCTTTAGATGCAATTTTCTTTCACGAATCAACAGATGGAAATAAAAATTTATACACCTGAAATTTACTTGGGGCCGAGATGGGCACGTTCGTAATCTTTATACCTGGCTCCTGGACCGAGATGGCCACCACCAGGATACATGGTCAAATATTTCTATTATATGAAATATGAGATGTTGTTTACCTACATTGATGAAATTATTTCAGTTGAATGACAATTTAAAAATCAAGATCATTAAAAATAGTTTAATTATATATAAATTATGCGTGTACATACTCGAGTAATATGGCAAATGTTAAACAAGATGTACCTTGTAGATCCACATGACGAATTCAAGTTCAAGTGTAAATGCACATAACTTGTCGACAACCACTTTCACAGACTACTTTGATCCGGTGAATCTTTACATTTATTTATAAGATCATGAATGTTAATCCCTTCCAACAAAAAAGAAAGACTCTTCAAATATATGAAAACGAAAACATTCATGTGCATTTTCCGAAATTAAATTATTATATTAAGACAAATTTGAGAAATTCTTCTTGGTAATATGTATGTACAAGAAATTTTTGTTCCATATTTAAATAGAGTCTAGAAACATTTCGTATCATTTGTGATGGAGTCTTTCATACAGTGCGTTCCTATAAGAACGAACCACCCGATTTTTGATTAGAAGGGGAATTTTTTTGTCACATATTTCATTCTTTCTCTATCAAGCCCTTACCCCAGGCAGCTTCTATACCAAACTTTTTAATAGGTAAAAGGTGTCATGTGATACCTTTTTGATAAAGCGATCCAAGTTCCATTCCTCCACGTATTTATTTACATTTTAAAATAAAATGTTACGGATTGAAATCCAGAATGTTTTGCGAAAATTCCCCAAGTTTCATGTATCACTTCGAGGAAAACAAAATCTGCTGACATGTTTGAGCAATCCTTTCTCGTAGTTCTTCCAACGAGTCGGGTGGTCTAACACAAACTTCATACTTGAGAGAGAAGAAATGAAGAGGCTTTGGATCGGGTGTTCTAGCCGGCCATTCTATAGTACCTCTCTTACTTATCCAATGACTTGGAAATCTATTGCTCTGACAGTTCTACACAGCAGCAGCGTTATGAGGTGGTACTCCATCATGTCGATACATAGCGTTCAGATAAATTTGAATCTCCTTCGATAATAACTGTCATGAGAGGACCAATCGAATACTTCAAGCATGTTTGAATAGGTTTTGCCGTCGAAGTTTCCAATAAGGTATACCAACATTTCAGATCAAACATAAAGTTTTTGAATTCTGTGAATTATTCCCCTTCATTCTTCGTGATTCTTCGGTTTTTTCTTCATTTTCGTTGACAATGAATTTCAATAAAATTAATGAGTCATCAGTATCACCCATTATAACTTCGAATATGGAAGTTCTATTTAAAGTAAAGCCACAATTTTTATAAACTTATATCGTACGATTCATTTTCAAAACTTCGAGTTCTTGAAGAACACGACGGTGTTAACCGCTTTACTGCTAGAATGCATTTAGATGATCTTTTTGCAGAACCATCATTCGGTCTGAAGAGTTCCCTTTATACAACAATCGTTATTTCAATAGAAATAATTTTGAACATTGTTATGCAGAATCTACATAACATAATGAACGATGTTGCTGCTTCTCATAACGCAACTTTGAATGTGAACAATCTGAATGTTAATTTCAGTGATTAATGAATAGAGACAAACGGCCCGTCGGCTCCTCAGATTTGATACCACCTGATTTTGGCTCTGTAGTTACCTACTAGATAGAGTTTACCGCAATTCACTAGAAAATTTGGACCTGTTGAAAGTAAGAATAAAAAACCGCCTGTCTAGAAGTTCTTCCAGATGCCGTTCTGATTGCAGCAAGTACCGAGATGCCGATTGTGTATTAAACAGCCCTCCATGGGCATTGTCAATAAATCTTATGAGGATTCTTTTATTTATTCTCTTTTTTATTGAAACAGATTCCTTAAATCTAATAAAATTCTCATGATGTCCGCATTCACTTGATTTTCGTCTTCCATACTTATTGATTCTCCGTGAAAAAGACTCGAAACGAAACAATAACAAGTATTAGCGGATGGATGCCCGATCCAGGCCCGCCGTAAGCGGGCGTGCAAGGCGTGCAATGCACGCGGGCGGCGCATTCAGGGGGGCGGCAAATCAGACAATCATCGACTAAAATTCAGACATTGTCACCTCACAATACTAAAAAGATTATCTTTATAAAAATAATATGAACGGCGCCCAAATATTTCTTTTATATCGTAGCATTACATAGCGCCATCTATTGAAATTCATGAGAACAAAGTATCGTGCTCTATGCGAAATAGGGAAATCCCACAGATATCAGGGGAAATCCCCTTAAAACTATATACTCATTTCTTTGTTTTTATTTATTTAACACAAATGCGAAAGTGATGTGAGTGAACAACAAACTTCAATTATTTGGTTATAGCCCTAATGTGAGATCCGGAAACGGTCCAGAGTACTTAAAATTAATAATATTCTGTATATTTTTGTGCGAAGTGTGACTATGAAAATTATTTATATTATCCGTCGGCGCAAAAAATCATAATTATGGTAAGTGTCTTTGTTTAATTAATCAGCATATGGGCGCATTCATATAAACAGCAGGTATTCATGTAAAATTTAAAGGTTATTTTACTGAAAAGACTTAAAGTAAAGATTTATTTAAAAAATGTATTGAAATTAATACAGAGTGAAACAAAAGTAAATTAAGTGAGGAAAGTTGGACATTCCATCTAATCAATACGAACAACTTTTACTATGGGGTCAACTCTGAAGTCGCGAAAAAAAAATTTGTTATTCCATTACATTTGTGTGCAGTAGGTATAAACATTTTTTTTTTCGCAGTAGTATTGTGATTATTATTGTGATTTAAAGGGTATTTTTTCTGTTATACAACTTAAGAGTGAAGATTTATAAAAAAATATTAAAATTATACCTATACAGGGTGTAACAAAAGTAACTTAAATCCCGAAAGGGAGTCATTCTACACATAAATACGAACAACTTTTACTATAGGGTCAACGGTGAAATCGCGAAAAAAAATAACTATTCCATACAAAATGTATGGAAAAGCTGTTTCCAGTGTTGACCCCCTAGTAAAGGTTGTTCACAATAGAATGATCGACCCCCTTTTGGGATTTAAGTTACTTTTGTACAACCGTATATTAAACTTTTTCAAAAAAATTCCAGGAACCGCAAAAAAGGAAAAAAATTTCAGGAGCTCAATTTCGACGGCAAAAACGAGAAAAAGATACAGAGAAAAAAAACTAGCGGGATCTCTTGAGAAATTTTTTAGCAAACCAGAAAATAGGGACTCTGAATGTCAAGAGAATGTTGACGTAGATGTAGCTTCAACAAGCGCAGCTTTAAATCTAGAAGTTATGGAGGTATCTGAAGAGAAAATGTTAGTCCTTCAGAAGGAGACTCCAGTGAAACTAAAAAAGAGAAAGTAGTGCTAAAGAACCTGTAAGCAATTTATCGTCATCAAGTAGCTGTTTAGATTGTGGTGATGATCCCGGTTCGTGGCCCGCCAGTATGACTAATGATATTGTTAATATTTTGGTTAGCCGTGGTCCCGTGCAGCTGTTTAACCACAATTTTCCTGCTAATATCGATGGAAGAAAATTTGCAAACAGTTATTACTCTAGAAATCTTCCTAATGGAGAAAAAATTAACAGAGAATGGCTTGTTTACTCTACGTCAAAAGATTCAGTCTATTGTTTTTGTTGTAAAATATTCAGTAAAACTGTAAGTAGTCTGTCAGCTCCAAGCGGTTTTTCCGATTGGCAACATCTGTTATCTACCTTAAAACGACACGAAGCAAGCATTTCCCATAGCGAAAATTTAAAATGTTGGGTCCAACTAAATCATATGTTAAAAAATAAAACTACTGTTAATCAAATGGAACTGAGACTATTAGAATCTGAAAAAAAAACAATGGTGTGATGTATTGGAAAGGATCATAGCTGTTATAAATTTTTTATCTCATCAATGTCTGGCGTTTAGGGGCTCGTCCAAAATATTATATGAGCATGATAATGGTAATTTTCTCAAAGCAATAGAAATGATAGCATCCTTTTATTCAGTTATGCGGGAACATATTCACAGAATTCAAGCCTCGAAATTCGATTCAACTCGCATGACTCACTATTTAGGAGATCAGATTCAGAATGAAATCATTGATTTACTCGGCACGACCATAAAAAATTATATCCTGAACAAAGTCAGAGAATCAAAATATTTCTCTATCATATTAGATTGCACACCAGATGTAAGTCACACAGAACAAATTACAGTTATACTAAGGTATGTTGTTTTAAACAGTGAAACTAAAAATGTTACAATATGCGAAAGTTTTATTGGCATCTGTCCGATAACCAGCTCCACAGGTGAAGGACTATTAAATTTAATAAAGGTTATGACAATGGTTCTAATATGCGTGGAAAACACAATGGATTACAAAAAAAAATATTGGAAATGAATAATCGTGCATTTTACGTTCCATGCTCGGCGCATAGTCTCAATTTGGTCGTTAACGATGCGGCAAATATAACGCACGACACGGTCAACTTTTTCAACTTAATTGAAGAAATTTACGTTTTCTTTTCGTCTTCTACCAAAAGGTGGTCCATAATTTGCAAGCATTTACCTGATTTAAAACTAAAGGCATTAAGTGCCAGGCGATGGTCTAGCAGAATCGATGCAGTCAAACCTTTACGGTATCACCTCGAAAAAATATTTGACGCTTTACTTGAAATATCAGATAACAATTCGTCGGAATGGGATTGTACAACAACTCACAAAGCACATTCGCTTGCTTTGAATATTCAAAATTATAGATTTATTTGCTTAGTTGTAATTTGGTTTGATATTTTAAACGAAATTAATGCTATTAGCAAACTGATGCAAAACCCCACAATAAATACTCAAATCTGCATAAATTTGTTAAATAAATTGATTCATAAATTCACCGAATATCGCACAGATGAGCATTTCGAAAGGGTGTTAGAAGAAGCTACCACTGTGGCTCGGGAACTTAATCTAGATGCAGATTTTCCGCCTATAGATACCGTTCGTCCACGAAGAAAACCAACTCAATTTCAGTATGAACAGAGTGATGAAGTCTTACTAGACCCTGAAACAAAATACAAGGTAGATGTTTTTTTTAGGATCCTGGACCAAACCTTAACTTCTTTAAAACGTAGATTCGATGAGTTGGAAACTTTTACCGACGTTTTTGGCTTTTTCACCAATAATAACTTGTTTAGTTACTCCAAAGATGATTTAATGAAACATTGTGAAGATTTGAATGTGAAGCTAAAAGATAGTTCAAGTAGTGACGCAGATATTGACGGTATAGATATGTTTAATGAAATCAATGCTTTAAAGTTGCATTTAACTGAAATCTAATGATCCACAAACCCTATTGCAATACATTTTTGCTAATGAATTAATGTCAACATTTCCGAATACAGCAATAGCGCTAAGGATACTACTTACATTGCCGGTTTCAGTTGCATCTGGTGAAAGGTCATTTTCAAAGTTAAAAATAATAAAAACTATTTGAGATCAACTATGCACCAGCAAAGACTAAGTAATTTAGCAATAATTTCAATTGAACATGAGATTCTAAATAGACTAGACACCAAAAAATTATAGCTGATTTTGCCAACATGAAGGCAAGAAAGGTGCAGTTTCTGTAAAATAACTTAATACCTATACCTACCTACATAATATGTATAAACTGCACCTTTCTTGCCTTCATTTTTTCATTTAATGTCGTATTAATGTATCTATCTTGTATAGAATAACCTAATATAACATAGTTTTTCACTGTACAGCATTTTTTTTCCCATTTTATAAACACCTAGGTTTTGTAGTTAGAGAGGGGCGGCACGATAGGAATTGCACACCGGCGTTCAAACCGCTAGCGGCGGGCCAGGCCCGATCTATCATAATTTCTTGTTAATAATTGCGAATGATATTTATTATAGTTCTATGAAGATTGATCTGTGATTTTTCAACAGTAATCCGCCACAGAGCTTACTTCACACACTTTGGCAGCGTTTTTCTCTTGAATATCTAATAAAAATTAATTTTATTTTGCTAAGCAATTCAAAGAAAATGAAGATTTCGTCAGTTTAAGAAAACTTCCAGTCAATATGAATTTGGGAAAAGAACGTTAGGGGATGTTGACCCTTGCCTCATTTGAAAAGAAACTGAAAAACGAAAAACGATGTATCATAGAGTTTCATCTTCCAAGAATTTCATCAAAATCTGTTGAACGGAACAAACTTTTCATCTAATAAATACTATTATTTTTTCTTAACTTAGGAGTAAATATATCAGCAGGGGTAGGTACTACGAAAAAGTGAAACATGATCTATCCAATTACGTGTTGATGATACGTTATTCTGGGAAACGTGTATAATGTAAGGAATTAGATATTGCAGATAGAAAAACATGACCCTTCCTTTCGTTGTCTCGATTTTCGAGAAAACCTTATTGGTGAGAACCAATTTCAGTTATCATTTTTTGATTGCGAGTTATTGCGAAATTTTTGTTTGTCCGCGATTCGATCAAATGACCAAATCTCGGGTACTAATTGAATTACTCATAAAATATTTTCACATTCTTGAGGCACTTTTCAGAATTAAATCCATCAATGCAATGAAAAATTTTTTTTCATCAAACGGTTTTCAAACTATAAGGTGAACTTGTGCTTGTTCAATATGAGGCATAAGAGAAATTGGCCGCGTTCAGTATGATATCTCCTTCCTTTTCGAAAATATATAATATAATAATAATATTATTCTGACTTATTTTCCAAAAATGAAAAGTCATTTCCACACAAACCTCGTTATTAGATGGGAATTTTGCCATTCTCAAAATATGTCTCTTTGACAATATTAGTATATTTATGAACATGAAGAGATCACAGAATAATTCGGATTAACTATCGATGCTAAATAGGTAAAGATGAAAACCACAGAAAACGTTTTCGTTTCGTTATCAAGATTTCGAGAGAATGTGTACGATTCTTGCGAGAACCGCGGAATAGTGAAAAACCAGTTTCGGGAACATTCACTATTTATTGGGATAAATCTGACGCGTTCTTGGGATTTCGTTTTCGAAAATGTTTCAGAATGTTGAAGAGTACAAACACCATTTCGAGATAAAATTGTAATCCGAGGTATAACAAAAGTGTAAGGTTCTCATTCCAAGTGTTACTTAATAGAATGCTTATCGTATAAAAGATTCAGCTCTTGCAATATGGCTTTTCTGTCTGAATTATTGAATGAAAATTGGAGATTGATGACAAAGATTTGTCAGTTCCAAACGAGATGTTCGAATTGTCCTCCTAAATTCTCAAAACATACTCTGCATCTTCTTCTGAACAAAATCACAAGATTGAGTAGTTGAATTTCATGAATTTGGTCTATGGCATCCTGAAAGTGGTTAACCAAATGCTCCGCACTTTCCAGCTGCGTTAGGTAATTTCTTGACAAAACTCTGTATGAAGGAGCTGACCTCAGGTGATTTCGCCGTCCATAAAACTAAACCCCTTGTCTATCTAGTGAATACCCAGAATGTCGTCCAATTTCTGGACGAAAGTACCCGCATTATGCGCAGGTGTGCCATCCTGTTGAAACCACTTTGTTTCGAGATCTTTAAGCAGAACATTTCCCGAATATGGCCCCACAAATTCGGCTAAAATATTCAAATACGTGTAACCTTTTACAGTTTCCTGAAAAATTTATCTTTTATTGTATAATAACTGCCAACAACGCATTGAACCCAAAGCAATCTTGGTGATTTGTCTCTAGGAAAAAAATATGATTTTCATCTGAAACGATGGCGATTATTTCTATTTAAGAGTGTATCACTGCTGATTCTAACCTGATCCCTACAAATAACGTTTCTTAGAAAAACGATACTTTCGAAGCATTCCTCTTTGAACCATGTACAGAAATTAATTCGCCGCCCGGAATCTCCAGGAAAAAGCTGGTGATTCAATCTTACCCTATAACGTTTAAATGTTTCTTCGTTTTACCAGGATAGCTGCTTGTTGAAACACCAGGTACATATGCTATTTGTCCCTTCGGTGTTCCAGGATTTTCAATTACTGTTGCAATTAAGTTCCTTTCAGTTTCTTCATTAATTTCTTTTGCATATTCTTGATTTTTTAAAAGAACTGTAGGTTAGCAGATTATTTTCGAACCTTAGGAAAATAAGTTGCTAATGTAGATGTCACTCTAGGAACCGATCTTGATGAAGATAACCAGCTGCTCCACTAATATTTCCGCTCTCAATGAAACAAGAAATCATAGTATACACCCCGTCGGTTCTATATTCCATTTCGAAAACCTTTCCAAATTACCATAAACTAACAATACAAAAATTCTAAAAGATAATAATTAATTAATTTGACAATGATGAAACTCTGTGGTTTCAGTAAACACCTTGCTCAGTGTCGAAATTTCTTCTTTGTGATCTTTCCATGTTCACAGATTAATTCTATCGATATTATCATAGAGAATTATTTTGCGAATGTCAAGATTTCCAACTCATAACGAGAATTGGATGGAAACTTCACATTCTTTGAAAAATGTGACGTAATAATATTATCATATTATATATTTTCATGAAAAAAAAATACTCTACTCAACGCGACCATATTTGCGTATGGTTTGTGTTGAAAATAACACAAGTGTACCTTATAGCTCGAAAAGCATTGAGTAAAAAACTTTTCGAATTAATCTCTGGATTCTATCTAAAGAAATGCCTAGAGAATGTGAAAATTTGTTTTTTTTAAATAACTTAATTAGTACCTACCCGAGATATGGTTAGTTGCACAAACCACGGAGAATCGAAAATTCCGGAATAAATCGAATTCAAAAAATGATAACTGAAATTGGTTTTCACCAATAAGATTTTCTCGATAATCGAAACCGAGGAAGTGGAGGTCATTTTTTCCATCTGCAATGTCTCACATAACGGCCCCACAATAACAATGAATTTGGGACACTCTGTTCATTTCGATCAATGTCATACTCGTACTTGAAATTCTGAAAGTTAACGCAGAAACAAATCCATTGTTGTTTAAAATATGCGTTCGATCTTCGTGAAATATTCTGTTCAGTGTGTTATGAATTATTTTCACCAAACTGATTGTATCTATTACTTACATATGTCAATATAAACATGAACCACACATAGAAAGTATTTCGATGTTATTTGATGAATTACTCTCGAGGTCTCTGTATGGGATAGTTCTTGATTTCTCCACAACTGTTATGGGCTATCGTAGTGCCAAATATGCAGTAAATGGATGTAGAAATTGATTCAAATGAAACCTGTTCAATTGAAAAGCGTCACTAGGTCAGCAGCGTGATATCTTCCATCTGTAAGGTGATACGACTTCGTTTTCACAGTTTTTCGATTATTAATACAAGAAGTGAAAAAACTAAACTGCAATTAACAACTATAAGAGAACTACAGGTAACGATTAACTCATTTGAATAAGTTTACGTATGACGACATTTTACAGTAAAATAACTTATTCAATTATCGTTATTTACATACGTGTTCCCGATTCCGAGATACGACCAATAGGGTCGAAAATAGTGTTCCAAAACCCGAATGGGATTCACACCGAAATAAAATCGCATAATAGTCCAATCGATAGGTTGTGACATCCCAAAAATTTAGACAAAAAAAAATTTGGTCGTACCGAATTATTCATTAATTCATACATGTTACCAAAATGAAAGTTAAAAACAGTATCCAGAGAAAGCACACTACGTAAAATGGATAATCATTCAAAACACGCTTAACCTCCTACGTAATTCTTATATAATTCGATAAAAGGCGGAGAAAAATCCTAAGGAAACCCATGCTTCGAAAAGAAAAGATCAAGAAAGAGCAGCAGTTTAAATAGTGGGAATATCAGCACCCCTAGTGGTTCTAGCTAGTTTTTGTAAAAATTTTTTTGTTCAGTGAGTTCTTAGTCTTGAGACTAATGATTTGATATACAGGGTGACCTCAAACTATGAACTTTAAGATGTGGTTCCTACAAAATTTTATGACAAATTAGTGAGAACATTATCGTCCTAACCTTTTCACATTCAGTTTAAAAAATTGATCCTAATGGGTCCTGAAATCACAAATTTCAACATATCACAACGATTCTGTGGTGTTACGAGAGATTGAATGAAACACATATCTCGTTGTAGCGATGGTGACATTCGTAACCATAGGAAAATGATTATCAAGAATGTTGAGATACTTTTAATAGATACATATTTTTTCCCATTACCACCAAACACTTGACTCTCATGAGCATTTCATGCATTTTCATTTCATAACTAGATACGGAAAGTATATTCCGTAATTGAACCTAACATAATCTATCGACCATGAATTTCAAAACACCGTCAGTGTCAGATGTAAATGTCAACATCACAATTTTCATCTTCCAGAAAGTTATTCTTTGAACAGTATTACGAGTAAAAATCGAGTACATTAGATATTGAAGTTGAGAATATTCCACCTGAAACAAATTATGCAAATAATATAAACAAATAATTGATCGATGAAGTCTGAACTACGTGATAGTCATAATGAATAATGAAATAAAACAAGTTACTATGGTTTAACTATCACTAATTTATTGATGTGAAGAATAAAAAATGACAGTGGTTGAACCGGTTTCGGACATACGTCCATTATCAACAAGTTAATGAAAGCTAAATACCCATGTACAATACAGGAACTAACATCAAGATAATGATAATGGGGGTCACAGCACCTTGAACAATGATGGTTAAGTCAAGTCAACCTGGTCGTTAAGGTGCTTATCTCTTTTCACCCTAGATGCTTTGAAAATTTCCATGGATTCAAAGAAATTGAATTTATTAGATTTATGACAAGAACGAAGAATTTTCAGCTGTTGAAGTTCTGGAAAAGGATGACATTCATTTAGACAATGTGCAGCTAAAGCTGAATCATATTTCTAATGTAGGAATGACCGTAAATTTTCCTTGTATCTAGCCTTGAAAGAGCGTCCTTTTTGACCTATATAAAAGGAATTGCACTCAGAACATGTTAATTGGTATACTCCAGACTTTTCGAATTTATCGGTTTTATCTTTTGTGTTTAGGAGGCCTGACAATTTGCTAACTGGTTTGAATGCAATATGAACTTTTTTACTATCAAACAAAACTCTAGCAATCTGTTCTGACGTCTTCCCAAAATATGTTAGATATAAATTTTTTGGTCTTTTCCCTCTTGGATTCGGGATATATCATGTTAAATGCGTTCTTGCATATTTCTCGATTAATTAAACTCTCGATTGCTTTTATATCGAAGCCATTGTCCTGTGCTATTGACATAATGGTGGTGATTTTCGGTTCATGGATTTGAAGGCTGCTATTTTTCGAGAATATGGATGGAATGAATCTATGGGTACGACATTATCCGTGTACGATGGTTTTCTGAAAATATTACTTGATGAACGGTTATTATTCTCCCGGGTAATTGTTAGGTCTAAGAAATTAATTTTACTATAGACTTCTATTTCTCATTTGAACTTGATTTTAGGATGAATATAAATAATGAAATTCAGGAAGATTTCTAGCTGTCTATTCGTTCCAATGAAACATGCTAAAATGTCATCAACATATCGATACCAAAAGAGATTATGCCTTTTCATCAAAGGTCAAGTCATAATTTTAGTGTTTTTTAAATTAGACATGAAAATTTCATATAGGAGGAGACTGAGGGGTGAACCCATAGCTAAACCATTATTTCGGAAATATATCTTATTATTGAACTGAAAATAATTTTGGGTCAATCATAAATCAAACATAGAAATTAACTCATCTTTGCAGACAACGTTGAGATTTCTTGCCTCTAGAATACTTGATATTTAGGGAACACGTTCTGTTGCATGTATATTCGAAAACATATTATCTACATCTACTGATGGCATGAAGAAATTATTCATTTAAGTCTATAATTCTAATAAAGTTTTTATACTGTATTGTAAATAAAAATCAGAAAGTGATTTGAATTTGGAATTTAGTTGTTAGCAAGTATTTGTGTTGGACTATTGGTATATGAAACCACTTGACGAATGGGGTTATTTTCTTTCTCTATTTCAATGAGACCATATATTCTAGGAATTCTAGGATTCATTATAATCCATCTGTTTCTCTCGAAGCTACTAAAGAGTGATTGCATATTATTACTGGCTGCTCTAAGTTGTTTCTGTATAAGTGTTGTTGGGTCTTTCTGGACGAGAGTTAGCACTTCTTTATTAATGAAATCTTCCATTTTTTCCTCATATTATACTTTAGGAATAACAATTATAGCATTCGACTTGTCTGCTCTCGTGAGTACTAATGAATTTTCAGATATTTTGCGTTAGAGATCTTTGATTAAAATTTTATCTTTCGAGTTGGTTTTATTTTTATGGTTCTTAGAAATCCTCTCAATTTTCGTCTTTTCAAAATTGCCAGTATTTAAAGTTCTCGTTAAAATTTCGGATTCAACAGCTAATGTTTCTAATGACATATCACTGGTGATTTTTATGATATCGTTAAGAAATATTGTGCTCTGAGACTTTGTAATACTTCCTAAGATAATTTTGTCATTCATTCTCAGAAAGATGAATGTACACGGCAAGTAATTGGAATAAATAAACTTGGTTGTATGCCTAAACAAATTGCCACATTTCTGAAACTAAACAGTCCAGAAGAATATACTGGCCAATGTTTCCGCCGTACTTCAGCAACAACATAATTCATTTGTTTTTGATTTATATTTTGCAGTCGTGAAGAAAATTAGTCTGTTACTCTGTAAGAATGAAAAATTCTATACTTGTGATTCACTCGTATCGTATATTTTTTGTTCTAACCTAGTTACAGAATATTATATATTAATATTCTTATTCGATAGATAATTGGTGTTTTAAAATTTTTCAAATCCGAAAGTTGCTAGAGAATACCACTGAAGATTCAAGATACATTCTGTGTTTATGAAATACAAATTATTTATAATTACTTTGATCAAAAGGTTGAAATATAAATGTGAATTGACATTATGTTTGAAAGTTCAAATTATCATATTATCATATAAATCATTACAAGAGTTGTTCAAAATGACAACCTCCAATTTGAACTTACATTTACCAAGAACTAAATGCAGAACAATATGATGGACATTGTCATTTCTAATTCTCCGGCGGCATCCGTTCTTGTAACTGCTTGAAAGCTATTATCCCTACACTGTAGACGAGTTATTTCATGTGTCCCCAAATATAGAAGCCTAATGGGTTGAGATCCGATGACTGTGATAGATAGATAGATACTTCATTCGTTCATTATACAAAAAACCTCAAAAGTATGTGCATATGTCAAAATAGTGTGAACGTGGTCAACAGATTCTAATAGCCATATAAGAAAATATTGAATATAAAAAAGGTGCAATACAATATAAGAACGAAAGGACAATCAGGTGGTGACCTCTAAACATTTAAAATTCAACTTAAAATAATCATTAGTGTAGTACAGAGTATTTTTATCAAAATTTTCTTATCACAGATTTGAATTTTTTGTTTAACACTGATCGAAAATATAACGGCAGTTTATTATGTAATTTATGTGAAATGAAAAAGGACCATTCTGCGACCTGCTCAGTCTGGCAAAAGGAGTATATACATTCTGTCTGTTACGCATATTATAATCATGTATATCAAAATGTAATTTCACTGAATAATTCCAGTTGCGAATATAATTTCAAGTATAAAAGATTGGGTAATGTTATAATTCTTAATTTCTTAAATTTTTTTCTGCAGCAGTCTCTATATCCTATTCAGCTAACTACTCTCAATGCACGTCTTTGAAGACGGATTCTGTGAATTTCACTACTATCACCCCAGGCCAGAAGCCCATCTTTAACTTGGATTCACAAAGAGCGTAGTAAACTGTTTTGAGAACATTTAAGGACACGGTGTTTCTCAAACTCCTCAACATGAAAATATTTTACTCAGCTAGGTAATTAATATGGAAGCCTCGTATCCAAATGGATACGAAGAAACTTTGTGCTAGAAGTTTCTGTATGTCTCAGACTAAATATCACCTTTTTGGTCTTCCCAGAATTCATACTCAACCCATTTCCAGAGAACTATTCCAAGGCCTCAACTACCCCCTACCAGCCAGCTCCACAGCCAGTCAGTCATGTAATCAGGAAAATCATATATAAAAATTAAGAAAAGTAAAGGGCACTTAATTGAGCCCTGCGGCACCCCAAGAGACGAACTGATGCCTGTTTGTTAAGAGATATTCAATGAGATTCACACTCCTTCCATCAAATCCATAGCGCCCAAGCATGTCCACTAAAGCCGAATAGGAGACGCAGTCAGACGCCTTAGTCAAGTCTAAACAAAGGGGCAGTGAGTTCAGCCCCTGTTCAAAACATTTGATGGTGTTAGTTATAAAGGCAATAATGGCATCGGTGGTACTTCTACATCGTCTAAAACCAAACTAGTTATCTAAAAAAAGTTGTTTGCCCTCAAAGAATGCTATCATCTGATCACTCATAATCCTCTCAAGCATTTTTGATAAAACTGGTACCAATGAAATAGATCTATAGTTTGCCACATCACTTGCATCACCCTTCTTAAACACAGGCTTAATCTAAGATTGCTTAAGGCAGTTGGGAAAAATTCCACTTTCAAACATCTATTAATTAAACAAGTGAGTGGGCTGATTATACTGTAAATATTTCTCTTCAGTAGTCCCACTGAGAAACCATAATAGTCTTTCGACTTGCTGTTTCTAAGTGAATAAATAGCATCTCTTACTATTATAGGACTACATTCCCTGACACTGAAAATTTAAGTTGTCTGGTATTTCTTCAAAAGGAGATTTTCAGAGGCTACATTACTTTTTGGAATTGAATCCAACACCTTACCTGCTACAGATGCGAAATAAGCACTGAACCTATCAACATTGATATTAGAATCTAAATTCTCCTTTGGAGTTTTCCGTTTTGCATTAATTATATGCCACATGGTACTCTGTCGATTTCTTGGATACGGAACTTCCTTAGCATTCGCGTTTTTCTTAGCGTTAATTTTTTAATCTGAGACCTGTAATTCAGACGTATTCTTTTTCTTAAAATCTTTAGTTCTTCAGTTTCATACTTTTCATGTAGTTCTGACACAAGTTCCAGTCCATTTTTCAGAGTTTTCAGCTCTCCCGTATACCAGTTCAAACCAGTACTGCACCCACTACCACTCATCTCTCGTTCAGGAAAAACAATCAATTACGAGTCGAGAAGATTTCAAAAGCATCATTGACACACATACCTTCATCCTTAATAAAATTTGCACGAAACTCACCCAAGACATCCATACTCATCTGCTGTGCCTTGAGGTCAGAGAACAAAAAATCTATCACCTCAGCAGTTTCATTCACAGGTTGGAAATTGGGAACAATATTATCAAGACAATTTGGGCCTCTTTTAGCTCAAACGTGGTTTGGTGAAAGTCCTAAAAAGGTCGTACAATGATGCACTATATTTATCAGGAACATTAAAATGAACATTGAAATCACCACAGGTAGCCAAGCGATTAGATCTCCTCCACCTATCCACTTATTTGGAAAATTTTCATTCAACTATCCAACAACTTTTATTCGTGGAGGTGTTTCTTCATGTTGATAATACATATTCTGGATAAAATTAAGCGCAACATCATTGTATGTTTTCTGCAGAAAATTTTGATAAGTGATGACATTTAATCTGTTATTCAAAATACACACACCACAAAAATTGTCGCATCACCTGGTATTCTGAATTCCACAATCAATTAACCAGCTCGATCGCATTTTCTTTGTCAACATATGTTTCTGGACATATGAGGGGAAAAATCTTATCTATGTAGTAACATTTGTTTCCATATGATCTCAAACACGTCTGAAACAAGAATGAGTTTATTTGACTATCAGTATTCATTCAATTTCTCTTCAGTTTCCACGCTAAATTAATGCAAGTTTTATGTGTTTCTTGTTGATTTTCGAATCTCTGAATTTATTATAATGGCTGTTGAACATCCTTGACGCTATTTGAGTGATCATGAAGTGGTAAGAATTGTAACACTTCTAGAGGAGGGGCGAAGCCAACGTGGCTAACTTGTTGAATGTTAACCAAGGCACTTATTCAAGAGCAATTAATCGGTACCACGAAACAGGGGAATATGGAAGAAGGGCCGGACAGGGAAGAAATCGGATAACAAAACAAGTTAATGATCGTTGGCTTCGTTTAACTGCACTAAGAGTTCGGCACTATACGGCTAGAATGCTACAAAATGAACTTGCACTATCCAGAAATAAGCATATTTCATTGCAAACTGTTAGGAACAGGCTCAGAAACGACGATATCAGACCAAGGGTGGCTTCTACCGGCCCGCTTCTCACCAGAAAGCATCGAGTTGCAAGACTTCAGTTTGCGAGGGAACATGCAAATTGGGGTATTCCAGAATGGTCGAATGTTCTCTTTTCCGACGAGTCCAGGTTCTGTCTAGTATCAAATGATGGACGCATGCATGTATACAGACGACCTGGGAATGGTATCAGCAATGCAATATCCGGCAAACCGAAAACTTCGAAGGGGTATGTAATGGTGTGGGGAGGCATTTCTTTCCATGGTCGAACTGAGTTAGTCCTTATGAATAATGGAAGAATGACAACGGCCAGATATATCGCAGATATCCTTGAACCCTATGTTGTACCCTTTGGCCCATTGATTGGCGAAAACTTTATTTATATGCATGCTTATGCTCGGCCTCATGCACCTAGAGTAGTTACAGAATTTCTGCAAAATGCCGAAATTGATATTTCAAGATGTCCAGCCAGAAGTCCCGACTTGAATCCCATAGAACATGTTTGGGAAAACATGGGGTGGCAAATTCAGCAACGTAGGATGCCTTGTAGAACACTCCAACAACTAGAAAATCTGCCACCTGAAATTTGGAACTCAGTGACTCAAGAGTACATCCAAAATTTGTTTGAGGGGCTTCCGAGACACTCGATTTTGAAAATGATTAGTAACCATTTGATGCTATTTGATTGGTCTCTTCGCGAATGTGTGAAGATGGTAGAATTTTTAAATTTTTCATTAACTCGAAACTTGTTGATATTTTCCATCATAATCTCATCTCTTTCGAATGATATCTTCTTATTTTACACTTCTGAAAGATACCAAGCGACTTTTGAATGACCAACCTAAAAGTTTATATAGTATTGTCGTAAAAGTAGGGTGGGCTAGAAGCCATATGATGAAAGCTACTCCAAACGTTGATACTGTGTTCCTATGGAAACGCCTTTGCCTAATCGCATTGGGTTTTTTGCAGGGCCCATAAATGATGTAAATTATTTGTACCATTTCTTGTGAAACATGATTCATCAGACCCTAATTAGATGCTCGTCCCGTGCATTCAATGCCTGCACTGTCAATGTTGAGAGTGCAGTTTTTATCTCTTAAAAACACGACACACGACATTTTGGGGCATTTGCAACTAATTTGCATAACGCTTATCGAAGGATTATCTTCGAAGTGTCTATAATGTTTTCATTATTTTGTATATTGATTTAACGAAGTCGTACATGATCTGGCTCAAGTGTCCCGCTTTTCTGGGTCCTCCAAATGCCGAAGTAAAAGATGTACGAACTCCTCGTGTGTTTTTATCGCAAAAATCACGAACATGGATCTTATCTGCACATTCTTCATTTATGATGGAATACATTATCTATTAGAGGAATTTAAGGTTGCAAAACAATACTCTTCTATCGAAAAAGATTTAAAGAGATTAACTGACCTTTATCTATCAAAAGTAATCGGTCTCATATGTTGAAATGTTTGATTTCAGAACCAGCGGGAATCTAACTTTCGAATCTGAATATCTCCGAATTTAACAATATAAGGACAGTGCTGTTCTCACTTATTTGTCTCAGAATTACTCAAGGAATCACCTATAAAAGTTTGTCATAGAGCTTGGGATACACACTGTATACTGCCCAAGAAACTATGACATCATGTTCATCTGCCGAATTATTTGAGGGCATTAATTTGCGTTTTACGAGGTGGGAGGCTAGGCGAGATTTTGGCAAAATCTCGCCTCATTTCATTCTCTTGCTCCTCAATGTTGTCTCGTCGCGCCTTGTCCGTGGTACGACTGATTTACGAACAACCTCGCTTCGCCTTGTTTCAGATTTCATCAACCTCGCCTCCGCCTCAAATATTTTTTCAGTTGAAAGATTAAATAATTATTTATTCATAAGAAAATTCATTCAAATCAAGGCAAAAAAATATGAATGAAATGAATACAAATACTAACTGGACGAATTGAATTATACAAAAACATTGTAGAAAAGAAATTGAAATATGGTGAATGGAGAAAAAATAACCTTCCTCTTTTCCCGTGTTCTTTTTGCGTGAGATTCAAGTTAGCTGTTTTCGTTTTCTAGTTATTTGGAAATTTTTCGAATAAATAAAGTGCCAAAGATCTTGGTTGTTTTTTAAGTTTTAAAGAATGGTTCTTGAGTTATAACGCAAATTTGCGTTTTTTGAAATATGAACCATAGGTAACTTTGATTCCTTTAAATAGAGTATTTTGTTCTTCTCGAAAATATACGTGTGCACTCAATTCATTCAACCAGGACGCGGATTGTATAACATTGTGTGTGTTCAAGAATAAACTGTTCCAATGACAATTCATATTAATTAGCCAATATTTTTTCATCAATTAAAAACGATTGTGTAGGTAAAATATCGTTGGTAATCACGAAGCGATGATGCCATAAAAAAATTCGCACCAATATCGACGTTGAATATATGAATATATCACACCTAACGCAACAAAAAAACATCAGCTGCTTTGATGAAAACACTGAAATTCAACATTTATAAGGTTATAATTTCTTTGGGTAGTGAAGTAATGAATCACACTGTATAGAGGATATGAAATTCTTGTGTATCAACAGCTGGTGTGGAAAAACTAATTACACAGTACTTTTTCAGAAGTGTAAAGAGCATGAACATTTTGAATATAGTAATTATAATTTCAACCGAATGTACCATCATTGTAATTGAACTCTTCACACTGTATTCATGAAAATCTATTTTCTCACAAAACAATGAATGTCTAATGAGATAAAAATCTCGTCTACATTGAATTTTGTTATTGTTTTCATGATAGCGTTTGTTCTATTCTATTAATCTTTATGTACCATCGACTGTTAAAAGAAGCATAGTAAGGTAAAAGTAGTATTGTTAATGATACTTCATATAGTAGGTTGATACATAAATTTTTCTCGTCAACTGAATCTTAAAACACTAATGAAATTTTTACTATGTTTTTACACCAACATATAAGTTAAATTAATTACTGTTACTGCGATTTCGAATTCTCTCTCATCGTAGGACAGTATGAAAACTAACTACAAAGTAGGGTGGGGGGCAAATTTCGATGTATTTGTACGGCAGCTATGTGAAATATTTCAGATAGAGAAAAATAAACACTCCCCTCTCCCAACAATGGAATTCTGACATATTATACTGATAGTTTTATGATCATAGAATATTATACGTATGAACAAAAATTTTGCATCGCCAACGTAGTTATTATCATTAGCGAATGGGGAAACTAGGCAAAAATTGACCCTAGTTTCAGTTACACCCGGTATATCTGCTAGAGGGGGTTTCGTGGTTATCTCATCGCATGACCTATTGGTTGGTTCATCATCAGATGAAAGAACTAACGGAACGTCTGATATTTTAACAGAATCCCTCTTTGATACATGGCGAATTTAAAATATTTTTGTTATGCATACAACTTAATTATCTTCAGTTAAGTAAAAATATAAATAAGTAAATAGCAAGCACTCTTGCGATGAGATCACCACGAAGCCAACAGATATATTCATGTCTAGCATGAAAAACCAGAGTATAAAATTTTGAGTTGACTGCTTGAATTAATTTTTGGTGTAGATACGTCGATGGCATACTTATTACACCCAGATAATTTGATCATTTTGTCTCATTCATGAAAAGTATCCATCGGAAAAGAACATATAAATTCGAGAAAGAAGAAAACCATCAAAGATCAGTCTATTTCCCAATTAAAAAGCGAAATTAACTTCAATATCCTATGAAAAACATACTATCATAGATATATGTATTCCTAAGAATTCCATCCACCTGTATTTACAAAATATTTCGGCTTGCAATTCAATGATCCACAGAGCATTTTCGCAATCTTTATCATTGGAAAAGCTTGAAAGAGAAATTGAATCCATTGAAATTACCTCTTATCCAGACTGTAATAATTTCTACATAGAACAACTGGTAATTCCTTCAAAAATAGATATAAAAAACATCATACTTTATTCCTTGAAGATGAACAACCCTTTTCTTAGTATTGATGAATTCAAAGTTCTACACATAGCCCCAAAGGGTAGAAAACTCAATTATCTACAATCAGTAGTATTTACAAATCACTTTTTAATAAAAAGTTTCAGATAATGAACGACGACACTAATCAATGTGAATCCCAAATATTCGACGTATTCAAATGATAAGTCCGCTTCAATAGTTCAATAGTTGTTTAATATAGTCCGAATATCTGGTTTCTTCAAATCCAAAAACGACCTCTTCATATATACGTATATTTTATGTACAGGGTGGGCAAATTTCGATGTATTTGTACGGCAGCTATGTGTTATATTGCAGATAAAGAAAATGAATCCTCCTCTCTCGATCTTATTTTCAGGAAGTAGTTTTGTGGTGCCAACATTTTTCCGATATCACTTTCCGTTCTGGACTTATTCAAAATTTCTCCAATTTTGTGAGAATCGTCCATCGCGGATATCTCGATCATCATCAAAGTTACATAAAAATAAGTTTGACATTCTACAGTTTTAGTAAAATACAGTGATGTGTAGAAAATGTTTTTTAGCTTAGTGGTTTTCGAGTTATAATGCTTTTTATCAAATGCGAACCACAGGACATTTTACCCCTTCTGGATGCAGTAATTTCTTTCTTTTTCAAAAATAAATAACACTTGTAGTCAATTATTGAATTCAATACCTTTTTCAGAGAAAAACCTGAAATTGCCACAATTCCATTCACTAGGTGCATGTCCATCAACGATTCATATTGTTTTATGACTGAAAACCACAGATTTTAAAGATAGTATCTAAGATCATGGTTATTTCAATGGTTTGATTCGATTTAAACCATAGTTATTAACTGTACTCTTAGAATTTGATAGTTACGATTCCAGTTTCAGTATAGATATTAATGTTTATCGAATATCGAAATAGCCGCTTGTTAGGTTAGGTTAGGTTAGATTTCAACTATTACATTCAAGAATTTGTTCACCGGAGACTATGGTTGTTTCAAGATGCAGAATAGAAATCATAACTATGAAAATTATGAAAAGTTGGATATGATGGAATGTTATGTATTACACAGCTCTACAAAAAAAAAAATTTTATTGTTGCCCTGGATATCATCGCAAATTTTTATGTTTTCAAGTGCCCAGATTACGAATATATTCATGAAAGTTCTCAATGTGCTCGTATTTTCAGGATTTTTGCATTTCTTATATTTTGAACAATTATAAGCTTGTAAGAAATAAAATTTAATTTTCCAGTCATGATTAGGCTTCTGCGCAACTTTTTCGCTCATACAAACATCACCTGATCCCCACTCTCAGACCCCTTGCTCCACAGAACAGCTGAGATCTCAGTTATTTGGCAATATTGAATAACATATACACGTAAATCTGGAAAGTGTCATGGATTAATATTTTGTTTCAATTACTGAATGTCCATTCTTATATATTTGTCTTCGAGTCTAAAATATGAGTTCGTCACGAAGAAAGTGTAAATATTGTAGTGATTTATTTTATTATATTTGCGGTGTTTATATACCAAAAAACAAAAAGAAATATCACAGACTTTGTCAAGGAGACTTATGTTGAATATTTTGGTTTCAAAATGGAAAAATTAGGTAAACCATGGGTTCCTAATAAAGTTTGTAAGTCCTGTGTTGAGTCTTTACGGTTGTGGAAAAAAGGTGAACGTTCTGGATTAGACTTTGGTATTCCTATGATCTGGATGGAGCCTACGAATCATTTAGATGATTGTTACTTTTGCGTAGTAGATGTTAAAGGTTTTAATCGAAATCAAACGTGGAGATACCCAGACTTACAGTCTACGAAATGTCCGGTTCTACACAGTGAAAATCTCCCTCGGCCCATATACATTTCAAAAGTAATTCGTATGCCCTCAGAAACAATGATGTTACCAAATTCACAGAAATCGGGACCATCTACTAGTGGAAGTGAATGGGAAGGTGAAACATCTACGCCAAAGTTATTTTCTCAAAATGAACTCAGTGATTTAATACGTGATCTCAATTTATCAAAACGAGGATCAGAACTGTTAGCCTCAAGATTGAAAGAAAAAAATTTATTGGCACCAAAAATAACTATTACAACATACAGAACGCGAGAAATAGAGTTATTACAATTTTTCAGTGAAAATGAAGGATTAGTGTATTGTAATGATATCGCGAAGCTGCTTATAGACATGGGTTTAAAAGAGTACAAATCTACTGAATGGCGCCTTTTTATTGATAGTTGCAAAAGAAGTTTAAAATGCGTCTTATTGCACAATGGAAATAAATTTGCATCAATTCCAATTGCCCATTCAACGAAACTCAAAGAAGAATATGAAAATGTAAAATTAGTTTTAGAGAAAATTAAATACTCTGAGCATCAATGGCCGATCTGTGTGGATTTAAAAATGGTTAATTTTTTACTTGGCCAACAAAGTGGATATACAAAATACCCTTGCTTTATTTGTATGTGGGATAGTAGAGCAAAGCAACTTCATTGGGAACAAGATGTTTGGCCTGTAAGAAATTCTTTAACTGTCGGTAAAGCCAACGTAATAAGGAGCCGCTGGTGAGCAGAGACAAAATCATACTTCCACCATTACATATTAAGTTAGGTATGATTAAGCAATTTGTAAAAGCGTTGAACAAAGACGGAAATTGTTTTAATTACATTTGCAGAAAATTTCCGAAGCTTAGTATGGAAAAATTGAAAGGTGAAATATTTGATGGTCCTCAAATACGACAATTGATGAAAGACTCAGATTTTATCAAAGTTATGACTGTTCGGGAAAGTAAAGCTTGGAAAAGTTTTGTGTTGGTTGTCGAAAATTTCCTAGGTAACCATAAAGCAGCAAATTATGAAGAAATTGTGCAAAATATGCTGACAAACTTTCAGACTTTAGGAGCAAATATGAGTATTAAGTTACACTATCTCCGCAATCATCTAGATAAATTTCCGGATAATTTAGGAAATTATAGTGAGGAACAGGGAGAGCGGTTTCATCAAGATCTAAAAGTGATGGAAGAAAGGTATCAAGGTCGATGGGATTGTCACATGATGGCAGATTACTGCTGGTCTTTGAAAAGAGATTGTGCCCTGAAAAATTATAGAAGAAAAGCTCATAAAAGGCGTTTTATGGAAATATGAAATATATTTTCGACATTTTCCTCTTTATTTACTTCGATGTATCCGAATTTCTCAAAACATAACTGACATTATAAATATATCTGTTATTTTGTTTCTTGTTTTACGATTTTTGTTATGTAAAATGAAAATAAAGATTTAAAAAGAAATCAGAGCAAATCCTACAAAATCATTGATAGTTTCACGAATTGTGTGCATAAATAGATCCAAAATCATTTTCATATCTAGGGCAACAAAACCATTGTAGACCAGTGTTATGTATATTTGCAATAAAGTAGTTTCCCCATTTGCATTGTTAGGATTTTTTGTTTCTGTTAAAGATTTTCGTATGTGATTTGGCTTTCGTTTGAGAAAAGTTTAATGTCATCGGTCTTGTTTTTCATAATAGTATATTTTTTTACTCGCATAACTTTCTAATCATTCTAATAGAATATTACCAAAGCAACATGCTTGGACTCATATGTTACGTAGATTCCTCGGGTTGGCAACTTTTGGATTTCAAAAAAATTAATATTCATCGGTAATTCGATTTATGAAGAGTAGAAGTGATTGTCGAACTGTAAGTCCACAGTTAATTACTATGGTCTAAATCAAATCAAACGATAGAAATAACCATGATCTTGAAAAGGATCTTTGAAATCTGTGGTTTTCAGTGATAGAACACCATGAATCGTTGATGGGCATACACGTAATGAATGGAATTGTAGAAATTTCAGGTTCTTATCTGAAAAAAGGCATTGAATGCAATAATTGTCTACAAGTTTATATGTTTCCGACAAGAAAAAAAATTGCTGCACCCAATAGAGGAAAAATTTCCTATGGTTTGTTATTAAAAAAAAAACTTGTTTGCATAAAAACCCGGAAACCACTGAGCTAAAAAAACTTTTTCACGCAGCACTGTATACTACTTGAAAAAGTGCCCGTAGAATATCAAATTTATTTTTATGTAACTTTGATGATGATCGAGATATTCGCGATGGACGATTTTCACAAAATTGGGGAAAGTTTGAATAAACTATCCAAGAACATCCGTTATTCAAATACTTCATTTATTGGTTTAAATATGTCAACGATATCATCTGTTGTTTCACTGACACAAACAGACAATTAGAGTCATTCAAAACATTCATTAACAAAAATTCACGATAATATTAAATTCACGTTAGGGATTTATTACTAAAATCAACGGCAAACATGATTTTACTATTTTTCATGAGTCAACGCATACATATATTACTATTCACAGCTCATCTACACATCCTCATCCACAAAAATTAGCTGCTTATAATAGTATGGTACATAAACTCATTAATATCCCAATGTCACAAAATAATTTTATAAATGAGCATAATATAATTAAACAAATAGCAGTCAATAACGATTACAGTCTTAGTATGATTGAGAACATGATTTCACGCAAAAAATTTCAAAAAGCAATCCAGAAAGTATTTCCAAGAATAAAAAGTTCTAACACAAAATAAAATAGCTTAACTTATATTGGTAATCCTAGTCTGAAATTAAATTCATTCCTCTCGCATTATAATTTCAATATAGCATTCCGAACTGATAATTCTTTAGGCCGACATATCAAAAACTGCAAATCTAAAATTGATAAAAGTAATAAATCCGAGCACAAACGTAGTTTTAATTATCATAAATCAGATTCCCATTATTTAATCACTTGATCCAAGAAAACAATAACTTTAATGATAATTTCAGAATTTTACACAATGAAAATTATAGACAAAACTCAATCTATGGGAAATTTTAGAGATTAACAAAGAAAAGAATTCAGGTAGGTTACTTAATAGTCAATTAGATTAAAATCCACCTTTAGTCGATCTTTTCAATTCATAAAGTAAGCAACTCCGATAGGTTTTCCAACATACCCTTGTACTTGTACCTTATGTAATATTAAGTAGGAAATAAGAATAATATATAAGGAATAACTCTACTCATTAGTTTGTATCCATCTGATGAAGCCACAGTGTGGTGAAACCAGTCATAGTTTTGTTAATATACTGAAAATCTGAATACTATAGTTTTATTTTATTGCAAATATATAGTTTTTAGGATTCCAACCATCCAAATTTCGTATTACAATTCACTGATCTGAGCATTTTCTATAGCTTTATCATTGGAAAAGGAAATCAAAACATTCGAAACTATAGCTCACATCAACAGTTCTGATTGTGTCTTAAATAACAAAAGAGTGAAACTGAAAACAATTACATATAACTATTAGCTAAATGTATACAATTATAAGTACCAACAAATACGAAAAGTTTTCAATGATAACTTTCAGATAATGAACGATCAGTTTGATGTATGTAAATTCCAAATTTTCGATGTATTTAAATGATAACTCCCTTTCAGTTGTTAAATACAATTCTAATATCTGGTTCTTCTGAACCAGACCTACCGATATATATTTCATGTCACTTTTCACTTGATTTTCATTCTGTCAGCCGACGAATGAGAGTTAGAAACAGCAATAACAGTGATGAATTGAATTGATGAATTTGATTGTACGTTGTTAAACCATGAAAAAATTCCATTTCTATCATTGTGCCTATCTACCAAATAGTAACGGTGGAAACGAAACAGTGTCAAGAAATTCTGCTAATCTGTTAGTCATACACAAAATATATAGAAGTATGTTCAAATTGGACTTTATTTACTCTACATTCACTGAGCTAAATAGCTACAGAAACCTGGAAGAAGAAGAGATGGGAATATTCATGTTTGGAACGTTTTTAATCATTGTTGATCATATATAGATGAAACGAACTCTGGATAATTCAATGTTTCCGTATACCTTCAGATTTTCAAGTATCTAGAATCGATATTTCATTTTTGTCCCATCGAAGAAAATTTGTAAAAGAGTATATTCTTTAAATTTGTCCATATTTTCAGACGATTCAGTTTTCGGGAGAAAAATTTGAACTGATGGACTTTTCCAGAACCAGAAGTTTTTATTAATTATCCGATCTCGTTTATTATCAGTTCAAATTTTTTCTCCCGAAAACTTTATGAAGTCCATAACGAACAAAATGAAAATCCAGAGCATTTTCTCATTTTCAATCAGTAGTTCTTCAAAATCAGTTGTTCTTAGCTTTTCTAGCCATTCTCAAGTGAAGTGAAGTCCTCACATTTATCTTTATAAAGATTCAATCTGTATATTCTATTCATTTTGAAAATGAGAAATGGAAGTTTCATTTCAAATTATAAGTATTTAGTACCATCTTCGCATGAAAAGCTCAAGCAAGACTTGCCTATGATTAATGTCGATATTACAGAAATCTTCACTTTAGTATTATAGATTTCTCTTTTAGGTGTCGTTTTTGGAACTGCACGCTTCGAATGAGAGAAATCTGTGGGAAGCTTGCACGCTTCCTACTACCAAAGAATACGGTCTCACAAAGAAGGGCAGAAGTCGCATTTTCTTGACGCCGGGATTTTATAGCACTCTGACCACAGCTGTCCATAGCATAAACTTTTTAGTTAGAACTCTTGCCAACAGGTGGCGCAAAAATGAAGATTAGGTGAAGATCAGTACCTGACAAAGATTATTTTGTCATGTACGTGATCAACCGTGGTCGAAGATTAACTCTGACTTATCTATATTGAAACAAACGAAGAATACGGTAAGACCGTATTCTTCGACATTGATGTACAAGATAAACAATCTCTAGCAAGTAGAGAAGAAGAGAACGAAAGTGTATTTCTTACATTTGAAAGGAACAATCACAAATTTGCATTTTTTCGCCTTCCGAAAATATTGTGAGGTTCTTACGTAGGTTTCGGAGATTTACAATTATCTTCTCTATTCGCGATCGTCGGCAATCAGAAAAATGCAATCTTTCGTTATCAACAATTTTTGTATTCAAAAATCGTCATTCAAATTTACATATATACATTTACAATACATCCCCACGTCGAACTGGTCTTGCCGACGACTGCTGCGGCAAAGAATACGGTAAAACTGTATTTTTTGGCTGCGGTTTGTACGAATCGATCCATTATATACATCTTTGTGCCACTTGTTGGCCAGAGTTCTAACTAAGAAATGTATGCTATTGACATCTGTGGTCAGAGTACCTACTAGAAAATCGCGGCGTCAAGAAAATGCAACTTCTGGGCTTCTAGGTAAGACCGTATTTTTGCTACTACTATTCTGTTGAAAATTCAAAATTTTGCTGTAAAATTCAGCAATTGATCACAGATTTTAAAAGGCGACCTTTGTGCTTATCAATTCTCTCAAACTTACAAGGTCGGTGTTCTAAGATACTACAATCAAAACTTTGACGAATAAATTCTTTATACTTCAACTCAACAAAACCTTGTAGCAATGAACGCTGATGAAGTTTTTTGGACATTCTTGCATCCCGACGTTTGGTTGGACGTCAAGTGGAAACGGTAACCTATTATGTTATTGTTTTCTATAATACAGTACAGAAATCTGCTTTAGAAATAACATAGTTATAAGGTTATATAAAACTCCAACAGTTAACGCTAATATAAAGAAATCCCAGAAAAATAATGATATTGCTTATGATAACTAATTCTGCTACTCTCCAAGAGATGTCAAACAGAATCGTATGAAATCATTTTAATATAAGATTTCTTGGATACGTACGTTTATGCACAGCTATGCAACTCTAGCACGCAACGATCTTATAGAATTGATGTAATTTTCAAAGAAAACCAGATTTAAAAGATCGAAAATTTGGTATTTTTTATTCTTAATATCTTATTCTAGAGCCTTCTGAAAAATAGTAATCATCAGAATAACAAAGAATATTTCCAAGATATCAATAGCTGTTCTTTGAAAAAATACATTATACATTCCAGCATACATTATACATACCAGCTACGGATTTAGTTGAGTAGGTGGCAGTCTAGCCTGGTGTTGTGAATTAGTGTACAATTCGGATCAGATCAAACAAGACTACAACTCTGTGGCTCTGGTTGACGATGATTTATTATTATTTATTTATTCCTAAATATGGAATGCCTACAAGTTTCCTCAAATGGCATCCACTCAATTAAATGTTACAACCTATGTTTAAAAACAAATAAACATTTGAAAATGGGATTACAATAGGAAAATAGAATCATAATAGGAAACATTGAACCTAGCAGAGATGAAATTTTAAGAGAATATCTGACATGCTGAATCAGAAAACCAGCTCCTTCAGGGAGGGAACATGAATGTGAGAAATTATACGTATACTGATCGAAATATATGCGATAAATTAGGGGTTGCAACAATTAAACAAACACACGGTTCTTACGAATATCAGCAGATATTCGATGACAGGCATCGACGTTTCTGATAGTCGGTATATCAGAATAGTTCAATAATATCTATCAATTTTATAAGAATGTTTGTAACTATTGATTTGGTATACATTCAAACATTCACGGAACTCTCGGTGCGTATTATTTATAATAGAAGAACTAAGGCTCCGTTTATTCTTTCCCATATAATAATTATAATGAATTAACAATTCAATATAAAATGTCATTGAGGATAGTTTAGTACCTCACCTAATATATCTGACATTTCATTACATCAAAAATTAAAAGCTTAATTTCAATGGCAAAATCATGGTAGATCTGTACAACTTCTTTCGTTACTTCGAGATCTTAAGATTAAATATCATCACATATAATTGATATAATCTCCAGTAACCTTTAGTTAATGTTGAATACATTTAGATTCATATGTAACACTACTTGATAACCTTCAATTTGGCCCACGCCCAAATGCATTGACCATTTTCAGAACATTATCTTCGATTGAATTAAATGTCCTTATGGAATTACATTAGGCGAAAAATAGCGGAGTAACTTAAGCTGGAATAATTAATTAAATACGAGAAGTCGCCCATGAACAGAAACAATTGAAATATTAGTAATTTTGATTGTATTCAATTCATGAGGTTTCATCATTGTATTGCAATTGAAAATATACAGGGTGCGACAACAAAATGAAACCGATTCAGTAACTGCAAAACTGTGCATTTTGATGATAGTATGATGATATAAATAGAGACTATTTTTCACTAGAGTACCCCGAGAGTTCTCTTGCATACCTACAAGGGGGGGAGGGTGATGGGTGGTTTAGTAGTTGAGCATTATTACGCCTATTTGAGAACATTAAACTTCGGTGGTTCCCTGCCTAGGCTCTCTTTAGATTAACCTCTGCGTTTCAATGTTGTCTCTGATTATATGTGGCCCTTCATCCAACAAGCAGAAATGGACAGCCGTTTCTGTCAATGCCTCGTGACATTTCTATGTAATCCTGGAAGGGACTTTATGTCCGCACAGAGATAGTATGGATTGTCTACAATCTGTGTGAATCCTAATGGCTTTAACCTTCATCTTCCTTTGAACTATTTCTATTGCGGGTTGAGTCAGATCTGTAGGCTCTGTTTGAGCAACACTATTGTGTCTATTCATAGTCACTATTGACTAGGGCGGCAATGAGATTTTCACTGAGATTGCTTGAGAACAACCTTTAGAAAAATAATGAATGTATGCGCAGTCATGATCAGGTAGGCTTAAACTTAGGGAAGAGGGGCATAAATGTGAACAAATTTGAAAAAAACACTCTTTTACCTACTTCATCCACTCAAAGCTTTTAACATAAGACTTTTAGAGGAAAGATGGAAAGAAAAAAAGATTTCAAATTAAATTTTGCCCAAGCAAGGATAGCTTAATAATTTCAGAAATTATAAATAATGCTTCAAAATGACAACAATATAAGAAAAAGCCAAAAAGTATTATTTTCTACATTCTTAAGATTAATTAAACTAATCTGTGGGGACTTCGATATCTTGGTTAGGTTAATGATATAATAAACTTTCGTTAAAATAGAGAGTTTAATTCAATTTTATTTTATTAATTCATAGATTTGAAGTTCTAGGAGAGACGCTTCCTTAAAAGAAAAATTTCAAATCTGTCAATTTGTTTTTGATATATGCGTTCAAAGTCTAACGACGTTCACCCATTATTTATAAACAATTAAGTGTTTTATTTATTTGCCGATATGGTACGGACATAAAATTTTTTTCAACAAAACTCACGGAATAACGAAGGTATTAGATGGAAAATACCTAATTGTTCGGTTTGCCATTAGAATTTGAACGCTGATATCTCAATTGACAGTTTTCTATATTTTTAAAAGAAGTGTCTGACTGAGTACTTCGAATATATATGAGTTATGTAAATTTAATTGAAAGCAATTTTTTGGAGAAATTGTATTTGCTTATGACGGAAGAATAACGCTCATATCCCTCTTCTTGCCCAAGAGAAATTAAATCATATGCGGAACATAAGTGACCTTTCATCAGAAATATTGCCTGACATTTCATTGAATTTTCTCCATTCAAAGTCCACACTCTGTATGAGAGTGAACAAGTGTCTTGAATTATTATAATTTTTTTCCAAATTACTCAAAAAAATAAATTATAATTCATGTTGTTTGTTAGGCGAGAAGAAAAATCAAGACACAACTTCATTATATCATTATAATTGGTAAAAAGATTGTGAGATACTTTTACTTCAATAAAAGATATCTGAATCTAACAAGATCTTTGTATTTTAACGAGACCAATTATAAGAAACCTAGCAGTCATCGTATCTGATAATAAATCTGTAGGTGTTTTTCCTGCCAATTTATGGCTATACATTTTCATCGACGCATGTAATGATCGTTGATTATTTGATAGGTACAACTGCTTTGAAATTTCTCTTCACGTTATTAGATAATCATCCACATCGTTGCGTAGCTTCGACTTATATTTATCTGAAATATAATCGAAGAGATCTGGATTTAGACATGTTTCAGGTGATCTGGGGATTAAGAAGGTAGTGTGACTCAATTTTGGTTATAGTTTTTGAACCAATTGGAGGTAAATCTGGATGCATTGCTTTCAATAACCGAAAAAAGCTTGACCTCAGGTTCTGTCGCCATATTCAATCAGTACCATCTTAGATGCATTATTTAGAAAATAAATTCAATTGTTTACGTCACGGTGAAATCAGTCATTATTATCATTTCAATCTATATTTTCGAAAGTCACATGTTTTCGAAATTATTAGATAGAGTTGTGAGCTAATGTAAAAATAAATAAAATTAATTACAATTTCTTGAAGAAATTATTCCAATGAGGTGCAATATGATATGTAATGTCATTTGAAAAAATGTTACGGTTACTCTAATGCTCTTTATTATCCAACGAAAATAAATATCCAAAAAAAAAATCGACGTGTTTTGAGTAATTATAAAAAACGTTACCTGAAATTTTACTAATATTCCATTGAAAATCCATACTGTATATACAGGGTGTACCGCGCAAAAGTACTCATTAGAAGTATTTGGGGAACGGGATTATCGGTCAAATTCGAAGTTTGTGATTCGAGTGAATTGAGTCCGCGAGTTCTAAAATGAGCCATGTCAATCATTCTTAGTGTTCAGTATCGATTATCAGTATTCAACCACTAGAAATGTAGAAAACAAAATTCTAAGATTGCTTTCCAGCAATCCTTGAATTTTCGGCGTGTTATCTTTTGTAAATGAAACAAAACATTTCAATGAAGGAAAAGATAACTATTCAAGAACTGAACTGGTCTATTGTATCCCAAAATGCTAGGTAGAAAGGGAGATACCATAGACGGTATTAAAATTGGTTACAAAAATAGGTGTTATACATTTGTTTATCCCTCAATTATCTGGGCTTAGTTGAAGATCATTTCCTGCCCTGTCAGTCGTTTTTTACCCTCTGGGTATAGGCTTCCCTTTTACTCCTCCACAATTCCCTGCTCTCTGCTACCTGGTACCAGTTTAGACATGCAGTTCTTTTGAGGTCATCACTCCATCTCATTCGAGGTCGTCTTCTTCCTCTTTTCTGATCCCACGGCCTCCATTATTTATTATTTTTCCACTCCAGTTTTCCGGGTGTCTAGCCACATGTCCAGGCCATTTCCATTTCAAGTTAGCATACCTCGTCACCACCTCCTCTACACCAGTCATCTCTCTTACCCAATTGTTCATTTTACGATCACTCAATGTGATTCCTAAGATCTTTCTCTCTATCGGCCGTTGGTTTACTCTCAGTTTGTCGAGGATGGCTTTTGTGAAGACCCACGTTTCTGCGCCGTATGTTGTTACAGGTAAGAGGCACTGATTGTAGGGATCAGCTTTCAGACGTAGTGGAATACGCATCAGAATCACATCTTTTATTTTCGAGTAAGCTGACCAGGTCATTCTTATTCGTTCATCAATCTCGAGTTATTGATTTGCTTTTCCGATAGTAATTTTTTGGCCAGACATTTGAAACACTCTACTTTCTCTATCTCGTTGTTATTTTTATGAGATGTTGCTGAAGTTCTTCTTGGTTTGACATATATTTAGTTTTCTCATAGTTGATTTCCAAGCCCACCCTTTCTGTTGTTCTACGAATATTATCTATAAGTGTAGTCAGTTCTTCCTTGGTCTGACCAATCACAACAACGTCATCTGTCGCACCACTCTACTCCTTCAACACATCTTCGAGAACCGTAATGGAAAGTTTAGGTGACATAGTATCACCATGCCTCACCCCCCTCTCTATGTTCACTTTATTGGTAACATCATGAACTTGTACTTGTAGGGTGGCTCGCTCGTAGATTCTTTTGATAAGCTTGTTCTGTTGCCCATAATTCATTTGTATCAAATGCTTTCTTGTAATCAAGAAAATCCATCAAGAGAGGGATATTATAGTCAGTACATTCCCCTATAAGACTTCTCACAGTTTGTAAATGCTCGTTGGTGCTGAAATTCTTTCTGAAGCCGGCCTGTTCTATAGGCCGATAAAAATCTAATTTTGGTGTTAGACGGTTCACTATGATTTTGGAGAATGTTTTGTATGTATGAGACAATAAACTAATGGGTCTATTATTTGCTAGTTTCTCTGTGTCTCCCTTCTTGTGGTATAGAGTAATTAGCGCATTTGTCCAGTCGGTTGGTATGTCTTCTTCCTCCAGGCATTTGTTGTAAAGTGTCTCCAGATCATCAAGAAGCTTTTCGCCACCGTGTTTGAGTATTTATTTGCCATTTTGTTCAACACTACCAAAAATATACAGAAAAAAATTAGTGTTGTTGTAATCCTTAAGTAATTTCCAAACTTCAAAAAAATAACAAAAAATATTCCTCCGAAATTGCTGCTTTTTGAGATGCAGCTCGTCGATGTCGGAAAATTATTATCTTTTCAAATATCATGAAGTACCTCAACCCGAATCATTTGGAAGTTGGTACTGCTATTTATAGTGACAAAGCGCTCATTTAGCGCCATTTTGAAATTATCAGATCCAGTGTCGTCTATGGGGGTACCACAGACAATATTATAGAGGAAACTAGTACATCATTGTATTTCTGGTAGTTTCATTTTTTTTTCAGTTTGAACAGAGAAAAATACTCTTGATCTCTCGTGTTTTATTTATGTGTGATTTCTGGAAAAATAGTAACTGGACTTTCACATGTCGCGGAAAAAAAATCAATTTTTGATATCGAAAATTCATTCCTACCATAATTCGAGTTGGCAATTTGGTTTGACTTTATCAATTCACATGCCGTTCAAGTAGATTTTTTGCAATTATTTGGTCATGAGGAAATATTTAATCAGCCAGTTCCCGACTAAGAGGAGCCATCCTCCGCTCTACTCTGTTATACGCACTTCGCCCAGTAGCATTTGTAGCTGAAAACAATGCATCGAGATCATGTCGCTTAAAGTGTTGTATAGCAAACCGTATGACTTTTTGATAGAGCGGATTTTCATCTGGGCCTCCATCAACAGTAATGATCACCACAGGTCTTACCAAACCACGGTCAGCTTTAGCTAATGGTTGAAACTCTTTAAGACCGAGAAGCGTCTCAAAATCCCGAGCATGCCTATAAGTAGAAGTAATATGCTTTCCACTTCGAATAGCCATGTATGTTGGGTCAGAATATCCAATGGCTTGCGGAAGTGATTTTGATACCAGCATATACAGATGGTATTAATTTAGGCCGTTCAGCGATTACCCATTCATGATCAGGCAATTTGATTCTATATTCCATATGCATTAGAAGAGGTGCTTGCTTATTTGCCGTAGTTACTCCAATAGGGACCCGAGCATTATCATCTTGGGACATGAAAAATCCTTGATCTGGTACAAGTATGGATGCTATGTTCTTTAAATAATGGATTGATGTTTCGGCAAAACTGCTATCTTAGTGGCTTGTGTGGTGATTAGTCTGAGCCCGAATGAGCCTAACTGTGACTGTCGATACATGTCTGCGTCCCTCTGCAGAATTAGATTTTCTGTGAATCAAACGAAGATATGTTCCACTTCGACTGATGTCAAATTCTATTTTACGTAATTCTTGTGCGAGTTCATCAAGACTCTTTACACTGCGAATAGATTGCGTTCGTCTTCTTTCATCTGCTTCACTTCCAAATAAAGCAATATCCGCAATTGTTTTTAATAGTAATGGTTGATCGTTTTCTAGGCTAGGACGTCCCACTGATTCCATCAGAGATAGTTTTTTCTTTATGTCTGGATTATCATGACAGATATCTTCTAACTCTCTTTTCATACCATCCCTGTGTTTCTTCTGGGCAACTGCGTTTTGAATCATTCTGTTCGAAGATTGTTTTGCTGCTTTTAATTCCTCGCGCAACTTAATGATCTGTTTATCAACTTCAGTATGGTTTGGCATAGTATCTCTGGCAGAATACATAGCATTCAGATTTTTTTCGAGTAGAGCAATCTTATTTTTCATTGCTTCCTGAGAAGGTTTCGCTCTCTGTTTATCTGTATTTTTTTGTTTTCGCATGGTTGTTCTGATTCAACACTGAGTTTTGATTTATCTTCTTCTTGTTCTTTAGTATTTGAAGCTGGCTGTATGATTTGTGCCTTTTTTGCAAGCTTGCTGGACGTCGTTGCCTAAAAATTGAAACATTCTAAAGGTACTACTACTAGATTATCTTATTAATCTACAAAAATATAAAGATGTGACTAAAAAGAGTAATTTACATTTTACCTACTGTAGTGATTGTTTTAATTGAAATTCATTAATCCATTGAGTGTTTCCATTAAATATTATCAGATCTGCGAACCCAACAAACTATTATATATCTACATTTTTTAAAGAAAAACTTATTAATTATAAAATTAATAATATACAATTATTTTTTGTTTGTTAATCCTTTTACATATTTTAGCGAAAGACTTCTTTAGCCTACATAAAAACTGCATTTAAAGAGCTCATTCGGGAATGGAAGCCATCAAATACTTACAGTAAACTAACATCCTGTATTTTTGTAACCAATCGTCAGAGACAATCATATAGAATAAATCTAATATAATGAATATACTTTGAGGTGGGCCATAATATCTTGTAATGATCGTCTAAATTAATAAAAATAAAAGAGAAAGTTTTGACGATGCCTTATATTTTTATGTAGTATTCATACTCATGAAGGTTTTTTATCAGTCTCACCTTGAAAAAAAATGTAGTTGATTGGATTTATTCTTAGCCGCTGCTTGCGATTCTTCTTCAATTCTCTTCGATACAATAATATCAAGTTCCTTGTCGGACTTTGCTTGTAATTTATAAATACGCCACACGACCTTAACCAACTTCTGTACATTTTGTACTTTCATATTTCTATGAGATTTCTCTAAACTTTCAAACAATTTTTGGTATAACTTGGATTTGTCTATTTGAAACGACATTTCAATTAAACATTAAACTTTGGCTAATTGAATTAAAGGTAATGCCAATGTTAACTTGCTTTCTATGCTAAGAATACGTCTACCTACTCGACGTTGTATCCAAACGAAACATTACACTGATGCAGAAGTTTAGACAAGTGAATAGCGCGCGGTAAAATTCCTCTACTCGGTACTAAGAGACTACATGCATTACTTGTTGTATGGGGAATCCCCGAAAATGCGTTTCGTTTTCAAGCATAGACAATCTGCCGTTTGCCATATGTATGCCATAAGTATATGAGTACAGATGACGTAATCATCATCTAGACCCCCTACCCCCCATGTCATCAAAAATAAGCAAAGCAGAGACCCCTTGCACCCCATAGTGCTTACGTAATACTTGAAAGTCCCTGAGCGAAAATTTGTAGCAGCACGGTTTTGAATTCATTGGCTAAAAAATAGAATCGCTTCAACCCATTCTTAAAGCAAAACTGGTTATGAAAAAATACAAGATATATTTTTCTTTGTTTTAAAACTACAAGAGAGTGGTGTTTCCTATTCTTTTGTGATAACAACCCCCTAGGACGTCACTGGACTTAGTCATTTAAATATAGTTAGTGCTAAATAAGAGCCTCACTACTATACTGGAGGTCCTATTTCAAACGAGCCACCTGTATCGGAACCACGTCAAGTTCTCTTCTTCGGGGGACATTTTCTGAGGTCTATTTGACGCTTTAACGAAAAAACCCTCAAAAGGAGGTACTTCAACCCATCTTTAAAATCATCACTTAAGCCTTCTCAATAAATTTATATATCAGTTTTTCTAAGCACGTATGGCTTTTGGTTTAATATGCTATCAGCCATGATTTTGGTAATGAAGGCTTATCAGTTCAACAGGTTCTTGTAATGTGTACACCATAATTATTTCGAAAATTTCATCCACACCAGCAAAGTACTAACTTAATGATTGAATCTACAATGCATCAATCAAATGATCGAATAATCGTATTATTAGATAAACACCTAGCTTCTAAGAACAAACAGTCGAAACAAATGTTTTCATTTATTTTTTCTTCATACATAGTTCAGGGAATTTTTTTATTACATAAATGATTTAATTACGCTTCAAGTGCAACAATACAACCTAAAAGCTCAAGGTTAGATTTCTAGTAAGGGAGTAAAACGGCTTATTGACCACTTGGAGATCACGTGTGATTTCTAGCCTCTAGCTCAAAGGTGACAAGTTGCTCATCTTGCTCTACTTTTACAGGTACTTCTATGGTGAATGTTCTTAAGAACTGCAAGGCTAGGTTCTGTAAAGCATTCACTTTCAAAGAAAAACTAGGCTCACGGAAAACTTTAATCAGCGGACGGTCCTACTATAACTATCAACGTCACGCACCTCTCTAAATAAAAATTCTTCAGTTTACAGGGCTAGTGTGCTATGGAACTCGCTTTCACTTCACTTTCCAATAACTTACAATATGGCAAGTGAACACACATTGAATTATCTGAGCGGTCACAGCTGTTGCTGTGGAATTACCTCCTCCCAAGAGTTGAGAATAAAAAAAATGCCTCGAAAGGTTTCTCTTATTTTTATGAACAAAATTCGTCAAAATTACATCCCTCGTACACCGTTGTAAAAAGACCTTGAAGAGCCTTCAAATGAAGTTACGCTCGACCCTTTTTCCCTAATTAATTTCGAGGAGTTGAAAATACTAAATTGAGATGCGACACCCTGTAAATATCTTCATCAAATGTCAAGAAATTCTGCTCATGATATTCCTAAAATACCGATTATTAACTTGATTTTTATTGGAAGAAGCTCGAAATCATTACACTGATTACAGATAAGCAATGAGCTCTTACTGATACCTCTAAATAAAAATACTTAATATATTTTCAAGATGAAATTCACATTATTCTTATATTTCGCTGTTAAGAAAGGATAATAAAATAAATATTAGGTTGGTAGGTTTGGATATAGTCTTTTTGAAGAAAATAGTTCTTCAGTTATCAAACTAACGGGATTTTTATGTACAACTGGTTTCTTGAAGTGCTCTGGAAAATTCAAATGCCCTCCTGTATACTCCGGCACTGAAAATAAAAAGCAACATTAGCAGCCTTGTATATATTTCTGTACATAAGAAAAGATAATGCTACAAATGTAAGATTCGATATATTGTGTTACGGGTTTTATTCCGTGGTCTATTTTGATTTTGGCGAAGTTTCGACAAGTTGTTCCTTGTCATCTTCAGGCGTTCGCCAGACGATGTCTGGAGCGTAACTGATCGCGGTTTGTCGGTAGTTCTCCTTTTATGTCCTCGTTGTGGGCGTCGGTGGACCTGGTGGTGGGGATACTTTCATTATTATCTGTTGATGATGCCGGTTTCCTAGGTGGTAAAATAACTTTCCAAGCCTTTGATAGGTTGAGGGTTTCGTCTTTTTTGTTCATTGTTCCTCCTTTTTCAATTATCACTGCTTCTCTGATAAGACGTTTCTAAGTTGTTGTGTGGTGCTGATTTGTTTTGAGTTATCGAAATCTATTGTATGACCTTCATGTAATTTACGTAGATAAATGGCGGATGAGATGGATTTATATTTTAGTGCTCTTTCATGTTCCTCTATTCTTTCCTTTATTCGTCTATTAGTTTGGCGGATGTATATCCCGTCACAATCTCCGCATGTTATAAACTCCCTGATTTTCTAAAGGAATGTTGTCTTTCGGGTTTCTGAGAATTTTTCCGATAGTTAAGTATGGTTTGTATGCCGTTCTAATTTTGTATTTCCTCAATGTTCTTCCTATTTTATCTGTTACTCCTTTGATATATGATAAAACAGTTGTGTTCTTTTGTTCTTCTGTGCATGTCGTGTTTCGCCCAGTGAGAGTATCCCTTATAGCTGCTTTTATTGTGTTTTTGCTATATCCATTATTTTCAAGAGCGTTAGTTATTGTAGATAACTCTTCTTCTCTGTGGCTGTCATCTGTGAGTGCCTCCGATCTGTTTATGAGCATTTTGATCATTGATTTTAATTGAGCTGGATGAAGTTGTGATGAGGCATGTAAGTATCTATTTGTGTGGGTTGATTTACTTATACTGAGAATTGTAAATGTCCACTTTGTGACTTTGTTAAGAGGAGATCCAGATGTGGCAACTGTCTGTTTGATTCTTTTTCAATTGTGAAAATTATGTTCGCATGGATTGAATTCAGGTGAGCTGTGAACGCGCTTAGGGATCTTCACCGTGGGGCCATATGATAAAAATGTCATCGACGTATCACAGCCACGCCTCTTTCCTGGGAACGTTTGGAAATGAAGACACTATGTCTGGACTTGCCATGATATCTGTGGGGTCCAGAATGGTATTTTTTGTGAGTTCTATGAAATGTTTCGAATTTTTGACGTATGATTCCGTTGTTTCTACTTCTTGCTGTATTTGTTTAGCAAGATATCGGGCTAAGTTGTGTGTCGGTGAATTGACTGCGCTAACAATGGGTCTCAACGGCATGTCGGTTTTGTGGATTTTCCGCAAACCATATAGTTTGGGAATTCTAAAGGATTTTTCTTTGGGAATCAGGTCCTTTTTGATCCCCATAGGAATTGACGAACTTTCTACCAGTTTCTTTGTTTTCTTTTCTAGGTAGGTGGTAGGGTCAAGACATCGTCTACCGAACGCCTGAGGACGACAAGGGCAACTTGTAAAATATATATCTGAAATATATATATATATATATATATATATATATATATATATATATATATATATATATATATATATATATATATATACGGGACCTGAATGGTCCCGGTTATCGGCAATTTCTTGAGGAGGAATTACCTTGAGGATGTGCAACTTTTGATGAGAAACATAATGTGGTTCATGCATGACGGGGCACCAGCACATTTTAGTGGAGAAGCTAGGGAATTCGTGAATAATACATTCTACAACCGATGGATAGGTCGGAGTGGGCCAGAACCATGGCCTCCTAGGTCCCCAGACTTTATTTATTTAATATTTTAAACTTTTCCTCATGGAAATACCTCAAAAGTTTAGTTTTTAGTCGAATGAGAACCTCTTGTGACACGATAAGAAATACCCCAGGAACATTTCAAAGAGTGCGTGATAACATGCGAAGAAGGACTGATTCCTGGATTCTTGCAGGTGGAGGACAGCAATTTATTTAGTTTTTAATTGTTCTTTTTTATATTTTGATATTGAATAAGTATGAGTAGAGTCTCAGAAGACGAGCATTCAAAATAAAATAAATTTTGGGCATACGTATCGAGTATGTCTTTTTTTTTTATTTAGCGAACAACATACAATTCAAATAATTCAAATTCAATAATTTTTCACTCGAAAACGGTTGGAGATACGAAAAAATTACAAAAGTCAAAAAAGTTTCAAAATAGAACGAAGATGACGAAAATTGATTGTATGCTGATCAGTGGCGTACTGCAAAAAAGTTTGAAAGGGCAAAAGCAGACATTTCCTCGGAATAGAAAACACCTTGTGAATTTCAGTTAAAATCTAGGACGTGTGATGGTGGAGGCTGTAAAAAATAGCTTGCATTCTAAATTTGGGCAGAATATCTCAAAAAATGCAGGAGTTTTGAAGAACCAATTTTTTCCGGAAATTTCAACACCCTGTAGCTCCGTAACGAAGCTTTTGCGGATCTATGTTTATATAAGCTTTCTTTCTGAAAATTGCACGTAGATTTACCTCCTTAAGTTGTGACACACTATTATGTAACACCCTGTATATGGTTCGAAGGCATGCGAAATTGTACTTCTCTCAGTGGTTAATAGCTCAAAAAGTTGTAGTCGTTTGAAACAGTTTGCTACTTCAAATTGTTAATAATAATAATGAATAATTTCTTATTGTCATCTGGTTTGCTACTTTGTTCCGGCTTTATATTCAAAAATAAAAATCATCCTCCCTTGTATATAAGCCATTCCATAAATTCACATTTGTTAATGAGAATGTTGAAATTCATGTAATTATATTTCATCTCATACTTTAATGAATCGAATATACAAACGCCCTAAAATTAATTTAGTCCAGTTTATGGCCAGCTGTTTCATAAGTATCATCTGAAAGGTCACTAGAATGAAGTCAAGCGGCAAGTATATAGGAATATGTTTTTCGAGTAGTTATGTTATGATGGTCAAGAGTATTGGTAAACATTCCAACTACATGGTCTTTTTAAATGTCATCAATAAAAATCAGGTTATGAGCAAAGAGGAGTTAAGTTTACATCATATATTGTATGGGGTATGTGGACAACAAATTTCTCAATGTCTTTAACTGCCGTAAGAAAAATTCGAATATTCTTCAGTTTATTATACTGGATGATTTAAATATTGAGTATTACAGAGTATTTCAACAAGAATTTCACCTCCCATCTAACTCAGAATAAGGAAGTGGTAGCCGAAAACGCTGAAACAGGTCGATTTTTGTTTCGAGGAAGACCATTGTTTATGACAACTCAGAGCATGTAAGATCATTCCCCTACCCCCTCAACACCTACTTACAAATAACCATTGGCATAGGGGTCGAGTTGCATATCGTTAGAAAGGTCATTTGATTATCCTATACGTAAAATCTACCGTAATAGCTCCAAAAAACTTGAAACCTGCCTCACTGAATGGTCTATAATTTACACTAATTTAGCCTCACTATCTGCTGAATTTGATGATCTGCTTATTCTTGTCTACTATACTAAACCTGCATTCATTCTTATAACTGAGTCTTGGCTTCATTCGGGTGTACCCGATCAGTGTTTTTTTATTCCCGGATACTTTATCTTCCGTTGTGATAGCCTCAAAATACCCGGTTAAGAAGGGGCTTGTATTAATGCTCTAAACACTGTTTTGGATACTTTCGTAATTTCTAGTTATTCTTTATATACGCCGAGTATTGACAATCATCGATGTGAAGTCCAAGGACTTCTCCATTTCTATAGCCTGTATTTATCGTCCTAGGAGTTCTGAACATGACAAAACAATTCTCGACCATATAGAAAACCTATCACTTGATACAAGGAAGAATACATTCATAGCTGGTGACTTCAACTTTGGAGATATTCGCAAATGGCCTCTAAATCAATTACCTTTCGAGAATTCTCCGTTCTATGCGTTCGTTAAAATGCTTTATAAAGCCAATTCAAATCAGATGGTTACGAAGCCTACGGGATATAGAATCAATCAAGAAACCACTATGCCTGATTTGCTGCTTCTGGATGATTCCGAAATTCTGTCATCATTAGAATATCTCCCATCACTTGGAAAATCCGACCATATTGGTTTACTCTCCAAACTTCAGTTGTCAACATCTGTCCTCAGTCTGCACGCAAGACCATAAAAATAATTAACTACACAAAGATGAATCGTATTCTAAGCAATATCGACTGGGAACGCATTCTGCCTGATAATGATATTGACGTTATGTGGAGCACTGTATTTCAAATAATAGAAAATAACACGAAAACCAAAAAGATCAAACACAATCCAACAAAACCATGGATAACCTCGGACATTCTGCGCATGTCGAGATTCGAGCGAAGTTTGTGGCAAAGATTTCAGAGAAGCAAGTTCGAGAACGATTCATACGTCATCGGATATTCTCGGATGAGCTCTCATCCCATGTTCGTCGGTATAAAGAACAGTTTGAGAATCAATTGGTCAAATCCAGGGATACCAAAAAGTTTTATAAGTATGTGCGTAATGCTCTGAACAGCACAATATCTTTCCCAGTGTTCTGCAACACCCAAGGGGATTTGGCTTCTGGCCGTTTGGAATCGGTGACAATATTAGCCAACACATTTTCGCTAGCTTTTACTGAGGAGCCAGATGGCGGTGCGAGTATTACTGAAGTAGTTATTGAGCCTGCAAAATAGAAAGTCTTCTTGTCAAACTTAAGTCTTCATCTGCACCTGGTCCAGATGGATTTTCAGCTTCGTTATTGAAGTCATGTGCCACATCTATCTGTGCTCCTCTTAGTAAAATCATGCAACTTTCACTGTCATCTGGTGTCCTCCCCACTCCTTGGTTAAGATCTTCTGTAACCCTTATTTTTAAAAGGAGTGATGAGTACGCTCTTCGAATTATAGACCTATCACTTTTACTTCTGCGGTCCTTAAAACTTTGGAAAGAATTATTTCTGAGGAGCTGATCAAACTCATGATCACCACTTCTGTTATTCCTGACCAACTGCATGGTTTTGTGCAGAGTCGATCTATAATCACCAACTTGCTTCAATGCCTCAATGATTGGACCCAGTCCCTTGATAAAAAAATGTCTGTAGACATTGTTAATTTGGATTTTACCCGTGCCTTTTGATAAGGTACCCAGGAAGCGCCTTTTACAAAAACTTGAACAATTCGGCGTTCGAGGTCCATTATTACGTTGGGTAGAAGCATTTCTAACTGATAGGCAATTCGCTGTTAGGGTGGGTACTGATACTTCTTTTTTTCAGCCAGTTCTTAGTGGTGTTCTCCAAGGCTCCGTTTTGAGCCCTCTTCTGTTTGTATTGTATATCTGACATTCCCAGCTTGTTGGTCTCCCAAAGTGCAGCCTTCGCCGACGACAATAAATTATTCAATGTTACATGATACTCTTTACGATTGAAATTCTTACGTTTGGGGATGCTGAGGGTAGGAAGTTGATGCCAACAATCTCAAATCAACATGATAAAATACCTTCTTCAAGACTGATATCAATCTGTACAATCATTTATTCAAAATACATCGGGTTCAAAAGGTTGTTCGCGTATTATATAATAATAACACACCCAGTATCAATAATTCCACTGGATAAAATTTATCATCATATAGATGATCAAAATACCTTTTAACGATGTGCCACTCGATCCATATTCGCTATGATGATTTTAAAGGTAGGAGATAGTGGGGTAAGAGGCTGATGGGACCTGCTTGTGTTGGCATAAACTAAATGTAGAACACGTGTACAGCTCCTTTGAACTTGAGCTACTCGTGGCAAGTCCATTCTTCAACCTGACACAAGCTTCTGACTGCCGGTTACATAATTTTTATTATCTGAATTAAACACCTCAAAAAAGTCTAGGGAACACTTACCAATATCTTTAAAATATGAATTTGATGATTCGAATTTATAGAAGTCTTTCGGTTTTTGTTAGGATGTATTGCATATAATGTATTCTCAAGAAAACAAAATAATATTTGACTTCTCCGAAGCACCTATTATAAAAAAAAAATTTGTAAATGATGAAATTTGGTAAAACACAAAAGAAAATCCTGAACTTATATTTTCGAAAGGATATGGAAGCACTTATATTTTTCAGTACCCAGAAGGTCCACCTCTGTTATTAATGACACTTCGGCATCGTTGCGGCATGCTCAATATTAAATTGTCTATTACATTTTGACCTAAGTCATTACAAGCCCCCTGAACTGCTAATCGAAGCTCCTGTTCATGATGGAAGATGTTTTGACGCAGGAGATTTCTTTTTAGGGTGCTCCACACATGCTCGATGGGATTCAGATCTGGGGAGCAGGATGGCCACGAAGAAGATCGATATCATTCTCTCCAAGAACGTTCAAGACAACTCTTGCACGATGAGGGGGGGCATTATCGTGTTGGAAGAGTGGATTTTGACCCATTGTTTGGAGATACGGTACCACTACAGGTAAAACTATCTAATTTACGTAAGAATTTCCCGTGAGGTTGTTCTGTATGAAAACGAGGTCAGTTCTTCCACTAAGCCGTATACCTCCCCAAAACATCACTGATCCGCCTCCCTCTCTAACAACTTCCCTAGCATGCTGGAGACGGTTTTGCTTTCCAGGTTCCCTCCATATTCGAATTCTTCCCGCATCGGGATAATAACTAAAACTAGATTCATCACTGAAGAGAACTGTGGCCCACCTCTCTTGATCCCAGTTTACATGTTTTTGGCACCAGGCTAAACGAGCAGCGTGATTTCCATGGGTCAGTTGTGGAACTCTTAAAGGACGTCTGGAGTGGAGTTGACCTTCGTGCAGTCGATTTCTCACAGTTTGGTCGGAAATTTGTACATTATGAACTCGTGATAGCTGTTGACCTAATTGAGATGCTGTGCTAGTACGATCTCTTCTGGCTTGTAAAACCAAAAATCGGTCTTTGGCGACTGTAGTAATCCTGAAACGACCTGTATGGCGTTCTTCTACGCTTCCTGTTTCATTGAAACGTTACCATAAACGGTTTATGACACTTGGGATACTTCCCAGAACCCTGGATACTTCCCGTTGTGAGCTCCCAGCTTGGAGCATGCCAACGGCTCGTATTATCTCTTCTCTAGTCAAATGTCGTCTTTCCATGGTCGAATCACAAAACTTGAATCTTTTATTTGTGCTTACAACAGAAACAAAGTGCCAACTAACTGATTTCAAACACTGAATACATGAAATTATTATAAAGCAGCGTCGCATCTGCTGCATTTTTAGGTGTTTATAAAAAAACGAAAATCTGTTACGGCACTCTACATAATTTGGTGAGAAATTGATGCAGGTGTTCATTTCTTAAGAAAAATCATCCATATTGATCGTTCTGAATACGATATATTGATATTCAGAAGTGTTCCCTAGACTTTTTTGAGGTGTTTATATAACCTTAGATTGCTTAGCCGAGGTGCCTAGTTCGAATCCGGGTTCAAGTTATGGATGTTGTCCTTGAACAAAAAAGTGATACTTGGAAAGTCGCCTAAAGAGGGCATAAGCTTCCGAAGACCAGATAACTTGTAATCCTTGGGGTGGCAGTTACCATAGAACGGTCTAGGAGAGTGGTTCGGAATTCACTATAAGCTGTAGGTTCACCTGCGTAAAAGACGAAACAAACAAACATAACCATGGATTCAGGAGTATCGTTCTGGACTGGATCGATAGTTTTTTATCCGACAGACTATGAGAGTTAGGGTGCACAATAAGCTGTCAAAGGAGATGTCGGTTTATCTTGGTCCACTTCTGTTCTTACTCTTCATTAACTATCTTCCTGAACATATCAATATAATATAAAAACTGAATTTATATTCTTCAATGCAAGTGTCGGTTATGATGTTGAAACACTGATCATTTGTGACCACTGAACAGAGAAACTACTTCTCCAATATTAGGAGTGAACTGGAACTGCGTCAACAGTATGGCGAGGCTGACTTGGCCATTATATTTCTCTAGGGAATACCCATAATTGTTGAGAATAAGAATCAACAACGTAAACAAAAAACTAGTTACATCCCCTTCAGATGATATATCGATTCATTATCAAAATATGGGTGGTATAAGAACTGAGCTACAGAATTTAAACCAGTATTTGGAAAGTTGCATATACGATATTTTGATTATCGGTGAGACCTGGGTCAATGAAAATTTTCATGATGCTGAGATATGCACTAACACATTTAATGTATTTACAGTATTTAGGAAGGATAGAAACAGTATTGCTACTAACATGAAAACTAGAGGTGTTGGAGTCATGATACTGGTTAGGTCCTCACTCAAGGCAGAGGTAATCAATCATAAATTCTCAAATGTCGAACATCTCTTTCTATTTGTGACAGCAGATTCCAAGAAGTTCATCGTGGGTGAATCCTATCTACCGCCTAATTCTGATGAACAAGCATATCTCTCTCATGGACTTGTAATTGAGGAAATTTCACTGCGATATCCTGATCTCGATGTGTATTTGTGCGGTGACTATAATTCACCCTCTGCGAAGTAGATTAATGGTGTTTTTTCTATATGTAATGCTGGTAGTTGCGCATCAGTTTTCTGTGATTCCGAGGTTGCAAATCTTTCTCGAGTTTGTAATATTCCAAATAGTCGTGGCGTATTTTTGAACTTGGTTTTCACAAATGACTAGTGTTACTGTTTCGCATGCCACTGACTTATTACAACAGAACAGTGTTCACCATGCTGCCCTTCAATTCGATGTTCCGTTGGTGCCACTTTATCGGATTTTGGTGAACAACGTTTTGATTTCAATCGTGGCGATTATGTAGCTCTTAACGACTTCTTTTCTACCTGTGATTGGTCATTTCATGATGATGATATAGATTGTTGTTTGTCTAAATTGTATATATATATATATATATATATATATATATATATATATATATATATATATATATATATATAAATATAGGGGTTTCACCCCGACGAGTTGCCCATATGACTGTTCATGCAATCAAACTGATTTCATGAAAAATTATAAATCCACCACCCGGTAATTAATACCATTGCCAGGCAATGATTATAATCAAAACATATCCTGGAATAATTATATATTAGGATAACGTTAAATGTTATGAGAATATATCAATCTACCAAAATATATACATACTATAGCATCATCAGACAATTATATCAATGTACCAACGAGTAGTGTCAGAGGCTTTCTCCCTGGAAAAATCCGGTGTACGGACCTTAGTCAAGTAACACTGAATGTTACTCATTAATAGTTACCTTTGTGTGAAGTGGTGAACGATCGAATAGAATACTGCTCTAAATATATAACAATTAGTTATATTACATTTATATGAACAAATAAATAAAATATGAAATGAGATTCTGAGCAGTATAAACTAAAGAGAAAACCTATGACTCTATCTCAATATTTTTTCGGAAAGAAACCTACGAAGAATATCACAAGATTTGATGACTGTTATCTTTGTAACTGTTCAAACAAATTTTTGTTATCTCGTCGCCAAGCATCATATATTTAGAAATTCTTTCATTGTATTTATTTTGTATATTATTTGTGTTGGGTATAGCAATATCAATTATATATGTTATTGGATTCTGTTTATCAGTAAGAATGATATCTGGTCTATTGTGTTTTACAGCTCTGTTGCAAAGAGTTGTTTTATCAAAATGAAGTTTATATTTGTCATTTTCACAAATAATCTCAGGTTCATATTTGTAAAATTTTTTTTTTTTTGGGAATTAGGTCATGTTCAATTCCTAGATCAAAATGAATAATATTAGCGACGGTATTCTGTCTTTCTAAATAATCTGTCGAAGCAAGAACTGAGCAAGATGATAATATATGAAAAACTGTTTCTGAAGAACAGAAACATCTACGGCAAAAATCATCTATATTTTGTTTGATGATGTGTTTTCTATAATTCCTCGTGAAAACAACCTGATCCTGGATCGCAATTGCCAAGCCTTCTGTTTCAGCAAACAATTCTCCAGAAACTAACCATTTATTCGATGCGATTTCATCAATATAATCATTTTTCAATTCTTAAGGGTGCTTTCCGTGTAATTCCTTCTGCATTCAACTTTCTGTTTTAGAATTATCATCAAATATATCAAAATCTACCTTTTGCATTGTCAAGTTCAGAGGTGTAAGATTATAATCTGAAGCAACAACAATATCATGTAATTTAGACATTCTCTGTTTATCATGAAAATGGGAACGTAGATGAAAAATCTGTTTACTATGAAGATTATTCAAATCAGTTAATCCACGTCCTCCAAGATGTCTAGGTAGTGTAACTCTCTGAACAGCTGACTTTGGGTGGTGCTTATGATATTTACAAAGCATTTTCCTCGTTTGACATTGTAATTCATTTAGATCAGTTTTAGACCATTTAATAATTCCAAAAGAAGATGTAAGAATAGGAACAGCATAGGAGTTGATAGCTCTGAAAAGGTTTTTACTAGTTAAATGAATCTTGATGAAAATTTTTAAGTCTTTTGTTATATGAACTTCTAATATTTGCTTTAGTGCTGCTATGGTTAATTATCTTCTCTTGACAAAATCCTAGATATTTATAGGTATCTCCTTGATGCATTGGCTCGATTTCGATATTGGAAATCTTTATATAATCAGAGGTGATCTTTTCTTTTTCAATAAAAAGATTTTTACATTTTGGAAGCCCTAATTTCATATGAATATCATTGGAATAGTTGAAAGTAATCTCAAGTAGACTTTTTAAATGAGATCTGGTTCCGACATAAAATTTAATATCATCTAAATAAATTAAGTGACTTAATTTGAATACAGTTGATAGACTCTTTATTTTGAAGCCGAAATTAGTAGCATTTAATTCATGAGATAGTGGATTAAGGCAAAGACAAAACCAAAGAGCACTTAAAGAATCACCTTGAAAAATGCCTCTTTTGATTGGAATTACTTCGGATTTTAACGATTGTTTTGAAATATTTAAATAAAGATTGGTTCTCCAATTTTTCATTACAAATTCAAGAAAAAGACGAAGAGTCTTATCAATTTTATAAATTTCAAAAATTATATATATATATATATATATATATATATATATATATATATATATATATATATATATATATATATATATATATATATATGTAAATCTGAGACAAGACGAATTATTCAAAAATCTGTAGATCAATGAATAATCCTGATCCCGGTTTGTACCGACGGAGGCATATCAACACTAAATTAAATAATTTTCACCTTCCGAATCATATGGAATTTAAAGATGTGAGTAGTTCCGATGGAGCTGAAATAGTTAATCTCTTTGTTGATTTTTTCTCATCTGTATACAGTACGGAAGTTATTGTACCACCAGAGATAAAATATGATCAGGTTGTAAACATTGTCTCATGTCAGATTTCCCCGACTGAAGTTTTTGCATTTATTTCGAGTATGAAGTCCAAGCTGTGTGCTGCAAACACACAATTAATCCGGATGGCATACCCAATTATGCCCTTAAAAAGTGTGTGAGTACCTTGTCTGGCCCTATTAGTTCAATATTTAATTTATCCCTAAAATTGGGGAGATTTCCAACTTATTGGAAACAAAGTTTCATTTTCCCATTTTTAAATCTGGTCAGAAATCACTTATTAAAAATTACAGGGGAATTTCAATTCAATCTATCATTCCTAAGATGCTGGATAGTTCAGTGTGTAGCTATTTATCCTGTAAATGCTGATCTGTAATCATTGATGAACAACATGGATTTTTTAAGGGTCGTTCAACAACATCTAATTTGGTGTTATATATTAATGACATTGTAGATTGTTTCGAAGCAGGTTTTCAATTTGATGCCATAAACACTGATATTTCAAAGGCCTTCGACAGGGTTTATCAAAACTTGCTAATAGCCAAGATGGGCGCCCTTGATATATCTGGATCTCTTCTTTCATGGTTTCGTTCTTTCTTATGTAATCGGTCGCAGATTATAAAATACAAACATTTTCGCTCTAAAGCTATTTCTGTTACTTATGGTGTACCTCAGGGTTCCCACCTATGCCCTTTGTTGTTCAACTTGTTTATTAATGACATCAGGAATGCCTTGAATTCCGGAGTCTTGTTATTCGCGGATGATTATATCGTGTTATCAGAGATGTTACAGATGTACACGAATTGCAACGCCAAATTGATTTTCTGCTGTGTTGGACTCATGTTAATTCACTGTATCTGAACTATGACAAGTGTCAAGCTATTTCCTTCTATCGTTCCAATGCGGCAGTTATGCATAGTTACTTTCTGGGTGGTGTGGAGCTGTCGCGTGTAGAATGTATCCGAGATTTGGGCATAGTACTTGATGTTCGGTTGAATTTTAAGAAGCATATGAGAATAATAACATCTAAGGCTTACCGGATGTTCATTGTTCGACATTCAGTGGGATTTTCTGATGATATCTTTAAACTGTTGTACTGTTCGTTAGTAGGATATAATTTAGAAAAAGGAACTTGCATTTGGTCTCCTTTTTATTCTTGTGTTATAGATTGTTGAGAGAAGGTCTTTTTGAGATACTTATACTTCAGGTGCCATCGTCAAACTGTTGACCTCGATATTCTGCCTATTACATATGGCTTAAATCCTCTTCGAATGAGGAGAAAAAATTTAGATTTATGTTTCCTTTATTCCTACAAAACTTTGCAGGTACAATACATATCTAAATCGCACGGTGTCTTTGGTCAATGATCTTGGTGTCAGTCTTGAATTTTTCAGTATTTCATTTCCTAGTTTCAAGACCCATATCAGATTACTACTCGTTAGAAATTAATAATCACATAAATTTATGTTTCAGCTTAGTTTAAAAGGGCTTTTCCCGTTTGTATTCATTTATTGTGCATATGACAATTATATGAATAAATAATAAATGAATAAATAATTAAATAAATAAATAAATATTCACGTTGCCATGCCTATATTCATAGATGTTTTATATGTAGAGAAGAACGAAGCAAAATTTGTAAAATTATGTAGCTTTCATAAATATTCTACCTGCAATGTGGAAGTTTCATCAATTCTTTAGCATATCACGGCTAAATATGATAGATGACCAGTCTGCCAGAGTATAAAGACTTTCAACCACTCACCAAAAAAATTTTAACAGTTTGATCGTGGAGCGTTTGGGAATAGTTTAGGGTAAGTACTCATTACAAGGTTATACTATAGCTTGAGTATCTGTCCGATAACTGTATTTCTGTATTTCATGATTGAGTTATCCTATACATCCTAGATCCCAAATTGGATTAAAAAAGAATATTATTATTGTAACTATGGTCTTAATCGAAATGAAAGGTGACCTGTTTCACCGTTTTCCCTGACACTGCCTATTTCTAAGAGAGAAAGAGAGTGGTCAAATTCTCGAAGTACACCATTTCAACAAGAGAGGATGTACCATGATGTCTTGGGGTGGAATATATTTTATTCGCAGAACTGCTCTTATTTTGGTTCAGAATTCTCAGATTGCAAACTTCTAAGGTACATGAAGGTATTAAGGCCTAGCTATAGGAAATTTGTTATAAAATAAATACATAATTTAATCAACTAGCTCTATTAGGTAATCAGTCGTTTAATTAAGTAACTACAAAATTAAAACAAAGAATAGCAACTTCTGCATTAAACTTGAATAACATTTAACATTCTTTAAAACACTCTCTATACTCCTCATTGAAATTAGGTATGGTAATAAAGCCTACTGCTCAAACTTCTTAAATAATTAACTTACATTACCTCATTTGGTACTTGAGATCAATTATCAATCAGTCAAAGGTACAACAGTACTATAGCAGTCTAAGAATTGAATAAGTAGTCTCGTCTAACATCCACCAGGGCACAGGAAGTCATAAGAATCATCCAATGACAAACAGACACATACTCTTCATGATACCACTTGAAGCGTTTAGAGCACTGCCTCATGTCATTCATCGGTTTTCTTCACAGGCATGACTGTACCAACTCTCTTGGGTGTCTGCAGCAACTAGCAAAGCCGCGAGATGTTTTTCTTTTATTTGCTTCTGCATTTTTTTAAGTTTTAAATTTTCTTTTCCTTGTTTTTCTTCTTCTTCTGTAGTGTGTTTCTTTTCCGTGCATTTTTCTAACCTTCATCGTATTTCTCAAAAGATCTTCAGTCACTGGAGTCCCTCGATAATTAATAGCCTTGTGTCGGACAGTAGGTGTTTTTTCTTGAATATTAGCAGGTGTGGGCATGATATTACAGTTCAAAATAGGTAGTTTTGAATCAGAGAAAAGCTGTACTGATGTGGTCAATCTTTCTCTGAATTTGCGCAGTGCTATAACTAGGGAGCCAGTGGAGAGTGGGGTGGGTTTAGAGAAATTATCTTTGAGCGCCAAGTAATTTTACCTAGCTATAAACAGACATGACCTATCAGAAAACAAATTACTAAATTTCGGAAAGGTAATAAAAAGAAGAGACGCAAATTCTCAAGCAAGAAAAATATACTCAATTCAATCAGATAATGAATGAACAGTAAGGATTTCGTCGCAATAATATAGAAAACTATTTAAACTCAATTTCAAATTCACACGAAAAAGTTATTCAGCGTATAACGTTATATCCGTTTATATTGGTTAAACAGTTATGATTTTAAAATAAGAGGCAGTTATTTTTAGAAAAATAAGTTAAATAATCCTTATACAAAAACGTATTTCAAATTTGAAGGTATATGAGAGAACTGATGAATTTATGAAATATCAACCAAAAAGAATATGACAACTATAAATGAGGCTTGGTGGCGTAGATTCCGTTAACGAACAAAATCAATGGCGTAATATGTGGGGTTCACTCCTCGGAGTAAGGAAAGATAAATGATTTTTATCTGACCTTATGTGAAGATACTATGGTGGTCTCCTGTATTCACAATCCATTCGGTCTACATGAATTCCAGCAATTCCGTTTTGTTGAATTTTCCTTTCATTAGAATTCACGTGCCGATGAATTGCGTGATCAAAAAGGAAAGTGAATATAAGAAAAGTAAGGTTTAGAGAGTTGAATGAAGGATCTCTGTAAATGATAGGAACACGTGCATTAGGGAAAAGTTTTTTTGCTGGCGGAGTTGACTCACACGATGTTATGTGGGGGATCAAGTGGTTTTCTTTTGTGCAAAATCCGACATATCAAAGTCGTATTTCGAAATAGGTATTAACGCACCATTCTCATAAGGCACATGTACTTCTTCAACTTAAAGAATTCGCTTAGCGACAAACATAATATAATCACGTCGAAGAAGTCAACCAACAAGTCATTTTCCGCGATCAACTTCCCTGCAGCAGGTTGTTCTTATCAGAAGAGGTAGGCGCAAAAATACGGTACCCATAAATAAGACGTTTACAGCGTTCATCATTCATGCGAGTTTCAATTTTAATTCTAACGAAAGGAATGAAAGGGGTGACCAGTGGCGGAACAATACATTGGGTTTATTTCATTCATAGGTACTCAAAGTTCAGTATATTAATTATAGTAGGGAAAATGAAACGTGACAATGAGATCATGAAATCCAGATTTTATTTGATCTTTTCCTCTGCCTAGTCGAGTAAGTGGCACATCTTCTTCAGAATCACTTGAAGAAGTTCCATAGACTTGGTGATAGTAGCTGCGTTTTGCAGGTGATGGGTTTGGAGTCTGCTGATTCGGTAATACCTCTGATAAAAACTTGGCTGGCGACCTAAAACTTCTATAAGGATCAGGAGACTCCGGTCGGCAATGTGGCACATTTTTTTTTCCGACATCAGATGTTCAATTATTTGAAGGATTGCTGGAGAGTTTTGGCTAGCATAATTTTCATTCTCTTCTACGAAGTCAGGCGTTAACACCTCTGTCAAAATTGATGACGATTCGTGTTTCCGAGTTCTTGTTCCAGAAGTATCGAGAGGTTGCAACTTTTTCTGTTCACCATCAGCAGGTGCATATATTGAAGGAGCGAAGGCTAGAAATAAAATTCACTCAAAAAAGAACACGCGAAACCCAGAAGTATAATAAGGCCTACTACAAAATTTTAGAGGCCTTATTACCCACGAACTAGGTATATATAGTAAATACTTACATTTTACCGAAGCCAATATTTATAAAATCGTCACGTGCGTCAACTTACGACAACGTTCAACTCGCCACTGACGGGGGGAGTGAGGTATCAACATTTGCCGCCACGTGGCGCTTTACACTTGTTATATGTATGTGTGAGTGTGACCTTGAACGCAAAATCGTATTGTAAACAAGATTTTTGATGTTTAGGCCTCATTGGCCAAGAGGCTTTAATACCCGTATGTACCTTACTTTAATCAGATTCTTCAATCCTTTGTGCTATTCAATACTAGTAGTTAACTAACAGACCTAGAAATACCAAATATCCGTTCATTTTTGATTAACAAACCTATAAATACCTATTATTGGTTCATTTTTGCCATGAATATATATTGGTTTGGGCCATGAGTTATTTGGATTGAGAGGGTGATAATTAGAGGATGAAATTTCTGGGAAAGTCTATGCAGAAAACTTCTTGCACTGGGTTCTTACCTTTAGTCATATATTTCACTGAAACTCGAAATCCTTTCAAATCATCTGCTTGATAGTCTACATTACGAATTTTGCCATCTGAATCAATGAAACTGTATGCACCTTTTATTATATCTCCATTCCTTTCTTCTCTTTGGAACTGAACCAGACCAGTCGTGTTGGACAATGGAATTATCAAGAATAGCGCCTACAAAATTACATCATAACTACAATAAGGAAATTTTCAACAGGTTGAATTCATTTGATATTAGCAGCTTGTTAACGAAATGGTGGATGCGCAAATTGGTGAAATTGTATCCGGTGGTGTCATCTCGACCTAGATTCCAAGGGTTTGGAAAGTACCCATCACGGCCCCAAATAAATTGCAGGTCAATATAATATAAATAAAATGAAACATTTTTCTCTGTTTTTACAATGTTTATTTTTGATACATACCACCTGTTTCGACATCTCATTCTCAAGTGCCTGAAACTAACAGTTCAACATACAGGTGAAACTTCTGATGTAGATTTGGAAATTGGCATTCACAATGCAATTGAACAAGTTTGTATTGTCGAAAATTCGGTTTGACACAAGATTATACGAACATATTGGTTAAAATTGGATCATAGTTACGAATTACATGTAGTAAAAAAATTGTTTCTTTTTGATTTCCTGCCGATTTGCACTGACGATAAAAATTACAAAAATACGCTGATTATTTATTCGACATTGAAAATTCATCAGCTCCTGGGCTGAAAGTTCGAATATACGTACCCGTATCACAAATACTTTTGAAACATTCATTGAAATTTCAGTGGTCATTTTATAGTTTTTACCTTGAAAAACTGAAAGAATTTCAAATAGATACTTACATGAAGATTCAGTGTTCTTTCAATAAATAAGATACACGATAAAAACTTAAAGAATCAGAAATAAATCATAAGAATATCTGCTGAAAAATTGGTGTGAAATTTATTGTAGTAGTGTATATTCGAACTGTAATTCATTACAAATCTTGCAATGATTGCGAATTCATTTTTCATGGAATTATTTTATATAAGGCCTGTTCTGTTATTTTTGGTTCATCTTTCTCAAGAAAATGCCATAAAAATTTCTCTTATTTAAATTCTTTTCCATAAATTCAATGGAAAAGTCCATAAGTTGGCATCACTGTCTCCAAACGAAATAGCAGAGCGTAAGTTACTAGAGTTTAAAGTATATTAATATTCAATATCATACTAAACAGATTAGACTTTAGAATATCTAGGATTAGCCGGCTCGGTGGCGTAGGGGATACGATGCTCGTCTCCTGCGCAGAGTTACCTGGGTTCAATCCCCACAAAGTCGGTGCGATTTTTCGGATTCTGGGAATCGCTTGAGTATCCATCTTTCGGAGATGTAAAGCCGTCGGTCCTGTCTAACAGAGATGTGTTGGACATTAAAGATCCCTTCCCTCGACACGAGAGGGGTTCGGCAAAATTCCCGGGTTAGTGAGGTGACAGAATTCCCCGGCGTGTCATTGGCCGAAAGGCGGAAATAGAGCACGTAAAAGGAATAACAAACAAACAAATCTAGGAGAGGACAACAGTGAACAGAAATGAACTACACTAAACATAACAGCTTTTATTGCGGTTACCATTCAATATTATATAATATATATATAACAATTAAAACCATGCTTAACCTTAACAGCTAGACCTGGTTTATTATATGAAATTCCTCTGTTATAATACGATCCTTTTATGGGATCAGATGGGTAATGTCTACGGAAAGTCGTAACAACCAGGGCTGTAGACTTCAAGCAAAGACTTGCAAGGACCCATTCATCATCTCCCATCTGAACTATCAGAAGGATCGAATGACCAATCTGTTCAAAAAGAGGGCTAATATTTCTGTATGCTGCTAAAGAGTATCGAAATCACGAATGTGCCACCTACCGAGCAATAGCGTAACCTCATGAAACATTATACAACGTCTGTATGATCTGATGACTTTGTTTACGAATGAACATTTTAATTAAAATATATATATATATATATATATATATATATATATATACAGATGTGGAAACGTTAAAATTATATATATATATATATATATATATATATATATATATATATATATATATATATATATATATATATATATATATATATATATATATATATATATATATATATATATATATATATATATATATATATATATATATATATATATATGGGTTCGCCGTGTCGGTCCATTGAGGGCGACTCTCGTACGTATGTACGAGGTGCGTCCTTTCTGGAATTGATAAGGTACCCCGATGTATGCGACACTGATGAGCTCCTAATAAGGGCGAAACTGCAGTCTGCATCTGCAAGTGCATACCAACTTTGTTATTTAATATAGGACACCCTGTATATTGATGGCTCGTTCGATAATTCAGTTATAAAAACAGCTAACACTGTTCGTTACTTATGTTTCGTTCATGAAATATCCTAGTTTTACTTGAGATTTATCGATTTTTGCTCTTTGAAAAAATTCATATATCCCGAGAACAGCGTAGCCTACCAAAATAATGAAAGGTGTCTCGTAAACAAGAATCCATGCGGAGCATAACTCATATCCGTCTGAATCTCAGTCAGTATACAGAGTGCTTTCTTTTCCGGGTCAAATTTCGAAATGAAGAAAACTCGAATATTTCAAATTGTAGCTCATATTTTTCTTCAATTCATTAGATTCGCCGTAAAAAACTAAAAGAAAGCCCCATACATACACTGTACCTGATATTTCAAGTTTTCAAGTTATGGCGAAAAAACGAATTCTACCTATCTACCTGAAGTTGGCAAAGGAGACTTATATTTCTGCACGTGCATAGAGATATCGCAGAGCATAGAAAGGCTCCTGAGCATAGATAATAAACTATTATTGTTTCAACTCTCAGTCGAATTAATTTGAACAGAATGCCTAGTTACACAAATGAGCAAATATTTAATTCATTTTTCATTCATGGAGATAAGAGACGGAATGTGAGTAGAGGAGATCTAACGAATTATATTCAAATATGCCGTCTATGACAGCTAAAAAATTTAGGAGATACGTTACAAATTTTCTTTCGACTAGAAGGATCCAGAATAAGACATCATTGTCATCGCCTGTAGTCAATAATGAAGACAATTTTGATGTTAATCGACATGTATCATTGGCAATAGCAGTGCATGATCTGAATTTACCTCATAGTAGTATTCACAGAACTCTAAAAAAGCATAAACTGCATCCTTATAAATTTTCATTGGTTCAAACTCTATTAGCTGGCAATCCACAGCTTCGAATAGAACTGTGTGAGATCCTTCTTCCCAGAACACAAAGGATCCCGATTATCTGGACGGATGAGGCTAGACCAAAGAGATCCTCAAAATAAATTTAGCTTTAATGTGTTTGAACTTTTGAAGGACAACCGATTTTCGTATTTTGTGTATGATGAAAACTTAAATGATGAACTTTATATGGAGATTTTGAGGACGGTAGTAAGTGACTTCGTTGACATTTCATCAGTAGCTGAATCAAGGCGTTGTTGGTACCAATTCGATGGAGCGCCAGTTCATCGCACAAATGAAAATTATCGAATTTTAACCGATATGTTTGAAGATAAACTAAATCTTTTACCTTACTTACAAAAAACAAGGAACAGTACTGTTTCATGTCTAGATCAGGATCTTGAGATATACTGGTACAATAAGTTTATGGCAATTCATTCAAAAATCATTGATTCTACATGTTTTCTCAGAAATATTTTTCATGTAGAACTTTGACATCCATTATACGTTATGTTATGCGGAATAAAAGTTCTGAACAAATTTCGGAGGTATATTGGGATGATATTTGAATTAAATTTATTTGTGGGATCGTCGTAATTTTTTAATAATTTCCAATTTCAAATCTATAACAGCATGACCTTTATTCACCTTAATAAATAGGATATTGCCTGATTCTGATTCAAAACTAATGTCATGGGATGTAGTATATCTCAACCCAAGTGTTCCACCTTCCAATCCACTAAAATTGATTAACCAGGCTTTGCAGAATAATAATGTGAATCTCATTATATCAGAACATATGCATCTTTTAGAAGTATGTTCAGAATGAAATTATTCGAATTTCAGTGATTAAATTTACATGAGCAACAACGGTTTAAGAATGGGAAATCCTCCTAGGCCTTTATTAGCCCTAATTTTCATGGGTAACATTGAGAAATTAATTTATTAGCATCCGCTTTTGAAACACCTTTTAATTGGTTTAGATATGTGAATGACATCATCTGCTGTTTTGCAGGCATAAATAGATAATCAGATTTATGATACTTTCATAAATTCAATTCAACCTTATATAAATTTCACTATGGAAATAGAAATTGAGAATCGTATTCACTTTTTAGATTCAAAACAAAAACCAAAATTGACCACAGACACGATTTTTCTTCATAAACCAGCCCATACAGATATTACCATTTACAATTTTTCCATACATCCACATGAACATAAAATAGCTGCTTATGACATCATACATAGACACATCATGAAGAGTTCAATACGAATAGTGTTCAATAATTGTTATAATTCTAGTATGATTGGCAGTATGCTTTCTTGTAAACAATTTCAACATCCAATCCATAAGGTTTTTCCTAGTGTTGAAAAGACCAATAAAAAATAATATATTAAATTATACTGGTGAAGCCAGTCTCAATTTGAAGTCATTCTCATGTCAAAATTTGAATATAGCGTTCAAAACGCATAACTCTCAGATCAGATATATTAAAAACTGTGAATCTAAGATTCATAAAAGAAACTAATCAGGTGTTTACATACTTTATTGTGGAAGTTGTGGTAGCATTTATATCGATAGAACTTTCAGAAACTTCGATATTTGATTATCAGAGCACAAACACAGTATTGACGAACATAAATAAGATTATCACTGTAAAAATGATCTATACAAAGAAAGCCATATTTTCAATAATAATTTTGTTGTTTGTTGTCCAGCACCTGTTTTTGCACCGTGATTCTATCTACTACCTACTACCTCAAATTGAAAGTTTACTTAAATCGGGCATAAACCCTTGAGGCTGTGAAGAAAAAAATTGAGCAAAAGATGAATACTATTCTAGAGCAATGACTGCGTTCAGAAGCGGCTTCAGCACTCCATCGATCAGAATAACCACCACTTTAAAGATATTGCTTATGAAACATGACGTTGAGTAAATGTTTGATTTAATGTTCCCAATAATTGAAAATAATTTTTAATGCATGCTTTGAATGACTTCAACTTTATAACACAAAACATATTAAATCAGAATTTTATTTAAAACTGGTATTCCAAATATGCGTCGTTTATTCTACATAATCACCGTAATCTATAAGATTCTGACTATGAATGATCAAATCGAGAAATTGGCACCATTCTCCATGAATATTGTGAAATTTTCTTCATAATTCTCCTAAATGGAGATTGCGTGAAATTCTTTGAATAAATATGACAACTAAGTTATGTTCAAAACTATTATGTATCTGCCACCAATTAAGGGATATTTCTGACGAATAACGATTAATTAACACTTCGAGTGTTGCTTGCACGTTTCAAGAGAAAGTGAATACAAGAATTCATGTATGCTTATTGGTAATCATTCTTGTATCAATCGTTGAACACCTAAAAATTTTTATAAGAAACCTCGGTGTCCTTACCATTTGGTTATTAATCACTTTGGTATTATCTTCGCTATTAAAGGTTATCAATTCGTAATTAACGTTTCCTGAGTATCAGTTTTTTATCTTAAGTAAACTTGTGTAAACAAAGTCATATGTTGTTTCACTTGAAAAATCTGGTTTTTGAGCTTGATAAATTGTATGCCCAAAGCAATAATTAAAAGAAGAATATATTTCGATGGATACAGTTGTACCATACATTTAATTGAGACAACGACTGCAATTTCATTGGCTATCCAGATTTTCTTAAAATGAATGATTGAAGGAAATTAGTTGACACACAGTTACTCACAAAGTTATAGATTTACATCAATTCAGTTTCAAAATAACAACAAGTACAAGCAATTAATAAGTTTATGAGTTTGAGGATCCTTAATTGATTGTGAAGGTCCTTATTTGATGAAAATTGATTACTATTTTTCAATTGAATAAAACAGTATTTTATTTAAATTTTCACCAAGCAACTATCTCTTCAATCATATAGTTAATAATAATTTTGGGTTTTTCATTCAGTGTTGATGGGAAGAAATTTACGACGTCAAATTAAACAAATCTAATATAAGGGGAATATTGATTATTTTTGACCAATTTGTTAATTGTAGAGAACTTTTGAGAGCCAATTATATAAGTCCCTGTTAAAATTCAAAAGGATAGTTTGATCAGTTTTGATATTCAGTTTGTTCAAATATCTGTACTTTAACAGGGAGCATTAATATTTAGCCAATACGTGTTAAAATTTATAATTGATAGTATTGATGATTTATTTATTTTAGGAAATTCATTTTAAAGTAAAACGAAATGAGGCACTTTTGTCCCTTTTCCACAATTTATTCAATAATCACGACCGGTTTCGACCCTACGGTCATTTTCAAGTGAATAACAATATAATACATCAGTAGTACAAGTACAGAATGAAATTTATCCTAAATATGGAGAAGCGGGGATCCATTATGCTCTAGTTGGCTGTTGAGGGTAATAAATTGTGGGTTTTTACATAGTTTGTTAATCTGCAAACTATCCAACAAATTCATCTGTCTCTCTTTGTTACATTTATGGATTTTAAGATTGTTCAATGATATCATGTGGTTAGTTGATTTTATGTGTTCAAATATTGAGGAATTTTTATCTGAGGAAATATGTTCCTTGAATCAACTTCAAAACTTCTCCTTGTTTGTCCGACATAGGATACCTGACATTGATTGCATTTGATTCGATAAATTCCTGATTGCTTGAATTTATTGTTCTTTTGTTTGGCATTGAATAATAATCTTCTTAAGTTGGGGCCGCTTGAGAATGAAGTAGTTATGTTCAATTTGGAAAAGTAGTTACTGATTTTGTTAGAGAGTTCGCCGGTGTATCTGAGACTAGTGTATCTATTTTCCGGGGTTTCTACGATGCTATATACTAATAGAGAGGTAATACGTTATTTGCGTTTAATGATTGTATTTAGAAATGTTGTGGTATTTTGTTATTTGAGACAATTTTTCTGATGATATTAAGTTCAGTTTGAACATTTTCTGTCGAAAGGGAAACAGAGTAAGTTCTATGAATCATGGAGTTATATGCAACTAGTTTGTGGCTTAAATGACTGAACGAGTCCATTGGAATCGATGCGTCTGTGAATGTTTCCTTTCTGTAAATTTTACTAGTGAGTTGGTTATTTGAATTTGTAGTAGTTAAGTCGAGGAAATTAATGAACTTATTATTTTCTAATTCAGAAGTGAAGCTGATGCGGCGATGTATTTTATTTAGGAAATTTAAAAATTGCTGAATTGGTCTGTTTGAACTACGAAAACCAACTAAAATGTCATCGACATATCTGTACCAGAAAGTAATGCGTTTTTAGCAAATTCTGTGTTTAATATTCAGTTTTTCTCTAAATTATTCATGAAAATGTCAGCTAGTAGAGGGCTAAGAGGTTAACCCATTGGAAGACCTGAATTTTGTTTAAAGAATTTAGATTGAAATTGAAAGTAACTTTGAGACAGGCATATTTGAAGAAGATTGATAAATTAATTAGTGATATATGGCGGTGTGTTAGACTCGGATAAGATATCTGTAACAAGGGGAAGACACTCATTCGTTGGAATGTTCGGGTACATATTTTTGACATCGAAAGAGACTAACTCAATATCTTGGGAGATTGTGAGATTTGAAAGTTTATGTATGAGATCAACAGAATTAGAGATAGTGTTTTGTGCTTGAAAATTCGAGAGATCTAGAAATTTTTGATTCAAGAATTTTGCTTGTTTACCTGATGGTGTGTTTATATATGACACTACAGGTCTTGCAGATTTTTCTTCCTTATGTTTAATCAATACGTACATCTTTGGAGCTTGAATATTCATTGAAACAGTTTCCTCTTCTCTCATTCTGTGTGTGATAGGTGTTCTGACAAACTTAACTCTTCTTTGATTTCTTTTGTGAAGAGTTTGGTTGTATCTTTCGGTATTCCGGTGATACCCATTGTTTTCAGTACATCCTGCATCTTTTCTTCTTATAGGTCTTTATTGAGGCATACTATACTATTGCATCTGTCAGCTTTAGTCATTATGAGATCTTTCGGCTTGGATTTGGCTTGATATGGACTTTATTATTTTCAACTGATTCTGATTGTTAGTTTCTATGTCAGATTTTCTGATAATTTATGTGAGTTTATGTTCATGGAGGCTTGGGTTGGTGATGATATCTTTATGTTTTTAGATGGCCAGCTCTGTTTGCACTCCGGTTATTTCTTTGTCTTTTTTGATTCGCCGTTTTCCGGGGTGAATTTTGGTCCTTTGATGAAGTTCAAACGGATCTGCTGATCAAAGGACCTAGATTCACCCCGGAAAACGGCAAATTCAAAACTAACAAAGAACAACAATATTTTCTATCTTCATGTGGTATGCCCATAGAAGTCATACTTATATCTATGGTTTAATCACAAGTTGAATATGAGAATAATGAAAGAGCTAAGCGTGTACTCAATGAAGAGAACAGCATGCAGGTTGTTTTGAGCGCAGTAGACTTTTGAACATCTATTGAAGATTTCGAACTGAGTAATTTCGATTAAGTGAAGACTTAGCTCTGAGCACAACTGATAAAATCGCAAATAAATCCTTTCTTGTGAAGAAATTTCGATACACCTTGAGAGTTTTGATGTTTAAGTTTCATTGAACTGCAAAGAATCTGATTTTGTGTTGAAATTTGCATATTTCAATGTCTGAATTTCATCGACAGCATGTTTATTGGAAGAAATACCTAAACCTCACACTAATTTCGAAATTTTCTGGGAAATCTTCATCGGATTTTTGAAAAAACGGTATCGTTGTACAAAACACGTGGAAAAGATACAGGGTGTTACAATTGAAAAAAAAAGTTTGTCATGTTTGAAAAATTTCATTTTCGCCGGGTTACTAGAAACACTCGGTATAAAAAAAAATTTTTCTTCATTTGATAATAAGGTACAACACTTAAACCTCCAGAAAAAAATATATCATGCGTAAATTATACGAAAAGATGCATTTGAGAACTTTTGAAAAAACTTCCAAATTCCCGAAATTATTGATATTTTAATTACTTCAAAATCTACCGATAGTTGTTTGGGCACAAAACAGATATCGCTGAAGAGAGCATCCAAAATGTAATCAGAATATGATAAAAAATACAGGGCGTGCTATTTAAAAAAATCTATGTTTGTCCCTGAAGCAAAAATGGAACACCCTGTATGTACGAAAATAATTTTAATGAATGCACACATACTTATAAAACAATAATTAAAAAAATTTCGCTTCCATCTCAAATAGTTTCCGAGATACAGAAGTTCCTCGCCTTATTGACTCACCCGGTAGAAAGTTAAAATAGTAAACTGCAAAAAAAAAATAGAAAAGGCTGGGGCTATACCATTGAGCCTGTGGACGCAATTTAATCACTTCAGTACACAAATAATGACCATATAAGCTGGAATTCGACTTAGAACATAACGCTAAAATCATTCGAATTCATTTGTTATCGTTTCCTTAATTAATCGATATCCACCTCAATTCTTCTCATGAAAAACAAACTCATGAAATCAGGTCCTTACATCGTAAAAAATGGACACGTATCATTGTAGTTACGTGGGATTTCATGTAATTCATTACTTGCTTCATTATGATGGTAGAAAGTAGTTTAAAAGTTGCGTATATATATATTCGTATATTATAGTTGCGAAGCCCACCTTCATAATCTGCCACACCCTATAGATAAACTCTCTTCTAATCATTTGTAACGATCGAATAACAAAGCGGAAAGAAACAAGATCATTAGATTGACATGTCTTTATTGAAGTCTGAAATTGTGGCGAAAAAGAATTTGTAGATCATATGAGACGATTGAAACGTCTTTCACTTTCTTCAGTCGAATAATTGTAGTATTCACTACATGGTATAGTACCGCAAGAATACTTAGTTCGAAAACCACTGGCAATTAATGATGAATCAGGGTATTATACAGGGATATCCACCGGGACCGTCCGTTAAAAACTTTTTGAGTTCCAATTACAATATCAAGCTGAAATTTTATACACGCCCATAACTAGCGATTTCCATTTGGAGTGAAATATTTTCGAAGTGATACCATTTCCGGTTATACCGGAAGTGGGTGATCACTTTGTTATTTCAAATGGCAATCTACCTTTTTTATATACATCTAGAAGCGACATTTGAGCAAGGCATAAAATACCCAAGTTGTTGGCACTTATCTGTCAAAACTTCTGACAGATTTAATTATTTCTGTTATAAACTCGATTTTTGAGGAACATTTAAAAAAATTGTAGCTCCTAGATCTTTTGCACTACAGACACAAATTTTGCTTGGTTGGGTAGAAGAAGGATCAAGGAATTTTTTATGCAGTCTACACATGTCAAATATTTATTGCGTTGTTTTGTATGATTTTTTCAATTTGGCCTTTTTCAAACAGAAATAACTCAATTTTTTCAAATGGCACGTGCCAATTTTTATATCGCCATCAGATGAAGCGTCGAATTTCAGATGGAATCGTATCAGCATGTACTATACCCATCTCTTATAGTTCCGAAATAATTTGGGAATATATTGAATTTTGATGATTTTGCAAGAACTAACAGAGAATGCTTTGAAATATTTGAACTGGCTACTCTCACCTGACAGGTGCCTAAAATTAATGTACTTGTCACTTCATTCATTCGAATTTGATATCTGAACAAGAATTGTTGGTAATTTGAAGTGAAAATTTTTGAAAAACACCAGATTGATACTAAAATAGCTGATTATTCAAACGAGGATATGTTTAATCTCTTTTTAATTCATGGCGAATGTCAAAAAGTGGTGGATAGAACTTGCAGCCAATTCAATAACCAATTTCCAAATTTGGCGCCTATGAGTAAAACAAAATTTCGAAGGATTAAAAGCAATTTTCTGCAATTTGGAGGAACAAAATACATAGAAACTAAAAGAAAACCAATTCTCGTGGACGACGACAATCAAATTAATACGCTAGCGTATTTTCGTGCCAATCCACATGCGTCCAATAAGTCAGCATCTATGGATATTGGATTGAGTTATACTTCCATCCAAAGGATCCTTAAGAAACATAACATGCACCCGTATTCTTTCATCAGACTACAAAAATTGGAACCAACTGACCTTCCCAAGCGGATAAAAGTCTGTGACAATTTATTATTTCGGCTTCAAGAAGATGAGAGAATTCTGCAAAAAATTATATGGTCTGATGAAGCCAAGTTCATGGAAAGTGGAATAACAAACAGGAGAAATCGACATTTTTGGGCCATAGAAAATCCACATTTCATTGAGGTTATTGATTTCGAAAATTAATTCATCGTGAACGTTTTTGCAATTTTAATGAATGATTTGTTGGCTTATCACATTTATGAAGAAAATCTTAATGGAGAGGAATATCAGCAAATTTTTTAGATGGAGTACCCCTTAACATTCTGATAGATTGCTACTACCAAATGGATGGTGCACCAGCACATAAAACACGAGCTGTAGATCGGCAGCTAACAGAAATGTTCGAGGATAGATGGTGGGGTAATCAAGGACCAAATTGATGGCCTCCGCGTTCTCCGGACCTGACGCCCCTTGATTTTTATTTATGGGGCCAAATCAAGAGTGAAGTGTATCTTATTCCTGTAAGAAGTAAAGAAGAGTTACTAGAGCGCATTCATAATGCTTTTCGTAATATTGATCCTGAGGAAACTAGGAGATCAACTCATCATGTTCGTATACGAGCTGTCAAGTGTCCTATGATGTTTGCTATCATTCATTCGTAATAATTTAATTATCATCGATGATTGGTTTTCACTTAGTTCCTACAATTTTATTCATCCGAATTGTAGAAAATCGCTTCTAATGCTTCGAAATTTCATTTTACTCATAGACGGTATATTTAGAAATTGGTTATTAAATTGTCTGCAATTTCTACCCACTACTTTTGACATTCTAAAATGAATTAAAAAGATTAAATATATTTTCGTTTGAATAACCAGTGGTTTTATTCCAAATGTGTTGTATTTTTGGATATTTTCAATCTGAAATAACGACAATTCTTGTTGAAATATCAAATTCGAACGAAGTGTCAAGTACATTAATCTTAGGCACCTGTCAGGTGAGGGTAGCCAGTTCAGCTACTTGATTCGAATATTTCAAGCATTATCTGTTAGTTCTTGCAAAATTATCAAAATTCAATATATTCCCAAATTATTTCGGAACTATAAGAGATGGGTATAGTACATGCTGGTACGATTCCATCTGAAATTTGACGCTTGATCTGATGGCGATATAAAAATTGGCACGTGCCATTTGAAAAAATTGAGGTATTGCTGTTTGAAAAAGGCCAAATTGAAAAAATCATACAAAACAACGCAAGAAAAATATTAGATATGTGTAGATTGCTTAAAAAATTCCTTGATCCTTTTTCTATCCACCCAAGCAAAAATTGTGTCTGTAGTGCAAAAGATCTACGAGCTACAATGTTCCTCAAAAATCGAGTTTATAACAAAAATAATTAAATCTGTCAAAAGTTTTGACAGATAAGTGCCAACAACTTGGGTATATTATGCCATGCTCAAATGTCGGTTCTAGATGTATAATAAAAAGGTAGATTTCCATTTGAAATAACAAAGTGATGACCCACTTCCGGTATAACCGGAAATGGTATCACTTCAAAAATATGTCACTCCAATTGGAAATCGCGAGTTATTGCCGCGTATAAAATTTCGGCTTGATATTGTAATTGGAACTTAAAAAATTTTTAACGGACGGTCCCGGTAGATATCCCTGTATACAGGCAGACTGCACTAAAGCAAAATATCTGGATACGGTTTTATCGATCAATTTCAAATTTTGGTATACAGTAAATGGATACTGATCTGTTTTGATTGAGCAGGACGTTACTTAATGAAAATCGATATTCATATTTTCGTAAGTAATACTACAAGAGCTCAGATTTAGCCAGATATGTCATAAAGCATTCATTACAAACATGTTTGTTTATTTATTATTGGAATGAGCACTTATTGAAAATGCAATTACTATATTCAATTTTTTCACTCCGGGTCGATTATATATGGGACGATGCCTGAGGAATTATGGAAGATTCAGCATTCGCAGAAGTTTTTCGAAGATTTGTAACAATATTCAAATGATGCTCATTGTTCAGTTGCAGGAAGGGCTTAATAGACCATGCCGTAGAGTGTCCGGTTAGTTTGATCAATTCTTGTTCACTTCCACCTGCCTCAGATAGGTTCGAAACAGCACTGGATCTATGAGAATGATTTGTGATCTTTTTATTTTTCGTATCTAGTCCAACTTTCCCTGATGAAATTTTTGTTCATTTGGATATTTAATTTATTCCCAATGGCATATTTTTGTACCAACCCTTAGAAGTACTGTTTTTCCAAAATTGATGGGAGCCAGAAATAATCTATCACTTGTGATATGATCGGCTCTTTTCGACAATATCCTATGAAACAACCTCACAGGACATAAATCTGGGTTTTCCTCATTTTTCCAGCCATTTACTATCACAGCATTTTTTTTGAGTCGCCTTGACAAGTTTCAATTTTCATTCAATACGACCAGTCACTTCTTCGTTATTAGTTTTTCCTCTTTGAAAAAGTTCACCTTGCAAGTTGCTGCTTCACCGCCACGGCATGCTAATTCATAAGCAACAATATGGAAAAATTTTTTTGAACAAACCTATCGGGGCATTTTCGTCCCAGTACAGAGCCATGCTATCATTTTCAGTTCTTGTTAATGCAACGGAACTTTTTTTGCGCTTTTCCACATCCCCTTGTTACATCTTCCTTTTAGAATTGCGAGCTTCACGAGCCTTTCTAAATGCTGAATCGGTAAAGGGGTTGAAACTCATATTGAATTTTTCGAAATACCTATTCTGAATCATTTTCGCAGTTGTGTTCCACATTGTTTTGACTATGTATTCTTTCTAATCTTTTACATTCATTTGTTTCATATTGAAACCCCAATCCATAAGAATTTTTGCAATATCTTCAATAGAATTCTGTATATCCAAATCGAACGTTGGTTCCTTGAAGAATATACTGAATTGATTTCAAATCGAGCTGTGCTTTTTTCTTGTATTTTTGGGGATAGAATTTTGTATAGAATTATTTATTTCTGCTCCACTGGTGCTTCCAAAACGAGACATTTTGATTTATATCGGCAGAAACTTCACAACAGGCACTAAAATGACTGTTCTTGGCAGTTTTAAAACCGTGCTAATTGTTGTGAAAGTTGCGTTGCTATGGAAACGCAAGGATTCTCTATGGGCAAAATTATCCACTAATATCCTACCTTTCTTCTTATTTCTATGCAATTTATCGGATATCAAACTCGAATTTCTGTGTTCTTAAACGTGCATTTTGACACATGAGTGGAATTGTTAGTGAAATAAAACTATGGTATTTAGATTTTCACTATATTAACAAAACTATGACCGGTTTCAACACACTGTGGCTTCATTAGATAGATACAAACTAATGAACAGAGTTATTCCTTATATATTAGTGGAACACCAAGGAAGAGATTTACTACATTCCAGGACATAAGTTTAGCGCTCGGTGGTAGTATCGTGTGCTGAATTTTATTTATTAAGACTGAAGAGTTTTTTATTGAGAATTTAGGTTGAAAATTAGCGTACTGTTGAATGATATCTATAAGGAAGCGTGAAACAACTGTTCCAATGGGACGCCCTGTTTTATGGAGTTTGACAGCATTGTTGTTTAGCCACCTCCCTTAGATAAAAATTTAAAGGGGTAAAGTCATACAAGCTGGTTAATTGTTCCAATATCTGGTGTGCAATGATCCACGGCACCATCTAAATCAGGGCTCAAACGGTCGATCGCGAGTGCTTTTTGAGTAGATCTCAAGTAGAAATTTTTTTTTAATAAGTAGGTACGTACGTACGAAATAAAATAACACTCTGCTAGCAGCATAAGGCGGCTTTATCAAAATAACGCGCGGTATTTGTCAAAAAAAAGCCGCGTTTTTTATTCTTGCTGCTTTTCTAGACATTTCGGGCGGCGCGTTTGACGGAAACATTCGAGACTTTCGATCACGCCGATATAAATGTTGCGCCTGCAGGAATTGGAGTCATTCTGAATTGTAACTTCAAGGCAATATTATGTCAATACAAAGTTTATTATTAAATAGTACAAAATGAGTGCAGCGAAGAAATCTAAAACGTATCATTTTAATTACGGTTGGGAGGAAGAATTTTTCTTTTGTATGGTGAAGGATAAGTGCATTTGTCTTATTTGTTGTGGGTCAGTTGCAATACCTAAACGTGGTAACTTAGAGAGGCATCATATAACGGTTCATAAAAACTATCAGAAGGATTTTCCGCCACAGATTGATTAAGAAAACGAAATGTACGTGATTTGATATCTTGTTTGAAGAAGAACAAACCATGTTCACAAGACCAGCCAAAAAATCAAAAGCTGTTACGATCGCTTCATTTAAAATATCTCGTATATTGGCGAAACACAAGAAACCATTCGAAGATGGATCGGTTATGAAGGAAGCATTTATTGAAGCGGGTGAGACTTTATTTGGAGATTTTAAAAATGAAACAGAAATCATGTCTGCTATTAGAGAACTACAGTTATCTCGTCCGACTTAAGGCGTATTGAAGTCATGAGTCAGGACATGGCAGATAAACTAAAACATGATATGAAATGTATATACTCTTTTTACCGTTCGACGAATCTACCGATATAACAGACACTGCCCAGCTGTGTATTTTTATTCGGATGATATTTTCGACAATAATTCCTCTGAAGGGGAAGACCCGTGGCGAAGATATATATGACGTTTTCTTCAATTTTGTAAAAAACTATAAGCTATTATATAAATGAGTGTGCATTACAACCGATGGAGCACCAGCAATGACTGGAAATAAAAACGGTTTTGTGGAATTGTGTTGGGCTGATGAAGATTTCTCTTTAGTTTTTTCATTCCATTGCATTATACATCAGCAACTTTTGTGTTCAGAAGTTTCGAACACGGAGGAAATTGTGGGCATTGCAACAGAAATTGTGAATTCCATCCGTGCACATAGCTTGAAACGGCGGCTCTTCAAGTTGTAGTTGGAAGATAGGGAGTCAGCTGAACACACTGATTTAGTTCTTCACATGGACGTCAGATGGTTGAGTCGTGAAAAATACCTAGTAAGTTTTCAAGAAACCCGAAATGACAGCTTCTTCACAGGAAAGAGGTGATGACACTCAGATGTTGAAAAACGAAAAATGGCTGACTGATTAGGCACAATGCACTTAAACACCTTTAACTTGAATCTTCAAGGTAAAGGAAAACAATTATTGACATTATTAGCGCAGTAAACACAAACGTAAATTGCAACTTATAGATCCACTGAAAAGAAAGGATCTGGAACATTTTCCGTCTTTGAAGGCAAAGATTCCTCAGTTGAATTATGATACGTATGAGGCTGAATTATCAAATATTTTGGGACAATTCGAATTGAGTTCTTATGATTGCAGTAAATTGGCAAATATAGCATCATTTATGAGTTATCCTTCTTCATGTAAAAACATTGAGGAATTAGCTACTGAAATAGCAAGTCAGTTCCATATGAACTCATGTTCTGTTGAAAATGAGTTGGTGCAGATTATATCAGATAAACATCTCAAAGCTATAGTATCTGATACAAATTTCTGGTGTTTTATATCTGAAGATAAATATCTGAATCTAAGGCAAATCGCATTTCAACTGACGGCAATGTTTCGGTCAACTTACTTGTGCGAGTCTGCATTTTCTGAAATGAAAATAATTAAGTTAAAATATCGCAACCGGCTGACAATCATATGTCACCATGCTTGTGATTAGCACGCAGTGGTTACGTATTATCTTATGAAGAGTATGCTGAGGACATGCAGTGCCACGCTTCAACATCCAGTTAAGTTTAACACCATATGTAACTCTGTGGTTTTGTAAAAACCAATAAACTCGCAATTTTGAATAACTATGAGTTTTTCATTGGTATTATAGAGAAGAAACTAACTAAACCTAACCCAAACCTTGACTAAAATAATGTATATTGTGCAGAAAGATGATATCTATATATGCTACGGTACATCCTACCTAGGTAGGTAGGTAGGTAGGTAGGTAGAGTGTATCGTATTTATGTACGACAACCCTGCATCACACATATTTGCAGCCTCTCAGAATCTATCGTAAGTAGTCTAAAAATATTGAGGTAGATCGCCAGCAGTTCAAGTTTGAGCACCCCTTATCTTAATGGTACCAATATGCTCACTGCAATTGTCAAGAAATTCCGAAACAAATTTAGTTAAAATCTGTAAACATACACCATTTAAATATTCTTCAAAAGTTGAATAAAGACATTGGTTTTTGTTCATTAAACTGAATTCATTAAACCTAAAACGATGATGGAAGTTTCGCTCCCGGTTTTGATGTGGCCCAGATATGAGAATTTGCCGATTAAAAAACATTTCGCGTAAATTAATTCAAATCGCCGCGTCGTCTTGATTCATTAATAATATTTATGAGAATTTGTATAGGTTAGGTTATTATTTTTGTCCAAAATTGTATTAATTGGTGTATGTGCGCTATCTCCAAATCTGCAACAGCAGTACTCATACGCATTCGCATTAAATATAATACGTGTATAAATAAGCATAAAAATAACCCAAGACGATAACTGAAATGTCTTCATCGTTGGTAATAAAACTAACTGTACACTTTTACAGAGTCAATTTTCTATGAGTGGCAAAATTTGATTGTATTTCTCTAAATTATTTTCTGCAAATTAGTTGAGTACATTTCGTTATTCGTTTTTCAAGTTCAACTTATTATTTGTTGGGAATGAAGGACGTAGTTATTAGTACATGAAACTTTATGGAACATAGAAATGGTCATCGTATTAAAAATAATGTGCCTGTTTCTATGTTCTACTGCCTAATGATTCGATTTTTCAAAGGAACTACAGGTTTTTATTAGGTGCGCAACAAAGTTTTCGCTGTTTGTCAATAGATGGCTCCAGCAGTAAGTGCTGGTCGATTTTTACATATCAAGAACGTCTAGAACAAACTTAGATATATGGTCAATAAACCACTGTGACACATTAGTGGTTTTGTTTTTGAGTCATATACTTTTAGCTAAGAGAAAATGTCTGATGAAGGAAGGTCTAAAATCTCCGAAGACGCTGAATTGGAGGCATTTCTCGATGAGGATCCGTGCCAAACGCAAGAAGAGTTTGCTTCAGCCTTAGGAGTCACCCGCCAGGCCATTTCCAACCGATTGCATGCGTTGGGAATGATTCAAAAGCAAGGAACTTGGGTTCCTTATGATTTTTTGTCTTTTTTTCCTTTAACGTGCTCTATTTCTGCCTTTCGGCTAATGACACGCCGGGGAACTCTGTCACCTCACTAACCCGGGAATTTTGCCGGACCCCTCTCCTGTCGAGGGAAGGGATCTTTAATGTCCAACACATCTCTGTTAGACAGGACCGACAGCTTTACATCTCCTCCGAAAGATGGACACTCAAGCGATTCCCAGAATCCGAAAAATCGCACCGACTTTGTGGGGATTGAACCCAGGTAAGTTTGCGTAGGAGACGAGCATCATATCCCATACGCCACCGAGCCACCGGCTGGCCCTTATGATTTGAAGCAAGAGAAGTTGAGCGTCGCTTTTTCGCCTGTAAACAACTGCTCAAGCGGCAAAAAATAAAGGGTTTTCTTCATCGCATCGTAACGGGGGATGTAAAATGGATTCATTACAGCAATCCAAAGGAAAAAAACTTGGGACAGCCGGTCATGCTTCTACGTGACCGCCTCGGCCCAATGTTCACGCTGCGAAAGTTATGCTGTGTATTTGGTGAGACCAGGTCGGTGTTATTTATTATGAGTTATTGAAACTGAACGAAACCATCACTGGTCAACGGTGTCGAAATCAATTGATGCGATTGAGTAAAGCACTGCGCGAAAAACGACCACAATACGAGCTGAGGCACGAAAAAGTAATTCTACAGCATGACAACGCTCGGTCTCACGTTACCACACCCGTTAAAATCTACTTGGAAACGCTCAAATGGGAAGTCCTACCCCACCCTACATATTCCCCAGATATTGCACCATCCGATTATCACTTGTTCTGTTCGATGGCACATACTCTGGCTGATCAGCAGTTCGGCTCATATGAACAGCTCAAAAGACGAACACTTTTACCGTCACGGTATTCGGGCTCTGCCAGAAAGATGGGAAAAGTTGTAGCTAGCGATAGGCAATATTTTGAATGATACAGTTGTAATCATTTTTCACAATAAAGTTGTATTTTCATAAAAAAAACAGCGAGAGCTTAGTTGCGGACCTAATAGTGAAATCTCGATGAAAATAAAAATGACCCAATTTGGGAGTAGGGAAACCTAATACTAATCAGTACTCATTTAAAATACGGTCATAATAAAGTGGAAGAAAATCGGGTTCTCGTATTTGATAGAAAACGTTTATTTGACATTAAAGTTTTATTGATTTTTGAGCACCCTATGTATAAAATAGCTTCGGGAAGTACGTAGCCCCCAAAAATAACAGTTTCTTCGTTAAACTAACAACAAAGTTATAATCTTACTTGAATGTGAATCAATTTTTTTAGTAGCATCTTTGCTAGTATAGCTCCGAAAATTTTGATAAAAAAATCAAAGCCCAATGGGGGTTAAATTTAAGATGAATCTCAACAAAACATGCTTGAAGATGAATGAGCTCGAATAAAAAAAATTGAAAAGTGTTGCAGTCGATTTTCGCTCTGGAAACAATTAAAATTGCAGATGAGTATTCCCTTTAACGTGGACACTCTGTATGTGTATGCCTTTTCCAACTGTCGAGAAGTTGTTTCGTAAGATACAGCATTTTGAGTGAAGCATTTCTTGCTATATTCAAAAAGATGGATCAAAAAAATTGCTACTCATTGAAATAAATATGTCAAGATTATTCCAAATTTCAGCAATTGGTATTTAAAAAGATCTATGAACCTTCAAATCTTTTTAAAGAAGTCATATGGACTTTTTGTAAATAAGATCACCAGTAATGGGATATTTGATCGTCTTTTTTAATTTTTTGATAATTTTCAGATTCAATAAATTTTCTGTTTATTTTGAATAACCTGTCTTGGTCTAAGCTGTAACCTTTATTTGCTTTATTAAATACGATATTTGTTGATGTAATACAATGCTGGACTTCGTAAGAGCAATCAAACAAGCCAACGTCCGTACAGGACAACGTAGACCGGGTTCGCTTGTTAATTTTATCTATAAAAATCAGTTACTATAATTACATTTATTGAGTGAATTTCATATAAAATTATATATAAAGAAGTGTTCCCATAAAAAGAAAGTGGGTAACTATTTTCTTATCTTAATTTCACCATTGAGGCAACCATGACAACGATGACTTGAGAGTTCCTACTTTATAAGAACTAATTCTTATTATATAAGTATACTTGCTACTTTAAGAAGCTGAAACAATTAAAGCTTCCTGGTCTACAAACCCATTATTTAAATCGAGATCGATTAAAGAACATTTACATACAAAGTACATACACAGGAAAAAGCTTACCAATATCATACCAAGAATGGGGAAATACATTATTTGCAAATATCTTATTCTCACGAAGCACTCTTCTCTTGATGATTGTATAAGTCACTGTATGCACAAAGGTTTGCATGATCTTCAAATGTAAAAGGAAGGGATTCGATTTTGCAATACTCTGGATTCATTTGAGTTCATCTTCTCTCTTTCGTTCAGACAGTTCAAAGTAATTACGCCGCTAAATCAGTCAGGTGACTTGCTATCTAATACGAAATATTACCTAGTGTATTTTACGATGAACTTAAGAAATAAATAGCATGTCGATGGCATTCGTAACTTCGCAAGTCATTGAAAAGAGAAATTTAAAAAAGCAATGTTCATTGTCGGAGATGTGAAATGTATTTTTGAGAATTAGTTATTTATATCATCGGTGATAACAGGAATAATTTATCACTGTATGTTAAAACACATTTCAGACTTTTATTTAGGGAACAAAATTCAACCATCCCTAGATTGTTAAATATCTCTCCTTGAAATAGCTGCTTACCCGATCCACTTCATAATCATCCTCAACTTATTTCTCGGTGACGCAGGTAGTAGCCTCTATGTCGGTTCGTTGCAGGGCGTGAACTATATATGTATACGGGGTGTGGTTATTAAATAACGAGACTGACGTTGAAAGAAATTTTATTTTCATTCTATATTTTTTCTACGAATTTAAAGTCTCATCAACCACTATAGGGTTATTAGAGACCACATTTACATATCTAAATTGTGTCTAACAGTTGTATACTTAATTAAAATTTCTTCAAATTATTTACATTACATTTTTCTCCTAGTATTAAGCTTACTGGACCTATTATTTCGCTCTGCTGACGTTGGATTCTATATTCTAGACACTCTGTTAATTGATGTTTGATAGTTAAGATGGAGTCACATTCTTCGCACTTAGGTTGCTGTTTTTCATCTATCATAAGGTAACCATAGGTTAATCGTGTGTGTTCTATGCGGAGACGATTAATAACGACTTGGTCTGAGTGATTTCCGTTCACTTTCGTCCAAGGTGATACACTTGGTTTTATTTTTAGTAATGTGCATTTAGATTCATTGCCATGCGATTTTGAAAATCCTCTTTAGAGTAAATTTTATGTCAGAGAGGGGAATTTCTTCTGTATCAGTTGAATAATCGGATTCACCATATTGACGTGCAGCTGAGTGCGCTTGTACATTACCTGGTATTCCAGTGTGTGATGGAACCCAAATAAATTGAATATCCTTGTCTTGTTGTTGGACGAGGGATAATAGATTTTTTACAGGGATCAAATTCAGGTGATTTGGATATAGTTGTTTGAGTCCATTTATGCAACTTAGAGAATCTGTTACGATAATATATTTATCACCGTTATCCTCGATAATAAACTCTTGGGTTTTCTGGATGGCGAATAGTTCAGCAAAGTAAATTCTGGAGTTGGGATTGAGTTTGTGACAAAAACACCCAGGTTCCTGAATGCTGTGTTGATGTGTCTATGTGAAACTGTGTATTTGCGATAATGGGCAAAAGAGGTATTGCATTTAGGTATTTTTATTGTCCATAGTGCTTCTTCCAGTGATCTATAGATAATGGTTTTCGGCAGTTACGTTCTTAGTTTTTCTTTGTATTTATTTACTCTATAGTAGAAGGGCAAGCAGGCAAAATGGATTATCATTGAAGTACTGTGTCGGGAATTAATATGACAGAGCAAGATATTGTCTTCGGTATTCTAGGGGAGGTTGTCCAATTAATGCATTCAGGCTTTCTATTGGACTGCTTCTGAAAGCTCCTGTTGCCACACTCAAAGCCTTGTTTTGTGTGCTGTTCAATGCTTTGAGTAAGGATCCACTCGCCGTATGCTAGAGCTCTATAATCTAGCCTGGATCGAATAAGGGATTTCTAAAGCATCATCAACAATTCCGTATCAGAGCCCCATTTATGATTAGCTAAACATTTTAGTAGTTTTAGTCCATTTTGACATTTCATTATTAGGTCTTTTATGTGCAGATTCCATTTCAATTTATTGTCCAGGTTCATTCCAAGAAATGTTATACTTGGAACTTCCGCTATTTCTTTACTATTGATGATTAGTGTTGTTGGTAGCAATGAGGTTTTCTTCGAAAAAACAATAAATTTCGTTTTACTTGTGCTGAACAAAAATCCAGTTGTGTTAGACCAAGTTTCCATCTGGTTGAGGGCTTTCTGTATGTTTTGAATTATTCTGTGGAAGTTTTTTCTAGAAAGAAGAATTCCTAGATCATCGGCATAGAGTCTCGCAACGATTGATACATCTTTCAAAACTCCATTTAGAGAAACTAAAAATAATGTAACACTCAAAACGGCGCCCTGTGGAGTACCGTTGCTTTGTACTCTTTTAGTGGATATTGATCCATTAACACGAATCTGGAATGATTTATTATCCATGAAATTTTCGATGATGTCCAATATTATGCGATTATTCCATATGAGTTGAGCGCTTTGATTATATTAGGCCTCCAAGCCATATCGTACGCTTTTTTATATCGAAGACAACGCTGAGAGTTTTCATTCTATTTGCAATAGCCTCGAGTATTTCGATATTTTCGATGTTTACGAAAACTGTTCTGGAATCAAGAAAGCATTATGGAACCACATCAATCTTTGGTTGACTATTTTCTCCATTATCTTGCACATGACGCACGTAAGAGAAAACGGTCTGTATGAGTTGGGATCAGATTTCGGCTTTCTAAGTTTCAAAATTGGTACTATAATTACTTCGGACCACTGTCTTGGAAATTTCTACTCCTCCCAAATCTTATTGTATATGTTCAATAAATGTATCTTTGCTGACTTGAGTGAGAGTAAAAAATTGCTGGAAATCTTGTCTATTTCGTCCTCAAGTTCGATGTCAGTTATGGTATGGTTAAGGGCATCATTTGTGTTGTCGTTTTTCTCTATTTCGTAAGTTCTGTTGTTCTTGAAGTTGTCAGAATAGTTGTTTTCGCTAGAGTTGAATTCGTATGTCTCTGCTAAGATTACAGCGATTTTCTCTCCTTCTTCATATATTGTATTGTTTTGTTCTAAGTATAGTATCTTATGGTGTATGTTCTGACCCTTTATTCTTTTAATTTTGTCCCACATTGTTTTGATCGGTGTGTTGCTATTAATAGACGAGACATAATTGCTCCAGCACTCTTTCCTACTTTTCTTCAGAATGAACCTAGTTTTAGCTCTCAATTCTTTGAATCTCATGAGATTCTCGAGTGTTTCATGTCGCTTGTAGATATTGTAAGCGTGTTTAGATGCTTTAATAGCTTGTTCGTATTCAATATATAATAACTTATTATCACCGTCAATATACATCTCTTTTCTATTCGTACAACGCTTCAAGCGAATTTTTCATTGTTGGAAGCGGTGCAGGATTATCTTCTGACACTTGCTTCGGGACTCTTGCCGCTTTGTTTTTAACAGTTTCGACGGACCCAAATTTTGTCCTTTTTAATGCAGATTCACTTTAGGGATAAGTGACATGATGCAAGTTCTGGTGAGTAAGGTGGATGTTCTTACACTATGATGGTGTATTGGGCCTGAAATCTCTTTCAGATATCGTTTAACATTCAACATTTTGGCATACACTTCTCGCATGTTCAAATGGTCAAGTAAAATTTTCCTGACACATTCTTTACCAATGCCTATAGTCTCAGCAATTGCACGAATACTCAATCGACGATCAGTCCAAATCTCAACATTGTCATTGATTTTCTACAATTGAAGGGCAACCATGCTGCAAATAATCTGACTAGGTCGTACTGTAGCGAAACTGAAGTCTTTTGCTCCTATTCATGACATCCGACCGGACTGTACCACTACCGTGTGGCCGCGGTTGACGATGATTGTGGAAAGTGGATCGGTAAACCAGATATTTAGCATTCTACGGAAGCGTTCGCGCTCAATGTCGTCAGACAATTGCTCGAGTGAGGCTATATAATAGTTACTGTAGATAGTGTGATCTTTCTTCAGATAGTCGATAACTAATATTCCATGTATATCTCAAAATACACACGCCATATACTTTCCAGCCGTGTTTTGGCTTCCTGCTCTCTACTCAACAGATCTTTTTGACTCTTGTGAATAATGGTGGACACATGTTTCATCTAAGGTCACATATAGATGCAAAAATTCATTCTTTTCGTGCTTCCAAAATTTCAGATAACACTCAGATTCGACCATTCGTTGTTGTTTTGTTCCACGGTTGGCAAACGCAGCACCCACTTCGATTAGCGTTTTCTCATGCCTTATTTTCGTGTAAAATGTTGAAAACGGTGCTTTTTGATATCTTTAGCTAACGCCTGCACGAATCTAATAAACTGATTGAAGGCTGAAAACAAAAAATATTATTCGACAGAAAGTAGCTGCGGAATACGCAGTCTTCGAATGACAGCTCTTGCTACGGTATTTCCTCCAATTGAGTACGTTGGTTTTATCAGGCTAAATATTGCTCATATGCATAGAACTGATTCCGAATTGAATTATGCTGTAATATTTATAAGTAGTACCATTATCTCAACCCCAATTCCCTGGTTATATATCTGCAATATAATTCCTTCACATATCAGCAGACAATCAGCTTTGAAAAAGAAGTTCAAATGTCACTTTCTTCGTTAGCCATTTGTAAAAGTTAATGCGATTAAATTGTTGTTGCTCATAGAAGATCCTCCTCCAAAAGTATCTTTTCTTGGCCTCAGAGGAAAGATTTGGTGTCGTTTGAGAACATGAAATTTATGATAGTATGCTTTTCAAGTTGAATTCTGTAGATAGTTCGAAAATGTGATGAGGTTGAAGAAACTATAGATCATTTAGTCTCGGACTATTCTATATTACAATTTCCAGATGGTTTAATTTTGCTTCTCTTTTTACTTTTCAGATTTCTTTCATTTCATCATTCCACATCCACCAGTTCTGGATAAAATGAGGAATGGAAAGTTAACACAATCATTCTGTTTCTACTCACAACACAGCTGCTAATGATGTTTCAGCGACGTGCAAGACGAGGTTGTTTTTAGATATCAGTTCCATAGCTGCCTTAGGTACAGAAATGATTCAGTGATCAACATTCATGCTGTACTCTATTATCTAGTGAACTCAAGTTGGAATTACTTCTTGAGGCTTCACTCCTACCAAGCAATGCAGCTACAGGCGATACATTATGTAACCATCAAAAACAGCCAGTCTAAAATGAATGTCTTGCCTTATATATCACGTTGTTTTCGCTGCGAATTCCACATGAGATTACTATCCAGGGTAACTCCCAGATATTTTTCTTCTTCCTCAACCGCAACGAACACTTCATTCAAGATGGGGTTGCTACAAAGTTTTTGCCATCACAAAACCCATGCTGAAATAGTCGCTCGAAGTCTGTCGAAAGGTCGTCTTCATCTTCGCAAATTAGAATGACTATATCGTCAGCGTACGCTTGTACATGAACGTCCAGTAGAGTCCACAACAAATTGTACTTCTCTCTGAGGGCAGCCTCTTCTCTGTAAGTCAAGTTTTGATCTTTTTTGTCGTATATAGTAGTATATTACTAATCCATTCTGAAAGGATATTTCGTACTCCTCTGGCTTTCGCAGTCTCACATGGTGAACTAGTGTGGACCGCATTAAATACTTTCTCCATGTTCATGAAGGTTGCAGCTGCAGCCTCCTGACTCCAACCTAAAGATATAAAAAGACACCGAATTCAACATTTAACATTAAATTTAGACTTAAGAAAATATTGTTTAAGTTGTTGCCGCGTTTGCTTACAGTGGAACAAAAATATCAACGAATCAACGAATCTGAGCGTTGTTCGGAGCCTTTCAAGACCAAAGAAATATACGTCGATATGTGAACAACTATGAAACAGAAACGAAAACAGCATCTGATGAGTAGATGGCCAAAGAGGTCCAAAAATCCAGCGATCCACTGGCAATTTCGATTATTTGAGGAAAGACATGACGATCAACAGTACCTATCATTTAGCCTTACTCGACCTCATATGGCAAGGAAGAAAATATTGTTTCATCAAGACAATGCACCAATCCGTAAGTCGTTGAAACCATAGCGAAAATCAATGATTTTCGCTTGGAATTGTTGCCCCATCCACCCAATCCTCCAGATCGAGGACTCAGCAATTACTAGCTCTTTACTGATTTCGAAAAAATGCCTCAATTAAAGAGATTCAGTCCGAACAAGGAGGTTATTAATGCCTGTTTTGAGGTGAAATATAAATTGTTCTACAAGAAGGGCAGATAAATGTTAGAGATGTTCAATTTCCTTCATTCAAAGAAAAACAATGCAACGTCTATTTTCAACAGCTTGTAAACAGGGAATGAAATGTGAAATTTTGTGTGCTTTCATACAAAATACGAATCCGCTTGATATAGTTATAGAGTGGAACAAAAAAATCAACGAATCAACGAATCTGAGCGTTGTTTGGAGCCTTTCAAGACCGAAGAAATTTACGTCGATATGTGAACAACTATGAAACAGAAACGAAAAGAGCATCTGATGAGTAGATGGCCAAAGAGGTCCAAAAATCCAACGATCCACTGGCAAGTTCGATTATTTGAAGAAAGACATGACGATTAACAGTGCCTATCATTTAGCCTAACTCGACCTCATATGGCAAGGAAGAAAATATTGTTTCATCAAGACAATGCACCAATCCGTAAGTCGTTGAAACCATAGCGAAAATCAATGATTTTCGCTTGGAATTGTTGCCCCATCCACCCAATCCTCCAGATCGAGGACTCAGCAATTACTAGCTCTTTGCTGATTTCGAAAAAATGCTTCAATTAAAGGGATTCGGTTCGAACGAGGCGGATATTAATGCCTGTTTTGAGGTGAAAGATAAATTATTCTACAAGAAGGGCAGATAAATGTTAGAAATGTTCAATTTCCTTAATTCAAAGAAAAACAATGCCACGTCTATTTTCAACAGCTTGTAAACAGGGAATGAAATGTGAAATTTTGTGTGCTTTCATACAAAATACGAATCCGCTCGATATAAATATAGAGTGGAACAAAAAAATCAACGAATCAACGAATCTGAGCGTTGTTTGGAGCCTTTCAAGACCAAAGAAATTTACGTCGATATGTGAACAACTATGAAACACAAACGAAAAGAGCATCTGATGAGTAGATGGCCAAAGAGGTCCAAAAACCCAACGATTCACTGGCAAGTTCGATTATTTGAAGAAAGACATGACGATCAACAGTGCCTATCATTTAGCCCTACTCGACCTCATATGGCAAGGAAGAAAATATTGTTTCATCAAGACAATGCACCAATCCGTAAGTCGATGAAACCATAGCGAAAATCAATGATTTTCGCTTGGAATTGTTGCCCCATCCACCCAATCCTCCAGATCGAGAACTCAGCGATTACTAGCTCTTTGCTGATTTCGAAAATATGCTTCAATTAAAGAGATTCGGTTCGAACGAGGCGGTTATTAATGCCTGTTTTGAGGTGAAAGATAAATTGTTTTACAAGAAGGGCAGATAAATGTTAGAAATGTTCAATTTCCTTAATTCAAAGAAAAACAATGCCACGTCTATTTTCAACAGCTTGTAAACAGGAAATGAAATGTGAAATTTTGTGTGCTTTCATACAAAATACGAATCCGCTTGATATAGTTATACAGTGGAACAAAAATATCAACGAATCAACGAATCTGAGCGTTGTTTGGAGCCTTTCAAGTCCGAAGAAATTTACGTCGATATGTGAACAACTATGAAACAGAAACGAAAAGAGCATCTGATGAGTAGATGGCCAAAGAGGTCCAAAATCCAACGATCCACTGGCAAGTTCGATTATTTGAAGAAAGACATGACGATCAACAGTGCCTATCATTTAGCCTTATTCGACCTAATATGGCAAGGAAGAAAATATTGTTTCATCAAGACAATGCACCAATCCGTAAGTCGTTGAAACCATAGCGAAAATCAATGATTTTCGCTTGGAATTGTTGCCCCATCCACCCAATCCTCCAGATCGAGGACTCAGCGATTACTAGCTCTTTGCTGATTTCGAAAATATGCTTCAATTAAAGAGATTCGGTTCGAACGAGGCGGATATTAATGCCTGTTTTGAGGTGAAAGATAAATTGTTCTACAAGAAGGGCAGATAAATGTTAGAAATGTTCAATTTCCTTAATTCAAAGAAAAACAATGCCACGTCTATTTTCAACAGCAACAGCTTGTAAACAGGGAATGAAATGTGAAATTTTGTGTGCTTTCATACAAAATACGAATCCGCTCGATATAAATATAGAGTGGAACAAAAAATCAACGAATCAACGAATCTGAGCGTTGTTTGGAGCCTTTCAAGACCAAAGAAATTTACGTCGATATGTGAACAACTATGAAACACAAACGAAAAGAGCATCTGATGAGTAGATGGCCAAAGAGGTCCAAAAACCCAACGATTCACTGGCAAGTTCGATTATTTGAAGAAAGACATGACGATCAACAGTGCCTATCATTTAGCCCTACTCGACCTCATATGGCAAGGAAGAAAATATTGTTTCATCAAGACAATGCACCAATCCGTAAGTCGTTGAAACCATAGCGAAAATCAATGATTTTCGCTTGGAATTGTTGCCCCATCCACCCAATCCTCCAGATCGAGAACTCAGCGATTACTAGCTCTTTGCTGATTTCGAAAATATGCTTCAATTAAAGAGATTCGGTTCGAACGAGGCGGTTATTAATGCCTGTTTTGAGGTGAAAGATAAATTGTTTTACAAGAAGGGCAGATAAATGTTAGAAATGTTCAATTTCCTTAATTCAAAGAAAAACAATGCCACGTCTATTTTCAACAGCTTGTAAACAGGAAATGAAATGTGAAATTTTGTGTGCTTTCATACAAAATACGAATCCGCTTGATATAGTTATACAGTGGAACAAAAATATCAACGAATCAACGAATCTGAGCGTTGTTTGGAGCCTTTCAAGTCCGAAGAAATTTACGTCGATATGTGAACAACTATGAAACAGAAACGAAAAGAGCATCTGATGAGTAGATGGCCAAAGAGGTCCAAAAATCCAACGATCCACTGGCAAGTTCGATTATTTGAAGAAAGACATGACGATCAACAGTGCCTATCATTTAGCCTTATTCGACCTAATATGGCAAGGAAGAAAATATTGTTTCATCAAGACAATGCACCAATCCGTAAGTCATTGAAACCATAGCGAAAATCAATGATTTTCGCTTGGAATTGTTGCCCCATCCACCCAATCCTCCAGATCGAGGACTCAGCGATTACTAGCTCTTTGCTGATTTCGAAAATATGCTTCAATTAAAGAGATTCGGTTCGAACGAGGCGGATATTAATGCCTGTTTTGAGGTGAAAGATAAATTGTTCTACAAGAAGGGCAGATAAATGTTAGAAATGTTCAATTTCCTTAATTCAAAGAAAAACAATGCCACGTCTATTTTCAACAGCTTGTAAACAGGGAATGAAATGTGAAATTTTGTGTGCTTTCATACAAAATACGAATCCACTCGATATAGTTATAGAGTGGAACAAAAAAATCAACGAATCAACGAATCTGAGCGTTGTTTGGAGCCTTTCAAGATCGAAGAAATTTACGTCGATATGTGAACAACTATGAAACAGAAACGAAAAGAGCATCTGATGAGTAGATGGCCAAAGAGGTCCAAAAACCCAACGATTCACTGGCAAGTTCGATTATTTGAAGAAAGACATGACGATCAACAGTGCCTATCATTTAGCCCTACTCGACCTCATATGGCAAGGAAGAAAATATTGTTTCATCAAGACAATGCACCAATCCGTAAGTCGTTGAAACCATAGCGAAAATCAATGATTTTCGCTTGGAATTGTTGCCCCATCCACCCAATCCTCCAGATCGAGAACTCAGCGATTACTAGCTCTTTGCTGATTTCGAAAATATGCTTCAATTAAAGAGATTCGGTTCGAACGAGGCGGTTATTAATGCCTGTTTTGAGGTGAAAGATAAATTGTTTTACAAGAAGGGCAGATAAATGTTAGAAATGTTCAATTTCCTTAATTCAAAGAAAAACAATGCCACGTCTATTTTCAACAGCTTGTAAACAGGAAATGAAATGTGAAATTTTGTGTGCTTTCATACAAAATACGAATCCGCTTGATATAGTTATACAGTGGAACAAAAATATCAACGAATCAACGAATCTGAGCGTTGTTTGGAGCCTTTCAAGTCCGAAGAAATTTACGTCGATATGTGAACAACTATGAAACAGAAACGAAAAGAGCATCTGATGAGTAGATGGCCAAAGAGGTCCAAAAATCCAACGATCCACTGGCAAGTTCGATTATTTGAAGAAAGACATGACGATCAACAGTGCCTATCATTTAGCCTTATTCGACCTAATATGGCAAGGAAGAAAATATTGTTTCATCAAGACAATGCACCAATCCGTAAGTCGTTGAAACCATAGCGAAAATAAATGATTTTCGCTTGGAATTGTTGCCCCATCCACCCAATCTTCCAGATCGAGGACTCAGCGATTACTAGCTCTTTGCTGATTTCGAAACTATGCTTCAATTAAAGAGATTCGGTTCGAACGAGGCGGATATTAATGCCTGTTTTGAGGTGAAAGATAAATTGTTCTACAAGAAGGGCAGATAAATGTTAGAAATGTTCAATTTCCTTAATTCAAAGAAAAACAATGCCACGTCTATTTTCAACAGCTTGTAAACAGGGAATGAAATGTGAAATTTTGTGTGCTTTCATACAAAATACGAATCCACTCGATATAGTTATAGAGTGGAACAAAAAAATCAACGAATCAACGAATCTGAGCGTTGTTTGGAGCCTTTCAAGATCGAAGAAATTTACGTCGATATGTGAACAACTATGAAACAGAAACGAAAAGAGCATCTGATGAGTAGATGGCCAAAGAGGTCCAAAATCCAACGATCCACTGGCAAGTTCGATTATTTGAAGAAAGACATGACGATCAACAGTGCCTATCATTTAGCCTTATTCGACCTCATATGGCAAGGAAGAAAATATTGTTTCATCAAGACAATGCACCAATCCGTAAGTCCTGAAACCATAGCGAAAATCAATGATTTTCGCTTGGAATTGTTGCCCCATCCACCCAATCCTCCAGATCGAGGACTCAGCGATTACTAGCTCTTTGCTGATTTCGAAAATATGCTTCAATTAAAGAGATTCGGTTCGAACGAGGCGGATATTAATGCCTGTTTTGAGGTGAAAGATAAATTGTTCTACAAGAAGGGCAGATAAATGTTAGAAATGTTCAATTTCCTTAATTCAAAGAAAAACAATGCCACGTCTATTTTCAACAGCTTGTAAACAGGGAATGAAATGTGAAATTTTGTGTGCTTTCATACAAAATACGAATCCGCTCGATATAGTTATACAGTGGAACAAAAATATCAACGAATCAACGAATCTGAGCGTTGTTTGGGGCCTTTCAAGACCGAAGAAATTTACGTCGATATGTGAACAACTATGAAACAGAAATGAAAAGAGCATCTGATGAGTAGATGGCCAAAGAGGTCCAAAAATCCAACGATCCACTGGCAAGTTCGATTATTTGAAGAAAGACATGACGATCAACAGTGCCTATCATTTAGCCTTATTCGACCTCATATGGCAAGGAAGAAAATATTGTTTCATCAAGACAATGCACCAATCCGTAAGTCGTTGAAACCATAGCGAAAATCAATGATTTTCGCTTGGAATTGTTGCCCCATCCACCCAATCCTCCAGATCGAGGACTCAGCGATTACTAGCTCTTTGCTGATTTCGAAAATATGCTTCAATTAAAGAGATTCGGTTCGAACGAGGCGGATATTAATGCCTGTTTTGAGGTGAAAGATAAATTGTTCTACAAGAAGGGCAGATAAATGTTAGAAATGTTCAATTTCCTTAATTCAAAGAAAAACAATGCCACGTCTATTTTCAACAGCAACAGCTTGTAAACAGGGAATGAAATGTGAAATTTTGTGTGCTTTCATACAAAATACGAATCCGCTCGATATAAATATAGAGTGGAACAAAAAATCAACGAATCAACGAATCTGAGCGTTGTTTGGAGCCTTTCAAGACCAAAGAAATTTACGTCGATATGTGAACAACTATGAAACACAAACGAAAAGAGCATCTGATGAGTAGATGGCCAAAGAGGTCCAAAAACCCAACGATTCACTGGCAAGTTCGATTATTTGAAGAAAGACATGACGATCAACAGTGCCTATCATTTAGCCCTACTCGACCTCATATGGCAAGGAAGAAAATATTGTTTCATCAAGACAATGCACCAATCCGTAAGTCGTTGAAACCATAGCGAAAATCAATGATTTTCGCTTGGAATTGTTGCCCCATCCACCCAATCCTCCAGATCGAGAACTCAGCGATTACTAGCTCTTTGCTGATTTCGAAAATATGCTTCAATTAAAGAGATTCGGTTCGAACGAGGCGGTTATTAATGCCTGTTTTGAGGTGAAAGATAAATTGTTTTACAAGAAGGGCAGATAAATGTTAGAAATGTTCAATTTCCTTAATTCAAAGAAAAACAATGCCACGTCTATTTTCAACAGCTTGTAAACAGGAAATGAAATGTGAAATTTTGTGTGCTTTCATACAAAATACGAATCCGCTTGATATAGTTATACAGTGGAACAAAAATATCAACGAATCAACGAATCTGAGCGTTGTTTGGAGCCTTTCAAGTCCGAAGAAATTTACGTCGATATGTGAACAACTATGAAACAGAAACGAAAAGAGCATCTGATGAGTAGATGGCCAAAGAGGTCCAAAATCCAACGATCCACTGGCAAGTTCGATTATTTGAAGAAAGACATGACGATCAACAGTGCCTATCATTTAGCCTTATTCGACCTAATATGGCAAGGAAGAAAATATTGTTTCATCAAGACAATGCACCAATCCGTAAGTCGTTGAAACCATAGCGAAAATCAATGATTTTCGCTTGGAATTGTTGCCCCATCCACCCAATCCTCCAGATCGAGGACTCAGCGATTACTAGCTCTTTGCTGATTTCGAAAATATGCTTCAATTAAAGAGATTCGGTTCGAACGAGGCGGATATTAATGCCTGTTTTGAGGTGAAAGATAAATTGTTCTACAAGAAGGGCAGATAAATGTTAGAAATGTTCAATTTCCTTAATTCAAAGAAAAACAATGCCACGTCTATTTTCAACAGCTTGTAAACAGGGAATGAAATGTGAAATTTTGTGTGCTTTCATACAAAATACGAATCCACTCGATATAGTTATAGAGTGGAACAAAAAAATCAACGAATCAACGAATCTGAGCGTTGTTTGGAGCCTTTCAAGATCGAAGAAATTTACGTCGATATGTGAACAACTATGAAACAGAAACGAAAAGAGCATCTGATGAGTAGATGGCCAAAGAGGTCCAAAACCCAACGATTCACTGGCAAGTTCGATTATTTGAAGAAAGACATGACGATCAACAGTGCCTATCATTTAGCCCTACTCGACCTCATATGGCAAGGAAGAAAATATTGTTTCATCAAGACAATGCACCAATCCGTAAGTCGTTGAAACCATAGCGAAAATCAATGATTTTCGCTTGGAATTGTGGCCCCATCCACCCAATCCTCCAGATCGAGAACTCAGCGATTACTAGCTCTTTGCTGATTTCGAAAATATGCTTCAATTAAAGAGATTCGGTTCGAACGAGGCGGTTATTAATGCCTGTTTTGAGGTGAAAGATAAATTGTTTTACAAGAAGGGCAGATAAATGTTAGAAATGTTCAATTTCCTTAATTCAAAGAAAAACAATGCCACGTCTATTTTCAACAGCTTGTAAACAGGAAATGAAATGTGAAATTTTGTGTGCTTTCATACAAAATACGAATCCGCTTGATATAGTTATACAGTGGAACAAAATATCAACGAATCAACGAATCTGAGCGTTGTTTGGAGCCTTTCAAGTCCGAAGAAATTTACGTCGATATGTGAACAACTATGAAACAGAAACGAAAAGAGCATCTGATGAGTAGATGGCCAAAGAGGTCCAAAAATCCAACGATCCACTGGCAAGTTCGATTATTTGAAGAAAGACATGACGATCAACAGTGCCTATCATTTAGCCTTATTCGACCTAATATGGCAAGGAAGAAAATATTGTTTCATCAAGACAATGCACCAATCCGTAAGTCGTTGAAACCATAGCGAAAATAAATGATTTTCGCTTGGAATTGTTGCCCCATCCACCCAATCTTCCAGATCGAGGACTCAGCGATTACTAGCTCTTTGCTGATTTCGAAACTATGCTTCAATTAAAGAGATTCGGTTCGAACGAGGCGGATATTAATGCCTGTTTTGAGGTGAAAGATAAATTGTTCTACAAGAAGGGCAGATAAATGTTAGAAATGTTCAATTTCCTTAATTCAAAGAAAAACAATGCCACGTCTATTTTCAACAGCTTGTAAACAGGGAATGAAATGTGAAATTTTGTGTGCTTTCATACAAAATACGAATCCACTCGATATAGTTATAGAGTGGAACAAAAAAATCAACGAATCAACGAATCTGAGCGTTGTTTGGAGCCTTTCAAGATCGAAGAAATTTACGTCGATATGTGAACAACTATGAAACAGAAACGAAAAGAGCATCTGATGAGTAGATGGCCAAAGAGGTCCAAAAATCCAACGATCCACTGGCAAGTTCGATTATTTGAAGAAAGACATGACGATCAACAGTGCCTATCATTTAGCCTTATTCGACCTCATATGGCAAGGAAGAAAATATTGTTTCATCAAGACAATGCACCAATCCGTAAGTCGTTGAAACCATAGCGAAAATCAATGATTTTCGCTTGGAATTGTTGCCCCATCCACCCAATCCTCCAGATCGAGGACTCAGCGATTACTAGCTCTTTGCTGATTTCGAAAATATGCTTCAATTAAAGAGATTCGGTTCGAACGAGGCGGATATTAATGCCTGTTTTGAGGTGAAAGATAAATTGTTCTACAAGAAGGGCAGATAAATGTTAGAAATGTTCAATTTCCTTAATTCAAAGAAAAACAATGCCACGTCTATTTTCAACAGCTTGTAAACAGGGAATGAAATGTGAAATTTTGTGTGCTTTCATACAAAATACGAATCCACTCGATATAGTTATAGAGTGGAACAAAAAAATCAACGAATCAACGAATCTGAGCGTTGTTTGGAGCCTTTCAAGATCGAAGAAATTTACGTCGATATGTGAACAACTATGAAACAGAAACGAAAAGAGCATCTGATGAGTAGATGGCCAAAGAGGTCCAAAAATCCAACGATCCACTGGCAAGTTCGATTATTTGAAGAAAGACATGACGATCAACAGTGCCTATCATTTAGCCTTATTCGACCTCATATGGCAAGGAAGAAAATATTGTTTCATCAAGACAATGCACCAATCCGTAAGTCGTTGAAACCATAGCGAAAATCAATGATTTTCGCTTGGAATTGTTGCCCCATCCACCCAATCCTCCAGATCGAGGACTCAGCGATTACTAGCTCTTTGCTGATTTCGAAAATATGCTTCAATTAAAGAGATTCGGTTCGAACGAGGCGGATATTAATGCCTGTTTTGAGGTGAAAGATAAATTGTTCTACAAGAAGGGCAGATAAATGTTAGAAATGTTCAATTTCCTTAATTCGAAGAAAAACAATGCCACGTCTATTTTCAACAGCTTGTAAACAGGGAATGAAATGTGAAATTTTGTGTGCTTTCATACAAAATACGAATCCGCTCGATATAGTTATACAGTGGAACAAAAATATCAACGAATCAACGAATCTGAGCGTTGTTTGGGGCCTTTCAAGACCGAAGAAATTTACGTCGATATGTGAACAACTATGAAACAGAAACGAAAAGAGCATCTGATGAGTAGATGGCCAAAGAGGTCCAAAAATCCAACGATCCACTGGCAAGTTCGATTATTTGAAGAAAGACATGACGATCAACAGTGCCTATCATTTAGCCCTACTCGACCTCATATGGCAAGGAAGAAAATATTGTTTCATCAAGACAATGCACCAATCCGTAAGTCGTTGAAACCATAGCGAAAATCAATGATTTTCGCTTGGAATTGTTGCCCCATCCACCCAATCCTCCAGATCGAGAACTCAGCGATTACTAGCTCTTTGCTGATTTCGAAAATATGCTTCAATTAAAGAGATTCGGTTCGAACGAGGCGGTTATTAATGCCTGTTTTGAGGTGAAAAATAAATTGTTTTACAAGAAGGGCAGATAAATGTTAGAAATGTTCAATTTCCTTAATTCAAAGAAAAACAATGCCACGTCTATTTTCAACAGCTTGTAAACAGGAAATGAAATGTGAAATTTTGTGTGCTTTCATACAAAATACGAATCCGCTTGATATAGTTATACAGTGGAACAAAAATATCAACGAATCAACGAATCTGAGCGTTGTTTGGAGCCTTTCAAGTCCGAAGAAATTTACGTCGATATGTGAACAACTATGAAACAGAAACGAAAAGAGCATCTGATGAGTAGATGGCCAAAGAGGTCCAAAAATCCAACGATCCACTGGCAAGTTCGATTATTTGAAGAAAGACATGACGATCAACAGTGCCTATCATTTAGCCTTATTCGACCTCATATGGCAAGGAAGAAAATATTGTTTCATCAAGACAATGCACCAATCCGTAAGTCGTTGAAACCATAGCGAAAATCAATGATTTTCGCTTGGAATTGTTGCCCCATCCACCCAATCCTCCAGATCGAGGACTCAGCGATTACTAGCTCTTTGCTGATTTCGAAAATATGCTTCAATTAAAGAGATTCGGTTCGAACGAGGCGGATATTAATGCCTGTTTTGAGGTGAAAGATAAATTGTTCTACAAGAAGGGCAGATAAATGTTAGAAATGTTCAATTTCCTTAATTCAAAGAAAAACAATGCCACGTCTATTTTCAACAGCTTGTAAACAGGGAATGAAATGTGAAATTTTGTGTGCTTTCATACAAAATACGAATCCGCTCGATATAGTTATACAGTGGAACAAAATATCAACGAATCAACGAATCTGAGCGTTGTTTGGGGCCTTTCAAGACCGAAGAAATTTACGTCGATATGTGAACAACTATGAAACAGAAACGAAAAGAGCATCTGATGAGTAGATGGCCAAAGAGGTCCAAAATCCAACGATCCACTGGCAAGTTCGATTATTTGAAGAAAGACATGACGATCAACAGTGCCTATCATTTAGCCTTATTCGACCTCATATGGCAAGGAAGAAAATATTGTTTCATCAAGACAATGCACCAATCCGTAAGTCGTTGAAACCATAGCGAAAATCAATGATTTTCGCTTGGAATTGTTGCCCCATCCACCCAATCCTACAGATCGAGGACTCAGCGATTACTAGCTCTTTGCTGATTTCGAAAATATGCTTCAATTAAAGAGATTCGGTTCGAACGAGGCGGTTATTAATGCCTGTTTTGAGGTGAAAGATAAATTGTTCTACAAGAAGGGCAGATAAATGTTAGAGATGTTCAGTTTCCTGTATTCAAAGAAAAACAATGACACGTCTATTTTCAACAGCTTGAACACAGGGAATGAAATGTGAAATTTTGTGTGCTTTCATACAAAATACGAATCCGCTTGATATAGTTATAAATTTGTTTGTGAAGGTGTCGCTTCACGAACTTTGTAACCAATCTAATAGAATCACTTTTCACAATTGTTGAACGTTAGTTCCTATAAAATTGTTCTTTCATAAACTAGATCAAAAAATTGAAAGTAACAATGCTAGCACATTGAATTAAGCCTAGAATATACAGAGTTTTATAAATGAATATTGATTTCATGTGATTCTATGTTATTGAAATTTCGCCAAAGGATGTATTTTAGTGTTTCCTGTGTACTCTCACTCAGAGGATTATGTTGCAAGGTTGTACAACGTCAGATATGAGGGTATTATATCACAATTACACCTAGTGAATGTCAGCTTCACCGGCGCTTCCGTTCGAATAGAATTATCTCCGTAGATTCCTAACTCTTTGACACGTTTTAAATATCCGAGATTGACTTGAATTGTGCAATGAAAGTAGATATTTTACACTCGAAGATTTCAGACGTTGCAGAGTGTAGGAATATTTGTATTTTAGATATTTAACTAGTGTTATGTTATGATGAAAAATTAATACATATTAACACTAATTCATACGTGATACATAACAGCAACATTTATAAAAATTTTTTCCGGAAGAAAGAAATGAATGAAATAATTGAATATAGAATACAGTTCGAATAGGAAAATCCCATTGAACAAATTCTGAAGTAACACAAAGCCCTACCTCAATCGCGTAGGCGTAAAAAGTAGGTGGTGCCTACCTCAGCCCATAACCTAGGTAGGTATATGGATTTGGAAAGTGTCCACTTCGGCCTCAAGTTTCAGTTGTATAATCCATGTCGGCCCATATCCTTAGTGTAATCATAATTTTAATATTTTTCTAATTATATTAAGTCCAGGAAAAAACACGTCCAAGAATATATTAGTGATATGTATTCATTGATTACACTGGTCTACAATGGTTTTGTTGCCCTAGATATGAAAATGATTTTGGGTGTATTTTTGCACACAATTTGTGAAACTATCAATGATTTTGTAGGATTTGCTATGATTCCTTTTAAATCTTTATTTTCATTTTACATAACAAAATCGTAAAACAAGAAACAAAATAACAGATATATTTATAATGTCATTTATGTTTTGAGAAATTCGGATACATCGAAGTAAATAAAGAGGAAAATGTCGAAAATATATTTCATATTTCCATAAAACGCCTTTTTTGAGCTTTTCTTCTATAATTTTTCAGGGGACAATCTCTTTTCAAAGACCAGCAGTAATCTGCCATCATGTGACAATCCCATTGACCTTGATACCTTTCTTCCATTACTTTTAGATCTTGATTAAATCGCTCTCCTTGTTCCTCACTATAATTTCCTAAATTATCCGGGAATTTATCTAGATGATTGCGGAGATAGTGTAACTTAATACTCATATTTGCTCCTAAAGTCTGAAATTTTGTCAGCATATTTTGCACAATTTCTTCATAATTTGCTGCTTTATGGTTTCCTAGGAAATTTTCGACAACAAACACAAAACTTTTCCAAGCTTTACTTTCCGGAACAGTCATAACTTTGATAAAATCTGAGTCTTTCATCAATTGCCGTATTTGAGGACCATCAAATATTCCACCTTTCAATTTTTCCATACTAAGCATCGGAAATTTTCTGCAAATGTAATTAAAACAATTTCCGTTTTTGTTCAACGCTTTTACAAATTGTTTAATCATACCTAACTTAATATGTAATGGTGGAAGTATGATTTTGTCCCTGCTCACCAGCGGCTCCTTTATTACGTTGGCTTTACCGACAGTTAAAGAATTTCTTACAGGCCAAACATCTTGTTCCCAATGAAGTTGCTTTGCTCTACTATCCCACATACAAATAAAGCAAGGGTATTTTGTATATCCACTTTGTTGGCCAAGTAAAAAATTAACCATTTTTAAATCCATACAGATCGGCCATTGATGCTCAGAGTATTTAATTTTCTCTAAAACTAATTTTACATTTTCATATTCTTCTTTGAGTTTCGTTGAATGGGCAATTGGAATTGATGCAAATTCATTTCCATTGTGCAATAAGACGCATTTCAAACTTCTTTTGCAACTATCAATAAAAAGGCGCCATTCAGTAGATTTGTACTCTTTTAAACCCATGTCTATAAGCAGCTTCGCGATATCATTACAATACACTAATCCTTCATTTTCACTAAAAAATTGTAATAACTCTTTTTCTCGCGGTCTCTATGTTGTAATTGTTACTGTTGGTGCCAATAAATTTTTTTCTGTCAATCTTGAGGCTAACAGTTCTGATCCTTGTTTTGATAAATTGAGATCACGTATTAAATCACTGAGTTCATTTTGAGAAAATAACTTTGGCGTAAATCTTTCACCTTCCCATTCACTTCCACTAGTTGATGGTCCCGATTTCTGTGAATTTGGTAACATCATTGTTTCTGAGGGCATGCGAATTACTTTTGAAATGTATATGGGCCGAGGGAGATTTTCACTGTGTAGAACCGGACATTTCGTAGACTGTAAGTCTGGGTATCTCCACGTTTGATTTCGATTAAAACCTTTAACATCTACTACGCAAAAGTAACAATCATCTAAATGATTCGTAGGCTCCATCCAGATCATAGGAATACCAAAGTCCAATCCAGAACGTTCACCTTTTTTCTACAACCGTAAAGACTCAACACAGGACTTACAAACTTTATTAGGAACCCATGATTTACCTAATTTGTCCATTTTGAAACCAAAATATTCAACATAAGTCTCCTTGACAAAGTCTGTGATATTTCTTTTTTGTTTTTTTGGTATATAAACACCGCACATATAACAAAATAAATCACTACAATATTTACACTTTCTTCGTGACGAACTCATATTTTAGACTAGAAGACAAATATATAAGAATGGACATTCAGTAATTGAAACAAAATATTAATCCATGACACTTTATCCAGATTTACGTGTATATGTACTTCAATATTGTCAAATAACTGAGATCTTAGCTGTTCTGTGGAGCAAGGGGTCTGAGAGTGGGGATCCGGTGATGTTTGTATGCGCGAAAAAGTTGCGCAGAAATCTAATCATGACTGGAAAATTAAATTTTATTTCTAACAAGCTTATAATTGTTCAAAATATAAGAAATGCAAAAATCATGAAAATACGAGCACATTGAGAACTTTCATGAATATATTCGTAATCTGGGCACTTGAAAACATAAAAATTTGCGATGATATCCAGGGCAACAATAAAAAAATTTTTTTTTGTAGAGCTGTGTTATTATAATCCATTCTAAAATTCTGAATGGAGTTACAATACAATATTAAAACATACCACTGAAACAATTTCAATCTTACAATAGTTAATTGATTCCGCCGTTACTACGTGATAGTTGATCATGATGATGATGAGAAATTTAAATTAGTCAAAGTCATTAAAGTCAGTCTGAATAATCGGAATCACAATTTTGACAAATGTAATTATGTAACCAGGGCCCCGCAACCATATGTGAAAAGTGTGCAATGCACACTGGCGCCATCCTTTAGGGGCGCCAAAACCGAAGGTCTTAAAAAATATTAAATTATTATTAGGATTACTGCCAATTCATATGTTGCGAGAACATGTCAGGCGGCAGTTTATTGATTTTTCCTGTTCAGACATGAATAACGCCTCGAGCGCTATAAAAGCGATGCATCGTGACAGGCGTTTTTAAATCAGTTAGTTCACTGGACCGTGCAACAAGTGAATAAAAACAAGTAATCCTATTATTTATCTTCATTTTTATTTGGTCAAGTGTGGTGTTGTGTTGTGTAATATTTTGTTTACTACTTTTTTTTTCGAATTGAATGCCGAATACCTGCTGACTGCAATTTCAACGGCCTGATTTTTCATAAAATGGTAAGTGTTCCCTACTTTATACTATCAACATTAACCCTTTATAGGATACTGGTTATAATTAATTTGTTTTAGACAAATTTTTTTTCATTAGTTCAAATGTACGAGTTCAAAAAAAGTAATTGGTTTAATCCATAACTCGCTTAGTTTTTATGCTATTGATCTTTTTAAAAAACCATTATGTAGGGTTTTTAAGGGCTTTAAGATCAAATTAGTTTGATATCTTTTTTGCATTCATTTCTGAAAGGATTAAAGCTGAAGGGGCTCGAACAAATTACTTTCTACTCAAATATGCAAACTTTAATCGGTCATATCTTACTTAATAATTTGAACTATAAAGGGTTAAAACTATTGGCTACTTAAATAACCTTTTAAGAATATTTCCTACCCTACCCACATGGTGCTTATTATTGTGGTTACTTTAAAAGTTAATTCTTAATTACCATGAGTACTAATTATTTATTTGTTTTTTCAGGATAAAATAAAGAGACCTTCAGGTGCGAAGTTTCGCGGGCAAAAGAAACTAAGACTACAAGAAAGGGGGAAAATGGTTGGATCTTTAAAGCATTTCTTAAAAAACAATCGAGATTCCACGGAGACCATCGATGTTGGTGCGACCGAATCGTCCTAATCTTGAGATTCTAAATCCGTAATATCAATAACCGCGAGTGGACAATTTGAAATTTCAATAGTAACATCAGGTCCTGCAACAAGTGGCAGCGGTTGAACAATCCACTTCAGGAAATTCAGCTTGTGTAAAAAGTTCAGTAATATCAGTTACCGAAATACCTGCTGCAAGTGACACTTTCGATGAAGGCTGTAATGAGGCTAGGTTAGGTTAGGAGGAAATTTAAACCAAAACTGTTTGACTATGAACACCACCTTTGAAATTAGTTTTTTTTTAAATTATAGATCAAACTATAAGCTCTGTAAAAAACCGATTTGACTTATTAAATGAGTATGATAATATTTTCGGATTTTTTAGCGAAATATTCAGATTAAGTGACAGGGATCTTTTAAAACATTGTTTTATTCTTGAGGAGCGACTAACAGAACAGGATAATAAGGATATAGACTCCATTGATCTGTTTAACGAAATTAAAGCGTTGAAGTTGTTTCCATTACCTGATGATACTGACCCCTTGAGTATTTTACAATATATATTTGAAAATAATTTAATCTCCACCTTTCCAATTGTAAGCATTTCACTAAGAATTCTTTTGACATTGCCTGTATCTGTAGATTCTAGCGAGCTTCTTCTTTTTCAAAGTTAAAAATCATTGAAAATTATTTAAGATCGACAATGATTCAAGGAAGATTGTCTGGGCTAACAATATTAGCAAGTGAACAAAAAATTATTGACGGTATAAATTTTAGCGATGTAATTAATGAATTTGCAACAGCAAAATCTCAGAAAATATCGCTACTACAAGAGCTATCTACTATTTTTCTATTGCACCTAGACCTAGCTATCATTTTTATTTTAAAACGAAGTTCCTAGGTATTTATTATTATAAATATCTGCATATTTTTAAAATATCTATGTATAAGTAGAAAGTAGTATAGTAGTATATACATTTATATATAATAATAATAATAATAATAATAATAATGCACTTCATGCATATCCAATCGAATATACCAACACCTTGACGACAACAATATATTAGCAGAGGAGCAGAAAGGATGCAGAAAGAAACACCACGGGTGCAAGGAACAACTCATCATCGATTCTGTGATAATGAAACAGGCACACGTAGGGCATCGCAATGTTCATTCAGCTTTTCTCGATTATCTGAAAGCATTCGATAGTACCGCCCATTCTTGGCTTGTTGAAGTATTGCAGATATACAAAATTCACCCAGCCCTGGTAGAGTTCTTGAAGACAACAATGACACACTGGCGCACGTCTCTGCAGGTCAACATGAACAATAAATCAATTAAAACCGACGAGATACCCATACGTCGTGGAATTTTCAAGGAGACTCTTTGAGTCCACTATGGTTCTGTTTGGCAATGAACCCATTGTCCTCAATGCTCAATAGAACTGGATACGGATTTAGGATAAAAGCAGAAAGGAATTATCATACAATCTCCCACCTGCTGTATATGGATGACATCAAATTATATGCTTCGAACAAGAAGCAATTGGATGATTTGCTGAAAACTGTCAGTGAGTTCTCGGCAGATGTTCATATGAAATTCGGGATTGAAAAATGTAAGACCCTGAACATTCAAAGAGGGAAAGTCATAGATGGTGAAACACAACTTCCAAACGGTGACATTATACAGTGCATGAGAGATGGCGAAACATACAAATATCTGGGATACCAACAAGCCAGATTGTTAGACCAAAAACAATCAAAGGAGAAGATTCGTTCAGAATACAGTCAGCGTCTGAAGTCTGTGCTGAAATCGATGTTGAACTCGGGGAATCTAGTCAAGGCAATTAACACCTACGCCATTCCAGTGTTGCTTTACTCATTTGGAATAATCAGATGGACTAAGACGGAGCTAGATGATATTCAAAGGCAGACCCGAACGATGCTGACAAAGTACAACAATCATCATCCAAAATCGTCTGTGATACGAACAACTTTGAAGCGGAAAGAAGGAGGACGCGGATTAATAGATGTTGTCAATTTACACACCGAACAGATAAGAAATCTCAGAGAATTCTTCTCAGCAAAAGCTCTCACTTCTGACCTACATAGAGTGGTATCGTTGGCTGATAAGGGATATACACCTCTAAATCTTGCTACCAGAGATGACCTGCTGAATCTACCATTCCTATCAGATACTGAAAAACAAGAGCAATGGTCAAGAAAGGAATTGCATGGACGACATCACCATGAGATTAATCAACCACACATCGACAAAGAAGCCTCCAACAAATGGTTGATGAAAGGAGAATTATTCGCGGAAACAGAGGGATTCCTTATGGCCATCCAAGACCAAGTGATCGCTACAAACAACTACAAAAAATTTATTTTGAAGGACGGAACATCACCAACAGATAGGTGCAGAAAATGCCATATAAGATCGGAGACGATACAGCATATTACGTCCGGATGCGAACAACTGGCCAATACAGACTATCTTCACAGGCATAATCAAGTGTGGAACATTATCCATCAGAAACTTGCACACAAGTACGGACTTTTGAATACATTCCAGCCATATTACAAGTATCAACCGGCGCCCGTATTGGAAAATGACTCTATCAGATTTTACTACGATAGACCTATTATCACTGACAGAATGGTGACGAATAATAGGCCGGACATAGTGGTGTATGATAAGAGAGCCAAGACAGCAATGCTGGTGGATGTCGCCATACCAAATAATAACAACGTGCTGAATAAGTTCCAGGAGAAAAAGTCCAAATACACAGACCTTGCTATTAAGATCAAGCAGATGTGGCACCTCGACAAAATAGATATCGTTCCTGTCATCGTATCCTCGACTGGTTTAATACCCAAAACTTTGCATGATAGCCTTAAGAAATTAGAATTGCATAAGAATACCTATATAGAAATGCAAAAAGCTGTAATTCTTAATACATGTAGGATAGTTAGGAAATTTATGTCAAGTATATTGTAATCGAGCCTATTCCTCTGATTGCTAAATCTGGGAAAGGTAAATTATATCCAGCTACTAGCTGAGATAGTGCATAAGTCCACGATAAGCAATAATAATAATCTGGGAAAGGTAAATTATATCCAGCTAACAGCTGAGATAGTGCATAAGTCCACGATAATAAATAATCCAAATACACAGACCTTGCCATTGAGATCAAGCAGATGTGGCACCTCGAGAAAATAGATATTGTTCCTGTCATCGTATCCTCCACTGGGTTAATAACCGAAACTTTGCACGATAGCCTTAAGAAATTAGAATTGCATAAGAATACCTATGTGGAAATGCAAAAAGCTGTAATTCTTAATACATGTAGAATAGTTAGGAAATTTTTGTCAAGTATATTGTAATCGAGCCTGTTCCCTTTGATTGCTGAATCTGGGAAAGGTAAATTATATCCAGCTAACAGCTGAGATAGTGCATAAGTCCACAATAATAATAATAATAATAATAATAGCGAACCCGAGGTACCCAAGCCGAACCTGGCAGTAGGTATAAAATGCAACTTTTCCAATGATGTACAATCTAAGGAACAAACGGGTGAATCGACATTGTACCACCATAATCTCTTGTCGGGTTCAAGATTTAGGAAGAGGGTCTTGTTCGGAAAGTGAGTCACAGTCTCCCTCGGTTAGCGATGGAAGCAGCGTGATATCGAGTAGGGATACTGCAACACAAAATCAAGTGGGACATAACATCAACACCTCCCAACCTACTCTTGATGTTTCAACGGTGGCGCAAGCCATTATGCCTACGACCACGAGAGCCGGACTCCCTAGGAAACGCATGAAGTGGACCCCAGAAATGAATTCCTTCATTATGCGTTCCTATTACAAGATTACAAACTTGGAATCGAAAATGACAGCATACAGATACGCGTTACACCTTGCGTTTGTAGAAAAATATCCTGAATTACAGCACATATCCGAGCAGCGAATTTCGGATCAACGAAGAACAATCGTTAAAAACAGGCTACTTTCTTCAGAAACGCTGCAAAGCATACGAGAAGAGGTCATAATGGAACTCAGAAGCGAAAATGATACTCATAACGCTATACCTGCTGGAGTCAATGAAAATGTTACAGATAACATCGAAGCCATGGAAACGAATATTAACATGGAACGCCCTCCTGTGTCGAATCAGCAGAACGAATATATGTATTTAGCAAGATCAGAACTCAACAGAGCAATAACTGAATTCAGTGGTAGTAACCCAACTAAAAGACCTAAACTGCCCAAACTCAAGACGAACAAGAACACCAATATCATCCTAGCAAGCGTAAACTCAGTGTTTGAAGGATATACTGACCAGAACACCTTGGAGAAGATCCACACTTTGATTTACTGTGGAGCAGTAGCGGTTCTTCGACTTCACAAACAACGAATCTCCACAACTCTGATTCAAGCTGAGCCAAAAAGCGTCAGAAAACCGCCATGGCAAAAACGACTGGAGAAATATATTGATAATATTAAAGCAGAAATCGGTCGCCTCACAGGATTCCTGAGAAACAGAAAACCCTCAAGGCGCTTGAAATCACATATACGCAAAATTTATAAGAAAATTGGTACGAACACAAAACACCCTGATCACAAACAACACATCGACGTGTATATGGACACTTTGAAACAGAAACTCCAAGCAAAAACAAAGAGGGTTTCAAGATACGTCAAGTGTACTGAAAGGAAACACCAAAACCAAAGGCTCCTCCAAAACGCGGCCAATTTTCATAAGAGAAATAACAAAACTGCGACCAACCATAACAGAGAAGTACCTGACGCACAGTGCTTGACCGACTATTGGTCATCAATATGGTCGAACCCCAGAGAACACAATAGAAATGCGGAATGGATCACGAATGAAAAAGAACTCCTTGATATCAGACATATGGACTTCGAAGGAATAATGGAGGAAGAAATCACAACAATAGTTAGAGCGACCAACAATTGGAAGGCCGCAGGTATAGATAATATCCACAACTACTGGTACAAGAAGTTTGATAAGCTCCATGGAGCCCTAGCGAAACAGCTCACGTATGTTCTTCAACATCCCAAAAAAACACCCACTTTCCTAACACAAGGCTTAACATATATGCTACCTAAGAGCGATAGAACACTGGATCCGTCTCAATATAGTCTAATCACTTGCCTGCCAACACTCTACAAAATACTCACCTCATGCATATCCAATCGAATATACCAACACCTTGAAGACAACAATATATTAGCAGAGGAGCAGAAAGGATGCAGAAAGAAACACCACGGGTGCAAGGAACAACTCATCATCGATTCTGTGATAATGAAATAGGCACACGTAGGGCATCGGAATGTTCATTCAGCTTTTCTCGATTATCTGAAGGCATTCGATAGTACCGTCCATTCTTGGCTTGTTGAAGTATTGCAGATATACAAAATTCACCCAGCCCTGGTAGAGTTCTTGAAGACAACAATGACACACTGGCGCACGTCTCTGCAGGTCAACATGAACAATTAATCAATTAAACCCATACGTCGTGGAATTTTTCAAGGAGACTCTTTGAGCCCACTATGGTTCTGTTTAGCTATGAACCCATTGTCCTCAATGCTCAATAGAACAGGATACGGATTTAGGATAAAAACAGATAGGAATTATCATACAATCTCCCACCTGCTGTATATGGATGATATTAAATTATATGCTTCGAACAAGAAGCAATTGGATGATTTACTGAAAACTGTCAGTGAGTTCTCGGCAAATGTTCATATGGAATTCGGGATTGAAAAATGCAAGACCCTGAACATTCAAAGGGGGAAAGTCATAGATGGTGAAATACAACTTCCAAACGGTGATATTATACAGTGCATGAAGAATGGCGAAACATACAAATATCTAGGATACCAACAAGCCAGATTGCTAGACCAAAAACAATCAAAGGAGAAGATTCGTTCAGAATACAGTCAGCGTCTGAAGACTGTGCTGAAGTCAATGTTGAACTCGGGGAATCTAGTCAAGGCAATTAACACCTATGCCATTCCAGTGTTGCTTTACTCATTTGGAATAATTCGATGGACTAAGACAGATCTGGATGATATTCAAAGGCAGACCCGAACGATGCTGACAAAGTACAACAATCATCATCCAAAATCGTCTATGATACGAACAACTTTGAAGCGGAAAGAAGGAGGACGCGGGTTAATAGATGTTGTCAATTTACACACCGAACAGAAAAAAAATCTCAGAGAATTCTTCTCTGCAAAAGCTCTCATTTCTGACCTCCATAGAGTGGTATCGTTGGCTGATAAGGGATATACACCTCCAAATCTTGCTACCAGAGATGACCTTCTGAATCTACCGTTCCTATCAGATACTGAAAAACAAGAGCAATGGTCAAGAAAGGAATTGCACGGACGACATCACCATGAGATTAATCAACCACACATCGACAAAGAAGCCTCCAACAAATGGTTGATGAAAGGAGAATCATTCGCGGAAACAGAGGGATTCCTTATGGCCATTCAAGACCAAGTGATCGCTACAAACAACTACAAAAAATTTATTATGAAGGACGGAACATTACAATCAGATAGGTGCAGAAAATGCCATATAAGATCGGAGACTATACAGCATATTACGTCCGGATGCGAACAACTGGCCAATACCGACTATCTTCACAGGCATAATCAAGTGTGCAACATTATCCATCAGAAACTTGCACACAAGTACGGACTTCTGAATACCTTCCAGCCATATTACAAGTATCAACCGGCGCCCGTATTGGAAAATGACTCTATCAGATTATACTACGATAGGCCTGTTATCACTGACAGAATGGTGACGAATAATAGGCCGGACATAGTGGTGTATGATAAGAGAGCCAGAACAGCAATGTTGGTGGATGTCGCCATACCTAATAATAACAACGTGCTGAACAAGTTCCAGGAGAAAAAGTCCAAATACACAGACCTAGCTATTGAGATCAAGTAGATATGGCACCTCGAGAAAATAGATATTGTTCCTGTCATCGTATCCTCCACTGGGTTAATACCCAAAACTTTGCATGATAGCCTTGAGAAATTAGAATTGCATAAGAATACCTATATAGAAATGCAAAAAGCTGTAATTCTTAATACATGTAGGATAGTTAGGAAATTTATGTCAAGTATATTGTAATCGAGCCTATTCCCTTCGATTGCTGAATCTGGAAAAGGTGAATTTTATTCAGCTTACAGCTGAGATAGTGCATAAGTTCACGATAATAATAATAATAAACTTTATTTCCTCAAGAACGACATTATGGAAAAGGTCAAAAAATAATAAAATGATTTTCCTAAGCAAATATATAACAAAATCAGGAAAATCGCATACAAAAACTGTCTTCAAGATCACGAAATCAGTTAAATGGAGTGGCCTGCAAGAAGTCCAGACCTCAATCATATCGAACATGTTTGGGATATTCTCAATGGATGATTTAGAAGCCAGCAAAACCAACTAGCTACCGTGAGCTAGGTTCGGAACAGCCTGATCGAAATTTGGAAAAGAATGGATCAGATTGCTACAATTCCATCATCATTTTCATTTCAATTTCTATGTACCATTTTCATTTCGGTTGTTCCCACGAATTCCTAGTTTCGGATGGATTACTAGAAAAATAATTCTTCAATATATTTAAACTTCTGCTAAATATTTTTGCGATTTTGTGCATTAATTAATCGGCACATTCTTGGCAGGCGCGTCCACGTCGCGGAGGTGACCCGATTTGACTGAATTCTGCTGAGGACCCAGTATTGCGGGGTATAATGCTTGACCCGTGCCCAGGGTTACGGGCGAAGACCACAACGGTAGTGATGGCGGAGAAGACAGTCTTCGGTACGGAGGATCTAGCGGAAGTGGTAATCCAGCTATGGGAGAATTACAAAGCACCTGCAGCGTCTGACCTAGAGTGGGCGACTGCAAACAGCGACGGTTCCCAGAATGGGCGGCTGTATCACACACTCGCCAACACGCAGGGCAAGCGCGGCATTTCAATGCCAAAACCTCCGTATTTAAACTATAAATGTCAAAACCCAAAACACTATTACCCCAGGTGAGTAGAGCTATAAGCTCACAACCTCACACTGACAGATCAGTCAGCCCCATGGATTCTGGGGGCAAAGTCTTGACTAGAAAAAATGAGAATATGAAACACCGCATATTTGTTGCCACATATAACATACGCACAATGACAACTGAAAATTATCTTGTTGAATTAGAACGTGAATTGGAACAAATTAAATGGAATGTCATTGGACTGTCGGAAACACCCGGAGAAAAAACTACAACACTGAAGCCAGGTCATATACTTCATTAGAAAAACTCCGATATCAATAATTATACTGGAGGAGTAGGTTTCCTTGTAAACTAGAACTCAAGAGACAAAGTATCCAAATTTTACACTGTTTCTGATCGAGTCTTATATCTTACATTGTCGTTAAACAAACGTTTGCAGAACAAATAACTAACATATATGCACCAACAAGTACATCGGAAGATGAAGAGGTAGAACAGCGATATAAAGAGATATTGATTGCAAGACGAGCAGAAAACGCGTTCTTCACGATAATAATTGGCGATTTCAACGCCAAAAGGACGCAAAATGATACAAAAAACATCGATGAACACGGCCTAGGAATAAGGAACGATATAGGGGAAATGCTTGTGAACTTTCTCTTGAAATTGAACCTTTACTGTTTAAATTCATTTTTCAAAAAACTTCCTCAACGCAAATAGACCTGAAGAAGCCCGGATAATTCCACAAAAAATGAGATCGATTACATACTTTCAGACAACAGAAAGAACTGTAGTGATGTGCCCGTTCTTAATAAAGTAGACACAGGGAGTGACCACAGAGTAGTCCGGGCTTGCTTCTGGTTCGATATTTAATAAGAGAGAAAAGATCATCAGAAAGACTAGATTCCCGACAATCGATCACCTCGGAGCAAGGAATGCCGAGTACCAAGCAGAAATAGCAAGAAGGTTGCAACCAGAAGAAACACTTATAAGAATGGATATTGAAAAACTAAACCAACAAATGAAATCAAGTGTCGCCGCAGCTGCAAAGTAAATATGCTCTTAAGTAAGGAAACTGAAAGAGTCGAAGCTCACTACCTCTACAGTCAAACTGATGGACCAAAGAAAAGGACTTGAAAAAGGAACGGAAGAACACAGGACATTGAATAAAAGAGTTAAAAAAGCCATACACAGAGACCTTAGAGCACACACAAAACTAGAATGATCCAGGAAACGATCGAAAAGAATGCAAATATGAGAGTTCTCAGATCAAAACTCACAAATGGAAAAACAAAGCTGACAAAGATGAAAAACAAACAAGGAATAATTGTATCCAATATAGAACAAATATCTCAAATAATAGAAGAGTTTTTCACCGACCTCTACACATCCAAGTCCCGTTATTGACACATCGAGTTCAGTATTGAATGTGGGATCAGAGGACCTGCTAGATATATGCCTCAGTGAAATTAGAAGTGCACTTAAAAGTATGAAGAATGGAAAGTGTCCAGGATAGGACCATGTCACTGCTGAAATGCTGAAACTTGGTGGAGGACGCATGGAAAAATTCATTCAAATTCTTTTGAACAAATGTCTGCAAGAATGTAAGCATCCAGAAGAATGGTACAATGCAGAAGTCGTGCTGCTATTCAAGAAAGGTAACATCGAGAACTATTGCCCTATTAGTCTGTTATCACACCTCTATAAACATTTCATGAAAATCCTAACAAAACGCCTTACGAAGAAACTAGATTTCTATCAGCCACCAGAGTAAGCTGGCTTCAGGAGTGGTTACAGCACCATAGACCATCTGCAGACATTGCATACACTATTGGAAAAAACAACTGAGTACAATATACCTATATATTTGGCATTTGTACACTACCATAAAGAATTGCAGTTATAAGGAATATATTCCAGAGAGAACTATGCATGTCAAAATTGATGATAATACAAGAACTGCAAGAATTGATCTTGAACGTGGGGTACGATATCACCGAAACTTTTCACCCTGGCTCTAGAAGACGTATTCAAGAAATTGGAATGGCAAGAAAAGGGCATCGAAATCGAAAGCTCGTGTATTAATCATCTGCGCTTTGGGGATGACATAGTCCTTATCGCCGGAAACACAAATGAGTTAGAAGAGATGTTAGTGCAGTTGAATGAAGCGTCGAATAGTATAGGATTGAGAATGAACATAGGTAAAACCAAGGTCATGTGCCCCAACAACGTTACGATCCATTTAGGGAATCAAGTCATCGAAAATGTAAACGAGTGTTTATCTGGGTCACTCCATCAAACTAGGAAAAGAAAACCAGAAAGCCGAAATAACCAGAAGAATTGGGTTAACCTGGGCCGTCTTTGGGAAACTTCAACATATCCTGAAAAATACCGATATCCCAATCAACTTAAGGAGAAGAGTTTATGACTTCTGTATCAAAGAAGAAGAAGAAGAAGACATTGTAGTACTAGTGGTACGAGGGTCTATCGTCAAGCATATTCTGAGCTGAATATCAAAAACCGTATTTGTTAACCTGAAATGACGATTGATGTTTCAGTAAATGTTAACATAGCTGGGATCTGAACATCATTGTATAATATTCGACTTATATGTCGATGATGTTAAAAACAGTCTAGAGAGGAGTTGTTTCTCATAAATATTATTCGAATATGCGATTACCGGTACTGATTCATGAAGATCATTAAATACTTAATGATTCTATTGAACAATATAATTCGGCAACTCTCTAATGCAAATTGAAATTATTTTCTCTTTATAAATTTTGAGTCTATTTGAATTTATTAGGTTTTCGTACTGCGAAGTAGAAAGTACTGATGGTTTTAAGTGAAGAAGAGAACATCGAAAGAAACGTGTAAGGTCAATGAACAAATTTACATGCAGCTAGAGAATTCTACATTGACAAATTGAAAGGCTAATAACATCATGATGTGTATTTATTTTACTGAGAAGAAGAAAGGAATAATATTCATGATAAATTTGATTAATTTCCTAGGCTAGAATTGCGTTGCTTGTTTTTAAAAAGAAATAAACAGGAAGTATCAACAATACACCAACGTTCAGTTGATGTCATTTCACTTGATATCTTCGGTAGGTAGATAAATTTTCCGGATTTTAGGGATGTTAGGGAGCTCCGTAACCGTAACCGAAACTATAAACTATGGGATATCGGATATAAAAATCATCCATAACCGTAACCGAAAGATGGAAGCAATATTTTCAAGAGCTACTTGGGAGCGGAGGAAACGGATTAGAGGATAGTGAAGTTTGTATAGAAGAAGATAGAGACCAAGAGAAGATAACAAAACAGGAATTACAGAAAGCTATAAAACGCTCGAAAAATGGAAAGCCCCAGGCTATGACAAGATTACGACAGAAATGATCAAGAATATGGGACAATATGGAGAATACGTGCTTTCGAAAATATATAATAGGGTATGGCAAGAAGAACAAATCCCGGAAGACTGGCAGATTTCAATGATAAACATGAATGTAGCAACTACAGAGGAATCACGATATTATGCACGGCTATAAAATATATGAACAAATAAAAGATATGAAGCTGAGGCCAATTATTGAAAGAACATTGGGAGAGACACAAAGTGGATTTCGAAAAGGAAGAAGTCTTCAAGATCATATATTCAACATAAAGATACTGATGGAAAAATATAACAGGACGAAGAAGAAAATAAACATAGAGTTCATGGACAAAGTTTTGATAGAGTGCCTAGATGGAAATTATGGGAAATAGTACGTAGAAGAGGAATCAAAGCAAAAATTATAAGACTGATAATAAATATATATGAAAGTAATAGAAATTGCATTATAAGCGGAAACAGGAGATCGGAGTATTTCAAGACAATGGAGGGACTTAGACAGGGGGGTGGGCTTAGTCCTCTGTTGTTCATAATCTTTATGGATGAAATAATAACATCTACAGCAAGTAGAAGTTACAGTGAGTATGAAGGGGAATACGCGGATGATATAATGATAATGGCCAGCAATGAAAAGGATGTTCAGAAAAACTTGAATATATGGAACAGAGAATTAGAGAAGGGTGGTATGAAAATGAACAAAGAAAAAACTAAGGTAATGGAGATTGGAACAGAAAAGGAAGACATAAATACACAGATAAAGGGGACAAAAATAGAACGAGTGGAAATATATAAGTACGTAGGAGTTGAACTCGAAGAATCAGGAAAGCAAGATGCTTTCACAATTTCATAAATAAGAAAGAAAAGTCAAGACCGACGAAAATAAAAGTATTCACATCTATCTATAGGCCAATACTGACATTTGGATGTGAGTCATGGGTTCTAGATAAAAACCAAAAAAGTAAAATTCAAGCTGTCGAAATGAAATATTTTAGCAGGATAAGGGGAATCACAAAGAGAGATAAGCTAAAAAACATTGACATACGAAAGGAAATATGAATTCAATCAATTTTGAAATTTATAGAGAATAGGCAGCTCAGCTGGTGGGGACATCTTCAGAGAATGGATAATACACGGCGAGTCAAACGTATATGGGAGACAAAAACTAATGTAAAGATGAAGAGAGATAGACCTTCTTCAACTGTGTTGAAGAAGAATCTCCGAATTGAAAATGGCTGGTGTGATCCAGCCGAAACGTCGTCAACGACAACAAACGTGGTCCATACCACGTTTATGAATTTTGAAAGTTTATCGTTTCTTTCTTCAAACAAAATACAGGGTGCTTCAACGAAAACTAAACAGAGGCTATATCTACCAAGATATTCATTTTTCATCAAAACGCAAAAACAGGTCAATTTTTGTTTCAAGGGGGACATCTTTTGGTGTACAATATTTGCCTGAATTATCAACCCCCTAAGCGAGGGTTGCAATATTTGAACATTTTGAATAGGGAAGATAGGTAGAGTGATGACTCAAAAAAAGGTGGTATCTTTGTCCACATCGCCTTGAACGAGTTTTCATTTTTAATTGAAAACTGTAAAAGATACAGGGTGAGCAACTGAAAGATAGGGAAGACTATTTCCCTGAGACTATCCGAGTTTCAGTGAAGTAAAATGGAACAGATCCATTCTTATCAATGGCAGTCATCATCAAGTACCATCTTCATCTCGAATTTCAACCCCTAGAGCAGGGGTGACCACCCTTGAAAATTTGGAAGAGGGTAGATGGGTCGAGTGATACCTCGAAAGAAATGTATCTTTGTCTGCATCCCCGTGAATTTTTTTGATTGGAAACTGTAGAAGATACAGAGTGAGCTATTGAAAAATAGAGGAGACTATCTATCGCCCTGAGCTATTCAAGTATTAGTGCAAAAAAATGGAACAGTTGAAATTTGAGAAATGAATGGTGTTCCGGAAGATGACAGCCTTTCATCTGGACTGAATCTGTTCCATTTTTTGCACTAATACCTGAATAGCTCAGGGCGATAGATAGTCTCCTCTAATTTTCATTAGCTCACTCTGTATCTTCTACAGTTTTCAATAAAAAATGAAAATTCGTTCACGGGGATGTAGACCCTTTCTTTCGAGGTATCACCTGACCCATCTACCCCTCTTCCAAATTTTCAAAGGTGGTCACCCCTGCTCTAGAGGTTAAAATTCGAGATGAGGATGGTACTTGATGATGACTGACATTGATCAGCATGGATCTGTTCCATTTTACTTCACTGAAACTCGAATAGTCTCAGGGAAATAGTCTTCCCTATCTTTCAGTTGCTCACCCTGTATCTTTTACAGATTTCAATTGAAAATGGAAATTCGTTCTAGGTAATGTAGACAAAGATACCACCTTTCTTTTGAGTCATCAGTCGACCCATATTCCCTATTCAAAATGTTCAAGGATTGCAACCCCCGCTTAGGAGGTTGATATTTCAGGCAAGTTTTGTACCCCAGAAGATGTCCCCCTTGAAACAAAAATTGACCTGTTTTTGCGTTTTAATTAAAAATAAATATCTTGGTAGATATAGCCTCTGTTTAGTCTTCGTTAAAGCACCCTGTATATTTACCCTGTATACGGAACGGTATAAGGAAGGAGTTATGAAAAATTTCATTTGCTTAGGATTAATTATTACAATTAAGATTCATGTCATAATGATTTATTCAAAATTATTCTATCAGCTCTTAAATTAAGTGTTACTGAAGGAAAAATTTTCTCGCAAAAGAGATTAATTGCAATGATTCCATGAAGCACATAAAAGAATGGTACTCCTACTAGATAAAACATCGATGTATGCTAATGTAATGTATAATATCTTTGCACAGGAATGTAATGGCTGTTGTGAATATGCAAATATGGACCATGCTTTATTCATAAGATAAAAAGATATCTTTCATTCTTCTTTTTTTTGTTCAATCGAGGTGCAATGTTGTAAAGTTTCTACGCGAATTCAACCTTGATTGAAGATTCTGTATTTTAAGTAGTTACTGCAAGGTAGCTGAAGATATCTTAATTGAATTAATATCTAATGTGTTCGATCCCACATGTCACATCCTACGTATTTAATAAGTTGACTTGGTCTGAACGACTTACACGATTATTAATTCAACAGCAAGTTGGAGTTGCAACAATTAGAATACACGGTGAGCTGCTAGATTTCCGATAATTGATGATCTCTTTATGATGTCACTTTGCTATACAACTTTTCTTTTCACGAGTTGAGGCGGTTACTTTGGATTCACTTCAAGCCATTCAAAATATGAAATTAGCTTCTTTCTTCTACAGTCTACGTAGGTAAGAATAGCTTTCTGGATAGTATCTCGCAATTGATTTAGATATAATCTATAGATTCTATGTTCTTCTCATAGAAACAAGTGTAAGTAAAAAATGTCAATGTTGACAATTTAGTTGAGAAATTGAATAATTTTCTACAATTTTCAAAGACAAGACGAGTAAATAGTTGCAATCCGCAGTGTTCACATCATGCTCTTCTTTCTGCCACTGTAAAGTCTGATATATTTTGAGTTTTTGCGAAATTGTGTTTACTTTTTGTGAGGTGGTGCCTGTGTTGCTGAATTTTGCAGACAAAAGGTAGTCTACAATTGCATTTTAATCAAATTCAATTTGGGGCTGCCGTCATATTGTGAACACGCATATTTCAGTGCGCCACTAGTTCTCCCTTCCATTGGATTAGTCAAAACAACAACATTGTTCGCTGTCCTACGTTTTATCAATAATGCAGTAATCAGTACACCACAGAACAGACCCTAATAAGAAGGTCGACTCACCGACCAAAACATTCAACAGCCCCTCATGACCCCTCACCTATCTATCTAGTACTCCCATAATAGATATAGATGGCACTAATTTAACCACGTCAAGTATCAAACTCTGTCGATCAAACTTCAATCGCCAATAAATAAATTGTCAAATGTCTGTCAATGTCAAAGTTTTCAGTTTCCGGCTAAACCCTTTTATTTTTGCGATTTGTGCTTTCAAAATCATATTCGTTTCAGGTGTTTCCGTTGCTGGTGTGTTGGACTCAAGTTTAGTAATTCTCTTGAAAATTGATGGTAAGTTTATTGAATTTGTGAAGTATTAGCCGATATTTTGTGCAGCTTGAGCTCAACTCAGCTATTCTGTAGCAGCGTGTATTGAAACATGGGTTGCATCAGAGTATTTACCATCTGAAGCTGTATACACAGCTGAATTCGTTCTCAAAGTTGATTCATTATTTGACTCTTTGAATAGGTACAGCTTCTCTGTACCTGAAGGTAAACCTCTGAAGGGTGTTTTAAAACGAGACTCCCCTCATATTGAATATTGGTCTGAGATGTTGTTGGAACTACGAGATTGGAAACTGATTGACAAGAGAAATAATAAAGATGTCACAAATCAATTCCACTTCATTGAGGGCTGGCTGATAACTATTAGATCCATTATATGTCTTTGGCATCGGTTGGAGAAGGTAGGGTTCAAGTATTTTTCATTACGGTCCTTCAACCAGGATCCTTTAGAAAATTTATTTTGTATTATTAGACAGCATGGTGTAGGGAACACAAACCCTTCTGCCACCAGTTTATTGCTGCTTTAAAAACTTCTGTTATAAATGGCTTAACATCGCCCATAATTAATGGAAATTGTGAAAGAGATGACTGTGAGAATTTGCATGATTTGTCTTCTTTTTTGTAGACTAACTCACAGAACATAATCACTGATTCTAAGGATTCAGAACCTTCTGAAGAATATAATGAGATCTTTGGAAATCTACCAACTCCTATAACTGACAATTACGCTACCTATTATGTGGCAGGATACCTTTTGCGAAAAACTACAGTCCCAGAATGTCAAGTATGTAATGAAGAACTTTTTTGCGAAGTGCCCCAACAACAATACACTTTTATAACATTCAAGGAATTTTGTGATAATAAGTCTAAGTTAATGTATCCTTCAGTAAAAGTTTCTCAATTCTTAGAAGACATATACAATAAACTTTCTCCTGAATAGTCAGGGGCATCAGGAAAATCTTGCTTTCAGATTCAAAGATATTTACAAGTCTCATTTTTCTCAATTCGATTTTTGTCAATAACATTCGGTGAAAGATGAAATTTTTGAAAGGGCTACTTGTCTTCTAATTTTTAAATTCATCAAGGATAAAAAGAAGGAAACTGTTACTTCTGGGACTGAAAGTAAATCCAAAAGGTTCAGAAGCAAGTAGGACAGCAATCTTTGATGGGTTCAATTATAGGTGTTTATTGTGATTTTAAAGAGCGGGTTATCCTCACTCTACTATGTGCATGTTATTTATTTACCATCGATCTTATACAGTTGATGGTACTATACATGTTGTTTTGTCTGGGCTTTTATAAACTTTTATAATTTACAAACATGTTTTCTAGTCTGTGATATTATTAATTTTCCTCCATGCACCTTTGACACTAATGGGAAAAAAAATTGATCTGTGACCAAATAATTGAATTTTTGGGCCCTATACACCCTACATTCCCTTTTTTATCTCTAATTCATGTTTATTTTGTGATATACACATTGTTATTATTAATTCAATTTTCTGAGTTCTTTTTCGTCAGAGTATATTTTGTTTTTTTGTTACAATGGGCTTTTTACACCCTGCTTACCCATAAGGTTCTGCGGGCGGAAACTTATATATTTGGTTGATATTTTTATTATGAACCTATCAATTGACACATCAGGAATATTAATGCAACCCTAGTTTCCAAGGTTAGTAATGAAATTGCCTAATTTTACCATATTCAACAATTTTGAGTGATGTCAAATTCTTTTAAATGAAAACTTCTTGAGACAGTTATTAATGGGTTTTTTTCTATTTTCAGAAGCAGTATGGGGTAACTGCCATGGAAATGACAGTGAAGGCAGTTTACCCCCCAACGGGGGACCATAGGTAGCAATGGAGGACCAATTTAATGGCTGACAAAAATATTTCAGAATTTCTTTTTTATTTTGAATATTAGAATGTACCTGTTTTCTGATATATGTGATTTATATTTTTGATTTACATGTGTTAAGAATTTATCTTATTTTTGGAAATGTTTTCTGTATATATGGTTTGAGAGATTTTTGTTATTTTAAAATAAAAGTGTTATTGTGAAAAAATAATCATTATTTTCTCAATTTTTGAACAGTCTAATTGAGGCAGAAATTATCTGCATCGATTAGACTAGTTCATATACCCCATTTCAGTCAAGTTAAATTCGATCGTGGAAAATCTAGAATTCAAAAAAGGCGCCTTTCGGTTTAGTTTCCTATAATGGCACGTGTAGCGCTAGTTTCTATGCAGAGACGGCCATATTGTTTCCTATCTCGGAGCACAGAATTAATACTTCTCATTAGGGTCTGTTCTGTGCAGTACACCTGGACCGTTAGAGATACTCGCGTGTATGATTGTCTACACGAGGCAAAGGAAAAGATCGCTACAGCTGGGTGAGCCCGCAACTGCACATATTCCTCTGTTTCTTTCCTCTTGTTTCAACCTCTTCTTTCCGCTTCCCACCTGTGTCTGTTTTAATTGAGTCTCTCATAAAGGCCCGTGAGAGTGAAACGAGTATCCCTTGTGTCGTCCTTCACGTCCTTATTTTTCCAATACTCGGAATTATTCAAGGAATCGTTCACATCGTTTACACACTCTCATCAATTCAAAGACTGATTTACCTGAGTATAAGATGCCAGTGAAGTGTTTGACTTGCACTAACCCTATAACTCCTTCGTTCAATGATTCTATTACCTGTGCCGTATGTCAGAAGGTTTTTCATGCTGAATGCGTCGAGTTGAATGCTGTTGATCTTGATTTTCTCGAGCTCAGCGAATATGTATGTCTTTCCAAGTCATGACTCCGTAATTACCCGACTCAATCTTTAACGCCTTCAACTGAACCGCCAATTACAACCAAGTACTTTCATGAATTTATGCAGGCAATTCAAGCAATGGCGTCTGATTTATCTAGCATGAAGGAATCATATTCCCTACTGAAGGCTGATATCGGTACTATAAGAGATGCTAATCAAAAAATATTCAGGAGCTTGAAGCTTCTCATGGTGCGATTGAGGTCAGGGTAACTGCTTTAGTGGACGAGGTGAAATCTCTTGATGTTCCGACTTCATCGGCCATTTCAAGTTCAACTTCTGAAATTCTAGAAAGAGTGAAACGTTCTCACAATGTACTGATCAAGGGTATCGCAACATTAGAGAACCGATTGAGTAATGATATGATTTCGAATCGTTGTGTCGACCACATAACTCCCACATCATCAACTTATGCTATTGAAAAGCCCTATTGGTTCAGACTTTTGGAGAATGACTTTTCCTAATCCCCACATCGTGAACAAGATTCCCAGGCACAAAAAATCGTTGCCCGAATTTCGAAAGGTTAAAGTATGATGATAGGATTCCATAGCAGACCAAAACTTTGAAGAATTTAAGGAATGAGCTCAAGCTCAGACAAGATCAGGAGGAGGCGAATATAACAATCAGATATATCAAGGGCATACCGAAACTTATCGAAACATCATCCAGTTCAAAAAACTGAATAGCGATCTCTTCGCAAAGCACTTTGATTGGAGCTTCATGTATACCAACATACAGTCATTGCACTCAAAATTCAGGGAACTGATAGCTTTCGTCCAAATTAACAACCCAATCATAATATTGATTACTGAAACTTTTCTCCACCTGGCACTTCTAGACTCAATGTACTCTATACCTGGGTACACTATTTTCAGAAATGACAGCAATACCACGATCAGGCACGCTGGAGTTTGTATTTATCTTCACTCCTCAATCTACAACAATTTTTCCATCTCAAGCTGTACTCTGCCAACCCCTGGAATCGACAATTTATTCACAAAAATATAAAATAGAAAATCGCACTCTATCTATGAACCTGGGCTGTATCTACAGACCACAACCCGCCCCAGGCGACGCTGTCATTTTCAATCACATCGGCTCATTGTCTTCTACCAGTAACCCTACTTTAATTGTTGGAGATTTCAATTACCTCGATATCAAATGGCCTTTGTTGCCCTTGAAGCTACCATGCACGAATTCTTTATCATACGACATGTGCACAATGATACTTAATTCGTCCATATCGCAGCTGGTAGATAAGCCTACTCGTTATCGTCACGGTCAAACTCTATCACTATTGGATCTTTTTCTGGTCGATGACTTGAATCTTTTAGTAGCTATTGCCTACTTTCCTCGTTTTGGCCTATCGGCTCACCTTGTTCTGAAATCCAGTTTACAACTATCAATGAATGAAATTCCGTCCAAGAAGAGAATAATGAGGAAAGTCACCGACTTGGAAGAGTTGAAAGAGGAACTTCATTGTGTTGACTGGGAAACACTTTTGCTGGGCCGATCTGTCGAAGACATGTGGAATGAGTTTTCATCTATACTCAAATCCCTCACTGAAAAACAATCACACACTAAGACTTTCATTGAGTACCCATCAAAACCGTGGATCGATAATGAGGTACAAAGAATGATTCGACACAAGAAGACAGTATGGTTGCTTTACACTCGAAGTAAACGCATACAGGACTACCAAAACCACAGGAATCTCTCAAATGTCCCGAGCTCCATGATTTCTTCAAAAAGGAGAAGCTACTCAAACCATCGAATCGAAAGAAGTTCTTCAAATTTGTGGGCTCCACTCTTAATTCGAAGGTCAGTAAACCATTTATTCGAGAACAAGGGAAACTATGCGACGATCATAAACAATCCGTAATGGTATTCCCTAATGCTTTTGCTTCATCTTTCAACGTTGAACCAGATGGACTGCTGCCAAGTATAACCTCTCCTTGATCTCCTGTAGAACTGAGCAAAATTTCATTTTCTGCTGAAGACATCGAGAAGCACTTGCTTGATTTGAAAACTTCCTCGGCTCCTGGTCCAGACGGACTCACGGCCTTCGTCCTCAAGAATTGCTCCTTGTCTGTATCGTCACCTTTAAGTGTGATATTCAACGAGTCTTTCAGATCAAGTTTAGTATCGATTGTCTCGAAAATTTGTGAGAGAATGATTATGTCTCAGATACTAAAATTCAAAATCACTGGGGGTTTACCTGAACCACTTTGAGTATCACTGAATTCTAGAGCATTGATTTATTCTTGGTACTTGTGTCTGAGCACCCACATTCGAAGAGGGCGTCGATGTTGATCTAAACGAGCCGAGTTACGTTGTTAAATATTTACTCAAAAAGCACTTATCTCAAAAGAAATCCATGTGGAATTAACTGCATGGACTGCATGGAAAAAAATCTTCGGTCACAGCTATTTTTAAAAAGGGAGATAAATTAGACCTGCAGAATTATCGGCCTTCTGTCAGTTCCCTCCAAAACCATGGAATTCATCATTTCTGATGAAATGTCGAGCTTCTTGATGAAAAACCGCATATTTCCTTCTGAGCAACATGGTTTTGTTAAGGGAAAATCATCAACGTTGAACCTACTCATATGTCTAGACGACTGGTCAAAGTCAGACGACTTAAAAATCCCTACTAATGTAGTATATTTAGATTTTGCTGAGGCATTCGACAGAGCTCCGGTAAGAAGGCTCATTCATAAGCTCGATGTTGTCGATATTCGCGGGAAATTGTGGATAAGTGGATAAAAGAATATATGTCCAAAAGAGCTTTTGTTGTCAGAGTGGACTCTTCATATTCAGCGGACAGACCGGTATTGTCAGGGATTCCTCAGTGCATTCTGGGTATCCTTCGTTTCATCACATACGCGAGTGATTTATCACTACATATTCAGAGCCGAAAATCATTTTACGCTAATGACACTAAATTGTGCGAGAATCTTCTCGCTGAACATCAAACACTGCAAGAGGACTGACTAATCCCGCTTTACGTTGAAAAGTGCGTTGTGCTTCACATCGGCAGCAACAATCCTGAATACCCATACGTGATTAACGGCATTCCTTTGCGGCGGGTGTCCTCGCATGTCCATCAAGGTCTCACTGTTGGATCCTCCCTTTCATGGTCTGAGCACATCATTAATATCTGTGAACGAGCAAACTCCCCCATTCACCTTACAAGAAAGACATTTTCGCACTTATCGTTTAATACTTCTGTGAAACTCTACAAGTCGTACATTCGCCCCATATTGGAATACGCGGGTTGTGTTTCGTACCCCGTGTTAGTGCGCGACGTGAACCTCCTGGAGGGCATGCAGCGTCGAGCGACGCGCGTATTTATCGGTACGCAGCGGCCAACCTGTGAATTTACTCATCTTTCAGAAACGCCGGCAACGCGGGGACCTAATAATGACTTACGGCATTATGAAATTTAATTTTGCCGATTTGTCCTATCTGTTCAGCCCAAACCGGGACGCGAGGCTGCGTGGTCCCGGTCTAAAGCTGAAGAAGGAGAAGTTCAACTCGAGGCAACGGCAGCTCTTTCTCAGCAACCGTGTGTTCGATGCATGGAATGGCTTAGACGGGGCGACTGTTGCAGCTCAATCAGTGAACGTATTCAAAAATTCTCGGAACAAAACTTTTGTTCATTAAGTAGCATCACCCGGCAAATCAGGGATTTTTCTTTTCAATCTTGCTTTTTTCTTTTTTATTAATGTTTTTTCTTCTCAGAACTCATGACTTTAATTTTTTTCTTCTTTGTATTCTTCAACTACATTGTTGATTATAGAGGGATTCATACAGGACATTAGTCCTTACCCCCAAATATCTCTTAATGATAATAAAAATAATAACTATCAGCGCCATGTACCTCTTTTTAAAAATTCTTTCGTTTACAGAATAGTATGCTGTGGAACTCGCTCCCATCTAATATCTTTCCGAGAACATACAATTTGGCACTATTCAAAAAACGAGTCAACATATACATTTAATCGTCTTGGGCAGCCACAGTTATGGCATGACAGGCTTCACCTCCTCCCTAGAGTTGAGTAAAAAAATCTTTGTTCAGGCCACAACTTCCAGAAGATCAATTCGGATAGGGTGGATGATAAATCCGCACTCTTCATCGACTTATATGCTTACAGTGAAAAGATTCCGTCTTTTTTGCTCGGATCGTCATCGAGTCAACACTTTGGGAAATTCCAGTATTCAGTTTCATTATAGAAACTATTTTGTATTTTGTGAAAACGGTATATTACTTTGAATCAAAAGGTTTCTGGTTTTCATTTTGTTGGGTTATTCGGCTACTCAATGAGTACACACCCGTCTTTATCGACCTGAGCCTATAAAAATTTATCTCTGGTTAGCTAACAGACGATAACGCTGGAAGTAATATATTTACGTAACAGTGGCATTCGTAATGCAGGGTTGGAAGTTATGGAACATTCCCTGCGTTAGCACCAATTGGCTACAGTCTGTTCCAAAAACTCAAAGAAGATCTCAGAGGAAAGAATCAACTAGTTGTAACGTGCTAAAATCACGTCACATTAAATTGAATTATAAAACCTGATTCCAGTCAACCCTTTATCAGTGTCAGGCCACTGATGCGCATAATCCGGTTATCAGATGATTGTCCTACCAGCTTCGTTTCAGAATCTTCATTTTGCTTTCTTTTCTTTGCCGACCTTTGGACTAATCAGTTGAACTTGAAAATCATCGTCGATTGTATTTGAAATAATTAATTTATGTAAAAGTTCTCTAGTGAAGATTAGGGATATACCTTTATCTTAAATACTGTGTAGTGACCTATATCAAAAATATATGAAACCTTGAAAATCAGATTTTTATTTTTCCTTACAGCATTTTTCCTATTAACTGTTTGAATGCCTTATAGTAGCTATCAGAAATTCAAATTCTGCTCTACAGAATTTGTCTTTTCTCACAATGGATTTCATAATCGTATTTCTTCAGTTTCTACAATTTTTCATAACGACCTTGGATATCTCATGAATATACTCGATTAAAATAATTTTTCTGAGTAGAAACCGACAAAAGTATCTCAAACTCCAAAATTCAATTATTGTTTCCTTCATTTTCAAGTATTTTCGTGAAATTATCATGTAAATCATAAAATACTTTCAAATTTTTAAAATGGTTGTCAAACATCTGTAATTTTTGTAAATAGTTTTGTAGATGCTTCCTCGCTTTTTATGTAGCTTCTCTTTCAATTGTAAATAGTTTTTCGTGGATGCTTTCTTGCTTTTTATGTAACTTATCATTTAATTCTATGACCTATCTGAAAAGCTAGCATAAGTTTAGTTTTTTAATTTCTGTAACTTTTCCTGTTAATTCTTATCTTCAAATAATGTTAGACTCTGGCGGAACTGGCTGTTACGTTAGAGTATAGAATATTTTGGTGATATATGTCTAATTTGTGAAATTCAGTCCTAGGTGGAAATGGTAGATAGAGATTCCTAAGTGGAGAGTCGTAGATAGAGACTCCTAGGTGGAGAGTCGTAGATAGAAATTCGTAGGTGAAGCCTAGAGGTTGAGATGAAGTTCTGGACTCCTGATGAATCAGGAGCTGAAATAGAGGTTTTCTTCCATATGCATGAGTAAAATACAAGAACATTTTGGAATTTTAACTCCCTTAGTGATGGGGACTATATAGACGACCTCTACCTCATATATTTCACCAAGATAAGTCTTATTGACTGCATATATATATATATATATATATATATATATATATATATATATATATATATATATATATATATATATATATATATATATAAAGGAATGAATCCAAGCAGCAGGCCAAAAATACCCAGAATAAGTCAGTCCCAAGATATGGCTGAAATGATGAAAAAGATCGATTTCCTAGTAAATGAGCTTATAAGTGATGTCTCTAACCTGGATGATCTGGTTGATTTGGTTTACTCGGCCGCAGTAACTCTATGTGAGATTCAAGGAACAATGCCCATACCCGAATACGTATACGCCAAAAGCAATAAGGCCCCACCTTGGCAGGTGCGCCTCGAAGGAAAGATTGTCAATCTGAGAAAAAAAATTGGGCACCTACACACATATCTGAATTGTGCCGATCTATCCAGGAAACTGCTACGATATGTTCGCCTCATTGCTTCAGAGTTCCGCATCAGGGCAAAAGACCCTAATTTCAATAACAGAATTGCGGTTATTTGAGATACCATGAAACAAAAACTAAAAGCATTAGGGAACAGATCTCGAAGATATAAAGAACGAGTGAAGAGGTATAAGAACAATTCTCTCTTCTATAAGAATACTAAATTATTCTACAGAACCCTCGAACAATCTGACACTGCAGAGGGCGCTCCTCCATCTCCTAACGACGTGCGCACATTCTGGAGCGGCTTATGGGAGAATGATATATCACACGACGAGAATGCGTTTTGGATGGATGAGGTGGAGTCGAAAATACCGAAACACAATATGCCAGATATCACTTTAACGGCAGAAGATATCTCGGGAACACTTAAGAGATCCAACAACTGGGCAGCACACGGCCCGGACAGACTACACAATTTTTGGTGGAAGTATTTCAAAAGCACTCATAATACTATTGCTACCTTATTCCAACGCGCCCTTGAAGACCCTACTATTGTGAGTGCACAACTCGGAGTAACACACTTGCTCCCAAAGAGTGGTGACTCCCAGGACCCTAGGAATTATCGGCCTATAACATGCTTGCCTACTTTATATAAGCTGATGACGGCAATCCTGACAATGCACATCAATAAGCACATTAAAGCGCATGACATTCTCGCGTATGAGCAGAATGGATGTCGGAGCGGAGCCAGAGGATGTAAAGAACTTTTAGTTACAGACTATATTGTAACAAAGCACGCACGCAAAAAGCTTAGAAACTTATGTATCGCGTGGATTGACTATCGAAAGGCTTTCGACTCCGTTCCACATTCATGGTTACTAAAGGTTATGGAGTTGTATGGGGTTTCTGGTTCGGTGGTGGGCTTGCTGAGACAACTAATGAGTACATGGCTTAGACTCTCTGTCTAAGAACGAAAGGAGCAGAAATTTCTGCAGGTGAAATCAGGATAAAACGGGGAATTTTTCAGGGGGACTCTCTAAGTCCACACTGGTTCTCTCTAGCTTTGAACCCCCTGAGCTGCCTTCTTAACAACAGCACAGACAGCTACGTTTATGACAGAGGGAGCAATACCCGGATAAGCCACCAATTATACTTAGATGACCTTAAACTATATACAGGTATAGTAGATCAAATGAAGAGGCAATTGGAAACTGTGGCAGCCTTTAGCGAGGGTGTTCGCATGCAACTCGGCGTAGAAAAATGTGCGGCAGTTTGTGTCAGGAGAGGCAAGATGGTTGATATTGGGCCTGGAATTCAGATCTTCAATGAGGAAATGTTCCCTGCACTTGGACCCCAGGAAACCTACAAATACCTAGGCATACAGCAAGCCTTGGACTTCAAAACTTCAGAAGTCAGAGAGGCATTCAAAAAGAAGTTGTTCGCACGAATCAAACTTGTACTCCAGTCGAAACTGAATTCCAAGGCAATGGTGACAGCCCTTAACACCTGGGCATTCCCGAGCATAACCTACCCGTTCGGAGTTGTTAACTGGTCAACGACTGAGCTGCGGAATTTAGAAAATAGAGTTAGAGGGATGCTGACAAAATATGGCATTCACCACCCTCATGCGTCGGTGAACCGACTCTACCTTAGAAGAGACCAGGAAGGCAGAGGAATATCAAACATAGAAAGCGCCCACGATAAAATTATCCTTAGTCTAAGGAATCACTTCTCGGCTAGTAACACGTCGTTTCACAGATCCATCCGTGCATTCGATGATGTGACTCCTCTGAAACTGATGAGGGCCGAAATAGCACAAGGAAGCCGCACTCCTGAAGAAAGGATGAATGAGTGGAAGGCGATGAGATTACATGGCCGCTATCCCAGGGTCCTTGAGAGTGATAACGTTGACAAGCGTGAGTCGGTGAACTTTCTTATGGCAGGATATTTACACCCGGAAACTGAAGGCAGGCTGCTAGCCATACAAGATCAGGTTGTGCCAACAAGGGCCCATAACAAGCATATCGCTAAAATTAATACCCCTTCAGACCAATGTCGCTGCTGCTCCAGGGGCCTGGAATCAATCCAGCATGTCACGTCCTCATGCCCGATCTTGGCCCCCAAGGATTATCTCAACAGGCACAACAACATGGCCAAAATATACCACCAGGAGATAGCGTTGAAGCTCGGACTTCTGAAGGACAGAGTACCGAATTACAAATATACGTCTGAAACTGTCCTTGAAGATGAGGAGCACAAAGTATACTGGGATAATACTATAATCTGTGATCGGCCCATATCGCACAATAGGCCGGATATCGTTGTATTCTATAAGCAAAAGAAAAAAGCTGTACTCTTGGATGTGACGATACCGGCTGATGATAATATACCGAGGGCGTATTCGGAGAAGATCGATAAGTACAGAGATCTGGCCATTGAAATGAAGCAAATTCACGAGCTGAGCACCACTGTAATTATGCCTATGATTATATTCGTCAACGGCCTCGTGGAGGGGCACCTATTGCAAAATACCCAAAGATTGGGCCTCGATAGACCAGTTGTCACTAGATCGCAGCGAGAAGTTGTTCTCAGCACCACCAGAATTGTACGCGTCTTTCTCAACAATGAATGAGCCACGAGATGTTAAGATGACTACCTTGGCCACAAAGCCCGGTAGTTATTGGAGTTACCCGCAACTGTCGGTGAAAAAAAAATATATATATATATATATATATATATATATATATATATATATATATATATATATATATATATATATATATATATATATATATATATATATATATATATATATATATATATATATATATATAGAATATATAGAAAGAAGCATTCGCTGAAATTGTTTACCATAATTATAATATGTAATTGAATATATCTGAATAGAACTACCTCGACTTTTCTTCCAAGATTTCAGTGACAATTATTGAATTAGAGTCTCTTTTCTCATTCTTCTCTGGGCTTAACAAGTAAAAGTCATTTTTGTACACTTGTTCTTAAATTTTTTAACTTCAACCTTTCTAAATTTTCTTGCCGTTCCTTAAATTCATCTTTGTTACATAGTGATCAAATGATGTGTGATGTTAGTGGGTAGTTTGATTTAGAGGGAGAAAATTTCTTCCTGAAAGTAATCAGAATGTTGGAGCGCCGCTGGAAAAAGCGAGCTGAACTGAAGGGAGACTTGGTTGAAAAATAAAATTATGAAAGTTTTTTTTAATTATTATTTCTATCCTAGGGGTGAACCATAGAGATCAACTTTCGTATGTTTTATCCCTTTACTCTCAGCTCTCTGATTCTAATACATGTTCATTATTGAATTGAAATGATTCGCATCTTTTCGTACATCTGTTTTTGTATCCACCTTTGTTGAAATGCCTTCGCCAAAAGAGACTTTGGATATCATCTTTACTAATTTCTTACTAGATCTACAAAATTATATCACAATTGATTGTTAATTATAGCATAAAATATCAATATAAATCATTTTTTAGTTCCCATTCATATTCAATATTATTATTCAATCATATTAACATGTGATAAATCAAACTGTAATTCAGAGCAGAATATTTCTCCCAAATATGGGTTTAATGAAGACAGAACAGAAATGTTAATCACTGAAGGACTAAAGAGGAGAGTCAGTGGCCTTCATTATCCAAGAATGTAATAAATTCCTCATTTGATCTGAAAGAAAAGATCGCAAAGAGTTAAATCAAGTGTAAATAACAGGAATTTCTCTATTTGATGTGAAGAATATAATATGAAATCATGAGAAAATTCCTTACCTAATGAATAAATCATACTTTTGTCGAGCTTTGGTTTGTTATTTCGTCATGAGTTCCAATTATACAAATCTAATCATAAAATTTATAATCAGTAGTGTGTATCTTATACGGATATTAAAAATACACAGACGTTGATGAATTGAATAAACTGTCATAATTAATTTAATGAATTATTAGAGAAACTATTAATTATTTTGTTTATGTAATGGCACTTTGCAATTAGATTCAGTATCACTTTTGAGCATTATAGATAGGTCTAGGCAATTTTATATTTCTTTTTCCAGGTTGAATTCAGAAGCTGGCGAATTTATTTTCGATGAATGGACTTCATGCAAAAACAGGCGCTTCATGAATGAGAATGTTCATACATTCTCAGAGAATAAAAATATGTTCTGGAATTTAGGTCTTATGCTCATAGTAGGAAGCATGCCTGCAGAGAGTTGCATAACTATTTTGAAGAAAAATTATCAGAATATGACTTGTCATTAGATGAAGATAGAGTAGGTGTTACTACAGATGGGGCCAGTGTAATGGTGATGGTTGGACGACTTATGAATCCTCTTCACTAGCTATGCTACGCTCACGGCATTCAATTGGAAGTTATAGATGTGATTTACAAATCAAAACGTGGAAGAAAAACGCAAAGAGAAAGTACAAAAGACTCAGTCGTAGCTCAGTCAAATGTGGAGGAGTCTGACAATGAAGAATTTTATGACATTATTGATAATGAAGGATTTAACTGCAGATTATCTACTGTAGATGAAGTTGACGTAGTGCCAGAATTTGATCACCTCATCAAGAAAGTAAGACAAGTAGTCAAACTTTTTGACAAATCACCAACGAATAATGACATTCTTCAAAAATATATAAAGGACGAATTCAGCAAAAATGTGCAACTCGTGCTGAACTACAAAACACGCTGGTCTAGTCTTGCAGATATGATTTCCACATTCAATAAGGTGAAGCAATGTATAAGCAAAGCCTTGATTGATTGCAATCTTGGATCGAATACAAATCATAGTTTCTCAGGCGAAGAATATCGTGCTTTATCAGATTCAGAACTCGTATTTCAGCCTATAAAACTGCAGTGGAAGTAGTATGTCGTCGAAGTTTAGATTTGTTAACTGCCGAAACTACTCTGCAATTTATGGTGAAAAAGTTAGAAGAACTCGGAACACCAGTAGCTCAAAAACTTTCTGAATCCATGAGGGCTCGGATTAATGAACGCCGAACATTTATGACCGCAGCATTGTATTGTTTGACAGACCGTGTCCAATACGACGTATATTTCAATCAATCTGCTAGTGATCAAACTTCCAAACTGGCTCCAAAATCTTCAATCAAGAAAGAAATAATAAAGTTAATCGGAAGATTATACAAGAACAGTACCAAAGATGACAATATTGCAGTCAATATACAAAACAAACCCTCTACATGTTCAGTTGCAGATGAAGCCATGAAAGAAAAAGATGATGGCGATTCAATTCCATTAGCTGCAGTGAAAAAAAGTTTAGAGCCTGAAATGGCGAACGCTTCTCTTAGTCTTGATGGGAAATTGAAAATGGCATTGAAAGAGCGTTCGCAAAAACGTGTGTCACTTTTGTCATCGTCACTTCATATAATTTTGAAGAAAGAAATCAATTTGTACTAGTTAGGTGGGTCAAATAGACAAAATCTACAGTTCGCTCACCAATGTCTTTTATCTGTAGAACTAACAAGTGTCGAGGCAGAACGGGCGTTTTCCCCAGCTGGTTATCTGGCATGCAGCATTCGGAGTCAGCTGGCAGATAAAACCCTAAATACTTCATGCTTTTTGAGGAGTTATTTTGAAGTTTTACAATAATATGTTACTTTTCGAATAACTTACTACATAGTTAGCTTGAGATTTTATTTCTCTATTTTGCTCCTGAAGAACAATTAGAGCCAATAGAATTATAGATGATCTTCTCCGTTTTATAAAATATTCATAGGGAATATTGGTCGACACACATCGTTCGATTATCAATATGAAGCTATAATTTTTTTGGGTTGATTTCTTCGATATGAAGTGTTCCAACTATACAAAAATGAAACCATAAAATAATTGAACAACCTTTTGAAGTAGTTGGATTGTAAAGGTAGGTCCAATTGCATAGCCATAGGGATCACCGGATCTGAAACCGTTGGTGTTTTATGTATGAGGATACATGAAATAACTCGTCTACAGCGTAAAGATAACAAATTTCGAGCTGTTACAAGAACGGATAAACAAAATCGTCGAAATAATTAGAAATGACAATGTCCATCTTATTGTTTTGTAGCCACCTCATATCACTTCGTAGATATGAGCTATGCATTCAAGTTGGAGCCTTCCATTTAGAGCAATACAGTAATGTTTAATACGATTTTATTCATCTATTTGATTAGATATTTTCTTCAATGAATTTTCATATTTTTTGAAACATGTCAATTCAGAACTATTTTTCGAACTTTTTGATCCAAATAATTGTATTTTTTCCATTCTCTACTCTTGGGAAGGAGAAATATTTGTCATTCCATTGGCCAAGATTATTTTATATGTGCTTCCATCCGTTTCTTGAAGATGGCCAAATTGTAAGTTATCGAAAATATGGAAGTGAGTTCTACAGCACCCAGCCCTGAAAACAAATCAATTTTTATAGGCATTGCTTGTTGAACCGTTCGCTGATGAGAGTTTTCTACAAACTTGGTTTTCCTTTGGAACTGGATTCTTTCCAGAATTAAGCCTTCTAGTTGTTCAGAGCATTAACTATGCAAGGTTCTGTAAAAATGAGTGATCATTCTGCCGCATTTGAGCGAGAGGCTGGAGATCACGTGTTATCTCAGGGTGGTCAATGAGGCACACTGCTATCTTCTGCACACTATCAAATAGATATAATGAATGGAAACACATGGAAACAATATTTCAATTTGTATGGAACCAACGGCTGTGAGGACGTGAAATATTGCTCAGCCCTGAAAAGAAAACTGCGATTAGCTGAAGCAGATTTTGCATAGGCTGAAACATGGTCATGATAGCAAACTACCGTGTGGCCTGTGATACCGAGTAGATGTACCTTTCTTCCTGAGGAAATTCGATATTCCTGAATAATTAAAAGCGGATCTGTTGAAATTGAACAAGTTCTAGCGGCCCAACGCTCATACCTCTTCATGTCTGAATTTAGTGACATGCTCTGTTGGTATCTTCATTAGTAAGACTTCTCAGCAGTTACAGAACATTGACATGAAAACGGGGACACCAGAGTAGAGTTGTCCTTAAACCCAAATATTCTGTTTTCGGTTCAGTGGAACAGATCATAAATCAGAAATAAATAGAGAATTGGCTAGAGTACGAAGCCCCGAGGTACCTCTGCTTTAAAATGATACGGTTCACTCATTACACCATCAACTTACCACCTGAATCAATGTACTGAAAAGTAAGCTATTACCAAAAACGCAGTTTTCGGGTGCGAAATATTCAAATATATTTGACATAAACTCTGAACCTTGGTCAGTTGCTTTCTCTTTTGGAATGTCAAAACGTAGAATGAAATTTTCTACAAAAGATTTAGCTACTGTACACGCTTCTTTGTTGGCTAACGGATAACATTCAACAAACTTTGATAACTCACACTGTATGCTTAAGGCATATCGGTTATTGTCGGTATCAGGTTCTAGTGGACCTATGTGATCTAAAAAACGTTTTGCATTGCTGCAGCAGCAGTTGTTGTTATTACCAAAGGTTGTTTTTTTCATTTTGAAATATTTGAATTTTTCTTCATTCGCTCGCAATCCTTTCCAATGATATTGTCGGACTTAGGTAAATCATTGCGAAACTTGAAAGTTATATGTATTGAAAACAATATTTCGGAACTCATTGTGTATAAAAATGAAATGAACCTGCCAGTCACAAAAAAATTAATAAGAGCGTCTAACGAAGTAACAGATGCAGGAATAAAGATATTTATCTTTCTTCCTGCATCCTGCAACATATAACTTTCAGGTTTCGCAATGATTTACCTAAGTCCGACACTGTCTGAGTTTCCTGAATGAGATAAATGAGACTTGCATCTCCAATAAACAAAGCTTTTTCTCTTACAAATTTATCTGAATTGTTTCCTTCATCCTGCGTTTCTATATTGGCAGGATTGAAATTGGTATCCTCCTTCTGTCCCTTTACCAGGGCTGGATCCACCTGCATCAGTTCACCTTCCCGGCTAGGCTCGACCGCGGTAGATATTTTTCGAGTGGACATCTTTCCAATAGTATCTTCTGCCTCACTTTGGCCTTGACCTTCACTTTTGCGCCTACTAAATTTGATTCCTGCTGAAGGGACGGTCCCACCTGATTGGATTTTTTATTTGGTATTCCGGTTTCGATCTTTGCGGTTCGACTTTACGGTTGATTTTACTGCTGCTCAGCTCCTTTGCCCGAGTTTGCCTCATTCACTGCATCTGTCACATTTGCCTCTTTCTCGGTAAGGTTAGGTTTGTTCATCAGATTTGGCCAGCCCTGTCGAAGACCTTTGAGATATCAATCATCTCGAGCAAGAGTATTTGTATAACCGGTTATTTTGTCAAGTATCCTTATCGGCTCATCGACAAGTTGTAACGGTATAGAATTCCTCTTTTTAATATAAATCACTTTAACAGTTTTCCTCTTTTCATATTATGTCCATCTTCCGGTATCAATCAAAATTAATTCGAAATCAAACAGTTTTAATTCAACATTAAAGGTTAATAATTATTCATAAGGATCACAGGTGGCGAGCATTGTCCGTATGTCTCGTAATTATTGTTTTATCGGCGCAGTAGATAAGATTCGTTACAGATTTACCATAATCGATCTAGTTTTCGACCTGAAAAGGATAAGAAAATATTAGAATCAAAATTCAGAATTAGAATATTCCGTATCAAATTAATTATCGAATCTCAAAACCCTTTTGATAAAAGGTGAGTGTTTATCGAGTCTAACTCCAATTGTTTCATACGTGAAAATAAACATTTTAGGGTTTCTTCTACCGGAGGCATAGCATTTCTTTTTCTTATACATACCTGCAAGAAAAGCATTACTGTTAATGCCTAGAATTCAATCCAATCCGATCAACTGGAGTTTTGGTTATCGTTCTGAGGACAGAATTTTCGAATACGCTTACCTACATTCAGCCACTCATCATCATCACTAAAAGCTGAAGCCATTTTGTTTCAAAGTACAGTTGTTCTATAGAACCTTCTCAAATCAAGGCCAGTATCAATCTACACTGTTATATTAATCAGTTCATCTTTCAACGCTAAATAATAAAGAAGAATTTGGTGTAACTTCAATATCGTATTACCTTCTCAAACATCTCCGTTTTCTTTTTATCATCTTTAGAGTTATATTATAAGTGGATTACTAACCCTTATTTTTCCGTATATTATAAATTGCATTTCATTACGTATATTATATTCTCATCAAAATCATATTCTTCATTTACTGTTACCTAAAAGTAACACTGATTGTTTCTTGATTTTCAATCAGTCGATTCATATTAAGTTTATATTTCATAGCTTAAATCAAGTGGCGCCCAGTTCATTTTAATTATTCTTTTATTGGTACTAAGAGTTTTGTAAATTATACAACCCACTACCCAACTGTTCTCTGGCGAAAAGCTGCCAATAAGCGCAATTATGTAATACGTAAGAAATTACGTCACATAAAATTGGCGCCCAACGTGGGGCCGTAGTTCTATTTTTTTCTGATTACTTTGCAATATTGTATGAAATTTTTTGAATTATTGATTACTGTTATTGTATTCTATATTGATTGGATATTTTGAGTGTATTTTGTATTTTCTTATTCTTGATAGCTGTAATGCACCAAACTTTTCTCTCTTTTTAATTTGTGTGATGATTGATTATCTTGATACTGTCAACATATGTGCTAGGTATTGCGGTTGTTGTTGAATTTATAATTTTTATATTTGTTGTGAATAATGGAAATCGAAATTAATCCTAATCATTTGTCGATTAATGAACTCAACTATGAATTGAGAATAAGGGCGTTGTATCATGTAGAGGACAAGATGAAAAGAGGAAAATCTTGCGTAGATTATTAGTACGTCAGAAAACTGTAAAAGACTTAGAGTTACACGATCCTGAATTTTCATTCACTACTGAACAGAACGAAATTAATACCACATTAGAGTCTATAACGCAACTTGTTATCGAGTTCGAAGGTAATAAAGAGGATTCGACTTTTAAAAGAGCGAAATCACGTCTATCTCACATTTCAGAGCGAATTTCACGTTTACCTATTATCGTTGGAGATGATGAAAAGAACGTTTGTCATTTAAAATGAAGCCTTTGCAACTTGTATCAGTTTAGAAGCTGACTTATATGATAAAATCACTGATCAAGCACCTACTGTCAATAACGCATCTAGTATATCGAATTCTTGTATACACAGTGTCTCCGGTACGTCACAGTCATTACCAAATCCTCCTTACTATAAATCCATACCTGTTTATAAATGGGGTGAAACATTTTCTGGCGATAAGAGCACCTTATCTTCATTTTTAGAGAACGTAGAAGAGTTAAGAAAGGCACGACACGTAAGCAAAACAGAATTGTTCGAATCAGCTAGAGACTTATTTGTCGGTAACGCACGATGTTGGTTTCGACAGACTATAGGTAATGTTAAAGATTGGGATGCTCTTGTTGAGGCATTAAAATTAGATTTTAGGTCACCGTATCATGATGATGAGCTTTGGGAAGCTATAAAATGTAGAACTCAAATTAAGGATGAATCGGCCGTTATTTATTTTGCCAAAATGAATGAATTGTTCAATCAACTCACTCGAATCCCTGCGGAGAGCACTAGACTCAAATATATTAGAAATAATTTGATCCCTGAGTATCGTAAGGCGATAGCAATGACAGAAATTTCTTCCATTTCCGAACTTTACAAGCTAGTTAAACGTTTAGAAGACAATGATTATTTGGACATAAATATTTCGTTGCCCTCGACTAGTCGTGCTGAAACTGCGAAAGGTAATTTTTCAAATCCAAAAGGATTCCCCGTACAATAATATTTCAAAACATTATAGTCGTTCACCCAAATTATTAACGATTGATAAAAAGATAATAATATTCCTGTTAACCCCGATGAATGCTGGAATTGTCATAAGAAAGGACATTTCTATAGTGAGTGTAGAGCTAGGAAAAGTAAATTTTGCTATCGTTGTGGATTACCTAACGTTACTGTTCGTACCTGCTCACAGTGTCAAAAAACTAATTTTTGGGGCGAAACTAAAAGCCCGAGATTCGTCCCAGTCGTTTCATTTGAGGGCTTCTGAATTAAATAATTTTGAAAATTTCCAAACTTCACGACTTTTCACTAAAATGACACACGATAATAGACCATACATCGAGGTGAAAGTATTAGACAATAAAATAGTTGGTTTGTTGGACTCTGGTTCCAATATTACAATTATCGGTAAAGGTGGCGTTGATTTAATACGACGTCTTAATTTAAAATTTTTAGTCCAAGTTCGAAATTTGTACATACTGCTGATAATAAAAGGCAACATGTAACTGGTCTTGTACATTTGCCTATTGAAATTAACGAGGAGTGTCATCTTGTAGAAGCTCTGGTTGTTCCGAGCCTGAGTCATAATTTGATTTTTGGAAGTGATTTTTGCCAAAAATTTGCAATTAAAATAGATTATCTTGAGGAAATTGGGAAATACAACACAATAATGTTTCCTTGGTAACGGTTACTTCAGTCGATTCAAAAATAATCTGGACCATAAAATAATTTATCCCCAAACCAAAAGGTTGTGATCAATGAGTTGTTACAGGCGTTTGAAGAAGTTAGCGGTGTAAATCGTCTAGGTCGAACGGATAAAATCTCTCTTACTATAGATACTGGCGACGCAAAACCTTTTAGACTGAAACAATATCCGATGTCTCCCTATATGATGAAGATACTTAACGAGGAATTAGATGACATGTTGAATTTAGGTGTTGTTGAACCATCAAATTCACCTTGGTCTAGTCCGGTTATATTAGTCAAGAAGAAGAATAATGAATATCGTTTCTGCTTTGATGGGCGTAAATTAAACGAAGTTACTAAACACGATTCGTACCCTCTTCCTCGAATCGATTGCATATTAAGAAGTCTTACCGGAGCAAAATTCATTAGTACTATTGATTTAAAGAAATCGTTTTGGCAAATTCCGCTGGAACCACAATCAAGAGAAAAACCGCCTTTAGTATACCTGGAAGAGGCTTATTTCAGTTTACAGTCGTTCCTTTCGGATTGCGAAATAGTGCGCAAAGACAACAGCGTCTTGTTGACAGTCTATTTGGTCCCGAATTCGAAAATAAAATTTTGCTTACCTCGATGACATTATAATTATATCTGGTACTTTTGAAGAACACGTTTACCTTCTAAAGCAGGTTATTGATCGTCTAAAACAAGCCAATATTACTGTTAATCTAAAAAAATGTCAATTTTTTCGAAATTCATTAAAATATTTAGGCTATATTGTAGATGAAAATGGTTTAAGAACCGATCCTGAGAAAGTATCTTGTATGGTTAATTTTTCGCGTCCGAATACAAGTACAGAAATAAAGAGGTTCGTGGGAATGTGCCCATGGTATAGAGCGTTTATCAAAGACTTCTCTACCTTACTTTCACCAATTAATGATTTACTGAAAGGCAAAAAGAAACGACAAGCTATTACGTGGACTCCTCAAGCTGAGGAAGCTTTTTTGAAAATAAAAGAGGCTCTAGTGGCATCTCCCATACTTACATGCCCTAATTTCAATATCCCTTTACCATACAAAGCGACGCTTCTGCAACCGGTGTCGGTGGCGTACTCACACAATGTCATGACGGCGAAGAAAAAGTTATTGCGTATGCAAGCCGATCTCTCACAAGAACAGAAAGAAATTACACAGTTACTGAACGCGAGCTTTTGGCCTTAATATTCTGTTTGGAAAAATTCAGAGCCTATGTAGAAGGTGTTAAATTCACCGTCATAACTGACCATTATTCGCTTTTATGGCTAAATAAACTCACAAATCCATCTGGTAGACTTTCTCGTTGGGCAGTTAGGCTGCGACAATATGATTTTGAGCTTATACATAGAAAAGGCAAAGACAATGTGGTACCCGATTTCTTATCCCGCATTCATGAATCGCAAGAGATTAATGTAATATCCTTTTATGACGATGATTTTGACAATTGGTATGTTAGCATGCGTAATAAAGTTAAACAAAGGGCAATTCCTATCCCCAGTGGAAGGTAGAAGATGAAAAGCTCTACAAGTTCGTTCCGTCGAACATTCATGTTCAATCAAATATTTCTGAGTGGAAGGTAGTAGTTCCGAAAAGAAACGTAAGTCAATAATAGAAGCGTTCCATAACCCACCAACTTGCGGTCATCTCGGGTGTTTTAAGACACTCTCCCGAATAAGTGAACTTTATTACTGGCCAAAGATGAGAGCCGATATTCTTAAATTCGTGAAAAATTGTAAAATTTGCGGAGCTAATAAAATTTATAACCAACCAGGTTTAGGATTAATGGGGCAAGAGAAAATGTCCGTTTTCCTTGGCAAATTATCGCGTTAGATTTAGTAGGTCCTTTTCCCAGGTCCAAACATGGAAATACGTTTTTACTGGTCGTATCTGATTGGTTCACGAAATATGCCATTTTACACCCATTGCGTAAGGCTAGCGCTGAAAATGTCGTTAAATTTTTGGAATCAGATGTCTTTTAAAGTTTGGTATCCCACAGTTTATAATAGCTGATAATGGAACACAGTTCGCAGGGCGCGCTTTGAGGAATCTGGCCAGAGCATATAAAGTCCAGAAGATTTGGTTCACACCGGTATATTCACCTCAGTGTGATTTTGTTGAACGAACAAATCAAACCGTTGGTACTACGATTCGTTGTTATATAAAAGAACAAAATCATTCGGAATGGGATAAAGAATTACAAAAATTGCTTTCGCTATTAATACCGCTAAACATGAAGTAACAGGATTTTCACCAACTTTTCTAAATTTCGGTAGATATGTTCCGCTTAGTGGAGATTATTACGGGGAAATAGAGTTGACTGACGATATACAATTGTTACCTGAAAAAGGGATAGTTACGCAGTTGATATCGCACCGTTGTCTGATATTTTTCGAAATATTCGGGAAAAGCTTCATAAGGCTTATAGTAGAAATGCCCGAACCTATAATTTGCGTCGACGGGACTACAATTTTGGTGTAGGAGAGAAGGTTTGGCGACGAAATAAAGTCCTTTCAAATGCTTCAAAGAAATTCTCGGCAAAACTTGCACCAAAGTATGTATTGCGTCGAGTTTATCAAAAGTTTCTGGTCTTTGTTATAATTTAGTAAATTTAGACGGTTCACCGGACGGTAAATGGCATGTCAAAGACCTAAAACCATATTTCGGCTCAAATTCTGATGTTTCCGTTTCATAATATTTTTTGTATCGCTCAAGTATTTTAAAGTTTCACTGTCGTTGAATACCTCCTTGTCGAAGTATTCATTTCATTATTCCTCCGATCGATTAGTTTCTGAACATTATCAGGATTTGACCTATGGGTGTAGTATAGTTAGCTATAGGTTATTATTTAGGTTATAAATAGGTTAGATGAGTAGATAGATAGGTTAGATTATAACTAAATAAGTTAGTTTAGGGTTGTGGCCGCAACAAAACAAAAATTAGCTGTAAGGAATAAAAACGATGAGAAACAGCATGACGGGGTTAGTAAGGCCTTCGATAATATATGCCTATTCCATATGAACTGAATATGTACTTCAAAAAAAAAAAAAATATTATATCAATTTTTTTTTCTTTTTAGGAGAGGGGTAGTGTAACGGTATAGAATTCCTCTTTTTAATATAAATCACTTTAACAGTTTTCCTCTTTTCATATTATGTCCATCTTCCGGTATCAATCAAAATTAATTCGAAATCAAACAGTTTTAATTCAACATTAAAGGTTAATAATTATTCATAAGGATCACAGGTGGCGAGCATTGTCCGTATGTCTCGTAATTATTGTTTTATCGGCGCAGTAGATAAGATTCGTTACAGATTTACCATAATCGATCTAGTTTTCGACCTGAAAAGGGATAAGAAAATATTAGAATCAAAATTCAGAATTAGAATATTCCGTATCAAATTAATTATCGAATCTCAAAACCCTTTTGATAAAAGGTGAGTGTTTATCGAGTCTAACTCCAATTGTTTCATACGTGAAAATAAACATTTTAGGGTTTCTTCTACCGGAGGCATAGCATTTCTTTTTCTTATACATACCTGCAAGAAAAGCATTACTGTTAATGCCTAGAATTCAATCCAATCCGATCAACTGGAGTTTTGGTTATCGTTCTGAGGACAGAATTTTCGAATACGCTTACCTACATTCAGCCACTCATCATCATCACTAAAAGCTGAAGCCATTTTGTTTCAAAGTACAGTTGTTCTATAGAACCTTCTCAAATCAAGGCCAGTATCAATCTACACTGTTATATTAATCAGTTCATCTTTCAACGCTAAATAATAAAGAAGAATTTGGTGTAACTTCAATATCGTATTACCTTCTCAAACATCTCCGTTTTCTTTTTATCATCTTTAGAGTTATATTATAAGTGGATTACTAACCCCTTATTTTTCCGTATATTATAAATTGCATTTCATTACGTATATTATATTCTCATCAAAAATCATATTCTTCATTTACTGTTACCTAAAAGTAACACTGATTGTTTCTTGATTTTCAATCAGTCGATTCATATTAAGTTTATATTTCATAGCTTAAATCAAGTGGCGCCCAGTTCATTTTAATTATTCTTTTATTGGTACTAAGAGTTTTGTAAATTATACAACCCACTACCCAACTGTTCTCTGGCGAAAAGCTGCCAATAAGCGCAATTATGTAATACGTAAGAAATTACGTTACAAAGTAATGTCAAGTTGCGGCTAATCGCTTGCCTTACTGCTTCGTCACTCCTATTTGAGTGTTGTAGCCAGATGATGTATGATCACCTAAACTGACTGGCTGTATTTATATCGTGTCTATCTTGAAATAATACAGGGTAATTGTTATCGTTAACAGATCCACATCGGCAACATAGAAACATTGTTCTGTTATATAAACAGATTTTGAACTATGTCGAAAACGTCACCATCCAACGAATCTTCCCTTTGAACGCGACGACTGATCAGGCGAAAACACATAGTCCTCTTTTTAAAGGAACCCTTGAGTGCAACTCATAGCCATTCAAACAGACGTAGATGGTGTCTACTGTTAGCATTATTTGCGTTTCCGTTAAAGGTAGGACATGAAGTTGCGTGTCTTGTGAATGCTGGTGTACTGCACTCACATCCATGTTGGTGTATCCTAGTCCTGTTATGTTGCACTACTCAATAACGAATTGGCTTCTCCCATCGGAATTCGGGGGACTTTGTGTAGCCGCCAAAGGACCGTTGTTAGTCGTATTGCGATCATGAGCCTCCAGAGCCTGTTCCTCTCGGAGATCCGACAGGGAAACGAGTTTTTTCGTTTTGATGTTTCAAGAAAGCTCATCCTGTCTTATATCAATAATCCTTCCAGCTGAATCACAAATGACTAATGCACGGTGCCTTGCATTCACAATATAAAGGGATATCCACCGAACCGTCCGTTAAAATATTTTTGAGTTCCAATTACAATATCAAGCTGAAATTTTATACGCGGCCATAACTAGCGATTTCCACTTGAAGCGAAATATTTTCGAAGTGATACCATTTTCGGTTATACCGGAATCACTTGTTATTTTAAATGGCAATCTACCTTTTTTATTATACATCTAGAACCGACATTTGAGCAAGGCATAAAATACCCAAGTTGTTGGTACTTATCTGTCAAAACTTTTGACAGATTCAATTATTTTTGTTATGAACTCGATTTTTGAGGAACATTCAAAAAAAATGTAGCTCCTAAATCTTTTGCACTGCAGACACAATTTTTGCTTGGGTGGATAGAAGAATGATCAAGGAATTTTTCAAGCAATCTACACATATCGAATGTTTATTGCGTTATTTTGTATGATTTTTTCAATTTGGCCATTTTCAAACAGCAATTTCCAAATTTTTTTCAAATTGCACGTGCCAATTTTTATATCGCCATCAGATGAAGCGTCAAATTTCATATGGAATTGTATAAGAATGTACTATACCCATCTCTTATAGTTCCGAAATAATTTGGGAATATATTGAATTTTGAAGATTTTGTAAGAACTAACAGAGAATGCTTTGAAATATTTGAATCAAGTAGCTGAACTGGCTACGCTCACCTGAAAGGTGCCTAAAATTAATGTACTTGTCATTTCGTTCATTCGAATTTGATATTTCAACAAGAATTGTTGGTAATTTGAAGTGAAAATTTTTGAAAAACACCAGATTTAGAATAAAATGGCTGATTATTCAAACGAGGATATGTTTAATCGCTTTTTAATTCATGGCGAATGTCAAAAAGTGGTGGATAGAACTTGCAGGCAATTCAATAACCAATTTCCAAATTTGGCGCCTATGAGTAAAACAAAATTTCGAAGAATTAGAAGCAATTTTCTGCAATTTGGAGGAACAAAATACATGGAAACTAGAAGAGAACGAATTCTCGAGCACGACGACAATCAAATTAATACGTTAGCGTATTCTCGGGCCAATCAACATGCGTCCATCAAGTCATCATCAATGGATATTGGATTGAGTTATACTTCCATTCAGAGGATTCTTAAGAAACATAACATGCACCCGTATTCTTTTATCAGACTACAAAAATTGAAACCAACTGACCTACATTTCTGTGAAAATTTATTAATTCGGCTTCAAAAAATGAGACAATTCTGCAAAAAATTATATGGTCTGATGAAGCCAAGTTCAATGAAAGTGGAATAACTAACAGGAGAAATCGATATTTTTGGGCCATAGAAAATCCACATTTCATTGAGGTTATTGATTTCCAAAATAAATTCAGCGTGAACGTTTTTGAAATTTTAATGAATGATTTGTTGGCTTATCACATTTATGAGGAAAATCTTAATGGGCAAAGACTGGATATTTTGAGAGGAACATTAGAAAATTTTTTAGATGGATTATCCCTTAACATTCTGACGGATTGCTATCACCATATGGATGGTGCACCAGCACATAAAACGAACGAACGAATCAAGTACCAAATTTATGGCCTCCGCGTTCTCCGGACCTGACGCCCCTTGATTTTTATTTATGAGGCAAAATCAAGAGTGAAGTGTATCTTATTCTTGTGAGAAGTAAAGAAGAGTTACTAGAGCGCATTCATAATGCTTTTCGTAATATTGATCCTGAGGAGGGGAACTCATCATGTTCGTATACGAGCTGTCAAGTGTATCGAGCAAAATGGGGCCCATATTGAACATTTATTCAGATCGTAAATTAGTTTTCTCCTATGATGTTTGCTATCATTTATTCGTATTAATGTAATTATCTTCGATGATTGGTTTTCGCTTAGTTCCTACAATTTTTATTCATCCGAATTGTAGAAAATTGCTTCTAATGCTTTGAAATTTTATTTTACTCATAGACGGTAGATTTGGAAATTGGTTATTGAATTGCCTGCAATTTCTACCCACTACTTTGTGACATTCTAAAATGAATTAAAAAAAGATTAAATATATTTTCGTTCGAATAAGCAGTGGTTTTATTCCAAATGTGTTGTATTTTTTGTATATTTTCAATCTGAAATAACGACAATTCTTGTTGAAATATCAAATTCGAATGAACGAAGTGACAAGTACGTTAATTTTAGGCACCTGTCAGGTGAGCGTAGCCAGCTCAGCTACTTGATTCAAATATTTCAAAGCATTCTCTGTTAGTTTTTACAAAATCACCAAAATTCAATATATTCCCAAATTATTTCGGAACTATAAAAGATGGGTATAGTACTTACTTATACAATTACATCTGAAATTTGACACTTCATCTGATGGCGATATAAAAATTGGCACGTGCAATTTGAAAAAATTGAGTTATTGCTGTTTGAAAAAGGCCAAATTGAAAAAATCATACAAAACAACGCAATAAACATTCGACATGTGTAGATTGCTTGAAAAATTCCTTGATCCTTCTTCTATCCACCCAATCAAAAATTGTGTCTGTAGTGCAAAAGATCTACGAGCTGCATCTTTTTAAATGTTCCTCAAAAATCGAGTTTATAACAGAAATAATTAAATCTGTCAAAAGTCACTTGGCATCTATCTACATTGATTTCAATGGCAAGGGTTGAAAAAGTTTGGACCACTAATTTTTCTTAGAATTTCCTATATTCCTGTATAAATATTCTCTTCAGGAGAATTAAACCTTTATCTATTTATAAACATTACCTGATTTGAATCAGCAATGAAATAATTTCTTGTAATAGCTGGATATTTACTAGATGAATTATTATAATGAAAGCTGAACAGTCGCTTCATTTCCAAATGTAAATGATAATGATTTACCGCTTGGTTTGCGTCGACAGAAATAACATATGAACTGTCAAGTATTGATATATATTCGATGAGTAACGTCGTGGTCCATTTCCATTATTCACTCTCTAGCGCCGATTTACCATAACGACTCAAGGATAATAAAATCGCACGATATATAATAAATCATCCCATCTGACATGTCGATATAAAAGTTTCAACACTAGTGTTTCTTTTCGTGAAACTATTAAGTAATGTCAATACATCTAAATGTTACTTGAAACTTGACCACGTCGCATTTCAGTCACGGAATAAAATTTCAGAGTCAATCATATCTTGCGCAATAATTAATGTAATGTAATGGGAGCCATTCGATAATCCTTTATGGGACACTTGAGATTTACTGCTGAATGTGATAAATTGACAGTTTGAATTGAAATGTCGTTTATTAGGTTCGCTATTTCCTGTATTTGTAAGTGTGGATTTAGGAAGGCAGCTCGCGGCAACGAGGATATATAAGACTTTTGGGGTCATTGATCATCCTCTGACGAAGAAAGTATTCTATAAAAGCGTGGAATTAAATAAAGTAAAATGAACATAATGAATTAATCAATCCACTCCGAGCCGCTAATCAATATGTTAAGTGTCTCCAGCTAAGCTCATGTGGAGGAGGTGTGGGATTATATACTTGATTGAAGAATTCAAGCAAAATTCAGCTAAAAAAGCAACATGCAGGTGATTGCTCAATAAATAGACTGCGTCAAGAAATGAACGCACAATTCAAATATTTCGAATTTAATTTTTGGTAGGAACTGATTTCATAACATTTTTTGTCCGGATACATCCGGACATATGCCAAAAAATATCGCTGTTTTTCTTGGCGCAGATGTTCCTCTCATCAGAAATGAAACGAAAGGAAAAAATTGAGATTTCGCAAGAAACCACCACAGTTGTTGATCAATTTTTGCGAGAAATGTTTGTTCTTCTTAGAAATTTACGGTCCAACCCAAATCATGAAATTAGACCCCGGCAGAATGTGTTGAATCAGTGCTGTTAGACGACCTATGTTGAACTCATACAAAAACAGGTCAACGGCTTGCGGTGTTCCAGAATGATTTGCAGGTACAGGAAGACTGGTCATGAAAAGAGACCTGGACAAGGACGACCTCGAGCAGAAACGGCGATCCGTGACCGTTATTTCAGAATTTCCTTGTTGAGACAACGGTTCGCTACTGCTTGGCACCTTAAAATTACTTCGAAGTGCTCGATTGAATTTTGTCAGGGAACATATCAAATCCTAAGAAGCTGCCTAGGAGTTTTGTTTATAGAAGAATCAAGATTCCGTATTTTTCATTGCGATGGACTTACTCTCATGTGCAGATGTCGAAATGAGAGATATGCTTAGTGCAACTTTTCACCTAGTTATGTTTTGATAGCGGTTCAATAATGGTGTGGAGAGGGGTTTATTTAAACGCTCGCAGTGATCTGACTATCGTAAATAATGAAACCCTGAATTCTCCGAGCTACATTACAGACATTTCAGAATAATCTGTTGTACCATTTGCGGCGAACATGGGTGAGAACTTTCTGTTTATGCATGATGACGCCAGACCTCAATAAGCTCATATCGTGCGGAACACCTTGAAGGTCACGAAATTACTTCAATGGAGCGGCCTGCATGAAGTCCACACCTCAATATCATCGAACATATCTGGGACATTCTCCATGTAAGATTGAGAAGCCATAACTGATTCGGTCTATTCACTAGCGGAATTAGAGAATGAAGAGGAAGAAAACCTGTGTCGCAATACCCGAGACGATTTCGTCAACATCATTACATCTAGATAGTAAAGACAAATCAGTGGGATAAACATCTGCTTCAGCTGTTTCACATGTTACTCATTCGCAAACATTAAGAATGATACTGGCAGAAAAAAGAGCGATACGAAACCAGAACACTTCATAAAACCATTCATGCAAATGATTGATTTATACATATCTCATTGACAAGTCTATTAAGTTCAAAGATTTTACATTATTTTCAATTTCCATTGTAAATTGAATCGATCGAAGAAGAAAATCTGAGTATTGTAAGAAGCTATTCAGCTGCTAGCGGAACCAGGAATGCTATTTTCTGAATTTGTCATTAATAGTTATTTCACTCAATAATGGAGATATTGGAGAGTCTTTAGGTGAACCATCTAGTTGTTGATATGTTTTATTATTGAACTTGTAGTAACTTCGTTGGAGACATAGATTTAAAGCTGTCATAGTTTCTTCTATATGAGTGGAGCTTTGTGTATTATTAGACTGAAGTTGATGTTTGATCTTGGCTTTGAGATCAAGGTAAGGAATAAAAGGATATGGACTAATTATGTCAAAAGATACTAATTTAGCATATGAACAACCTCACGGCCTATCTATGGGATTGAGCTCTTTAGTAGCTGCCATTTTCATAGCATATATTGAAGATATCATATTAAATTCCTTCAAATCAAAATAAGTACATTTTTAGTATAGATATGTAGACGATATACTAGCATGTTTCATAGGAATCGTTAAACAACTAGATCAATTTTTAGCTTACATCAATAGCATTCATCCCAAAATTAAATTCAAAATAGAGAGAGAAGTCGATAATTAGATTCACTTTTTAGACCTTACAATAACTCATATAAATAGCACACTAAGTTTTTATATATATCGAAAACTTACCTTCACAGATATTTGCATCCCTTATGACTTAACACACCCAAAATCTCCCAAATACGCTGCGTTTGATTCAATGATTCATAGGGCTTTCTCTCTGCCATTATCCGCAAAAAATATGTCTAGGGAATGTGTCAACTTTTAAAGAAATTGTTAATTATTTTTTAGGTTGTTCAATTTAAGAAAAGGAATATTTTCTTGTGGTATTTTATATTTTATTAACGAAGGAAGTACAAGAAATTTTAGCGACTGGTCTTACAACAGTTTCTTATGCCAATGAGTAGACAGTTGGTTGTTAGAGGCTATTGGGGCCGTATTTACAGAAGCGCAAGGGTAGGGGGTGGTCAGTGGCGTCACATTGAACATGTATTTACACAGTATTTTTAACAGAAATAGCTCAACTATAATAAACGGAATGATCCGAAAAAGACACAAATAACGCATCATAATATTTACTTACGTATAGAATCAACAAATACAGATAAATATTTTTCATTAACATATTTTGGCCCTATCAGCGGAAAGATTGCAAATGTCATTTCAGAAAAATAAAAAAGTAGCTTTCGAGGCCCACATGAAACTCTCCCAAAAATTTTTCAATAGTAGCGATAAAACTGATAAATTTGACACTACTGGAATTTACAAGTTGTCCTGTATGGATTTTGAAGGCGTCTATACAGGGTGTCAACTATAAAAGGGGTCAAACTTCAGGAGGTGATAGTACAAGTTATTTCCAACAAAAAATTTACCATAACATTTTTTTCGAAGAGTTGATAATGATCGAGTTATTTAACACTTCTTGATGTTACAAAACTTTTTGCTTCTCTCTGTGTAAAGAACACTATCTCTGTTATTCTTACAGCTACAGTGTTTTATTACTCTTGATAATGTGCTGATATTCCAAATATCATATGTCGAGCATTTTAATATTCTACACTTCGCCAAGTGTTTTAATTAATCGTTTATTCATTTAGTTTCACTAAGTGTTATGGAATTCCATACATTGGCTAGGTTTTATGTGAGATCTCAAAACTTTTCGCATTCGTGATACATGGTTCTGACAAGAATGAATAATACTTGGAATGATTGAAATTTCCCTGTATAGATTACTGAAAACGGGAGCCAGCAAAATCCACAAACATGGGCGTGTTTAATGTTACTTTTGAGTACGCTACACATTAAACGACTCATATCTATTAATTATATAAGCAATTATACTTACATGAGAATAAATGATTATAAGTAATTCAGACAACTACATGCTGCACAATCATCAATTAGTGACGGAGTAATTTATCAGATAACATCTACGAAAACAAACAGAATAAAAACGTTAATAAGTACATTGATTACAGTCCTTCAGCATATGTGATAAGAAATTTATGTGTGATTTAATGATACTGACATATAAAAGATTCAAAAAAAGAGTAGTAATAAATACTATATAATAGTACAATATGTCATGTTTTTGTTGATACAAATAACAAGTTAGTCCATTGAAATAGTATACTTTAGGGGCAAAGTATTGCATTTTTTAGAGGACGCAATTTTATTGGTGGGACATGTGGGGGAAGGTAAGCTCCAAGTTTAATATATATGAGAACCGGAACCGACTTATATTATATTATTATATTGTATAGGGTGCGCCAGAGAAAACCGGACAATTTTTACCGTTATAATTTTCGCAATTTTAAGACTAGATTATTCGTTCTTGCTTCACTGGAAAGCCAAAGGACTAGCTTTTTGAGAAATTGTATAAAAATTTCACTTCCGGTGAAATCCAATATGGCTGACTCATTCAGAAATGGGCAATATTTCAAGATCGCTGGAACGTTTTTCTTTCACTAAAAAATTCGAATCGAGCATTCAGTCAAGAATTCAGTCTTTTCTGCAAAATTTGACATATTGACCTTGAAAATATTCCAAGAATTATTTTCACCTCGTGGCGTTGGCACTCCTGAAGTTGTTATGTTTTTCATGGATGTTCTAGGAAGACAAAGAACCATTTTTTACTTAAAACTAGCTAAAATTTGAATTCCGTTCGAATTCAAAAGGTTCAATCACTAGATTGAACCTTTCCCATCATTTTGAGGGGTCGAACTCGAATATTGATTTAGAATTGTGCTCATTGTCATCAATAATGTTTTCTTTTTTTCAACATCATATGCACCTCCTGTTGTGAAACCTCTGAACATAGACTGCATGCATCAATTCTATGATAGAGAAAAAATAATGAAATGTCATCGAGTTATAGACAATATCTAGTTTGAACTCGAATTTTATCTAAGTGTTGCTTGTTTTGACGTTTGAAATTGTTAACAATGGTTTAAACAAATGGGGATTAGCGTTTCATTAAATGTTCATCTGTGCGTGGCTATTCTGCTTAACAAATATTACGCCAATTTCCAGCCCCAAAGTACAATCTATGATCCTGAGGAAAAATTTCGGACAACAGGGTCATTAGGAAGATCAGGTACTGGTTCAGCTAGAACTGTTAGAACACAGGTACTCGCCTTTTTCTTAATCTGTTTCAAAAACAAGCAACACCAAGATAAAATTAGAATTCAAACCATATGTCGTCTAAAACTGGATGAAATTTCATTATTTTTTGTTTTTCATAGAATTAATGCATCCAGTCTATGTTCAGAGGTTCTACAACTGGAGGTGCATATGATGGTGGAAAGGAGAAACATTATTGACGATAATTGGCACAATTCTGAATAAATATTCGAGATCGACCCCTCAAAATGATGGGTAAGGTTCAATCCAGAGATCGAATGACGCAGTTGATTCATTACGACCGCCAAAAATTTTTTAATTTATTAATTGATGATATTAGAGTAAGTCGGCCATTTTGAATTCGAGCGGAAATCAAATTTTAGGTTGGTTTTAGTAAAATATGATTTTCTATCTTCTTAGAACATCCATGAAACACACAACAATTTCAGGAGTGCCAACGCCAAATATTTCGATTCCAGCTGAAAATCAGAATGAAAAAAATTCTTCACACAACTTTTTTACCAATTCTTGAAATATTTTTAAGATAGATATATCAAATTGTTTAGAAAATACTGAATTATAATTTGACTGCCCCATTAGAATTTTTTTGTGAAAAAAAAATGTTCCAGCGATTTTGAAATATTGCTAATTTTCGAATGAGTCAGCCATATTTGATTTCACCGGAAATGAAATTTCGATACAATTTCTGAAAAACCTAGTCGTTTGGCTTTCCAATGAAGTAAGAACGAATGATCTAGCTCTAAAGTTGCGAAAGTTATAACGAAAAATAATCGTCCGGTTTTCTCTGGCGCACTCTATTTATTTGATCCCAAATCATTGTATTTGATTTTTTCAATGTAAACATGATGGAACAATAAAATTTTGAATATTGTTGAGATTTGTGAGGAGAGCTAAAAGATATTAGAAAATATTCTACCGATTATTATTTCTACAACAGGTGTTATTCCTGTTTCACTAAAATTCTATTGGAACAGTTACAGAAGATAACAGTCGTCAAAAGTTGTAATATTAATCGTAGAAAGAAAAAATAAGGTAGATTCATAGGCTTTCTCTTTATTTTTTCTGCTCAAAATCTTATTTCATATTTTATTTATTTGCATATATAATTTTAGTATAATTAGCTGACAATTTGATCATTTATATTCTATTCGATCGTTAATCACTTCATACAAAGAAAACTATGAATGAATAACATTCAGTGTTACTTGCCTAAGGTCCATACACTGGATTTTTCCGGGAGAAAGTCTCTGACACTACTCGTTGGTACATTGATGTTGTTGGCTATAGTTTATATATATATATATATATATATATATATATATATATATATATATATATATATATATATATATTTATATATTCAGGTAGATTGATGATTTTCATAACATTTAACGTTATCCTGATTTATAATCTTTCGAGGATATATTTTGATTTTAATAATTTCCTGGCAGTAGTATTACTTACCCGGTGGTGGATTTATATTCTGCCATAAAATCGCAAGATGCAATTCGGATTTTGTTTCGTTGAAATCGAACAACAAACAATTCAAGGAGCTTGGAAAGGTTCATCATGGAATACCCGATATAGATAGATATTAATTCTTATCATAATTTTGATTCATAATTCAGTATAATTCATGATTACGTAAAGATTAATAAGGTTACTGGTAAAAACTGAATGGTGCCTAATTTCACACCCATTATACTTAGCATGGTTTTAGAAAATATAAAGCAAAACAAATCTGGATTCCGGTTAAGACATTATCTCTTACATCAAAACAAATTCAGAACTTGTTGATGAAATCTTGTCTAGTTTAGACCCAATTTCCAATCAATGAGATATTTAACTACGAGTCGTAAACACTCAAACGTAGATGCACTGAAAACTTTATTTCTTAGAAAATATCATGAAACTTGTGTTGAAATTGGTACCAAACAGTTTATATCCTGTAAAGATCTACATCATATAATTCAATTTCTGCAATTTGCAAGAATTTCCTTGGAATATTTGAAACGTGAATTAGTAACGCTTTGATTAACCGATTTGTATTGCATAATATATAATGAAACACCTTAATGAATTTTTCCTTAACTTTTATTGACATATTATATAATATTTACATGTATCATAAAAATATGACACTAGAATTCTTTCTTACAGCCTTAGCCTGAAATTTACGGGTGTACAAGTGCTCAAAAAGTAATAATTTAGTCTTTTCAATTTAAAACTTCCAATGCATAACTTTTTATTTCCTTATGTTGGTAGAACCTCCACTGACACTTTTGTCAAATTTCGTGACTCGTGTAAAATTGTTAATGAGATACGTTAGTTGACATTTGTCCCCAAAATTTCTTTTCTCGATTTTCAATGTGAGTTCAATAATACAACAAAGAAGTTGCGTTGAATTTTGTTGTCTTGGTTTTATAGGTAAAAACAAAGTCCCATATTTTTAATTGGCGAGCCAAAGGTAAATAAAGATTGAGGAAAACGTCAAAGCAAGTCGAAATTGATATTGACTTTGACTCCTACTGTCAATAAGGGATATTTTTTCTCAGTACTATGAGTCGTTTGCCAGAGACAATACGCAGGTCAAAATGTCTGATTATTCATAAACCCCGAAACAATACTTCGTTGCCATCACTTTGACTGATTCACGGCGTTAAAGCATCATAAAAGTACAGCCACTTTAAAAATCGAGATAACTAAATGTTTTGAATCTTGGAGAAGAATGAAGTTTTTTATTCGAAAAGTCTCATTACTTTCTGATCACAGAGGTGTAGTGGGATATTACTAGTCTTTACATGTTATATATTTAGTATTGGCACAAATACATTTTACATTGAATGAATCCTCACAGAAATAAAATGGTTTCCAAGTATTTATGTTTATTTTTTGTATTGAAGTCAGTGAGTATTTATCGAATGATGAATATGAACAGTTTCAGCAATTAGTGCACCTGGAAGAGTATTCTATTCACAGAAGAAATATTCACCATTTCATGACCCAACCTATAATTAAATAAAAGGGTGTATTTACGAAGCGCTCGCGTTCGAAGAATTATTTGAAACATCTCCGATCGAATTTGTGAAACACCTGTGAGAATTTTATTAACTGTTCATCCTTTGTGGCTCACCCATAACTAATGAATTTCGAAAGTATTGCAATAGAATTTTCCGCGCCTCACCTATTGGTCTGAGTGTTATCGGATCACTTGAAGTAGGTGGGGGTAATTCTGAGCTTTGCCGCAAACCGGTGTCAGTGCTCGTCAAGCTGTGGAAATCTAATAAAATCAGTTATTGTGAAAATCTGCGTATTAACCGATTGTTGAGGAGACTTTCATATGTCTTACTCACAATTTTCTAGAAGGTTAACGGCCTTAAGAACTGGTAGGAAGATATTCACGACTAACAACACTCTGGACTTCGATTGAGTATGAAAATGGTTGATAATGAACAGAACTTGTGATCTCCTGGTGTGATTTGAATTGTAACTGAAGATTTAGCTATCAGGGAATTCTGCACCAAGCTTGTACCCAAAGTGTTGTCAGATCTGAGAGTATTTGGATAATATTATTACTGGTGATGAAACCAAAAAGACAAGACAGAACCCATTCAAACTGAAAACAATGCCTCTCGACAGCAAGGGAGTAATCTGTAGGGCTTATTTTCTTCAAGTACTGACATTTAACACTGTTAATTACGTGAATGTGGTAGAAATATTGCGAAAAAAGATCGTCAAGACGTGAAAAGACATCTCCATCGCACGCCTTGCCACAACTCATTACATAACTATAGTTCTGAGGACGCTCCAACAGACTTCCTTTAAATCTGTTGAATTAAAGCAGCACTGAAAGGAAGTTGTTTTGGCTCATAGAAGAGATCCAATCAGCCGTGACGATGAGTTTATGCAAATTTTTTCTATAGGAAATACTTCTGGAACTTAGCCTACGAGCGTTTTCAATCTTCATTTTTGAGTCTTAGTGAGGTAATTTGCTCCTTATTAGTATAAAGACCACGTTTTTCTCATAATCGGGCCATTAATTTTAAAACCACCAACGACCACACAAAAAAATTGAGTACCTCGCTGTTGTAAAGTTCCTTACCAAGCAAAACATATCGAAAGAAACGGCATTCGTTTCTTGTGATTTTTGTAAGGATCAGAGCATGATTTGCGAGTAATATAGTTTCTTAAGAAGAGGTAGAGACCTACTTGAAGATGACCCATGTTAAGGAGATAAATACATGGGATATTATTTGAAAACTTGAAATAATAATATTAATGTACGATTAATGAGAATCAGTTGGTAGAAATAGTTGGAGTATCTGATTCAATCATTTTCGAAACTCTTCACCATCTCCTTGACATAACTGAAGTCAGTATAAGACGATGGCCGAGGATTTTCACGTTGTCGCAAATAACCTTTGTAGAGAAGACGAAGGCAACGGATTCGTTATCATGAATCTGTGTCCTAAAGATGGCATACTACCACCCAATAAATTTAACTATCACAATCGGTTGGAAAGATTATGGCTACACTTTTCTGGAGTATCAGAAGTAGCAGTTGAATTGAGCCATTGGAAAAGAATGAAGAGAATTGATCAAAAGTGTTCCCGTACACGACAAAGTGTATCTGTTGCGTTAGTCGCCCTGAATAGGATGGACTTGGTTCCGAGCGATCATTACCTGTTGCCAAGGATAAAAAAATTTCGTGCCAAGAAGTTTTCATTCGATGAAGAAAATGAAGATAGCAGCATCAGCTTGCTTTTCGGACATCATGAAACATTTTTTCCAAAGCGTATACATTAGCTTATCAAAAATCTGAAAAATTAAAGTAAAAAATGAATATGTTGCAAAAAGAAAATGAATTTGTACCCCTATCATACCTCGCGCCCTTGTACACGTACAGTAGGAAGTATTTATTTGAATCTTCATGACATGAAAATCCTCTGTTTAACAGCTTTAGATTAGATTTGTTTAGCTTACACTTTATCGTGCGTTATTATAAAGGACAGAAACAGTTTAATCAATAATAGTGAAATGAATTTAATAGAATGATAAGTTTTGACTAAAATCAGTGGATATTGGAATCAACTTACGCACCATAGCTTACTTTTAAGAGAAAAGCAGGAGCTTGGCAATGTCTTCTGTGACAACTCAAGTTTTACGTGAGCGTTTCGCACATAATGCCATGAAGAGATAACAACGCTTACAACAAAGATGATAATAATCAATTCGTGTAATATATTCAAACAAAATCCACCTTGAATTTACATTAATTCTTATGAAAAGATCTACACGAATGGTATCCTATGGAATCAAAAATATATCGCAACAATGGATACTATAACAACAGAAAACCTCAATTATTTGGTCACAAACTTAATCAAATCTGACATAAGTGTACATTTTCCTAATATAAATATGCGCGCAAATAAATACATCAGCAATGACTATAAGTTATGTAGAAGCTGATTCGGTATCTTAAAAACTGAAACGAAGAATACATCAAAAAAGCTGAAAGGAAAAAGAAGAGACCCCCTCTTTTCGTCTATTTCCTGACTTCTCGATGTTCAGCGTCTTGATGACAGGATCTATACTATCGTTTCGTATACATCCTTTTTGGGATGGGTACAATAATCGAGATTGGCAAAATATTACTCACACATTTTAACCGATACTCAAGCAAGTAATAGAGATTGATCCGAGATCATCATTAATCATTGAACGCTAATTAACCGCCGTCCAATTTAATGATTGTAATAATGTATTTGTTTGAACGTGATGACATTTTGATTTCAATGATTCTCATATACTGTTTTCATTTAATTCTTTTCAATAGATAATTGAGATTACAATTTTAGTTTTATTGTTGTTCGATTTTTCCTCCTGACTAAATATTTTGATAAATACTGTATTTCGACTGATAAGGGCGTTTGTTTATCTATGTTTTGGAAGAAGCTATCCTAAATATATTCTTGGTGGATTCTGTTTGAATGTCAGAATGACAATGGCACCAGTGAGTACATATAAAAAATTTAACTGCAGATTTTTTATATGACTTAAAATATTGAATATTTCTTCCAGAAAAAGTTGTCTTTAAATATTATATGATTCAAGTACGTTTTCCTCGAATGAAAGTGACAGCTGTTAGAAATCAGAGAAATTTTTATATTATACAGAGAAAAAATTCGACTAGTAGTTACCGAAAAATACGTTGTGACAAAATGTACTCGGAATTTATAGTTTAAATTAGGATTAAAATCTACTTTTTCCTCTGTCCAATTGGTACGGCTCTCCTCAATTATTATGCTGAAAATGAGAGTGATTTGTACACCGGTTTGTTCTGAGAAGGAACTTACTATTTGTGGTTTAAAACGTTCAAAGAAAGTAGAAAGATCAAAGAACATCTTTCGTCATGGATGATCTGCCATTTACCTGACAAAAAGATTTAACAGCTTAAGAGAACTTCTCCCAAGAATCTTAAGTATTAAGGAGATGCCAAGGGACCATATTAGGGCTTTGAAGCGTTCTTCACCAGATAAAGCTGTTTTCATCTGACACTCATGGCTTGGACCTTAATTCGTTTCATAGAAGCACACGGTAGATCATGAGAACTATTTGGCATTGCAAAGCAAAAACCATGAAGGAGGGGGATTTTGCACGACGAAGATACATAATGTATTATCGTCGTGCAAAATCTATTTCTCTTTCATAGCATATAACTTCAATATGTAAGGTTAAAATCTATTAAACGTCAGAAATCAACAAAAGTTTTCATGACTTGAAGTAGGAGTTAGTAAATATCTACATCTACATATCAGAAAAATCATATATAAGAATAATATCAGAAAACCCAAAACATTAAAAAAGCAAGCATCAGTTAAACCAAACCGGAAATTCCCGAAATGAAATAACTTGAAAATTAGCTTGGAAATATGGAAAACGATAGAAAAGGGATGGAGGCACGAAATCTCCTTAGGGTCAAAAAAAATTGGGACTCAATTTGGATCATAAAAGGTTCAGTAATACAAGATGACGTTTGATAAGGGGACCTGAAGACCCCATCAAAGGATTGTAGATTGAGAAAAGAGGACAAAGTTTCTAGAGCTACGGACTCAAATTTTCACTATATTGACAAATTCATGACGCGTTTCACCACACTGTGGCTCCTTCGCTAATTTGGAGGAAAATCCATACAAGGTTGCTTCTTTTGAGAACTGAAGAGATTCAGTGAATAATTTAGGTCAAATTGACTATTGAAATGCCTCAATTTCTATATTTCTGTATTCACAATGATTTCCATAGGTCCAGTGTCAATCTGTTATTTTCATTATGTAAAAACTTCACTTCAGCTCTTGTTGGCTGCTGAAGAAGATCGAGAGACCGAAATTTCAATCCTGATTTTCAATAAATCTCTTGTGATAATACATAGTTTAATTTCTTTTCATCGTCGAAATCTAACTTAGTGATACAAATTTTATCACAGTTTATGAACAACTGATTTGTTTCTTTTATGAATTTTGGTTTGGGTTAGATTTCTAATCTAACCTAACCTAACCTAAAGAGTCATTTTTCTGATAGTTATATTCAAATTACGAGAAGAATTACCTCAAATTCAGAATGGTTTACCAATATGAGTTAATAAAATATATTTTCGATTAGTCTGAACGCTAGAAAAACCTCATGGAGTATCAATCATATAAGAATTATAACTATTATTAAACGGCATTTATTTTTATATTATCTGATATTAGTATCGCGGTTAGTCTATGTAACATACTGTTAAAAACAACTATTTGATGTGGATGTGCGGAAGAATTGGAAATGGTAATATCTGTATGGGATGGTTTATTGGAAATAGAAAATTCATGTATGTGGCCAATTTGGGTTATAGTCAAATTTAAATGAGTAATGGAATTCCGAGTGAATAGAACATATTAAAGTACTAAAGGAATATAAATGCCTATTCGTGTGTAAAAGAACGGATTTTGTCATCCACATTGGAACCAATGAATGCAATGTTTTCATAATGATGAATTAATTTATCATTACTGAGAGGATAATCCATCACTAACCCGTTGTAGTTCATGTAGATTTCATCGAGTTGAATTAATTTCGTTCCAAACATACTTCTAAAGAATTGATCGTTCCTGATTGTAAGCTGAGATTCATGTTATTATTCTGAAGAGCATGTTTAATTTATTTCAATAAATCATGAGGTGGAACACTAGGGTGAATATTAACTACATCCCAGAACATATGTTTAACATTACATCTGAAGAAGTCTCAATTAAAGATTTTGTTCTGAAGTTATATGAATGGGTGATATTTTCAAGATAACGTGAACATTTGCTAATGGGGTTAGGTTAGACCTCTTTTATGGAGTTTTCAAAAATTTGGCATTCTCTAAGGAGTGTTTGACATTCGATTGAAATTCATTAGTAGGATTTTTCTTGTTTTTCTGATGATTTCCAGATCCAACAAAAATCTTTATTCGGAGATAATAATCAGATTTTTTCAATGCTTTAACAGTATGACCTTTATCTGCCATAGTAAATACTATATTTTCTGACTCACAATTGGATTTAATGGATTTCAAGGTTATATTATCAAATTTATTTGGTTTAAACAGATAAACACTTGATTTAATAATGATGCTGCAAAATATTTTAAAGTTTTGGATTGCGATGAACAATTTTTGCCATTTCAGCTTCAATTTCAAGTTAGTCAAAATGATATTGGGAACTGTTTGACTCTAAATTCTACTTGAAACCATTTCAAGAATTGCGATTTGTTCCCAAGAAAAATTAGTACCAACAAGATTACTGAACCTATCAAAAAACAGGCTAATCGCATCATGTTTGTCAATATCGTGAGAATTTGAACATCATTGTCTTATTTTATTAAAAATGTATATCAATTTTCAAGTGAAGTCCTCCTCCATCCAATTAAGTTCATCCCCATGTTTCTTATGATAATTCGTTTCAGATTTTGGAATATTCATTGACGACATTTCGAATATGAAAAAGAAACTATGAGGAAGATAATCTATTCAACTAGTACTATCAAATTAACAATGAGCTGATTGTTGAGAAGTGTCACAGATTCTTGGAGCAAAAGGCTATAGGCAAACCTTTTATGCCCCATCTGGTCACCAAGGCAATCCAAATATTTGAGGTAACAAGCGAATTGATTGGCAGAAGAAGGATCAAAAGAACACCTGTAAAACGACAACTGTTTTGCTGATGTACGAAATGATATATCAGACGAAAAACAAGAAATTGGGAACAAATTCTGGAAACCATATTGGAAACTTCTATTTTAGATTTAGCTCCAAAACAAAAACGGTCTGAGTTGTGGCTGATATGGCTATACATAATGATGCATGCGAGGTACTACTCCAAAAAAAAAATAGAAATTGTTCAACAAGGTTACTGTCCATGAACTAAGAAGGTACCACTTTCATACATGACGAGGTCGGACATGCATTCAGAATACTTTATTGAGTTTTGAATCAACGTTGAAGGAGTCCATTGTCTATGATTTTAAAGATGAGTTTTTGAGTAACACATGCGAATATATAAACATATAGAATGAGTGAAAGTCGGAAAAGAATATAACAAGAGACCTCAGGTCGAGCACAATTTAGTAAAGCCCTACAATTTCCTCCCAGTATTTGGTCACAATATATTAAATGGTATCGAATTTTGTATCATGGTTTTCACGAAGGATTTCACCATTGAAATTACAATTTGACTCGCATAACAACTTTTACATCTATCTATATTTTATAGAAATATTTTTGATCTTCTTTCTCATAAACCGAATTTTCCTGTTCTGATTCATTTTGTACATTGGGTTCTTGTAGATACACTTGATAAAATACTTGCGGCACGTAATATCTAACACCAGAAGAGTACACTATACCTATTTCGGGTACCGAATTAGCATTACTGAGTTTCTTTTCGAAAACCTGGGGTTTCACGTAGCTAACTGATGGCTGTAAGAATGTTTTCCTATTTTGACCGTCTGCAAACTCGTAGGGTTGCCTTTCGAATAAGTTTGGCCCAGAATACGTCCTTCCCAGAGATTTCAGTTGAGTTTTCTTGTAAACGTCGTATTTTTCTTGACTTGGTGTATACTTAATATCTAACGGAGTTCCTAGAATCAAGTTCGTTGGTGGTTTTACGGCATATAACTTCGTTCTGTACTGATGTGGTATCAACGGTTTATAGGTGGATGGATTAGGAAGATCTTCAGAAGTTTCATAAACTGGTGCTGGTTGTGATGGTGCATCTGACCTTGATATAGGACTAGGTGGATATGCAGATCTTGGAATGATAGGTCCTTTGCTCGTACCAAAGCTGACCATTATGGGTTTTGCAAGAGTTAGTGTGGCTATACTGAAGTATATTACCTGCAACAAATAAAGAATTATTAGAATACGAATGAAATACCAAGTATAACTATAAAGTTTCGATTACTTGGAATATGAAACTTATTTTTTAGACATTACTGCAGGAGGTGTAGAATTGGGAATGGTTAAAAACCATTTTTCTGTAACAAAATTCCGCCTGTGATTCTTTCTTAATAACGCAATGTTGCTGAACTAAAACGAAGGAGAGTATATCTTCTTTTGCTCATTTTGGGCCCTACTTTTATTTTACCCGCGCCTTCTCTAATGCCTTTTCATTCTTTCTATTAGCTTTGAAAGTCTGTCCAAAAGAGGTCTTTTTCGCCCAAGCTGATAACCTAAGGGTTATAAAACTCGTCTAGTTTGATTTTTCTCTCAATTGAATGAATGGCGCAAAAAACCGACTATTTGTTTTTTGAATCCTGAGTGGAAAAATATCAGTTTTCGATGTTTTAAGAGCCACCTCCAAAGGACAAGTCAAAAAAAATTTTAAGAGGTCGCTAAAAAATTATTAAACTTTCAAAATGCTCAAAAATTGATTAAAATTTTTTTCTCGTTATGGCATAATTTTAACGACGAAAAAAAATATGTTTCTAAAAATTTTAATTTTACAAGGTCGCTCAGAATTTTTGAATTTATAAGTGCAGTACTTTTTTCGAGCGACTATTCAATATTAAAATTATAGTTCCCAATATAGTTTTCTCTTATTCAGTCAAATAATCGATAAAAATTCACTAGAAGATGTAATAAAATCTAAGAAATAACAGAATTACCAATTTATTTTCAATTTCGATAAAAAATCAATTGTCAATTTTGATAATTTTCAGAAGCTCAAAAATTTTGAGCGACCTCTTATTAATTTTTATTTGACCTGTCATTTGGAGGTGGCTCATAAAACATCAAAAACCAATATTTTTTCATTCGAGACTCAAAAAAAAAAAATAGTCGGTTATTTTGCGCCGCCCTAGATTACGCATCATCTCTCTACCCCTGTCAGGTGCCGACACAAAAATTTCTTCATGACGAAGGCGTTGTGTGATACCTCTCTGAAAGATTATTATTATTCAATTAACTACTTTTTTTTAATTCATCGACGCTTGAGCAACCCTCTACATTTTATTGTGAGTTCTATCAAGTCGGTTTGTTTCGAGAAGTTTATAAGTCAGCTGATCTGGAATGGAAAAACAGGGAGATCTGGTTACTTTTGGTTATTCGTTAAAATACAGATGACTTGCGTTGGTAGTATTTTCCATAATTTTGATAACCTGAAAAACGGTGATTCACTTGAAGATGGTGCAAGAACGCACTGAAATTGTGAGTTTATTTTTCAAAAATAATCTATGCTAGAGCAAGTGTGCGGCATTTTGAACGAGAATAACCTTTAACCTTGGAAAGAATTTAGAGCAAAAATATGTTTTTAGGATAATGAACAAATTCATGGAAACTAGGTGCGTTATAAAGAAAAAACAGTTGTGGGAGAGAAAGGAATTGTTGTAGCCGTTATGACTGAAGTTGCCATTCCATCCATAAAAAAATAAAATTAGACTCGTGCACGAGCTGAATTAAGATTATGATCAAATGGTCGCCATGCTCAGACAATATAAATATGGTAAATATTTATAAGTTATAAGTAAGTACATCAAAATAGAGAAATATTATTTCAAACATTTTCATAAAGTGGAAGAATTCTTGAAATCTTGCCCTACTTGGAAACATAACTTATCTACTTTCTTAGCTAGCTTTTGAGAATATGCTTCTTTACTTTTTCACTAGACATGTGTGCTATATATTTCGATTTATGTGAATGAAAGAGACGAATATGGAAATGTCATGTAACAGAAAAGCAAATGGTTGATTGAAAAATTTCACTTTTCAGCGGAGATGTATGAGAGTACACGGCTTTAAACCAACTTGGCAAGACAATATCTAATCTCTTTTGAGGCTAAATCAGCCTTCTAACAAATGCTGCTAATGTCAGTAGCGGCGAAATACTCATGAGTTTTCTGATTATGATGAATTATTAATTACACAGGTCTGCAACATAAAGGCGGTCAGGATGTTTCCTACTAATTTCTATGTATCTAGATCAGGGTTGCTCAAACTTGAAGTGCTGGCGATCTACCTCAATATTTTTAGACTACTTTCAGAGGCTGCAAGTATATGTGATGCAGGGTTGTCGTACTTACACAATATAGTTCACCGATCTTCCTACATAGGTAGGGTATAGCTTAGCATATATAGATATTAGCTTTCAGCACAATATACATTATTTCAGTCAAGGTTTAGGTAAATTTAGTTAGTTTAGGTCAGTTAATGATACAGATCAATTTCATTACCAAATTTTGGCCCATTCAGTGAATATATTTCAAATGTCATTGCAAAACAGCATACAAAAGTAGTTTTCAAAATCTACATGAAACCCCTCCAATATTTTTCGATAGTAAAGATAAAACTATAAAACTGATAGATTCGACAATACTGGAGTTTACAAGTTGTCCTGTATGGATTTTTAGGCGTCTTCATAGGTCAGACTGGCCGTTTGTTCAAAACTTGATACAAAGAACATCAATCAGATTGCAATAACCAGAGAATCGACGAATCTACTTTCGCTTCATATTGTTTCAAAGATGGCCTCAACTTCAATTTATTCACATAATAGACGATAGTTAGATTTCTAAGAATCCATCAACTTTCAAACTCCCCACAGAGATAATCTTCTGAAAGACCAGTAAGAAACTCATTCGTTCATATTTGAAATCTTTAAATAATACCGGCTTTTATCATTTTTCGTTTATTACCTCTTGTTTACACCCTTATTAATTTTGTATCCACCTCTTTATGTATGTATTTTCTACTCTTGTTCAGTACTTGTCAGCTGAAGATGGTCGAGAGACCGAAATTGTAATCCTGATTTTTAATGAATCTCTTCTAATAGTATAATACATAGTTTAATTTCGTATTATCATCATAATTAACCATCACCTACTAACGGCTGAGTCCATTAATTTTGAATGGGAGAGCGAAAGCCTTTGGCCTGTATAAGTCCAACCTAGCCTAGATTAGGTTAGGTTAGATTTCTCTTCTAATAGTATAATACATAGTTTGATTTCGTATTATCATCATAATTAACCATTACCTATTAACGGCTGAGTCAATTAATTTTGAATGGGAGAGCCAACGCCTTTGGCCCATTCCTGTATAATATTTCCTATAATAAGAAACAAGTACTGTGTTTTAAGGAATTTTACTTAATAATTGCGATTCGTAACGCGTTTCACTACACCGTAGCTTCTTCAGACAAATAATAATAATAATCAATCCATGAATAAAACTGTTGAATCAACAGTTAATAAATAAATATTGGTTAGAATCCTAAACTAATAAATAATATAATAAGTAGAATCGCATTGAATGAAGTTTACCCTGTCGATAAATTGAAACAAAATTCAACACCTTAACCTACGATGACAAGTGAGAAACTGAAATCATTCCTGAGTAGCAATAATTTCAACATAGCTTTCCAAACTAATAATAGTTTAGGCAAATATATAAAAGATAATAAAACCAAATCAGATAAAAACATTAAATCAGATGTTTATAGATTGAATTGCAATGACTGTGATAATTTCTGCATTGGTAGAACACATAGAAATTTTAATATCGGAACACAAACGCAGTTTTTCAAATAAAAAATCAGATTCAAATTACGCGAATCATCTCCTAGAAAATAATCACTCTTTCGACCCACACTTTGAAATTTTGCATACAGATAATAAATATTGGAAGGTAGATCTTTGGGAAACTTTAGAAATCAACAAACACAAACACTCAGGTAGACTCATCAATGAAAAAGTCGATTTAAGCCCTTCACCTCTATTGAATCTCTTCTGGGAGCAATCTATTCCTTAATTTTATTGGATATACCTGTCATCAATAACCACTTTAAAAGGAGCAACCCAATAAGCCAATAATTACTTAAGAACATTTGTATTATATTCTCATTCTTATTTTCTGTACATTTATTCGTCTGAGGAAGCTACGGTGTAGTGAAACGCGTTACGAATCGCAATTATTGAGTAAAATTCCTTAAAACACAGTACTTGTTTTTTATTATTGATAATGGAATTTTACCAAGTAAAAGCCTCCCAAATTCAAATGTTAAGTCCAACCTAGGTTATCTAACACACCTGCTTCAGCACATTCTGCCTGGTTATTATCGAAAATTAAAATTTTCGAGAAGAACAAACGTTATTCGCAAAAACTGATCAACCGCTGTTGTCAATATATGGTTGCTTGCCAAAGAAGAAATTTGAAATATTGGAATTGTGCGTCAATTTATTGGCACAATGTAGTTTAGTTTGTGTATATTCTAATAGGGTGATATATTTTCGTAACAATAATAGTTACGAGTAAGTGCGTTTCTACCTGGTCTGTTTACAGACATTAATCGAAATCGCATGACCAAGTACAATAAAACGCTATGAATTTCAAGTAGTTTATTGCCGATTAGAATAATCAATCTCGAATTAATATTTCAATAAAACACTTATTACTGTTTATGAACATTATTTTATTCATATCGTGACAATACTGATAAATGTTTTTATAAACTGACGACATTGTTAGTTGTTTACTCACTATAATTTTAATACTTTAGGCTCTATTTATAACATTGCAACAGTTTTCGAGTTAATACTTTTGAGATAAAATTTTGGAAGATTGATAAACTGGTGGTTCCATCTCGACGAGCCACCCTGTATATTTCTTATCCCGTAGAGATTGCAAAAATTTGCGGAAACACTTCGAAGGATTTTGTATGATATCTTTTGACGTATATTGAGGCTTTTACGAACAACTCCGTAAGCGGAGACGCTTCAAAATCTAATAATTGAATACTGCAAAGAGCTAGTGCTCTTCAATGGTGTATGTTGAAAGTAATTCTGATAAATGCGAGTTGCAGATGAGTATTTGATGTTAGAGACGGTTTTTGAATTATAGTGTATTATTGTATGACAGTAAATGGAGGACGATTGAAACATTTGATCTCAAATCATTGTATTAAATTTTTTTTATAGTAAACATGATGAAGAAAGTAAATCTTGTTGAAGTTTGTGAGGAAAGCTATCAAAATATCACAAGAAAACCTACTTTCATTATTCAGAACCCTTAGGCTACTACCCTCAAAGGCTTCTCCTGCAAAACAAAAATTAATTCGTTTTTCCATTTTTCAATAATCTTGAAAATTGGCGAAATATTCCGAGTCCACCGTTTGAGATAAAAATGATTTTTTGCGAAAATGATTCGTCAAAAATACTTAGTGTTACCGTGTCCACTACGGTATCTGACCATAGATCGCTCTAGGCCCCTCCGTGTTAACCATGCTTCCTTAATCACAGATCGCCTAGTAGGCCCTTCGACCAGGCTAGGCACAGAACGTACTCTGGGCCTACCTGGACCGAGGGTTAGAAATATCCGTGCATTTCGGAGATTCCCCCCCTTTCTCTTCAACGACCTCTTTGAATTCACAGTCTTAGAAAACCGGTTGCAGCACGCGTTGCCGCGAGGCGGCTTTTCGTACCCACACCACCGACCATATTGCCAAACCGCCGTTGTTCACCAACGAACCACGTGTTGTTATTTCATTTTAAATTTACGTTTACAAAGAGTGTTTGTGTGAACCATCAGTGTTTGCATCGTGTGTGTGACCCCGTCCCGGTATCATTAGTAAGAAAAGCTTTCAAATGAGGTACCTCTCGACCACTTCGCCCTGATCAATTTGAACGCGTTGAAGCTCCCGTTCCTAAGTTCATTAAAGCCGGAAATATACATTAACGATGTCTACCACACGGAATCATTCGACTTGTTTCGGCAAAATTTTACAATATTTACGGGATGGGAAATATACATAGAGATGGAAACACTGTATTGGGGTATTTTGAACACTTGGCTTTTGTTTTAAAAAGCATAAGGAAATGTATGTCACCTATTTAGATGTTCCGAAAATCCTCTCTTAGTGTAGGAATCTCCTAATGTCTTAATGACACCGATTCATTCAAGATAAGAACCGTTATAAGGCCATGGCGAGTGGAGTATAGGAAGGCGATTTATTCTGATCGCGACAGCTGTTCCCCAGGGATCAGTTCCGAATTAATGTGGAAAGTAGTTCTGTGACTAGATCCTAGAATTCTCAGAATTGAAAATACAGGGACTAAGATACTGAAAAAACTTCTTGAAAGTATGAAAGTGGACAGAACCAGGTGCACCAGAATTGAGAGTGAAATTTTTAAGGTTATGTCACATGAAAGGGAAGACATACGACGGATAGAAAAATAGTATAACAACAGTGTATATATATATATATATATATATATATATATATATATATATATATATATATATATATATTTATGTTATTGTAAAACTCGAACTGCAGTAAATCCTAAGATATTCCAGTAAAACCTAAGATCTACCAATTCCTAATGGTAAAAGATTTGCGATTCGAACTGTTACCACCATTCCGTTGGTAAATCTTTGGATTTACATCAATGGCACGGTAAATGTTTAAAAACAAAACATTTCATAACGTGCTGAGCGCATCGACTTGTAGCTTGCCGCCCCCGCTAACCGCGCACCGTCTCCGCCACTCCGCGCGCCTCAGTCGCTTGTTTGACACGTTTGAACTCGCACGATAAATTGATTTCTAATTGTATTTTTTGTGTTTAAACGTTATTTGTGAATAAAAATGAGAATGAAGCAAAGATTTTATGAAATAATGGACGAGCTTGTGGCAAACAAGAAAGATAATAACTTTTATCTCGATAAGGACAAACACGCTAAGTGTTTAGAGGAAGTAAAAACTGCAAAAAACATTAAAAAGAAGGAAGCTCTTCATTACAGGCGTATTAAATGCAATGATATTTTGACTATAGGCGGCGAAACAAAGCTAATTGCTCCGATGAAGGAAGATGATGGATAAATCGAATATTATGTGTGTTACGATTTGTTTAACATTCTCGAAGAAACGCATTTTGCTGTTGGACACGGTGGAAGAACAAGGATGCTCAAAGAATGTAACCGCAAGTATAATAATATTACAGTTGAGGCTATCACGACATATTCGAAATTATGCCAACCTTGTCAAAAGAAACAAAAGATTTTGAAAAAGGGTATTGCCATTAAGCCTTTACTTCAAAGTGAAATGAACTCACGTTGTCAAGTAGATCTCATAGATCTACAAACTAATCCTGACGGAATTTATAAATTTATATTAGTTTATCAAGACCACCTCACTAAATTCGTTAATCTCGTGCACTTCAAACTAAACGCGCAACTGAAGTCGCATATCATCTATTGGATATTTTTACCACTTTTGGAGCGCCGAACATCCTTCATTCCAATAATGGTCGGGAATTTAGTAATCAAATGATTGAAAATTTATGCTCTATGTGGCCAGACGTTAGAATCGTACATGGGAAGCCAATGCATAGCCAGAGCCAAGGATCGGTAGAGCGTGCAAATCAAGACGAAGAAAATATGCTCAGTACGTGGATGGAAACTAATCAGATTACAAAGTGGTGAGAAGGTTGGAAATTCATACAGGTCATGAAAAAGATATGATTGGACTATTAAAATCTGAAGAAGATTTGGAAAATCTGTTGCATCCCCGAAAAAATGCTGAAAATATGATATAACAGGACAAAGAAAACAACGTGGTTGGTAATGAGTCAGAAGGAATAAAAAAAGGAAACAGTAAAAATGTGAACAACAAAACACAAGAAAAAGAAATTATTGCGCTGGAACAGACAAGAGAAAAACAAATAACCGATGATAGTGATGATACCAATCTAACTATTCAAATACAAAACGATTCAGAGATAGAAAGCGCCATTCAAGCTGAACAAGATCCAATACCAGAGAAGATAGAATCTATTCAAACAATAAGAACAAAAGCAAAATTTAATTTGGAAAACCAAGCTGCAAAATGAAAACCATGACAGCTGATAAATGTTCAAATGTGGAAGTGGGACAAAATGTAAGACTGAAAGTACCTGAAATTGACAGAGCTAAAACTGACCCAAAAAGCATTATTGCAGTTGTGATAGATGTAAAGGACAATGAGTTTTACCAACTAGGTACCAAAACGGGAATACTAAAACAGCTCTACACCAAGAATCAATTCGCCGCATGCTCTGAAGATTTTATAAAGAAAGAAGAAATTGCTACGGATGAAGAAGTGAGTCTTCGAGAAGTTGTCGGAAAATTGTCGTTGATTGGAGGACAAGGATTCAAAAAATGTAGTTGTCAAAAAAAATACACCTGCAGATCATCAGGATTACTTTGTAATTCTAAATGCCACAACAGAAATCCGTGTTGTAACAAGTGAAATGTTTTTTTAGGTACCTTACCTATTACTCAATTACTTTTGATTGTGTTTTTTACTTCTGAACCAAATAATAAAAAAATAAAAATTAAGTTAGACTAGCTTTTGTAAGCATTATGTTTGTATTTCGTTGTTAAATTTCAAATACAGAAGTACTGATTCAGTTAGATAGATATGATAGAGATTGAGATATTCAGAGATATACGTTATGTGTTTTTTCAGAATAATTTAAATAAGTTGGTATTAATTTGTACTTATTATTATCATTATGATACCTTTATAATACATTGTACCTGTTTTGTCTAATATTTCAAAGTAAATAATTAAGAATTACTCATCGTTTTATTCATAAAACCAACATCTACCAGCTGACAGTGGTTAAACCTATATATATATATATATATATATATATATATATATATATATATATATATATATATATATATATATATATATATATATATATATATATATATATATATATATATATATTATATATCTACATATATCAAAAGTCAAAAGCAATTAAACAACCAGAATTTTGTTGAAAATAAATATGATCTTTCTTGACACCTCCTTGAAATAATCTGGATTTACTTCTAGCTTTAAGGGACAACAAACTCGAGTATTTCATATTTTCATTGTAAGTTGATCAATTCCCAATGAACATTGCACAGCTGAACATTCAGACTGTCGGAAAAGAATTAATAAAATCTACAATAACGTCACGAAAACTTACACTAATTCGTCTACATGTCATATTTACAAGGTAACAGAAAATGTTTATCCGCAACAACGAGCGAAAGCCGAGTTGAATGGATGCAGGATATTCTAACATTGACATTGAAGACTGACCTCGCGAAGATCGCGATGTTACAAATTATTGAAATCTCAATTAGATAATGACGCCTCATGAATGAATCTTCAATTCATCGTGATTATTTCAAACCGAACACTACTCAACCTTGAAACATCATCATCTATATACACATTCTCCACAACAGGAAATTAAGTAACTAACCAAGTGTACGGTGAAGATCTGAAAAGAATGACCATGAAACGGAAGCTCTAAATACGAAAGAAGGTGAGCTGATTTCATAGTTTCGAGCGCATCAGGTGATAATTTCAATCAGGAAATGTCAGTTTTATAGGCATGAGTTAAACGAGTTTTTTAATCGTCTTCTATTATACCAGTGCTGCAATTTATGTATCCGGGATTGGCAACACTTGTATTGTTAGGCGCCATGCTTTAAATTTGATTGAAACACAGAGTTTATATAGTGGATAATTTTAGTTTTCGAAATTCTAAAAAACAAAAATTTTCAAAAAAGAACTGCCTGTCAATCAATTTGCAATAAGCATCGCTTTTCGAGCTGAAAAGATTCGCCGTTCTGAAAGTCAATTTCTGATAGAATTTTTCCTACATGAGGGCCAGTATTTCACCAATGACACGTTCAATGTACACAAGAAATTAGACAGAGCATAACTAACGCACGATCGTGGACACCAATCAACTGCGCCAAAACGTAAGATTTATTTCTGTCCAATTCCTTCAATTCTGTACAAAAACTACGTAACCAGCGTACTAGGGAATGCAATCTCGCATCGAAATATCCATCTCGGTATTCGCGAGATTCAGGAATTCTAATTTTGCGAAATCTCTGTATTGTGCGAGATCTCGCATTGTGAAGAAATGATCATTGATAATGTACGAAAATTCCTATCATATATATTTCTATTGGCTCTAATTGTTCTTCAGGAGCAAAATAGAGAAATAAAATCCCAAGCTAACCAGTAATTTATTCAAAATGTAACATATTATTCCAAAACTTCAAAATAGCACCTCAGAAAGCATAAAGTATCTAGGGTTTCATCTGCCAGCCGACTCCGAATGCTACATGTCAGATAACCAGATGAGGAAAACTCCCGTTCTGCCTCGACACTTATTGGTACTACAGATAAAAAACATTGCTGAGAGAACTGTAGATTTCGTCCGTTTGAACCTCCTGTTTCGTACAAATTGATTTCTTTCTTCTAAATCATAGAAAGTGACGACGACCAATTCCAATTCCTCATCAAGACCAAGAGAAGCCTTTGCCATTTCAGGTTCTAAATTTTTTTTCACTGCAGCTCATGGAATTGAATCGTCATCATCACTTTCATTCATGGCTTTATCTGCTACTGAATATGTAGAGGGTTTGTTTTGTATATTGACTGCAATATTGTCATCTTTGGTACTGTTCTTGTAGAATGTTCCGAGTAATTTTATTATTTCTTTTTTTATTGAAGATTTTGGAGGCAATTTGAAAGTTTGATCACTAGCAGATTGATTGAAATATACGTCGTATTGAACAGGGTCTGTCAAATAATACAATGCTGCGGTCATAAATGTTCGGCGTTCATTAATCCGTGCCCTCATGGATTCAGCAAGTTTTTGAGCTACTGGTGTTCCAAGTTTTTCTAACTTTCTCACCATAAATTGCAGAGTAGTTTCTGCAGTCAACAAATCTGAATTTCGACGACATAGTACTTCCACTGCCAGTTTATAGGCTGAAATACGAGTTCTAAATCTGATAAAGCACGATATTCTTCGTCTGAGAAACTATGATTTGTATTCGATCCAAGATCGCAATCAATCAAGGCTTTGCTTGCACATTGCTTCATCTTAGTGAATGTGGAAATCATATCTGCAAGACTACACCAGCGTGTTTTGCAGTCCAGCACGAGTTGCACAATTTTGCTGAATTCGTCCTTCATTTATTTCTGAAGAATGTCATTCTTCATTGGTGACTTTTCGAGAAGTTTGACTACTTATCTTACTCTTTTGATAAGGTGATCAAATTTTGGCACTAAGTCAACTTTATCTACAGTGGGCAATCTGCAGTCAAATCCTTTATTATCAATAATGTCATCAAATTCTTCATCGTCAGACTCCTTCACATCTGACTGAGCTATGACTGTGTCTTCTGTACTATCTTTAAAATTCGGTTTCATATTTTGATTTGTATATCACATCTATAACTCCCAATCGCATGATGTGAGCGTAGCATAGCTGGTAAAGAGGATTCATGAGTAGCCCAACCTTCACCATTACACTGGCCCCATCTGGAGTGACACCTACTATATCTTTATCTAATGACAAGCCATATTCTGATAATTTCTTCTTCAAAATAGTTATGAAACTCTATGCAGGCATGCTTCCTACTATGCGTAAAGACCCAAATTCCAGAACATATTTTTATTCTCTGAAAATATATGAACATTCACATTCATGAAGCACCTGTTTTTAGATCCATTCATCGTTAAGCTGAATCTATGGTTATTCTTTCTTAGATTCATAAGATCCTGCGAAACTTTCATTCTCAAACTCATGCCGTAATCCATAAAAATCTGTTTTATGGAGTTAGGCGATGCAGGTAATTTGCAGTCACTAGTCGAAAATAATTCTCTCAAGTCTTTCGACGTGCAAAAAGATCTAAAAGTCATGCCATCTTTAGAAATCATCCTCGAAGTGCTTTCCTCCAAAGGAACTTTTTGTAGGGACGAAAAGTTATCATATATTTTCGGCCTCTTCGTACCGGTTGGAGGAGGTAGCCTTACTGACGCGGAAGCATTGATCAGCATTGAAAAATTTGATGGAACCAGAGCCATGTTTTCTGTCACTTTTTCATGAGGAGTATCAATTTTGTGCTTGGACAGTGAATATACATGTAAGCCTTTGGGAGATCGTGCCGTTGTTTTCAAAATAGACTAACACAATTTGCTCTGGGCAGTTTGTCCAATCTCTGCCTTCAAAAAGTATTTCCATACCTCTGATCCACTTTGAAATTCTTTATAAACTACCTTTGTTGTCTTTTTCGCACAAAACGAAAAGACTGAGAGAACTTAAACACACAATAAACTTTTTTCAACTGTTATTGTAATAGTTTATAAATCTGCAGATTGCAATGCACTCTGACACGTTCAGGCTCGCAAAACATTGACAAATTTACGACAACCGGAAAACGTCTCGCCTTATTCCTCCCTATCGCGCTGTGGACCTAGCGCCGCGTGTTGCCACTGGGAATAGGAACATTGTTTACATAAGTTAACAACAATATGTGGAAGCACTGAAAGCTAACCAAAATTGACATAATACGAATCTTATAAATCTTGCAAGATCGCGCATGATTTTCGGAGCGAGATTGATCTTGCAGAATAGGTTCGAGATCTCGGTATTGCAAGATCTTGGTATACCGAGACTGCATTCCCTACAGTGTTCGTTAACTGTTTTCATTAACCGTAACGTTGTGTCTATCATCGTCTTTGCAAAAAATACGATCCAATTATGCCGTAGGCCCACATCTGAGTGAGAGTGGAAGACGGTCTCACTCCCGTCACCTGGTGTAATACCACCACATCATGTTATAAGCTCAGTGAATTGGCCATTTGTGACAATTTTTCGGATGCTTGGTAGATGATCCGGTCTCGACAGTGAAAAGGATTTTTCAGATGAAACATGATGAGCTCTCCTCGGAATAAAATTATCTGGAGGTAAACCCGTTCCCCAATCGGATCTCCGCGGGGATCTTTCTCATGGTGCTCATGTATGTGATACAACTAATACCGGTCCTCTAGAGGATGAATGAAATCCTTCAGAATCTGAGGAGAGAAGCCAATTCGTTATTGAATTTTGCAATATAAGAGGAAAATACACCAGTACTTACCAGGCAAGCCTTCTCGTGCTCTATATCTAACGAAAACTCAAATAATGCCAACAACATTCACCACCAATTTCTGTTTCAATGGCTATGAGTTGCACTCAAGGCTTCGGTTAGAAGAAGGGCTTTGTGTTCTTGTTAGATCGGATGTTCGTATTTCCAGAGAGAGGATACAATGTAGTTTTCGACCTGGCATGGTTCTCTGTGTCGGTATCGATCTCCTCACGATAACTACTCTAGATTTTTTCAGTACCTAGGCGACAAGGTAGACACGACTCAGATACAGCATCAGATAGCTGAGGTGATCATAATGCGAGACTTCAACGTCCAGAATATCAACTGGCTCCAACACTCAAATAGGAAAGACAAAGTAGGAAGACAATGTGAGTCCTTGGCGATCAGCCGCTACTTGACTCAACTTGTTAATGAGCCGTAAGAATTTCTGACAATATAACCGATTTTCCTTATACTATAGATCTCTTTCTTTTTCAGATCCATAAGATTTTCGTTTATAATTATAGGTCTGAGGCAAGTGCGATCACAACCTCGTTTCTGTTACTAGTAACTTGGTGTAGCCACTTTATAAAGATCTAACGTTTTCCGAAGCTATGGCATTACAGTCGAGCCAGCTGGAAGGATCTGCGTAAGTATTTCATGACGTATGTTTTTCAGATCCTGATATCAATGTCTGTCCGTCATTGTAAGTTATTCTTACAAGAGTGCACATCTACATTTCGAACTTCACGAAAAAAACATCCCCACAAAAGCCTTGAATCACTAAAAATTGTCAAAAGCTGTCAAAGTTATAAACAGAGCTTATTAGAACTGAAATAAAAAAAACCAACAGATGAAACTGAAGCTCAATATGTGCCTTCCAGGAATATTTGTGACTCAACAATTAATAAACTGAAAATCTACTCAAATGAAAGAATTAGGAATAGACTTTTGGAGAATATCAAAGGAACTCGTGAGTTCTGGTCTAAGGCGAAGATAGTCAGCAACAACTTTTACAAGTCATCCTTCCCACCTTTGATTAGAGATGACGGTGCTATCGCATTATCAACTAAAGCAAAGACGTATCTCTTTGCAAAAAGGTTTTCGCAAAATTCTGTTTCAGATACATCAAATGCAGTACCACCAATCATCCCACATCTTCAATAGAATGTGTCTGAAGTAAAATTCAGAATGCGTACGGTAAGGCGCGTTCTATAACAACTGAACTGTAAGAAAGGAAAGGGTGTTGATGGAACAACACTAACTGGTTTAAAGGAATGTGTTCCAGAGTTAGTACCTGCTTTTAATCGTCTGTTTCAGATTTTCTATCAGGTCCACACGTTTATGGAGTGTTGGAAAGTTCATGTCGGTATTTGAATTTCAGTTCAGTACTTGCTGTCAGTTGAAGATGGTCGAGAGACCGAAATTGCAATCCTGATTTTCAATAAACATAGTTTAATTCTTCATTATCATCATGATTAACCATAGTAACTGCGGAATGAATTAACTAATACAAAATACTCAGAGCAAGTCAATTCAGGAACACCGCTATCAAAACAAAAAAATTCCACAACACTACAAAAGGACCATTTAGAAAAAATTTCTTTGTTTTATTCATTATTAGTTTTTACACTTTCACAGGCCTTAATATGCTTAAGCGTACAAGTTCCGGAACACGATGCGTTTGAGTCTAGTAAACGGCACTTATAGATTGGTACTTGATCTCGTATTATAAAAGTTAACATCAGTACATAACGCATAAATTTCACGTTTGACCCTCAGACATACAACATGTACAATGGAACCAACGTTAAAAAGGAATCCTTAAAATATAATCGGCAGGTTAAAGTTCTCGATAAACCATATATGGTCATCATTATTCTTTTTGCATCTTAAAAATTCTGATAGAATCAGCACTGTTGCCCCATCACACTATACTGTAGTTCATTACACTTTGCATGCTCGTGTAATAAAAGGCTAAGGATATGGGGTTCCCCAAGGGCCTTCAGTTGAGATTTTCAAATCAGGTGACTGACAATCCTCATTGACTGCAACGTAGGAGCAGATGCTACTCATGCATGAACGAACCAGTGGCGTAGATATGGAGGATCACAGGCAGAAATAACATCAAGTCAGTCTTACTATCATTCAAAGTTAAGCCATTATCCTCACACCACCCAGACACACGAAGAAAGCGCCTACTTGCGTTATCTGCAAGATCATCTGGGCATTCCACGGCTGTAAGAGCCTATGCATCATCTGCGTTAAGTAAAGTTTCTGAGCTACACAATCAACAAGGTCATAAACGAATAAAACAAAAACATCCGCCCCAGAGTATTACCCTGCAGACACCCCTAGCTAGTTTCATTTCCTCAGATTTGTATTCACGCCCATTGGACATAAGTCGGATTGCACAGCACAAATCATAGTACATAAGCAAGCAACATCTCTCGTTCTCAAAATGGTCCAAGATGTTATCATACAATGATAGTATTGCATCCTGAGTGGACATGCAGGATCTAAATCCAAATTGATGCAAATATTACAAACGGAACCCATCCAGAAACGAAGCCAACCTGTTTAGAAATATTTTCCCAATATTTTGGAAAGGAAATAAAGAAAATCAACATGCCTATAATTTTCAAGAATCCAAGATATTCTTTCTTGAATACTGGAACAATCCAAGCAAATTTCAGTTCAGAAGGCAAGCAGATGCATAAATAGAAACGCATTTACTAAATCAGACAGATCATCAGCTATATAATATATTTCAGCACAAAGCAAGTAATCTCAACTAGTCTAGCATATTACTGGAACTGAAATCGACTGAAACACTGAACTACTAGTTCAGCATCTCGGGACTGAGGCAGTCAAAAAGGTTCACCTTCAAAAAAGAAAGTACATGGACTATCGTCCTTTAAAAAGAACTCTATTGAGATGGTAGTTGGCCCACTAACGAGACACTAAATCAATAAACATTTACACGTTATGAGACTGCCGGAGACCATACAATACCGTGGTTACCTAGAAATTACTAACCAAAGAACATATACTCTTTGAGTATCTGTTCATAAGGCGACCAGATTGGAGACATTAGGCACTTGAACACTTAAAGCCCGCAAGATCCAGGAGACCCCGTACAACAGTCTCGCAAATTTTATTAAAAAACACTTTATGCCCAATAGGCTAAAATGCCTGAGTACTGCCCATATGGGCGCCGTTCATGAAGGAGAAGATGGTGCTGTGATAAAGTTCTTGGGCAGGACAGCGTCTACCGGGTTCGATAGCTTTAAATAAACAATCTGCCCTTACATGGGTGAGGTCTATTTCGAAAGATTCTGAACTAATATTGCAGTGCGAATGAAGATATGGCATAGATTGTAAGATGAAGTTGATAACCGTTAAGTGGATTATAAGATATTATCTCAGACTGGAGCTGTTCATTTACGCCAAATAAATTATGCAAAGTAGACGTCATATTTAAATTGTTGTTTTTGCTGTGTTGAGATGAAATACTTTCTCTTACATAACTAATTCCTCGATTGTTAGATTGCCGAAGAACTGTTTTTGATTTATGTTAATTCAGTCCTTATTCGGATAGATAGGTAAGAGGCTGTAATATTTGCTAATACATTCACTAGATAACAAACACCTCTTTATTCTTCTTAGAGAAACTGGTGGCAAATTATTGTTATGTTTCTGGAGCATGAAGGATATATTTCATGAGAAATATTGGATTGTACAAGCGATGAATTATTATAATCAGTGAATTGTATGTTCCGAGAATAATACTTAGTTGAAATTTCTGCTGCTCCATTATGAAAGACAAGACGGAACACAGGTGTACTCCGAAAGTTTCATTGGTTCAATTTAGGGATAAATTTAGATTTAACAAGGAGATACGTTGAGTCGACCAGGAATACTATAACAATATCCTCAATTATCCATTAGATACAAATTAAAATAAGATTTTTAATTTTATGATTTGGTCAACTGAGTTTAAAATACACTGCCAGGAGTTAACGTACCATTTTTCAAATTTCTTTTTGATAGGCAACAAATTATTAACATTTTTATTCGGATATACCTAGATACACACCAACAAAATTCGATGTTTTATTCACGATATTTATATTTGAAATGAAATGAAATAAGTGAATTAAGATTTTGCAAAAACCACTAAATATTGATAATAGCAGTTGTTGATCAAATTTTGTGAGTAAGATTCATGAGAATTTCAATTTTCGGTGCTAAAGCAACGCGAATCGAGAAATTTAATTAGATGTTAGATGACCTAGTCTAGACTCAAAACAAGGATAGGCCAAAGGCTTGGGGTATTCCATTTAACTTTTTCCAGAATGAGCTGTAGATACACAAAGGCTAGTAGTCATGCTGGGAGACCTGGGCAAGAACGGTCTCGAGCAACAAAGGCGATCCATGTTCGTTATTTACGAATTTTCCTCTTGAGATAACGATTCGTTACTGCAAAGCACCGAATGTGGTTCGAAAGAAGAGTGGAGTGCAAATTAGCAGTGAAACGATACGAGAAAGTCTCATAGTATATAATTTTAGGCGTCGAGACACAGCTCTAACCATAGAACTTCGAGAAGCTAGATTGAATTTTGCTTCGGTACATGTCAATTTATTAGAGGAAGACTGGGAGAAGGTTTTGTTTGATAAGTTGAGAGTTTGTATTTTTTATCGCAATCAACGTTCTCTAGTAAACATAAGTCGAAATGATAGATATAATATGTGCAACTTTCAACATACCTATGGTTTTTGTGGAGGTTTGGGAAAGAAATCCTCTGAACACCTGCACTGATCTGGTCAACGTAAATAATGGAACCTTGAACTCTCAGAGGTTACAGACATTCTACAATATCATATTGTAAATATGGCTGAAAACCTTTTGTTTGGGCATGATAACTTCAGACTTCACCAAACTTATATCGTTAGAACCTACCTTGAAGGTAACAAAATCATTTGAATGGATTGGCTTGCATAAAGTGTAGACCTTGATCTCATGGAATATGTCTGGGATATTCTCAATAGAAGAGTAAAAAGCCATCAAAACCAACCAGCTACTGTGAATACGCTACGGAACAGACTGATCGAAATTTCGAACGAAATGGATCAGAATGCTAGTAGTTGATTTTTAGTATGAATTGTAGATGGCATGCCCCAATTCTAGCTAAAATTATAAGTATCCGGTATCAACAGGTTTTTCGGAATTTCTATCATTATTTCTATGAGTACAATTTTCATTTCGATAGTTCTCAAGCATTCTTTAGTGCTGGTGATTAGTGAAAAAATAGGTAATTATGATGCATCTTTCACTAACACAAAAACTTTAAGTGTTGTCTATTTGATATTATCTGGATAAAAATGAAACAAAAATGAGAAAAATTCGACGCAGATGAATACTCTCCGTTTTTTTGCGAAACAATAAGCTTGCACTCAAATCACATGTTGCCATGCAAAAAATTTGTGATTTAAGGCTCACCCCTCTTTATTCCCCAGATCTAGCTACCTACGACTATCATCTCTTTCCTAAGCTGAAAAAAATTTCAATGGTTGCGAATCTTCGTTAACGAATGAGTTATACAGGCCTGGTTATGCTAAACAAGATAATTTTTCAATTGACGAGGCTTTTACGTGATAGAAATCCGTTTTCACAAATACAAGTGAAGGATGATTTCTACTAAATTATATTATAAAATACTCGACGCGTTTCGATACACAGTATCTTTATCAAGAACGAATGAATACACACACGTAGTATTCATTCGCTCCTGATAAAGATACAGTGTATCGAAACGCGTCGAGCATTTAATAAAATATTTTAGTAGAAATCATTGTTTACTTGTATTTGTGAAGATAATTTTGTTCAAAGATTTGACTAAGACTAAGAGTGAACTGTTTGTTTGTTCATTTATTCATTCATTCATCATATGAAATACAGACAGATGAACTAACATCCAGTATCAGTATTCACTGATTGTTAATAATGAAAACGAAAAATCTCGAAGGCATTACAATTTTAATAGGAACAATATAAAATTGAATAACAATATCAAAATTGAAATAAAAAGTAAGATTAGTTTTCAAATAAATGAGAAAAGAAAAATAAAAATTTTATTTCAAATAATACTTAGAGTAGTGAATAAATCCAAAAACTATTCGACGGTTTATGATTTACAACCCTCAAGCAATATTCAAGCGCCGCAAAGGCAAAACAAGGAACAGTAACAAAAATTTAATTAATCAAGGTTAATTTAATTAGTAAAAAATATTTTCTTTACTGTCGTATTAGATAGTAGAAGTCAACATCAGTACTATAGAAGTTCGATGACTGAATCAAACGATACGTTGATGAATTCATGACATTGTGATCCTCAATGGTCAGTGAAGAAGGGAGTGTTGACGGTAGAATTCTTCTTCGAGATACTCCAAAATGTGCTGGTTGGAAAGACTAATTGTCAGGATAAAGTATTGTTGAGCCGAAGTTACATATGGAGCCTAGAAATCTAAAGTTTTTTTTTGTTGTATCTTGATGGTGAGTATTGTTGATTTCAAATAGAATCAATGGTGAGTATTGTTGATTTCAAATAGAAATAAAGGCAGAATAGGGAGCTAGTAATGCTTTCCTGTTATTAAAATATTTACTGTCTCGTTAAGTAACCCAGCATTTGGATATTCGGCTACTAGAATTAACAATGCAGTCGACATGGCCACAAAACAAGAATTTTGAATGAAATACTACCTCCAGGTATTTTATAGTGTTGATTCTAGATAATAGAGTGTTATTTAAGGTGTAGGGATGTCTTAAGACATTATTATAATAGGAATGAAAGAAATTGTCTAGTACATGCTGCAGAGTTAGGTGGTCTTGAGGGTGATTAATTTTCATGAACATTTTGAGGTTATCGGCAAAAAACAATATTTTATTTTCATCGAAATATCGGGATATATTATTCATATGAATACTACACAGTAGAGGTCCCAACTGGGAACCCTGAGACACACCAGAGGACTGTTTTCTCAGGTAGGACTAGAACGAGCAGCATACTCCGATCCCAGCAAGAATTGAAATAGTGTGATCACAATGAATTTCAAAGAGCTTTCCTGAAGATATTGTATACAACATCAACTTGCGAGCTCATCCATCCTGCACAAATTCAACGAAATCAATTAGATCAGTTTCAATTGATCTGCCCTGATAAAATTCAGGTGTTTCGGAAATAAACTGCAACCTAACGATATGAAATAGATGGGAGTAAACGAGACATTCAAACATTTTTCAAAAATATTTAGTTTACTTTTGTTATTTGAAACCAGAGTTTTGTTACCACCCTTGAATAATGGGACAACGCAGGACTACTTCCAATAGTATGGAAACAGGCCGTATTTTCGCGATTTATCATAAATGTGATTATTATACTGTGAGAAGATGAGCAAGAATCAACTAAAGAGGAAATCAAATCAGGCCCAAATCTTATCTCTGATCAAATCTTCTGAGAACTGCCTCCTCCACATCAAAAGAGTTTTGCAAGTTGTTCTCGATTATTTTGCTCCTACAGTAAATAAATTTTCAAAACTTGCTAAGCTTACAACATATTTGCTGGTAGGTAGTGTATTTAAAATGTAAACTATTACACCAAATATTAATTTTTAATGAACACTTTCAAAATTAAACCATGAAGAGTGAAATTATCAGTTTCAAATTTATGATCTTTCGTCTTAATCTGTCAGTATTTCTCGAAATAAGCCACATATAGAAATATGGTTCCGCTTTTGTTCCGGTTCCGCTTATATCCGGTTTGTTTCTTTCAAATACAGTTGTAGTTCACCCCCATTTATTCTTATTGATTGTCTGTAATACAGATGACTTAATTGGTAACAGGAAATTGAATTGTCAACGAAAAAGAAAGTTCGAATGGACGACATTTGAACGTACCCGTTTCATTAAACAATAAATTTTTATATCCTAGATTATTTCGTTCTTTAATTATTGTAGTCAACTATTCACTCGTTTTCAGTCAATCCAGATTAGTGAAATTGGTTTAACTTGATATGACCATTTATGAACCGAACGTGGTCGTTGATTCAACTATGAAGAAATGCTTTCGTTTTCTTTCACTGAATTACTCTAAAAGAGCTAATGAATCACTTTTACCCGACCTTGTCCATTATTAGAGCATAGACCTTGAGAAAGACCAATATGAAGCGGGTTTTGCACCTGTCCTACCTCTTACAGTTATTCCTTTTTCGGTTTGAAGTAGAACATTACTTCCTTATTTTACTGTCACGAGAATACTTTTGTTCGCAAAACCAATTAAAGATGCATGTAATGAGTTTTTCATTACAAAATTTAGAGTTTCATAAATTTAATAAGTACTCGATCTGTTAATTAGTCTGTTCAGTTTTCGTTGCTGCACCTTTACATATAAAAAGAAATCCATGGATGTTTCTCCTTCATGCGTGCCTACACTATTAATCTGATCGTCATGAAAATTCAGAAAAATATTGAGTACACTCCTGGGAAAGTTTCTGGTATAGTATACCTACTCTGCGAGAGGAGGCGCGAGCGTCGTTTTAGATAATTGCATCGAATGCTGAATCGTTTGTTATAATTTCTTGTATTTCATTTTCAGAATTTCTTGAATTTTCATGAATTCGCGAGCATATCCACCAGTTATAATTGTGTATATGTGTGAAACTATGTCAAAACTGCAACAGAAACAATGTGGCCTAAGATCGTTCGTCGTAAAAGACGTGTGATGTCGTATGAAAGTAAACAATTTAATAAAACAGTGCAGTTAATGTGAATGTCATAATTGTTGCTCTTAATTCGCAATTTATTGGAAATATGGCTAAGTAAGTGAAAAAGAGTATCCAAAATTCAAAGAACCTGAAAACTTGGATAGATAGTTAAAAATATCGGAGGTCCTTCTATTATATTTAATGAACCTTTCATGATTTATGTTGGATTCAACACTAAATAAACATAAGATTCAATAAAAACATAATATGTACCTAACTTCTGTATTATTTACGGCATCTAATCCTTTTATCATCACAATTGAATTGCTGAAAACAAAAAGTGACAATCCCAACTTAAGCTCTCTATATAGCAAGGAACCGTACTTCATCTACACTTACTGCAGCCATTGAGCTGGTAGTGGCTCTTGTTACTTCTTCATTTGGTGTTTATATGAGTTGCAAGAATGAGTACTTCAGATTCATATTTCTCAAAATGAAACAGATTCTCTATAGGCTGAAATTGAGAACAACGAGATGCAGAATACGAAGTCTGACATAACGTGAAGTTGCGCTTCCAAATTATAATTGCTAGCATCAGAAATAGACCAGATCTAGAAACTGTTTACTTGAGACCCTTGGTGGTTCACTGACGTCTCAAAAACCACCGACGGGGTAGAATAGAATAGTCTATCTCGGAAAATTAGCAAACCAGATAATAATTATGGTATTGATAATAAAACTTGTGGATAGAAGAAGGAATCAACCGTGGCACATAATACGAGACAACATAAAACTATACATCAAATCAGTTCAAGATGAGTTATACATCTTCTACATAATATCGAATTCAATTGTTAAGAATGCAAGATCTGAATACTAGTAAGCAGAATATTAGGTGAAACATATAAATAATATTCTCAAAAAATTCACAGCATTAGAAAACAAATCTTCCAAATCCCGATGACAAACAAACAAGGGTGAAATATCCAATTCACCCTCAATTAACCTTCCCACAAATCAATTCAACAGAAATCAAATCGTCCTGCTCAATAAAGGACCCGAATTCAAGTCTTATAATAACAAATTGAGACGAAATAAGATAATATAGCTTGATAACTGGAGACCGAATTGAACGACAAAAAACACCATGAATAATACAAATCTTCAAAAACATAAAATCCAACTGAACATAATCACACTGAAACTATTTCAGCAAACTTACAGAATGAAGATCTGATTCTTGCGAAGGATGATAAAGGAAATAGTATAGTTTGCCTTGACGAAAACAGTACCAAGAAAAATGCAAGACATCATCAGTACATCAGACGTAGCAGGAATTTTTAGAGAACCCACAAAATAATTCATTAAATAAATCAAAAAAGAATTGGAATAATCGAAATATCGAGCATATTTGAAATGAGTTAAGAAAGCCCTTATGACAATGAACTCTCAAGCTTCAAAAATATACGGTTTAATCAAACTACGCAAAGAAGATTACCCTCTAGGTGAATTAAATCCTACATAAATTACAAATTGAATTACAAATCTTGAAACTCACCATTTTTCATCTGCAACACACCATTTTTAATTCAGTAGACCTGATAACTTTCAACAATATCAATTTTCAATTTGTCTATTGTGATTTAGAAACTATGTACATACATTCCAGAAGATGAATCTCTCTCTTCATTCTTTATCCTCTCCTGAGGATGTAGCGACTAATGAAATGTCATCAATGAAAGTTTTCCATTCCTTTCTATCCTGTGCCATTACAACTAGAGAATGCATGGGTCGGCCTGTTGTTTCTGTAATTTGATCCATCCATCGTGTTGGGGACCTTCCTCTTCCTCTCTTTCCATCTACTTTCCCCTGAATAATGATTTTTTCCAAATTCTCTGGTCCTCTTCTCATGATGTGTCCGAAGTATCTCAATATTTTGAGTTGAATTGCACTCGACAGTCTTTGTTTTATGCGGAGTTGCTTTAGAATCGATGTATTCGTTCGGCGTTGTGTCCATGGGATGTTAAGCATCTTTCTCCAACACATCATTTCTGTCGCGTCGATTTTTCTTCTTTCGCTCATTCGAAGGACCAAGATTCGCAGCCGTATGTGAGAATTGGAAAGATGAGGCACTTCATGAGCCTGGTTTTAGTGGAAATAGCGATATTTCGATCGGCCCAAATTTTATTCATTTTTTCGTAGCTACCTTGGTTAGTTCGCATCTACGTTTAACCTCTCGTTCTACGTTTCCTACGTTTGTTATCAAGGATCCCAGATAAAGATATTCTTGCACTACATCAAACCTATCAATTTGCTTTTTTCTGGTTGATTGTTGTTCATCCTGTCCACGATCATGATTTTTGTTTTAGAAACATTCAGTTCCAAGCCAAGTTCCGTACTCTATCTCTCCACTCTGCTAACAAGCTCAGTCAGTTCTTCCTCACTTGTTGCCAGGCGGACCGTATCATCCGCGAATCTCAGATTATTTACACATCTTCCGTTAATTGGTATGCCGCCCTTCCATCCGTCTAATGCCTTTCTCATTATGTATTCAGTGTATATGTTGAATAACTGAGGAGAAAGAATACACCCTTGCCTCACTCCCCTCTTTGGTTTGAATTCTGTTGACAGTATTTCATTGATTTTCACAGTATCCCTGGTTTCATTATATAGGTTGATGATTAAGGCACACAAGTGATCCGGTACAGCCATATTCCCTAGAACGATCGACAACTTATTCCATTTCACTCTATCAAAAGCTTTTTTATAATCAATGAAACATATGTATAGGGGTATATTGAACTCTCTGGCTTTTTCTATTATTTGCCTTAAATTTATCAAATGCTCTCTAGTCCCTCTTCCTTTAACAAATCCTGCTTGCTCTTCCGGGATTTGGTGTTGTAAAAGTTCTTCAGTCTTTCGTTGATTATTGTCAGCATTATTTTGCTCGTATGTGAAATAAGTGTTATCGTTCTGTAGTTTTCGCATTTTCTGTTACTCCCTTTTTTGTGAATTGTGATAATTGTGCCTTGTGTCCAATCTCTTGGCCATTGTGTTGTTTTCCATATTTTATTACACAAGTGGTGTAGGCTTCGGGTGCCCTCTTCTCCTATTCCTTCTAGTATTTCGGATGTTATTTTATCGTTGCCTGGAGATTTGTTATTTTTAAGTTTATGGATAGCTGACGTAATTTCGCTCTGCAGTATGAAAGGTTCTTCTTCGTATTCTTTTATTTCGTGTTCATTAATTTCCTCGTTTTCGGCGTAGAGTTTCTCGCAATAGATCCTCCAAGTCTCTGCTATTTCTTCTCTGTCTGTAACAAGTTTACCATTTTCATCTTCTATAGGCCATGTTTTTGGTTTGAATTCTCGGGTCAAGTATTTAATTTTTCGAAAAAGATAGGATGGTTGGTTAGAATGGCTATGAACTTCTATTTCTCTGCATATGTTGGAAAAATACTCGTTTTTATCTCTTTTACATGACCTCTTAATTTCATCGCTTATCTCTTTGAAGGCTTTCTTGTTGTTAGTATCAACCTTTCCTTTATTTGAAATTTTTCTTCTTTCTTCGACCAGTTTCAATGTATAGTCAGAGATCCAATGTTTTCGTTTGAGAGGAGGTTTTGAACGTTCTGTCTCTGCGGCGTTTCTTATCCAGTTTTTTATTTCTGTCCATTCTTCTTCCGGAGTTGTTTCTTCTATCAGAGTTGGCTTAGTTGTCCTCAAAGTGTCTTGGAAGCTGTTTCCAGGCCCTACGACCAATCTTTTTTCAGGCACGGGTGTTTTGAGTTTCAACTGTATTTTAGCTGTTAAGAGTTGATGGTCTGTACCGCAACAAGCTCCCGGATAGGTCTTGCAGTTTGTTACCGAAGATCTCCATCTAGTTCTCATCATGATATAGTCAATTTGGTTTCGGAACTTATCGCCTGGACTTTTCCATGTATAAAGTTTTCTAATATGATTCGTGAAAGTAGTGTTCATGATTGTGAACTCATTGTCAATAGCAAATTGTATTAATCTGTCCCCTCTTTCATTCCTCTCACCGATTCCGTATTTACCGACAATGTTTCGGATATGGTCATCTGTATTAGTGTTTCCTACTTTAGCGTTAAGATCTCCCATAACCATTGTGACCTCTCTGTTGGGAATCTTGCAAAGCGTCAATGAAAGTTTGTTATAAAATCTTCTATATCGTTCTCACTTGCATTAGCTGTGGGAGCATACACTTGTAATATATTCAGTGCCCTTGGTTTTGTGTTTAGTTTTATGTTTATTATACGGTCGTTGATTGTCTGGATGTCTGTTAGGAAGCTTTGAATTCTGGGTGTCACTAATACCGCTACTCCGGCAAAATTTTGTCTATCGTCCGAAAAAAAGTGGATAAAGTTGTTGTTACTCGTATGGAAAAATCCCTGACCAATCCAATGCGTCTCTGCGAGACCCAGGATGTCTATTTGGTGTTTCTTCATTTCTCCCTCTATCAGCGCTAATTTTCCGGTCTGGTTCTTAAGACCTCTAATGTTCCATGTGCCAACATGAAGTTCTTTCCTCAGTTGTAAAGCTGTTCCAGTAGCTGAATTCCCAGACGAAGCCTGGTTCCCTACTCCTGTCTGGCCGGCCGCCCATTTCACACTACTCGACCCGGAATCAAGGTAGCGCCGGTTGTCAGTCGGATCGCTTGACTGATCTATTACTTTCTGTGACATTATCCATTAGTTCTCTTGGGAAGTTTTATGAGATGGTTTCCCCTTGCCTTTCTCATCGCATTGCAGAAACCATTGAGACTGATGCAGTCGTGCCCTCTGGTGTCCATCATTGAGCCATTCCAGGATCATTCCCTTTGTGCCTCAACGTGGTATTGAAAACGATGCTGCCCATTTTCAAGCTAGATTTTGGTTCGCCCCGAGTATTTCATTTCCCCGGTACCACCTATGTCTAGGAGGCATTCCCCTATCCACCACCTGGGGAGGCGCCCTATGGGGGATCTAGCTAACCCCACAAGAATATCCCTCTCTAAAAAAAGGAATCTTTAATCGAAATAATACTTCACGACACATTATAAATCTTTTAGAGACTTGTTCGAACCAATATTGTTTCAACTTTGAATCAAAATTTTTCAAACCAATCTCAGGGACCACATGGTATCCACACTAATCGTTTTATTAGCAGATATTTTAATGAACATTATTGAGAACTTTATGATGAATAATAAGTTAGAACAAAAACATATTAATTTTTGATGAAGATATGTTGATGATATACTTGTTATTTTTTCAAAGCTCAAACGAACAAATAGACCAGTTATGACATTTTCTAAATAAAATGCATAATAAAATAACCTTCACTGCTGAAATTGAACGCAACAATTCCATCAATTTCTCAAACATAACCATCACTGAACTCAATAATAATCTAATCTACAACACAAATATACAAGAAACTACAGACACAACAATCCCAATGGATTATTCTAACCACATAACACATAAATTAGCCGCTTATAATTCAATGATTCATTGAGGCTTTTCATTCCAAAATTGCATCAAATAATATTCCAGTCTCCCAGATACACAGTAATATTAAATGCAAAGAACAAAAATTTCTCAATTGCTATAAGGACCGCAGCAAGGTTCTGGCTGTTTTTTTTTATGAAAATACAACCTTATTGTGAAAAATGATTACAAATAAATAATTCAAAATAGTGCCCATCGCTAGTTACAATTTTTCCCATCTTTCTGGCAGAGCTCGAATACCGTGACCGTATGAGTGTTCGTCTTTTGAGGTTATCTACGAATCAAGCCATTTTTGAAGCTCTTCCATATGGGCGGAATTGCTGATCAGCCATACCATGTGTCAGCGAATGGAACAAGTAATAATCGGATGGTGCAATATCTGAGGAATATGGCGGGTGGGGTAGGACTTTCCATTTGAGCGTTTCCTAGTAGGTTTTAACGGGTTTGTCAACGTGAGGCTGAGCATTGTCATGCTGTAGAATTACTTTTTCGTGTCACTGCTCGTACTGTGGCCGTTTTTCGGGCAGTGATTTACTCAATCGCAACAATTGAGTTTGATAACGTTCGCCAGTGATGGTTTCGTTCGGTTTCAATAGCTCATAATTAATAACTCCGACTTGGTCCCACCAAATACACAGCATAATTTTCGCAGCGTGAATATTCTGCCGAGGCGTTGACGTAGAAGAATGATCGGGCAATCTCCAAGATTTTTTTCTTTGGATTGCTGTAATGAATCTATTTTTCATCAATTGTTACGATGCGATGACGAAAACCCTTTATTTTTTGCTGCTGGAGCAGTTGTTTACAGGCGAAAAGAACGACGCTCAACGTCTCTTGGCTTCAAATCATAAGAAACCCAAGTTTCTTGCTTTTGAATCATTCCCAATGCATGCAATCGCTTGAAAATGGCCTGATGGGTAACTCCTAAGGCTGAAGAAAACTCTCCTTGCATTTGGCACAGATCCCCATCGAGCAATGATTCCAATCCAGCGTCTTCGAAGATTTTTGGCCTTCCTTCACGGGGAGGGTTGTCCACATCGAAATTACCGTTTTTGAAGCAAAGGAACCAGTCCCGGCACATTGTTTCTCTTAGAGCAGCATCTCCGTAAACTTTTTGGGGCTCTGTATGAGCTTCAGCCGCCGTTTCCTTCGAATGAGAGAAGAAAATCAACACTTCCCGCAAATGACGATTATTTGGTACAAAATCATACATTTTCTCACAACTAAAAGTATATGACGCAAAAACAAAATCACTAATGTGTCCCAGTGGTTTGTTTACCATATGCCTAAGCTTTATTCAAGACGTTCTTAGTATGTAAAAATCGAACAGCACTTACTGCTGGAGCCATCTATTGACAAACAGTGAGAACTTAGTTGCGCACCTAATATATTCCATCATAGAAAAACCAGAAAATAAATATGCATGTCTAACTTACATTGTCCTGTTTAATAAGATGAGCAATTTTATTTTCAAATTTAATTTAACATTCTTCTTTTTCAATAGTTTTGACATAAAGAAATTACTATCCAATGCCAAACAAAAAACTAATGAATTAAAACTGGTAAAGACTTAATTGAATGCAATGAATGCCCAACAACTAACCAAAAACCAAAATTCTCCTAATAGTCAACTAGAATTAAATCACTCCTCACTACTCAATTTTGAAAATAGGAATGGTTACCAAATTATTGCTCATGACTGTCAGATCTAGACACTTGAAAATGACGTAACTGTCTAAACCAGTAAAAATCAACATTGTGGAAATCAGACAGAAATGTTCCATTTTCTTAATATTCGAAATGGTATTTATGACAACTTTTGCAAACGGGAGGATTAATACTGAGGGCCTTAAAAATCATCACGGACTAGTAAGCTACACTGAAGGTATTGGCATCCAGCACCTGCATTTCGCTTATGGTACAAGAACACCTTTGAACCTTTGACAAATTGGGAGGAGGGGGGGGCAGCAGGCTGTTCTGGAACTAGAATACTCATTGGGTCCCTAAAGTATATCCTTGCGGCATTTTAGAACATATTCTGAGCTCGGATTACCACTGGACACTGCGAGGATGAAGAAAAGAATGAACGGGACCGGTGTACTGGTTTAGCCTGACATGACCCAGTCATTCTCGACTTGCTATCAGTGAACCTTCCGCTGCAGGAACTTTCAACGCTTGACCTAACTGCCTATTATCAAGGCACAATTGCCGCAGAAATCATCTGAATCAGTGAAGACAATGTCCGGATAAGCATATTATTAAGCTTGAGGAACCTTTATCTCATAAAGAGTAACTGAAGAAGCTCATTAAGTTTCCTTCAACTAATCCACTAACTTCGGTTAGAGCTTGTGAATGAAGTATAACGTTAGGTGTGCCACAATAAATCACTTGATCATCATATTTTATCTATCTAACCTAAAACAAGTAAACTGTTCAATCTGTCGTTTCAAATCAAATTGCAGTTGATGATATTTAAACATAGCTCTAGGTATATATTCTTCCGTTAATTTCATTTTAATAATGAATGTTTAACGATATTTTGAATTGGGAAATTATACATCTTTTGAACTTTCCGACGATAATTCGATCTTAACAAAAATTACATCATATTGTCTATGACAGGTTCTGTAAAGTATTATATAGACAAAACAAACACTGATGTAATTCAGGTAAAGGATAAAACACTTACTATGATTATATTAATTTGAATTACAACCTGTCATCAAGCAACATCTCTCAGGGCCTCTAGCGAATTTTCTTTTATTATTGACTTAGTTGCCCAAGTCTCATACCCCACGATAATTATATTGTCATACTGTCAACATCGTGGGTCACGACATCTATCAGAACTCGCGACAGCAAAGTAAATATTCGTGCGAAAACATAACTTGGACCAATGTTCAATTACCCTTTCAACATGAATTAGTCATCAAGTTTTAAGTGAACTTTTCAACGCTTAACGTTTACTTGCCCTATAATTACCCTGTCATCACCATCAAATCAAGAAGTTTGGTTATTTACAGGTTCAGGACATTTTTGGCTTGAATACAGGGTGTCCGCGCTAACCGGCCCATTGAAAGTATCTGGGGAGCGGGTTTATCGATCGATTTTAAATTTCGGGATTGGAGTAATTCGATACTGATTTACAATTCGCAATTACTTTCGAGGCGTTACCAATCACGGTTATACTGGACATCGACTATAACTCTGTCATTTTAAATGGTATGGTGTACTGTTTAATTCTTGTTTTTGAAAGGCATCATTTTGCAAACATCTTTTCTTAAGATTTGGCCTAATTAAAATTCACTACCAACCCATGGTTTTCTTATCAAAATTTTTGGAAATTCTCATCTTCTCTGCTCAAAAAAATTGACTCAGGTTTTATTTGAATTATAATTATTTTTCAGTTTAACAAGAAAAGTGTTATTTTTCGGGGCAACAATTTTTACGATGTTATTTTATATACAGGGTGCTCAAGAACCGATGAAACCAAATTGTTGTATTCTTCAAGTACGAGTACCCATTTTTGTTACTTCAATTGAACCGTAAATGAGATTGCATGTTATGATTTCTTCTTGTACCTCAATTAGCTCGTTTTCATTTTCTTCGCGATTTTATAAAAAATCTGCAGATTCTTCGGAAAATTAAATTATGAAGACGTTGAACATAGAAACAGACAGAGTGGATGTTCTACAAAGTTCTATGTAAGGTTCTACAAATTTTGGTCTCAGTTTGACGTTTAAAATTATTCAAAATAACAAAAACTCAAATTTCGTTTATGTATATTTTCTTGAAATAATTAGACGAATAAACGAGCCATTTTAGGTATAAAGAAACCTAATACTAATTTGAAATACGGTTTTAATAAAGTATAAAAATAGGTACACGTATTTGAAGAATCGTTTGTTTTTTCACAATTTAGTTTCATTTAACTGATAAGTGTTTTTTGCCACCCTAGACATAAAATAACATAGGAAAGTTCGTCACCCTCAAAAATAACACGTTAATTTGAAAAAGTTATAATATTACTCAAATATGAGTCAATTTTATGGGCAAAGAAGATGACATCATATTCCGAAAATTTGGATGAAAAAAATCACATTCACTATATTTGAACTGCGTTTCAACGATACTGAGCCCTCATCAGATAAATACAAAATGAAAGCTAAATTAAGGTACAACAGCTTATATGTGATCCATAAAATCAAATCAAAATTGAGTAAAACTTTTATTCGTAAATTCACGGAACTGTTATCTAATTGATTCATCCGGAAACAAATTAAGTAAAGGGCATTATTGTTATAATCTACCCGTTTGTTCAATAATATATGGGAAAAATTATATCTATTGATTTCAATGGATTCCCAAAAATTAATATCCAGTTTTTCATTGAATGAATGTAGGATTATCAAATTTCGGTTCAAATTATGATTTTCTTCAATGGAATTAGTTTTCATTGATTCTAATATTGAAGTTTTTGTAGATTCTACCACTGTACATCTTACTATAGCTACCGCAGATAAGTTTTCATACATTCCCTTATCTATTTCACTTTGTCTATGTTTGATGTGTTTTGATAGATTATTATTGGTTTGGAATGAAAAATGTAATTGGAACTTTTGCAATGAATGTTTTAAATTATGGCTAACTTTTCCAACGTATGTGAGGTTACTATATCTGTGTTGATCTTTAGATTTTGGGTACACCAGTTCTACTGCCTAGCGTTTTCGTTCCTTATTAAGTAATTCAGTTATAGTATTTGTATTGTAACCATTATTAACAGCCATTTAGTTAATATCACAAAATTCTTTATCAAAATTATCTGAAGATAAAGAAACACTTAAAACCTGTGGATTCCATGCCATGGAATGCTGTCCTTTATATTGTAAAGGTTAGAATATTGTATTGTGAATCACGATGTCCGTATGACATGGTTTGATGATACAGAAATCCTGTCTTTCATATTATTTGGTAATAGTTTAATCAACAAAATTTATCTACTCGTATCGATCAATTTCGGTAATGAATTTGATTTTTGATGAATTGCATTATAAACTTTTCGAAGATATTAAGATGGCGTTCAATACCAGTAATACATACAATGATATTATCTACATACATAATAACAGTTTAGCTAAAAGGTGCTATGTTTCTAAGTTATTTACGAAAATTTCTGTTAATATGGGGGGTTAGAGTAGATTTATTGTAATAATGCCCTCGCCCGAACTGTTGAATGAAGACTCAAAAACAAAGTTATTCTGTTTCACACACATGTCTAATAACAATAATATTTTGTGTTTAATTAAAGGGGTCACGTTATTATACACAAGCTCTTTTGAATAATACGGATTGGGACTTCATCAAGCATACTTCGAAATGAGTTATTGACATCAAAAGAAGCTAGTTTGGCGATATGAGGAAGATGTATATTTCGTTTTTCATCTATCAGTTTATAGAAAGAGTACTTGGATTCAAATCGACGATATCGTTTCATCAAATCAATCAGCAAATAAGATATTTAACCAGAGGTGCTAAAATATGATTAAGAATTGATCTAATAGGGTATCTCGACTTATGAAGTTTTATGAGTAAATATAATTCGAGAGTTAGTGGGTTATTTACTATAAGTTCGATTTTGGTTGCGTCATCTAGTAAAAGTTTTATATCTTTCAATAAATGTTCGACTTTTTCTGGAACTAAAAAAGTCTTCTGTCAATTTTGTTCAATGCTACTACTGTACTACCTTTATCAGCTTCGGAAGAAATTATCTCATTCTCAATTGATTTTATTTTCATAATATGGTGGTCTTGATTTAATCCTTGGAAATCCTTGAATTCATTCATTTCTGATAGCAATTTCAGTATCTACATCAAGTTGCCCCAAATTTTCACGTGTTTGAAATGGTTAAACATTGTGTTGGAAACCTTTACTTAATAATTTTATTTCCTCCTCCGAGAAACGAGTGCTTATCAAATATATGAATCTATACAAAAATTTATGTTGTGAAATTTTTTACTACGGGGTTCATGAGGCGTCTTTCTATTTTTAGTTTAAGAAGTGAATTAAATTCACGTCTTTGTAAACGGTATTTTTGAATATTAAAAGTTGATTTCAATTCTAGTTATGATATCTTAAATATCGAAAACAATAACGGGTAATCTATTTAAAAGTTCCGTGTGAATAACCTTGAGGTAGACATAATAATTGTCTAGCTTATGACATTGATGTAAGCAATCTTCTTTCAACCATTTCACTAGTACTTGCAGATACCTTTTCATGCAGACAAACTGATATTCTATGTTTTCAGTTTCATGTATTTGTATGAATCAAATTTTCTTTTATTTATTGTTTGAAATGAATTTGAAGTTCCATCTTTTTAGTACGGAACCTTAAGTACTGCAAGATTTGTTTCTTAACATCAGGAAGGAGTACCTTCCTATTTATTTGCAACGTGCCTAAAATTGTATAAATAATTTATTAATTTTTGATTTTCTATTCAGATTTTCATATACACTTGTAGATAATATTGCGTTCATTTCTTTACAGCGTAATTCGCATTGAGCTCACTCCCTACAGCGTAATCATAAAATTGATTTGTTATGTGGACTACTGAGTTTTCATGTTAACGTCAACTTATTAACTTTAACTTCGTACCTGCATTTCAGAACCAGATGTCAATCTTATCTTCGTTGAGATAATCTCGAGACTCCACCTTGATTAAAAAAACATATACCCACATATGCGTTTTTAATGTATGTTCAGCATGTTCCACAAATTACCCACATCCTACATTCAAGGGAATCATCTACCATGAAGTTGTCAAATATCTTATATAACAAAGGTCATTCCCATTATCTTATAATTTACGACAAAATCTGCGGTTGTTAGCATGTTTACAATGTAAGAAAGATATTTTAAATTAATTTTCTTATAAATGGAAGTATTAAATTCCAATGGAACTCAAAGTTCAATTATGCAAAGTTTATTAAGAAAAATTCTCTAATAATTGCATTCTTGAATCAAGGAAAAATATTGAGGAGTTAGTACACTAATCCGATAAACAAGATTATCGGCAACAAGAACCACAGTAGCAGGAGAGTAATTTAGTTTATAAGGTTATGGGATGCAACGACACTCTTCAGTTTCGTCCTTACTAAGAGTCGATTTTATCACTTGCCATTCTATGATATTCTAGTAACACTAAGTGTTAGATCTCAAAAGAGTCACCCTGTATATCTTATTCTGTAATGATTAAAATAATATACCGAAACCCGTCGAATAATTTAGCATTAGAAACAGCTATTGACGTACACAAAACCAAATTTATATGGAATCACTTGGTATTTCACCTTATTGATTATTTTTATCCATGGATTTTTGACCACTTGTGGAGAATGAAGTTTCTTATTGTGAGAAAACTGGATAGTATGATAAGAAATATTGAATTATGCAGAGGGGTCGAATAATTGCTCTCGTTGAAGAAGGAGTGACACAGAGGGATATAGCAGCCACAATGGGGGTATCACAGGGGGTGATTTCAAAAACCCACGCCCAATACGTGGAGCAACAATCTCTGCAAAACAGGCCTAGAACAAGTGGTTGGAAGATCACTTCTGAAGAAAAGACCGCTTTTTGTGCCAAATTGCAAGAAGAGACCCTAGTGCGTCGCAACCCATACTCCAAAGACAAATTCTGGAAGCAACAGGCATCAGTGTAATAGTCGAAACGATACGTCAAAGACTTCGTTCAAGGGGTTTATACAGCAGAAGGCCCCTAAGAGTTCCAGGGCTAACAAGACATTAAAAAATTAACGGTGGTGTATCGAGCACCAAAAATGGAATACTGAGAATTGGCGAAATGTTCTTTTTTCGAATGAGACCAGGCTTGATGTTCGATCAGATAATAATAATAATAATAATAATAATAATGCTACCTCAGGGGCTCAGGAACATTGTTTCTGAGTACGGGCTTAGCGAACCCGAGGTACCCAAGCTGAACCTGGCAGTAGGTATAAAATGCAACCTATCCAATGATGTACAATCTAAGGAATAAACGGGTGAATCGACATTGTACCACCATTACCTCTTGTCGCGTTCAAGATTTAGGAAGAGGGTCTTGTTCGGAAAGTGAGTCACAGTCTCCCTCGGTTAGCGACGGAAGCAGCGTGATATCGAGTAGGGATACTGCAACACAAAACCGAGTGGAAAATAACATCAACACCTCTCAACCGACTCTTGATGTTTCCACGGCGGCGCAAGCCATTATGCCTACGACCACGAGAGCCGGACTCCCTAGGACACGCATGAAGTGGACTCCAGAAATGAATACCTTCATTATGCGTTCCTATTACAAGATTACAAACTTGGAATCGGAAATGACAGCATACAGATACGCGTTACATCTTGCGTTCATAGAAAATATCCTGAATTACAGCACATATCCGAGCAGAGAATTTCGGATCAACGAAGAACAATCGTTAAAAACAGGCTACTTTCTTCAGAAACGCTGCAACGCTTACGAGAAGAGGTCATAATGGAACTCAGAAGCGAAAATGATACTCATAACGGTATACCTGCTGGAGTCAATGAAAGTGTTACAGATAACATCGAAGCCACGGAAACGAATATTAACATGGAACGCCCTCTTGAGCCGAATCAGCAGAACGAATATACGTATTTAGCAAGATCAGAACTCAACAGAGCAATAACTGAATTCAGTGGTAGTAACCCAACTAAAAGACCTAAACTGCCCAAACTCAAGACGAACAAGAACACCAATATCATCCTAGCAAGTGTAAACTCAATGTTTGAAGAATATACCGACCAGAACACCTTGGAGAAGATTCACACTTTGATTTACTGTGGAGCAGTAGCGGTTCTTCGACTTCACAAACAACAAATCTCCACAACTCTGATTCAAGCTGAGCCAAAAAGCGTCAGAAAACCACCATGGCAAAAACGACTGGAGAAAGATATTGATAATATTAGAGCAGAAATCGGTCGCCTCACAGAATTCCTGAGAAACAGAAAACCCTCAAGGCGCTTGAAATCACATATACGCAAAATTTATAGGAAAATTGGTACGAACACAAAACACCCTGATCACAAACAACACATCGACGTGTATATGGACACTTTGAAACAGAAACTCCAAGCAAAAGCAAAGAGGCTTTCAAGATACGTCAAGTGTACTGAAAGGAAACACCAAAACCAAAGGTTCCTCCAAAACGCTGCCAATTTTCATAAGGGAAATAACAAAACTGCGACCAACAATAACAGAGAAGTACCTGACGCACAGTGCTTGACCGACTATTGGTCATCAATATGGTCGAACCCCAAAGAACACAATAGAGATGCGGAATGGATCACGAATGAAAGAGAACGCCTCGATATCAGACATATGGACTTCGATGGAATAACGGAGGAAGAAATTACAACAGTAATTGGAGCGACCAACAATTGGAAGGCCACAGGTATAGATAATATCCACAACTACTGGTACAAGAAGTTTGATAAGCTCCATGGAGCCCTAGCGAAACAGCTCACGTATGTTCTTCAACATCCCAAGAAAACACCCACTTTCCTAACGCAAGGCTTAACATATATGCTACCTAAGAGCGATAGAACACAGGATCCGTCTCAATATAGGCCAATCACTTGCCTGCCAACACTCTACAAAATACTCACCTCATGCATATCCAATCGAATATACCAACACCTTGACGACAACAATATATTAGCAGAGGAGCAGAAAGGATGCAGAAAGAAACACCACGGGTGCAAGGAACAACTCATCATCGATTCTGTGATAATGAAACAGGCACACGTAGGGCATCGCAATGTTCATTCAGCTTTTCTCGATTATCTGAAAGCATTCGATAGTACCGCCCATTCTTGGCTTGTTGAAGTATTGCAGATATACAAAATTCACCCAGCCCTGGTAGAGTTCTTGAAGACAACAATGACACACTGGCGCACGTCTCTGCAGGTCAACATGAACAATAAATCAATTAAAACCGACGAGATACCCATACGTCGTGGAATTTTTCAAGGAGACTCTTTGAGTCCACTATGGTTCTGTTTGGCAATGAACCCATTGTCCTCAATGCTCAATAGAACTGGATACGGATTTAGGATAAAAGCAGAAAGGAATTATCATACAATCTCCCACCTGCTGTATATGGATGACATCAAATTATATGCTTCGAACAAGAAGCAATTGGATGATTTGCTGAAAACTGTCAGTGAGTTCTCGGCAGATGTTCATATGAAATTCGGGATTGAAAAATGTAAGACCCTGAACATTCAAAGAGGGAAAGTCATAGATGGTGAAACACAACTTCCAAACGGTGACATTATACAGTGCATGAGAGATGGCGAAACATACAAATATCTGGGATACCAACAAGCCAGATTGTTAGACCAAAAACAATCAAAGGAGAAGATTTGTTCAGAATACAGTCAGCGTCTGAAGTCTGTGCTGAAATCGATGTTGAACTCGGGGAATCTAGTCAAGGCAATTAACACCTACGCCATTCCAGTGTTGCTTTACTCATTTGGAATAATCAGATGGACTAAGACAGAGTTGGATGATATTCAAAGGCAGACCCGAACGATGCTGACAAAGTACAACAATCATCATCCAAAATCGTCTGTGATACGAACAACTTTGAAGCGGAAAGAAGGAGGACGCGAATTAATAGATGTTGTCAATTTACACACCGAACAGATAAGAAATATCAGAGAATTCTTCCCAGCAAAAGCTCTCACTTCTGACCTCCATAGAGTGGTATCGTTGGCTGATAAGGGGTATACACCTCTGAATCTTGCTACCAGAGATGACCTGCTGAATCTACCGTTCCTATCAGATACTGAAAAACAAGAGCAATGGTCAAGAAAGGAATTGCATGGACGACATCACCATGAGATTAATCAACCACACATCGACAAAGAAGCCTCCAACAAATGGTTGATGAAAGGAGAATTATTCGCAGAAACAGAGGGATTCCTTATGGCCATTCAAGACCAAGTGATCGCTACAAACAATTACAAAAAATTTATAATGAAGGACGGAACATTACAAACAGATAAGTGCAGAAAATGTCATATAAGATCGGAGACTATACAGCATATTACGTCCGGATGCGAACAACTGGCCAATACGGAGTATCTTTACAGGCATAATCAAGGGTGCAACATTATCCACCAGAAACTTGCACACAAGTACTTACTTCTGAACACCTTCCAGCCATATTACAAGTATCAGCCGGCGCCCGTATTGGAAAATGACTCTATCAGATTATACTACGATAGGACTGTTATCACTGACAGAATGGTGACGAATAATAGGCCGGACATAGTGGTGTATGATAAGAGAGCCAGAACAGCAATGCTGGTGGATGTCGCCATACCGAATAATAACAACGTGCTGAACAAGTCACAGGAGAAAAAGTCCAAATACACAGACCTTGCTATTGAGATCAAGCAGATGTGGCACCTCGATAAAATAGAGATTGTTCACCTATATAGAAATGCAAAAAGCTGTAATTCTTAATACATGTAGGATAGTTAGGAAATTTATGTCAATCATATTGTAATCGAGCCTATTCCCTTTGATTGCTAAATCTGGGAAAGGTAAATTATATCCAGCTAGTAGCTGAGATAGTGCATAAGTCCACGATAATAAATGCTTTAATGTGTGAAATAACAAGAACAAGATTGAGAAATATTCATACAATTAAGCTCAACTCGTTTCAACATTAACGAGATATTTCATCCTCCTAAGTACATCAAATCCACGCAACATCAAAGTAACATAATCTGCGAAGCCAATTTTGAAACTTGTTTGCAGATGATGTATACCTTGAATTGAGGAGAAAACCCTGAACAAAAACATTCTCGAACAACAATTTCACAACTGGAAATTGAAATATAAACCACAGTTTATTCTTCTATACTATGCAGCAGAGAGCAAGAAAATAGCAGGTACAGGCTCAAGTTTTTTATAATTTTCTCTCAATAATATCATGGATTTTCAATCGGTCGGTTGTTCTCAACCAATAGTTGGTTTTCGATTTAAACGCAACCAATTACTTCAATTTTTTGTATTCTGCTGCGATCATATTAAATATTTTAGGACGCAAGTATAAGTAGCTCTTTTGAGTACTGCTCTCCTCATTTATCTGAACCTGATTTAACGTAGCCCTACCACGGGTCATAAAGACGTGATCAATTTTTCATAAGGTATTTCGATCTCGATATTGCCTTATAAGAGAATAGCAAAAAAGCACTCTCAAATCGAATAAACCAGTTTCCTCGAAAAGAAGGTCTGTTGGGTAAGTGTACTCTTTTCCGTAAATAATTTTTTCATGTTTATTTTGCAGTTATCGTATCATTGTTTTTTCTTAGAGACTCCACCCCATGCTACTATACCTTAAGCTAAATGAGATTCGACGAGTGATAAGTAGATTATTCTAAGTTGATTTATACTGAATACTGAGTGCATGCATTTAAATTTACCCAACAAAGCTCTAACTTTATTCGCTACATATTCCGCATGTACATCCCAACGTAAGTGAATGTCTATATATATTCCGAGGTATTTGATAGAATGGCAGCTTTTGATAACCCCAGATTCGGGTTTCAAGGGGTCGTGGAAGACAAGCAAGACTTCGAGCAGAAAAAAAAATTCCAAAATACCGAGGCCTGATGTTTTGGGATGGCATTATGCTGGCAGGCAAAACAGATTTGATTTCGTTGTCTGCGAGTGTAATAGCTAGAAATTACGTTGTCCTAGTGCTGGAGCTCATAGTGAGACTCTTGCGAGGTGCCCACGGTGAGAATTTCACTTTTATGCAAGATAATGCTCCTCCACATACCAGCAACTTCGCGCGACATTATCTTGAAATGGAGAGAATTGCTATTTTGGACTGGCCAGCTTGCTCTCCTGACCTAAATCCTATTGAACATTTATGGGATAATCTCGAAAGAAAAATTAGATCGCGCCAGGATAATCCAAGAACCCCACAACAGCTCATCCAAGACGCCACAGAAGAGTGGCAGAATATCACCCCAGAGGAGGTCAAAAACATGATCAAAAGCAAGCTTAGACGAATGCAGGCTTTTATCAGAACAGGAGGAGGTAATAGAAGCTACTGAGGTCGAGAAAAAAAAACACCTACTCCGTGAATTTTCAATTTTTTCCTACATGCGAAAAGAGTCTCTAACTTTCTTTTATTTGTGTCTTTCTTGAAATAAACCTTAATTTATTTCTTTTTTCAATTGAAATAGCTGAAAAAGGATCAATTTCAACAATCTTTCGAAATTTCCAAAATCCCTGCGGTAATATTCAAATTATCGGGTGATTCCATATAAATTGGATTGTGTGCGTAATTGAGATAGTTAATTAGTTCCGCCGTTACTACGTGATGGTTTTATTGAAAATCAAGATTGCCATGTCGGTCCCTCGACTATCTTTAGCTGACAAGTACTGAACTAAAATTGAAAATATATAAATACAAGAACAGGTAGTATATACAAAATTAATAAGGGCGCAAACAAGAGGCAATGAACGAATTATGATAAAAGTAGATATTAAATATAGACGAATAAGCCAGGCAATACTGGTCGTTCAGAAGATTATCTTTATGGAGAGTCTGTTGGAGTTTGAAAATTTTGATCGATTCTGGAAAATATATTTTTCGTCCTCAAGGTATTCTGTGAATAGTTTGAAGTTTATTTATGGGTGGAAAACGATATCCATTTTCCATGCAATGTGAAGTTAAAGAAGATTCGTTGGTTCTCTGGTTATTGTTATTTGATTGATGCTCTTTGTAACTACTTTACAATGAACGACCAGTTTGACCTTCACAATCTATACAGGGCATTTTATAAACTCCAGTGTCGTCGAATCTATCAGTTTTATCTTTACTATTGAAAAGTTCCTCTACTTTTGAAATGTCATTTGCAATCTTTTCGCTGATAGGGCAAAAACATGTTTATGAAATGTATTTATCTGTATTAGTTGATTCTATACATGGGTAAATATTATGATATGCATTTTGTTCATTCTGTTCATTATATTTCAGGGAGAACCATTGTTTTTAGCTATTTCTTCAATAGTGTACACCTCCCTGGACATATTTTCTTCGGATAAAGGCAGAGAGAAATCCCTATAAATCATTGAATTAAAAGCAGAGTATTTATGAGATTTTGTGTTGATAGATGAGGGATGCAAATGTCAGTAGAGGTGGGTTTTCGCTATATATCAAAACTTAGTGTGTTATTTTTATGAGTAATTGTTAGGTCGAAAAAGTGATTCTGATTATCGACTTCTCTCTCTATTTTAAATTTAATTTTGGCATGAATGCTATTGATCTAAGTTAAAACTTGGGCTAGTTGTCTAGCGGTTTCTATAAACATGCTAGTATATCATCTAGATATTTTAATTTCAATTTATTTCCAGAATTTGCATATTACATAAGTAATCCTACAGAGGTTTCTAATACCTAACCTAACTTAGTACTTGTAACATACTGTTTGTAGGATCAATGAGTGTGTTTATCACAATAATCAATTCCTTTCATCACAGCAACTTAATTTAGTATATATTCTTATATCCAGTTCTCCAGTATCGCTTGGCTTTTGGCTTTATTCATATCTAAAGTTTTCATGTCTGGCTGCCTATGTAGTAGTAGGTTAAATGTTTTTATAGCTTCTATATAGTTAATTTTGTTACTAACTAAAAATGTGCTAATTTTGATTTGGAGGAATTCAAGATGATCTTCAATACACGCCATGAAAATAATAGCTAGTGAAGGGTTCAATGGACATCGGTAAACCGTGATGTTTTTCATAAAATTTGTTATTGAATTTGAAATTATTCTGATGTAGGCACAACTTGAGCGAAACTATGAAATTATTTTGTACAACCGAATTAACGTGTGATTTGTTGAAGATGTTGGAGACCAGTAGAAGGCATTCATCTCCTGAGATGTTGGAAAATATGTTATCTACATCCAAACTAATTAAAAACGAATTGTTTGGGGTTTGAATTTATTTAAATTTTGAATCAATTGAATTGAGTTCTTATTTAATATTTAGGTGTGAAATTTGTTAAATTTTTGAATACAAGATTTAATTCTTTCGCCAATTTATATATTAGGCTGCTGTTGAATGACACTACTGATAGATCTCTAATTAGATATATTAAAAACTGTAAATATAATACCTTATTAGTCTTTATTAGTTCTCTTGAAGAAGTTCATTCGAAATTCATATCGGTAAAACATTCAGAAAATAAAATTGATTGAGATGATTTTTTCGTCAAGTTATATCAACTCTTCTGCTTTGTAGAAATTATAAGAGAAAACAAAAAAATCTGAAAAAAATTTTATACGGGGGCAAAACTAAAAGTGTTTTTTTTTGTCAAGAATTCGTAACACCCTGTGGAATTTCGTGGTCCGAGTTGAAACGTACAATATCATGGTCTGTCAAGACACATCTTCCTACAGTAACGCCCTTCTTGTTTTATGCATTTATCTCTATTTTTACAAGAGATATCCAATTTGAAGCGAAAAGCCACAAATTTCAAGAATTTATTTTTAATCTTGCGTAGGTGTATAACATCGGAGGTTAGCCAAAAAATAAAATCAAAATTAGATGAGCGGAAATCTAACGAAATGAAAAATCGTGGATTTTGCACATTTATTTTTGAATTTTTTTGTGTGACACTCTATGATAATTATCATTCCTGTCCAAAATTGAGAGCAGGTGTGTATCCTGGCGATACACTCGTGAAATGAAATGAACATGTTGAGAAAAATGTTCATGATGACCCACAAAAAAAAACATTTGATTTTAGTAGCGAGTATGACCCCCCCGAGCTTTTATTACAGCGCGCATACGATTTCGCATACTCCCAATGATGTTGTCTATCATCTGTTGAGGAATGTTGTCCCACTCTTCCACCAAAGCCAATGTCAGCTCTTCAAAGTTGCCTGGATTCCGTTGTCGAACCCTTCTTCCAAGAATGTTCCAAACGTGTTCGATCGGTTTAAATCCGGTGACCGCGACGGCCAGTCCATTCGTGTGATCCCAACTTCATTGAGATAATCTATCACTATGCGCGCAGTATGAGGGCGCGCATTATCGTGCATAAGAAGGAAATTTTCCTCTATGTAAGGAGCAAAAGGCACAACATGGGGCTCCAACCTTTCTGTTATATACCGATGGGCATTAAGTGATCCATTGCCAATAATCTCCAGTTGTGTACGTACTCCCAAGCATATGCCACCCCATATCATAACTGACCCTCCATCGTCTTCTGACTGTCCTCACACTGACGTTAATGTTATCCACTGCTTGTAAAAGGTTACGTGCCTGAACAGCAGTAAGACGAGGATTTCTTATGGTTTGATTGACGATGAAACGGTCATGTATAGCGCGGGTTGCCCGATTTCTTCCTTGTCCTCGCCTCCTCACGTACAATCCAGTTTCCCTGTAACGTCGGTAGATTCGATGGATAACCGACGTCGAGACACCCAACATGGTACCGACTGAGCGGTAGGTGCGCCCTTCCTCGATCAATGTAACTGTCCTTGCTACTGAGGTTGGTGGTAAATCTCTCATTCTGAATGAAAAATACCGTTTCGAATCGTAAACAGTAAAAGAATCACAAAACACCGCAACCGATCGAATTTGTATCAAATCAAAGAATGGAAAACTCTCATTCTTTAAACGAGTGCAAATGTGGTCATATACAAAAAAACGTGTGTTGTATTTCATATTTGATAAAAAAAGGTGTGCACATGTGTAAATGAAAAATTTTATCAATGGTCCCAGAATTCGGTTGTGTATTTTAATACCTACCGACTGTTATCTCCTATGAATTCCTAATTTTCACCAAATTAACCAAATCGTCATCAATAACTAATGCAATTCGAACATAAAAATCGCAAACGACAATTTAGACACGCCTGAGTGATAATAAGAAAATTCCAAATTGATAGACGAATTTTAATGACAATTTCTTGCTTCAATGGAATTTCTCCAAAATGGTGATTTTCCACTTGAAATTAAATATATTTTGCAAAAATGGAGATAAACGCATGAAACAAGAAGGGCGTTACTGTTGGAAGATGTGTCTTGACAGACCATGATATTGTACGTTTCAACTCGGACCACGAAATTCCACAGGGTGTTACGAATTTTTGACAAAAAAACACTTTTAGTTTTGCCCCCGTATAAAATTTTTTTTTTAATTTTTCGTTTTCTCTTATAATTTCTACAAAGCAGAAGAGTTGATCTATAACTTGCCGAACAAATCATCTAAATCGGTTGAGAGGTTGAGAATTAGGAAAAATATCGAACTTCGAATTTGGTTAAATTTTCGAGTGTTCCGCTAATTTTGCATCCGAGTGTATAAGAAAAAAAACAGACTTTTAATATTAGTTTCATCATTTTATGAAATGAAAATAATAATATGAAACTGATCTTATAGGAAGCATTAGAAATCAATTGACAGAAAATATTTGAAACTAACTTATTATCAAGTAGACATGAATTCGTTATTATAACTGAATCATTTCAGTTCTTAAAGCAACCCTGATTGGAATTTCTTCTAATTGACCCAAGTACCTGCTTTTACTAATGTAATATATGAAGCACATTTTCCTATGAAATATACTACATAATGTTTATGACTTCTTTGATGGTAATTAATTCACGAGAGACCTTATTCACCAGTCATATAACTTGTGTCAAGTTTCCAACATACATAACGATTGAGGCATTTCTCGGTTGTTATTTTACAGGTTGAGAGATAAATCATCAATAAATTGGCAATACTTTTAAATAATTTAGCAAATATCGAAAGAAACAATTCTCAGATGATATACAACAAAGGGTATACACTTTCAGTATATGGATTTGTTATAAAAGAAAACAATAATTCTATGCAGTTTATGGTTTGACTCTGTGGTAATTTTGAGAACAATTATTACAACGAAACATTTTAAATATTTTACAAACAATACATAATTATCTTGCGGAAGGCATCAACAGCAAACAATAGATCCCTAAGCAAAATTCTCGAAATGAAATATCACCTTTATCAGCCGAGAAAAAAAATTCCTACCGGTTTTTGAGTAGTCAATGTTGGATGTAAATAATTATGTCCTTTTTTGTATTGATTTCGAAGGGAGGTTAATGACGTCATAAATAAACATGATTTCTGAATATTAGGACATTTTAGCGTATCTCAAACAGAAACTTTTCAATTAATTTATCCTTGGCACAAAAAAAGAAACACATTTCGTTATGTTATTGGAAACCTCCCTGTAGAAATGAAACTTGTCTCTTGTCATTAATACCAATTATGTTCCACTCTATTCCATTTAACTCTGTCCAGAAAGATCTGCATGTACAGGGAGACTGGTAGGTTATTTTAGGTTAGAACATTTTTGTATGGATAGTCACATGAAATTTCAGCTTACAATTCAATGATCCCTAGAGTACTTTCATTACCTTTATTTTTAGAAATTTGGAGAAATAAATTAAAATCATCAAAACTTAATCTCATAACAACGGTTTTGATCGAGGAATAATTTACAAAATAGTAAAACGAAAACAATTATATATATCTGTTAGCCAAATATATTCAGTTATAAGTATCAACGAACAGGAGAAATTCATATCTTTAACATATTTTGATTGATTAATGAAAATGTGGCGAAAATTTCTCCAAATTAAGAACTTAAGTCGCAGAACAAATGAATTGTTATCAGCCTTATTTGATGCTGAAAATTCTATGGCAAATTTCAATAAATCATGCATTCTCAAGTTATCAATTGTGAATAATTTCTACATCTCAGTCAATCTGGTCGTCCATTAAACTAAAATACAAAGAACATCATACTTCATTCATGAAGGGGTATTTTCGCTTCAGAATTACAAAATGCAAGGTTTGTTTAGAATTTTTTTTAAAGAAATCTTAATTATGTATCAAAAAATAACTTTTTACATGATGGCACACATAAAAAATGATTGGTTTTGCGGTTGCAGTGATACAGATCGAACGCGATATCTGAAATCAAAAAGCAAACATAATTTCGAAAAACATGTATGCAGCTGTATAACCTACCTCGGAAAATAAAAAATTTTCATTTATGAGAAAATTACAAGCTTTCAAAAAAAAAGGTTTAAAAAAAAGGCATTTTTTTACGCGTTTCAACCCCTTAAAAAGGGGTTGAATCTTCGAATTGATCATTTTCCGAGGTGAGTTATAATGGAGTATAAATTATCAATAAAATAAGCCTAGTTACGTCAAATTATGACACTTCGTCGTGGCGCTAGCGCTGATACCGATTTGAAAAAACATCTTTGTCGTGACAAAAGTCATAGGCATGAGGCCAATATCGAGTCTCATCATCTCCATTAATTTCAGAAATGCTTTGGACCCCTCGTTGAAGACGTAGCAACTGATCCAGGCTGATAAATCGACAATTTGTTTTCCTGAATATATATGTTTTGGCACAAGTCCCCAGATGGTACTACTAAAAGATTCGTTATTGTTTTGCGTGTTACTTCCCAAACAGCGATCCAAAAGTTCATCTTTTGTCAAGTCTTCGGAAACAGGTTTCACGTATTCTTGCACAAGGTCACTAAGGGGCGGTGTTTTATGGTTGAAGTTTTTGCCCGCTTCGACGCTTTGTATATACTTACACCAGCTCTTGTCTCAATGCTGATGTTGTGGTTTTCCATTAGTTGAAATTCTATGATAAAATCCTGCCCAAATGGCATTTTTCATGGCTTGCTTGTCATCGGGGTTGTATTGAATGGCAAGACTGTAAAACAAAGAAATTTCTTTCATAAGTTTGCCAGTAAGTTCGGTTCTCTTTTCCTTAGGTGGAGTAGTTTTGCTTCGGCGTTTTCTTTTAGCTGCAGGTTCTTCCCTTTCGTTTTTCATTTCTTCTTATTTTTTAATTTTTTTTTGTTTTTGTGAGAGTTTTTTTGACATCCTTGAGCCTTTGAAATATTCTTTTTTCTACTTGAAGGACGCATTATAATTTTTCAATATTAAAGTCCCCGTACGGCTTCCTTTTAATTAGTTGGGAAACGTTTTTGAATCTCCATCTCCAACGTAGCGAGTGTATTTTGAGCCATGTAACAACAAAATATCTCTAACACCCCTTGGATTTCCATTCTCCGAAGCTTCCGTTATAATTTTTGAAACATTCATCGACGTGCTCCGTGTGTTTCCAAATTAAAAATGCGGTTGGGTCCATCAGTTTTTTGTTTACTTCACATTTCTTACAAGTTTTTGACGAGACGAAAAATCCAAAATTTTACCTGTGCATTTTCCAATTAGAGTACAAATTCCGATGAGAGAAGAAAAACCTCTCTTGGACCAGGTACTATCGCCGGACACAGTCAATTCGCCTTTTGGTAATCCGTGCTCAACGTTCTTTTCATTTTCTTCTCTTCTAGCTTTTTGAAATATAACTTTAGCCAAACATTCAGCCGAAAAAGCGTCGACCAAGATCCATCATGGAGCCATTGGGTCCAACCCCTAATACGCGGAAAATCAAAACCATTCGCCTGTTGATCTCATAAGTTTTATAGATACTAGTGCAGGAATTGACCGAACTGGGATGCTGACAAGAACACTGAATTTCAAGTGTGAAACCGAAGCCAATAGCAATTTTTTGTATAAACTCAATATTACCATCACATTTTTTTACAAATTTGCTATCAAACCTGACATCTAAATCTAAATATTTAGGATAAATTTCATTCTGTACTTGTACTTGCCTACTCATGTATTATATTGTTGTTCACTTGAAAATGACCGTAGAGTCGAAACCGGTCGTGATTATTGAATAGATTGTGGAAAAGTGACAAAAGTGTCTCATTTTGTTTCACTATAAAAATGAATTTCCATAAAATAAATAAATCATCAATACTATCAATTTTTGTCTTAATATAATATTTGACCTAGCTGCCGTAATAAAACATCGATATTTGCCCACCCTGTGCTATGAGCGCGAAACTTGCATAGTAACCTAACTTCCAATAATAACCGTGGGGACTCTGTCGCCAGGTTAAGCGAGTAACCAACATACAAAGAATATCTTAGGATTACATACTAAGTAGATGAATGCTGAACTAGATTTTGAGTAGAAAATAATAGTGCTATCTTGTTAGGAAGGTGGTTCTGTTCTCTGTATATTATAGTTTAACTTGTTAGGTTAAAACATATTTTATTTGACTTATTTCGTCTATCAGTATGAAAAATTGGATGTAGGTACCCTAATAATTATCAATTAATCCTTATCAAAATAGCAATCAAATTGTGTAATTCCTCTGACTGTGATCCCAGAAAGGAGAGTACTTTTTTGTGAAAATTTGATACTATGAAAATAACTTCCTTCAATCAAATAAGAATAATTTCGATCACATATTGCAATACATCTCATTATAAGCACTAATAAATCCAAATATTTTATCCCTTCAATATATTTTAGACAGATGAGTAAAAATTCTCAAATAGCCTTTCCAGATTGAAACTAAAATCGCAATTAGACCTCAAAATAAATTGTCCTCTTTGTTATTCAATGCTAAAATCCTTTTAAATATGGAGTTTATATGTTATCTTGTCCAGACTGCAATGACTTCTATATAAATCAGACTGGTCGTTCCTTCAAAAATAGATATAAAAACATCAAACGTCATTCTCAAAAATGAACTAGATTCAACATTAGCTAACCACTGCATCCAACTTGGTCACTTTTTCCTAGTATTGATAAAATGAAAGTTCAACACATTGCCCCAAAGGGTAGAACACTCAATTACCTTGAATAAGTGGAAATTTTCATTCTTCAACGATAATTTCAGATAACGAAAGACAAAAGATTTATGTCACTCCCAAATTTTTGATATATTCGAATGATAACTTCTTTCCAATACTTTTTAAATACAGTACTGATTTCTTGTTTTTCAAATCTAAATAACGACCTATCAATATGTATTTCATATCACTTTCTACGTGGTTTTCATACTGTCCGATGATGAACGCCATCATTGATCTATTAATTTAATTTATTTGCTGGTACAAAAGTGTTTCCATTTATGTTTCAATCATAGATTATAAGATGTGCCCAATCTCCTCAGTAGGTTCTTTCATCTAATGTTAACATACAGATAACCGGATAATACAATAAAATTGAAAATACTAGTGGAAAAACCTCAAGGATGCAATAGATTCCTTACTTTATATGGTAATAATTTTAATGATCACCTTAAACCTTGACCACTACTTAGGATTTACTGAAATATCATTATCTAATTACCTCTAAATACAATTATAGGATCAAGTAAGATATTATTTTGTTCATGAGACATTGAAGTACAAAACTCGTAATTAGGTTTTCTGATATAAAACTGTGGTTCTTGCGCGACCACATTATTGGCCACTACATATTTTAAAATTTTTATTTCATTTAAAAACAGTTCATTCTTTTCGCAAATGAGTTGTTTAAATCATCACACAATGTATGGTTTAGGTTAGGTTAGATTAATGGCAAAATAGTGAAATGGGTTCAAAATTTCATTGCCAAGGACTGATAATTTTCTGTTCAAGATTCCCAGTCGTTAATTGATGACAATTCATATACAATTAAATATAACAATGCTTTTCAAATTTGCACTCTAGTCGCAAACTTATGTCGCCTTTCACCACGCTGTGGCTTCATCATATAAGCACATTCGAAAGGAATATGAACTTTATATATTACATTATGAAAAGCAGGTATTCTTCTTAATAAGAAAGAAAAACAGAGCTGCTTATTTTAAGAACTGAAAGGATTTGGTAATAAAAACGAATTAAGGTCTGAGTGACTATTGAAAAAGTTTCCAGACTTTTCATGTTCATTAATTTTGAATGTTTTCATAGGTTGAGTTTCAATCTTTCTTTCTCATGTGAATTATCAAAATCATTATTGAAAACTTGGTTTTATTCAAGAAAATGATTTGCTAAGTTAAATCTGATTTTTGTTTATCAAAACTGCGTTTGTACTCTAAAATATAATTTTGAAATTTTTGAATAGTTCCATTGATATGAATTGGTTAATTTGTTTCTTTTATGAACCTTTACTATCTTTACATAGAAAGTCTTCACTTCTGATAGGTATACTCAATTCTGACAAAAAGCAATAAATTCGGATTGGATTTACCAATAATTAGTTGAAATATTATTTTCTTGATTCATCTTAAAGAGACCAATAATACTTGAATCATAACCAATATTGACCGCTATTTGATTTATTATATTGATCTCTTTCGAGAAATTATTTTCTGACATTGATATACCGGTAAGTCTATGTATTATACTATACTGTTGTAAGCAGCTATTTTATGTTGACGTGGAATGGCTGAAGAATCATAAATGGTAATATCTGTATGAGATAGTTTGCGAAAATGGAAAAATTATGTCTGTGGTCAAATCTAAAGAGTTAATGAAATTTTCAGTTTCCTTTTCCTTTATAACAGGAGGGCTGAAAACTTCGAATACATCTTTTTGGTAAAATTGAACTTTATTATTCAATAAAGTCACTTTCGAGAGAGATACAGTGATTGTAGCGATCAATAATTTTTCGATGCCATTTTTATAATATTATTTAATGAGTTACATTTAAACTTGTTGTCTTGAAAGCGGCTATGTTCCAGAGAAATGAAAGCTTTCTTTAGTCCAGTCACTAGCAAAAATAAGAGATCGGAAGTCATATAGTGATTTACGCCCTGTTAGTATTCTGCCGGCCATGTCTAAGTTACTCGAGAAGGTCATTGTCGTTCAGTTATACGACTATATATTAGCCAAAAAAATAATTTCGAATATGCAATCAGGATTCAGAAATTGCCATAGCACAACAAAAACATTGCTTAAGGTTGTGGATCACATAGTTCGATCCATGGATGCTGGACTCTCGACATCCTTAGTGTTGCTAGATTATTCGAAGGTATTCGATACAATCGATCATAGTTTGTTATGTGCAAAGCTAAATTATTATGGTTTTGATGATCAGCGTCAACAGTTAGTGTCGATAGACGAAAAGTTATCTGCTACCAGACCAGTGTTGTGACCTCTGGGGTTCCTCAGGGATCCGTACTGGGGCCGGGGTTATTTTTGATATACACTACAGATATATATGATCAATTGCAGCACTGCAGGGTTAAATCTTTCGCAGATGATATCCAGTTAGAACTTGTACTTGAACGTGAACTTTTAGTTCGAAGTCGAAGGAGAGTATTACTTATGAAAATCTTTAAATAACATGCATTGAGTAAAGGAGTCTGCGAAAAGCCTTGGTATAGTCTCAGAAAATGATCTTCGCTTTAGCTTTAAAAACCCTTTATATGAACATTAATATTTTGGATTTTAAAAAGCGTAAAAAACTTGATTGGTGCTTTCTGTACTACACTACGGTCTTCAATTGATTTTTTCATCTTTGGACCGTTTCATTTACCGCATAAAGAAGTTTGATAGAGTGACCAGAAAAATTCAGGAACTGGAATGGTTAAAAGTGAAGAATATTTTTAATCTTCAGTTTTGTGTTCTTGTTCACCGTGTGGCTTTATTCGGGTCGACGGGAAACTTATTTGAAGGAGAAATTAATTTTCGGAAAAACGGTTCTTAATATAAACAGAAGGCAGATTAATCAGTTTTGACTACCTAGATTTCGTTCAGTCATGTTCACGAGGTACTTCATATATAATGCAGTTACATTTTATAATTCCCTACACAATAGTTTAAAGGGACTTTCGTTGCATTCTTTCAGTGTTCGGTACAAGCTATGGTGAGCTGGGGTGAAGACATCCCTTATGGGTTTTTGAATTTTTTTTTCAGCATTTCAGATAATTCACTTTTGTTCGTTCTTTGATTGTACAGTTTACCATTGATGCATGATATTATAAATTTGTTTTTCTTGCTGTTAAGTAATATTCTTTGTGGCAATTCAGCTTTCGGTTGTGCATGTTCATAGATTTTTAATTTTTTTCAGCACTTTATCTCTATTTCAACAGTAGAAGCATAGTAATATTTCGATATTTCGTTCAATTTGTTCTGTCTCGTTTATGTGTCAGATTTCAAATTCGGGGTTAAGTATGAGTAGCCCTGCTTGACTTCGCCCTGATTTATATATATTTGTAAGCATTTTATTGCTTCAATAAAAGGCTTTTATTATTATTCATTATCTTCGACTTATGCACTATCTCAGCTGTTAGCTGTATATAATTTACATTTCCCTGATTCAGCTATCAAAGGGAATATGCCCGATTACAATATACTTGACATAAATTTCCTAACTATCCTACATGTATTAGGAATTACAGCTTTTTGCATTTCTATATAGGTATTCTTATGCCATTCGAATTTCTTAAAGCTATCATTCAAAGTTTTGGGTATTAACCCAGTCGAGGGGTGACAGGAACATTATCTATTTTATCGAGGTGCCACATCTGCTTGATCTCAATAGCAAGGTCCGTGTATTTGGACTTTCTCTCCTGGAACTTGTTCAGCACGTTGTTATTATTCGGTATGGCGACATCCACCAGCATTGCTGTTCTGGCTCTCTTATCATACACCTATGGCCGGCCTATTATTCGTCACCATTCTGTCAGTGATAATAGGCCTATCGAAGTATAATTTGATAGAGTCATTTTTTAATACGGGCGCCGGTTGATACTTGTAATATGGCTGGAAGGTATTTAGAAGTCCGTAGTTGTGTGCAAGTTTCTGATGGATAATTATTATTATTATTATTATTATTAATCGTGGAATGATGCTCCATCTCAGTTGTTAGCTGGATATAATTTACCTTCAATTATTGTTATTATCATTATAATCATCGACGCGTTGTTTTTGATCAAGAGTCAATAAGCGCGGCATTCATTTCGCTCATAGCTTTCGCATATCTAAACATTCTTTTAAAATAAAACCAACACATTCCTTCAGGTCTCAGCTGTATCGGTCAATTTAATTTTTCGATTATTCAAAACAATTTTGTGTACCTTTTTAATGTTTTCATCGATGACAGCCTCTCTAGGACGTATCATCTTGGATACTCATATCACCTAGTTTAAACTTTGCAAATCACTTTCCCACTGCTGATTTTTCTGGCGCAGAGTACGAATAATGTTTATCAAGCCGTGCTTCGGCTTCAACTATTTTTTTCATCAAATACGGAGTTCTTTTTCATTTATTTTTCCAACAATAACAAAAGTTCATTCATTTTCAATGCTATACCTCGCAAACGAACGCTCGGACAGCTTAAAACTTTCTACTTGTGTCTAATCAAGGTTAGAACTAACTCAAAATCATGTGAATTTGACCCTAGTAACGCCATCTGTATATGAGCCTACGAACTTTTCAGCCCACTAGTTATTAGAGTGAATTAAATTTATAGAGGAACTAAGGAATCTAATTATTTAACCAATAAATACAGTGTTTCGACAGCGGGTAGTTATGAGTTATCTTCTCGAAGTTATTCCTGGAAATTTCGGCGAGAGGATTATCCATTATTAAACCATTGATCTTCATTAATATTGAAAAATTTTGTTCTAAACGTACTCCTAAAGGATGAATAATTTCTGATTGTATAATGGAATTGAGATTATTATTCTATAGACCATGGTAGAACAATAGGATAGAGATTGACTATATCGCTGAACATAAGTTAAACATTATATAGTAGTAAAGTATGTTGAATTTATTCTATCAGATTCTATTACACCCTTTAACATATTTTAGTCGGTAAAGTGAAAATGTCGCAAATAGCCTGTTCTACGTAGGTTGCCTTTTAAATTTTATGCCTGTTTAAAGAAACAGCTTTATTGTTTTTCAGAATATTCTCTATGAAGATCGATACACTTTAGGATGCGCTTAGACCAATTTTCGAAATTTTTTTGTCACTCCGAATGAGATACCTCCAAAACATGGTTTTGGAAGGCTGCAACTCTTCTTCCGTCGAAAATAATTGAACACGCAGTTGATTCCTAATGTGCGCAGACAAAAAGAAGTCGCTAGGTGCCAAATCAGGACTATAAGATGGATGGCTCATGAATTGAACGCGAACAGATCTTCTTAACAGCAAGATGTTCATGTAATATTGAATGAACGCTAATTGAACTAATATTTAGGGTTGTCTTAATCTCACGGTAAGTCACATGGCGATCATCGTGTATTATTTTGCGCACTGTATCGATGCTTTGTGATAAAACAACTGATATTGGACGACCTTCACGAAGTTCTCAAGTTGATCGCAGTACTGTTGTCGTGTTAATCCACGTCGAAAATCTTAAGAAATCATCGCACAAAAACGTTCACGTGTTGATTCAATTTTTTGTCCAAGTTGTATTTTTCTAATGACTATAAGCAAAATAAAGCCTACTCGTACGTCAAAGTGTTGTAAGTACGTTGAGGTTAAAAAATACACGACGCAGTTGTCGGATAGGCGCTGTCAACAGTAAAAGTGCCAGAAGCGCAAAATTTAAGACTACTACGTAGGTGAAAACTAAAATCGCATTCAGAAGTGACAATAAATTGTCATCACTGTTATTCAATACTAAAAATCGTTTGGTGAATTTTGACAAATCAGATGTTTATAAGTTATCTTGTCTAGACTACAATAATACTATATTTTTTAAGATAAAGATTCAACATTAGCTGACCACTGCATCAATAATGGCCACAATTTCCTAGTATTGATAAATTAAAAGTTCTACACATAATTCCAAAAGGCAGAAAATTTAATAACCTTAAATCAGGGAAAATTTTCAAATGACAAGTTGCGGATGATGAACGACCAGACTGATCTATTTAAATCCCAAATATTTCATGAATTCAAATAATAACTGCCTTTCAATAGTTGTTAAATACTGTCCTAAAATATGGTTTTTCCAAACCCAAATAATGATCTATACCTATACCAGATGTAACTGAAACTAGGGCCACCCCTGTAACTTTTTTCTATTTGGAATATTTTGATAAAATTTTGGAATCGGATAGAAGACAACATTTTGAATATAATAACATTAATATGTCTTACAAGGAAACGATACCAGCTTTCGATTTTCAAATGGGACACCCTGTATTTTTTTGCTTATTCTAATTGTTCAGCTCATCCTACGACATTTCGACATATTTTTGAAAGAGAAACAAAACACAAACCTTTTTTTTGAAATTTTCATCTTTCATTCTAGAAGGCCATGAACAGTGACAATTGTCTTAGCTCAACATCTGCTATCACGAAAATGCACGATTGTTTCTAAAAATTCAATTGCTCATTTTTTACGTGATGTCAAAGTTTTAGATTTCAGTTTTTCCCCAGAAAGTAAGTTTTCTTCTGAGACAATCATATCGGGCCACCCGGTATTACAGAAGTATATTTTTTCATCCATTTTTTTATGCCACTCACGTCACTATATTCTTAATGGTTTCGGATTTCTAGTGGAGAATACTTAGGCAATTTTTGCAGAGTTTCCCCATTCGCTAATAACAATAACTACGTTGGCGATGCAAAATTTCTGTTCATACTTTAAATATTCTGTGATCATAAAAATATCAGTGTGACATATCAAAATTCCATTGTTGTTAATTATCGACATTGCGAATTAGTAAATTCAGTTTTGAGTATGAATCAATATACCCAAAGTGAAAGAGTCGATATGCTCCTTATTTATGGAGAGTACAGGCAAAATGGTGTTCAAGCTGAACAATTATGCAGACAGCACTATCCGGACAGACTTCATCCGAATAGATAGATAGATATTATTATTTGAGTGAGGGCTGCCTAGCAGCCCGGCCATTGACCCAGTGGTCTATGGTGGCACACTGTGTCCTCAATTTCATCCACGAGCTCCATCCTTCTCGTAAAGGATACGAGTTTCGCGGGCGAGAACTCAATGAGCTCAGTCAGCTTCAGTTTGCAAGATCCAAGTTCTTACATCCTGACCCTGTCCCCAGCTGGGCACATAACATGTTCCATTGATTCTATATCTTCTACACATAGCCTACATGAAGGATCCTCAATCAATCCTAATTTATTTAGATGTTTCCTGAGGCGACAGTGCCTCGTTAATATGGCAGTTAAAACTCTCAGTTCTAACCTAGAGAGTTTAAGCCAGGCCTTGGTCCACTGTTAGCACGTCAGGCGCGTCTGAGGCATGGGAGGCTCATCCAATGCTCACGTACCATCAAGTCCAACAACCGGTTGTTTTCCATCCTTGCAGTTTCCAGGTTAGCCATCCGAATAGAACCCATCTCTCTGAAGTTGAAGGGAAATTACGGGAGGTTCACCCTACTGATCAACAAGGGAAATCGCCAAGGAGCTCGAATTTAGCCACTAGAGCGCATGGAGAATTTGAAAAACATAAGTACCGCTCATTTAAATATCAACTACACCAACATCTGTATGTTAACGATAGTGTTAGGCGACTCCAGTACTGTGAAGAGTACCTAAGGAAATGGAGTGTGATCCACAATATCGCAAAGAGAAGGTGTACCTCCTCACAACACAAGGGCGGTCTCGCTATAGTTCGACGAAATTTTCCCGAGAAATGGATAGATACAAATGGTCCCATAAGATGGCCAGCTAGATTGCCAGATTTGGGTTCACTAGATTTCTTCCTGTGGAGCCATTTGAAGAATGAGGTTTACCAAACACCTGTTAGAACCCAACAAGAATTGGAGAACCGTTTGAGACAGCCTATTGCAAGCATTACAGCCCAATAGTTAAATAATGTTGTGAGGGGAACCATCAATCGTGTGCGATGTTGTGTTCGTGAGAATGGTGGTACTTTTGAAAATTTATTATAATTATTTCGTTTTCGCTGTTCGCTCTTTTGTTATTAACTTTGATACCCCGTGAAAAATAAGCAATTAAATTTTCAGATACAATCTTGTATTTTCGTGATACGAGATGTTGAGCTAAGCCAATTGTCACTGTTCATGGCCTTCTAGAAAGAAAGATGAAAATTGCAAAAAAAAAGATTTTGTTTTTCTCTTTCAAAAATACGTCAAAATGTCCTAGGATGAAATGAACAATTAAAATAAGCAAAAAAATACAGGGTATCCCATTTGGAAATCGAAAGTTGCTATCGTTTCCGGTTATGCCGTAAAACGTATTAATGTTATATAATTCAAAATGTTGTCTTTTATCCGATTCCCAAATTTCATCAAAATAGAATAGTTACAGTTTTGGCCCTAATTTTAGTTACACCCGGTATATTTATGTCACTTTGTACTTGGATTTCATAGTGTCCGACAATGAACGATAGTTCGAAACTATAGTAACAGTGATTTTTCAATTAATTCATTACTTGGTAGCAAAAACAGGAAAAATTCCATTTGTGTTGAATCAGAGGAGCCAAATATCTTCAGAAAGTTCTCTCATGTAGAGATAATATACAGGAAAACGGATATAACGATAAAAATTCAGAATCCTTGAGGTTTTTCCTCGAAGAGATTCCTTACGTTATATGGTTATAATTTTAATGAACACCTTGAACCTTGAAAACTTCTTAGGAATTACTGAAATGTCATCATCTAATAACCGTTAAGTACAATCTTAGGATCAAGTTAAATATTCTTTTCTTTATGAGACATCGTTAAGGAATCTCTAATAATTGGAACGATTGAGTTACTACAATCTTGACATTTCCTTCGATTCCTCATATTGAATATTTATAGTATAATTGGCTTTCCATAACGGTCAATTTGATTTATGGGTTTTCTGTTATACTTCATTTATTCTAAAAGCTCGAGAATATAGGGTGTTCCTTAAGCGCGCGCTATTAGGGGGGTGAATCCTCAGCTAAGTAGGAAAGTTTCAACAGAATAAAGTACCAAAAAGACAATGCAAGACACCATTTAAATTTCGTGATAACCTACCAAACATTTCATCAAAGAAATCAAAGAACAATTGGGACAATCAAATTATCTAGCACATTTAGAATATGAGAAGAAAAAACCTATCCCAATAAACCCTTATGGTGTAAAAATATTGGATTTAATCTAACTACACAATGAGGTAAAGCAAACTTCGTATACTACAAATCCACACAGCTCACCATCTTTCATCAGCAATACATTATTTTGAATTCTGTGGACCTGATGGATAAAATTTCAACACTTATCAATAATAATTTTAAGTTTGTCTCTTTAGAGGTGGAAAATGTACCCAAACGTTCCAACAGATGAATTTCTGCCTCTAATGAAAGAAAGCTTTAACCAGAATAACATTTCACCAAACATTACACATGCATTTTGCAATCTATTAGAGACCTGTTTGTCACAAAATTATTTCCGATTTGAATTGAAATTTTTCAAACAAAATTCACGACACCTGATGAGAACCCCTTTCAGACGCTTATACACAGATACGTTGATGATGATATTCTTGTAGATTTTCAAGGCTCAAACAGACGAATAGGCAAGTTTTTACATTTCCCAATAAGTTGCATGATGAAATAACCATCATTACTGAAATTGTACGCTATAATTCAATAAATTTCCCCGGCATAACCATCACTGAACTCAATAATAATCTCACCTACTGCATATACAAAAAAGAATCATTTACAGACTCAACAATTTCAATAGTTTTGAATATATTAAAGTCAAGTAAATTAGATAATTTAAAAATTCCCCACAAATGCAATAAAGGGGTGACAATGTATCTGTTGGAAAGTTTGGAAATAACAAACTTTGTAAAAACCCAGTATTTACCTTCCTCAATAGTCAACTAAAATTGCATCACTCCCCATACTCAACATTTGAAATAAATATAGTTAACACATTTTTTCTCTTAGCTGTTGGCTCCAGACCTTAGAAAATGACGTAACTGTTGAAACCGGTCGTGTGCATTGAAAATAAACACTGTGGAAATCATACAAAAGTATTACATTTTATGAATGATTGATGGTTTTCTTTGTGAAAACATTTATAGATGATCACTCTCCATAAGTATATGCCTCTGTGACTCTGAGATATTTGTTTTGTAAAAAAATTGATCATAATCTAGGTTAATAGGATATCCAGAACAAAACAAAGTAGAGAAATGAATAATGATGATATGTTGATAATTGTAAGAAATAAAAATATATTATCCTTATTATATTAGAACCAGTGGTGTTACAAATTTAAACTTAAGTTACCTTGTAAAACGCCACTGCATTGATTGCGTGAATTCAAATGACCAGCTTGAATTATAGACATGATGAATTTCCTTTATCCAAAATCGATTTTCAATTTATTTTTTGGAAAAAGAGACAGTCTGGAATATACAAAATTCAGTGAAATGATGCTTACGTAGAATAAAACGGTCAAAATTTTGAATCTAGATTGAAAGAACATCTCTCCTCAGATGATAATCAAATAGAATTGAATCTCCCCTTACTAGTCAACATATGAGATAGGTATAGTTAGCACATTCTTTCTCACAACTGTTGTCTCTAGACACTTGAAAATGACGTAACTTAAGCTGGTCTTGTGTATTGAAAATAAACATTGTGGAAATCAGACCAAAATGTTTCATTTTATTTATATTGATATGAGAAAGATTTGTCAAATACTTTTCATCTAAGGCCATCGTTTTTCGGAATATGGCTGCTCTAAGTGAAAATACTATATATGGTTTTCAGTGTTTTCCATAATTCTGGTGCCGTTCTTGTTGCATCTACGAGATATTTCAAAACCAGCAAATTGGTAACAATGGACCTATTAAATGGTTACCAAGGTCACCAGACTGTCGATACTGGATCCCTTTTTGAGGTGTTATTTGATAGATAAAATATACCATACGCGGCAAGATCCAAGAGAAAAGTTTTCGATTTTTAAAGTAAAAGACCTCTGTTTTAACTGCAGTTAATGGATTCTATCCTCCGGAGATGTCAATTGTGTCTGTGAATTCCTAATATAAATTTGTTTCTCAATAGTCAATTCATCTATTAGGTTCAAGTTTATTGTTTATTTAATTAAAATAAATAATTGTTATTACAAGTGAAAACGATTATTGTATCTTGTGTTGTGTATATGGTGTCAACGTTTCATTATTGTGGGAGCTGATTTATATTTTACAGCATGTTGATAACCCGAACAGATGGAATTTTTCCTATGAAAACATCACGAGACGCACCAATCGAAGAAATTTAACAAATAGTAATTCAGTTTTCTGCCATTGCGGAAACAATTGAATACATTTTTATATACACTGCCCCAAGAGATTAACGAAAAATTTCAATATTTCAAATGTCTTTTTAGGTAGGCAACTTATTCTTAACTCTTAATATGATATGTCGGACATGCCAACAAAGTTGGGTGTTTTTTTTGACCCACAATTTCCTCGTGAGAAATGAAAAGAAATGAATTGTGATTTGCAAGAAACCCCACATCAATAACAGGAGTCCTTAATTAATTTTTGTAACGTTTATTCATCTTGAAAATTTCAATTATTAGTAATAATACTTCGCAAATCACAAAATGATACCCCAGTGGGTAATCGTAATCGTATATCGTAATCGCCAATATTATATGACCTCACAACATAATAAAAGTATTCTATAATGCGTTAAAAATTTGGAAAAGTGTGTCAAGACAACCGTAACAATCATTAGTGATAGTTTTGCATAAGGTTCTGCACTAAAAGTGAAAATTGTCGGTACATTTCCAACCGAAAAAACTGTTTACTATCTTTTAAGTGATGAGAACACTCACGTACGATATTTTTCAGCAGCGGCGTTGTCATATCTTTCGGGGATGAGTGGCACTAAAGAAATTAATTCCAAAAAAATGGAACAACTGAAACTTCCTCCTCAAATCTATTTGAGTGAGACGGATTCTGTAATGAGTGCACTGATACCTCTGCCTCGGAAATGAAGGTACTTCAGTTGCAGAAAAGAAAATTAATTTTTTACTGTGCAACTTGCAATGAGAATGAGTATGCTCGATTTATCGGAACAGGTTTCTGTTCCTGATGAAATGCTTACAGCACTCGAATCAGAAGTTAACACTCTGAAGAAAATGCTGGCGGACAACCAGATTGAGATTGTTGAGCTAAAGAAATTAGTTATGTCAGATGAAAGTATCGCTTAACAACACTGTGAAGAACATACAACGAACGTTTCCAAGGTCATTGAGGTTGAAAATTGTTACCTGAAGATAATTGTGGAATAAAAAAAGGATATAAATAAAATTCTGAAACAAAACAATCAGTTACTTTTAGAGCGATTGAAAATGTTACAGAATCAGCAAAGTAAAAATATCGCAGAAGGGAAATGCAAAGCATATTTCTATAATGAAGCAAACATATGGTGGTGCAGTTGCCTTGGCTAAGGAGAAGTCAAATGTACTTCCATCAAATATCTCCTCAATAAAACGATGCGAAACCATCTCAACAAAACTTGGTGGATGGACATAAAGATCAAAATCATCCAATAAGTGGTGACAATACACACGAACAAGAAAAAAACAGAATAATAATTTAGCGGATCCAAAACTTGCATGCAAAGCAGTTGAAAATAAGAAAGTGAAGACCAGGCACTCAAAACATAACATTGTATGCACTGGTAATACCAACAGACCTAACAACAAAATAATGGGTGCTGCTAAAAAGAAATGGTTATATGTGGGGCGCATTGCTGGCCAAGAGGTCTTGGAAGATGATTTGAATGAATATCTTGCTGATCTACAAGACAAAGATAAGGTTGAGATAAAGAAGTTGCACACTAAAGGAAATAATTCTTCTTTTCGTGAAGGTGCACCAGAAGGCGATGTATTTGACTCGTTGTGCAAGGCAAATTTTTGGTTCTCACGGGTTATCTTGAGAAAGTTTAACTTCAAAGGTTTTTTCGCTTGAAAACACTCATTAACCAGGAAGATAGATCCTAATATCCCTCAATCTCCAACCATGTTAAACAGTGTAGTGTATCGAGAAAGAGTCTAAATACTGTACATCCATATCTTTAATCTATTGGTACCGCCTATAACAGATTATCCCTTCTCGACATTGAGGAGAAAATTAATTTTCTTGCTGTCACAGAACATTGAAAGTGCTTGGACGAATACATATCGTTTGGCAGGTTACAAGTCAGCCTCAAGTTTTTGTTGTGAAAAAGGGTCACATGGAGGCAGCGCAATACTTTGTTGGAAAGACTGAGTTTAACAGGAGGCCGGACCTTGAATCTTTAAATATACCATTTTGAGTGCTATGCAATACATGTATATACTGTTCCTTCTAAACTAACTGTTGTTTGTATTTATAGGCCTAACACGCCTCCCTTTTGTGATTGTGATGTATTTTTCGACAAACTGATTACCATTCTGCAGGTGTTATTGCATGAACAATCTAAGTTCATCATAACTGACAATTTCAATCTCAATATTTCAAATAATTCTAAAGAAAATCAAAATTTCTTGTCGATACTGCAAATGTTCAATATTTATGTTATGATCAATGAGCCGACCCTCTCCGAAGATTGTTTTGATATGATTCTCACCAACCTTGATGGTGTCTCTTCTGTAATTGAAAGCCTTATATCTGACCACTCGTAACAGAAATTTATTTCTTCTGACCCTGCTTCCAAGTCAACCTAGCAAGGAGTCTTTGGATGTTTTTCTTAAGGATCTTTCTGAACAAAAATGGGATGTTAATCCAATGTGGGAGAAATTCTCAAACATATATAAGAGAATTTTTGGTCGAAATTTTCCTTGTATCAAGATGAAGATAAAGATATCTAGTGTTAGGAAAATTTTTACTAAGTTAGAAACATCAAAGATTATTTAGATAAGGTTAATATAGTTGCTAAAACCAAACCGGTATTCAAATCTCTAAACAGTAAACTTAAAAAAAACTAAGACTTGCCTATCTCAACTGAAAAAAAAGCATATCATGGAAACATCATTAAGAATGCCCAGAATGAAACTAAAGCCACTTAGAGAGTCGAAAATTCTCTAACTAATAATCAGAGTGATAATGCAAATAGCTTCATGAATAATGGTGATCTGTTTTGGTAAACGAAATAAACAAATTTTTTTCTAGTATTGCCCGAACTATGTGCAAAAAACTAGCTTCCGGTTCTGGAAAAACCACTCAATTAAGAGGCTGGTTAAATGTTTTTGATATCCAACCATCTGAGGTGTAGTCGCTGTTAAATAATAAAAACTCAGTTGGCTATGATGGGGTTCCAATGAGTATTGTGAAAAACATCTATAAATCTAATCTCCAATCCTCCAGCGTTTATTATGAATCATTCTATCATGGAAGGTTTATTTTCAGAATCACTTAAAATGGCACTTGTCAGACCTCTTCATAAGAAGCGTGACATTTATGTCATGGAAAACTTTAGACCTCCGCTCCTTCTCAAAAGTTTTCGAAAAAGTTCTAGCTGACAGATTACTGAAATTTTTCAAGAAATTTAAGTTCATTGTGAAGTCTCAGCATGGCTTTACGAAGAACGAAAATACTGAGACATCGATTTATGAGCTCACTCAGTCGGTGATCTTGGCTCTGGGGACAGTAGAAGTCCCTATGGAACTTTTCCTCGATCTGTCCCAGGCCTTCGACTGTGCATCATGAGTCGTTGTTGAAAAAGTTGGATATGTGTGGAATTCGGGATAATCAACTGAAACTAATTGATAGCTATATTACCAACAGAAAGCAGAGGGTGGCCATAACTATTGTTTTATCATATATATTAACGACTTAGTTCAGGTTGTTACTGTTCCTGGCATTTCTGCTCAGCCTGTTCTCTACGCGGATGACTTCAATATATTGCTGACTTCGCCGGACCTCTGTACTACAAAAGCCTCTTGCAGAACATTGCTGAAGGATGTAAAAGAGTGGTGCACCCCTAATAAATTGATTATTAACATGAACAAAACAAACTTCATGTTTTTTCGAACTGATAGATCACAAAAGGTACTTCCTGTTGCATTGAGCTTTGATGGATTGGAGGCGAGTGTGTGTGTGGTGGAGTCGGTCACTTGAAATAGGGTCCACATATTGAGCAGATCAGAAAAGACTAAACTCAGTCATTTTCACTATGAATGTTTTGAGATCTCAAGTGGAACTGGGGTGCTGAAGATTGCTTATTTTGCATATTGTCTTATAGTATTATTTTTTGAGGAGGATCATTTCGCATGGAAGACATCTTTGTAACTCAGAAGTGAGTCAAAAGGGTTTTGTTTTGGTTGAGATATCAGGAGTCGTGTCGTGGAGTTTTCAAACGACATCGTGTACCTACTATGTATGGGCTATATATTTATAGACTACTGCTAATTTTCCATAAACAAATTCACTATTCTAAGGATTGTAGAAATTATAATAATACCTGACAAATTTCTCTTTATTTCTTTCCAATACATTCGACTACAACAAGAGAAAAAATTACGAACTATATGGCTCTGAAACTGTTTAACAAACTTCCTAGAGAGATTAAAAAACTTGCGAGATTTGAGTCTTTCGAAACGATGATTTTAAGTATAACATTAGAATGTGAACCGTATAGGGTAAATGAATTTGAATTGTATTATAGTGATAGTGAAAATATTTTGTTGTAGATATATAATAATATATTAACAGTTTGTTTATGACCTTTTCATATTTTTCGTTGCAAATTGTGATATTCTTTTCTTGTAGCAATAATTCTATGAAGGTAAGATTTCTTATTGAACAATAGGCCAAAAGTTTGGGCTGTCTCATTCAACTATTTCCAGCATGATCCGTAGGTACAGAGAGACTGGTAGTAATGAAAGGCAAGAACGATCTCGAGTAACAACGGCAATTCAAGTCCGTTAGTTAAGAATTTCTTCGCTGAGATAACAGTTTACTACTGCTAGGCACCTTCAAATGCAGTTTTCACACAGACAACACCTCAGAGAATTTTTTTTGGGATCTCGTGCTGCAGCTCGAGTCCCAGCTTCTAGCGCAGCACATCATGTCGATCGGTTAGAAGCTGATTGGTAGAGTTTTGTTCAATGACAAGTTGATATTTAGTCTTTTTCATTGCGGTCGACGTGTGTATCTGCATGATTCGAAATGAGAGAAATTCCCAGTACAACTTTTTTACCCACCCATAGTTTTGGTGGAGGTTTAATAATGGCTTGGAAAGAAATTTCTTTGAACGCTCGCGCTGCTCTGGTCATCGTAAATAATGGAATCTTTAATATTTAAAGGTATGTTGAATTTTGAAGAATATGTTGTACAATTTGCAGAAAATATGAGTGAAAATTTTTTGTTTATACATAATAACGCTAGACCTCAACAAACTAATGAATGTTAGGAACTACCTTCAAGATCGAGAAACCAATTTAATGGAATGGCCTACACGAAATCCAGACTTCTATATAGGAGTCAGAAAACCAACGAAAAAAAAAACCAAATGCTGTTCGATTCCATGTAAAATGTGCTTATAGGATATCAAAACCATTTTGACATAATCTCGAGAACAACTGAGATATTGACACTGATTCAGAAAATTTTTGATATTTCCAACTAACACGAAAACTAAAAAAGCTAGCTGTTTGCGATAGGAAATTTCTCATGCAAAAATAACACGGGAAAGAAGGGTAAATTTTCCTCTTTTCACAATATTTTACAAAGCAGAAGTACTAAAACGTTGAAATCTGTCAACTCTGCACATCGTACAAAACCGCATTATTTTTCTTTTTCAACAACTGAGGTATCCGGCAAGAACAATGAAAATGCCTCTACAAAAAAGTTCAAGATATTTTCCAATTAAAAAACTTAATTTCAGTGAGAGTTCAGCAGAAAGATACATAACAAGCCACTACTCTAAAAAATGATAATCGAGCTTGCCCACAACGGTAATCACGGATTTGCACCTCTAATAACTTTTATGACTCCATCTTGATTCCGGATGCGCTAAGATAATTCTATGTTTGTTTTATATAATACGTTCAATTCACATTAATAATTCAAACATAATTTTGCTATATCATGTTTCAAGACATTTTCTGATTGGTATAAATGACACGTTATAAGTTTCTTCAACATTAGAAATTACGCGAGATGATGAAACCATTCACGTCTAATTATTCCGGTCGGGAGTATAGATATAAAATGAATTGAGCAAAGGTGTTATATTACAGCATTTCTTCTTGTCGGAAGTAATTTGTCACTTTTTTGATATGTATTATTACGCCTTTCATGCTGCATCCAGCTCGTTAATAGCTGTTGTGTGAATCAATCAGGAACATCGTCGCATGCATGATAGACGAGGTGTGGGAGATATGTAAAAAATGAAATCATGAAAGCTGTATATTAAGGACGTTTGAACTTTGATGAGGGAGTTATAGCAGTATTAATCATGATTTATATCTGTTATTCTCACTTAGAAGACGTAATTTCAGAAGTTATTGGGATAACTGTTTCTAGAAACACAGATAAGTTGAAAATAAAATGAACAGGTTAGATCGGAACAATACGACATATCAGTCGAATCTTTGGCAATTGTTTCAGAGAATTCAATTTTGCTAGAAAATTGCATTGAATCAATGAGAATTGGCGATGAAAATGGTGGCCTCATGGAAGTGTATTACGTAAAACTCGTGATATTTTAGGTCGACATAAGTGTTCTTCAAATAAATTTGAGGTCGGATTGTATAAAGCTACTTGACCAATTGTTAAGTCCGACAATTTGTTAATTTTGTTAGATTCATATTTGAGTTGAATAGAATATTTAGCGAAAGTCAACAGTAAATCATCTAGCAATGTGTCAAAGTAATGTTAATTCGGTATTTGGGATGCACCGAACTTCAAGAATTGTTTGTGAGATATATATATAATAAACTTGGATTAACTTTTGTTGAAAAACATTCTGATATTTATAAGGTCAAATTAGCATGAAACAATAGTACAAATCACATATTATTCATATTTATTTAAATAATCAATCAATCAAAAAATTTAATTGATTAGTGTGAAATTAGATTATTGTCAAATATGGAAGATGAAAAATATTGGTTATGTACTTGTTGAACTTATGGGTCAATTACAATTTAATTTTCAGAAAATGTTTATGTCATGCTTTTTGTCCTACGAGTGGTTATAATGATTCTGAAGCACAAATAAACCATATTCGCCGTGCGAGACAAGTTGCTAAGAGAAGGGATCCACGTACAAAATATAATAAACATAATTTTGATTTAATATATCGAGTGAAGAGAAATACTTACATTAAAATTTTTGATTAATTTCTCATTACTTGGAACGTTTGACGCGAAGAAATCAATATATTTCTGCCAAGCTTCAGCTTCTAATGATGTTAAGATTCTCAGCAACAGCATAATTTCTGCAGCTACTAGGTGATGAAATGAATATCAAAAACTTTATCAATTGGCTGCTTAAAGGCACGATATATATACAATAGTAGGAAAGGGCATGAAAAACTTCAAATTCATAATAATAATAATATAATGTTTATTTCGGTAACTATTGAACACATTAAAAAGCGAAACCCTGGACGTTGCAGGGATAACGCTAGCATAATAACAATAAGACACAAATACAAAATCACAACCCTAAATGGTCTGACAACTCTTAGAAATAGACAATATACCACCTCGAAGGTATGACAACTAGGTAGTCAAACCTTGTATGAGGGGATTTAATGTTCTAATATTATATCTAAGATTAAATAGAGAAATTCATGATAAAATAATCAAACTCAATATGTGATGTTAAATTATGCACTCTAATTGTGGACATATGTGTTCTTTATATCAATAATTTGATGAATTACGCATCTCGGTATCACCAAGAGCCACGCCTTGAGGAGGCGTTCGAACAATTTAATTGTTTTTGTCTTTTTGACATGTGGAGGTACAGAATTGAAAACTTTAGGTGCAAGAAAAGTACATGATCTTTGCCCAATGGTTTTTTACAGAGGGCACATTTAACAAATTAATCCTATTCCTCGTATCATATATATGTGAACCATTGACAGAATCGATGGAACTTTTGAACTGAAAGGTAGCTGGTGCTATGTAGAATAACTGTCGTATGTCGAACAGTTCAGCTTGTAGAGGTCATCAGAAGGATATCGGTAAGGCCTACTCCATATAACCTTTATGAGCCACTTATGAGCATTCTGCAATCTTTTTAGGTAGAAATTTGTAACCCCACCCCATGACAGTAAGCAGTAGGTCAAATGTGGATATACGAGAGCAAAGTACACTTTTTTGAGCAATTCAACATCGCAGAAGTTATAGAGGTTTATGAATTTCAGTATGAAATACCTTACTTTCGTTACCAGATTTTGAATATGGGCATTCCATTTCAAATGGAGGTCCAGTGTAACTCTAAAGTACTTAATCGCTTCTGTATTGTATGAATTCATCATCACCATCACAAACTAATAGAGAATGATAATTCGGGCGAGAATAAATGTTGTTTGAATAGGCTACAAATTTCGTTTTATTTGTGTTATCTGTCAAGAGCACCCCATAAGAAAAATTAAAATCCAATCTCTTATTAGTCGTGGGTTTCCCAGTCGATTGTATGGTACCCATATTAAAATACACTGTTCTGGTGCTGATAATGCTGAGCACTGTTGAAATAGTGACGTGCAAGCGATCTACCTACTTGAATTAAAAACTAGAAATAGCATTGTCGTTGGCTAGGATTTGTCCACGATTTGAATGATTCACCAACATATGCTGGTTTTGATGCTGACAATTACGGCACTGATTATAAGGAGACAATAACTATGTCTGCAAGAATTACTTGCCCACACCTGTTTTAACTTGAACAAATACAGGCATACAACATAGGACATAGATCTCCGAGGAATGCAATTGATATTGACCGTTGTGTTGGTTTTTTGAAGAAATGATCTCCATGCTTGTCTAAAGAACTTCAAACAAAGTTTTATAGCTTAGGACCACTTTTCCCTCTTCTACATAACATTTGCATCCTCCAGAAGGATGTATATCATAATGACGAAGAAAATGAGTTACTCGAAGAAAACCTAGAATTCCCTAACAAAACCGATGAAAATGTAGCAGTTCGCATGGCTATAATTGATTAATTTTTGATCTGGCATCATCTTTCGTCCTGAAATTGTAATAAAATTCTTGTGATAATAAGAAATTAAACTATGCATTACACTATCACGGAGATTTATTGAAAATCAGGATGGCAATTTCGATCTCTCGACCATCCTCAGCTGATAACAGGTATTGAACTAAAGTTGAAAATAGAAATCTAACGTATAGAAACAGGTAGCTACAATATTAATAAGGGTGCCAACAAGAGGTAATAAACTAATTATGCTAAAAGCAGGTATTATTTGAATATTTCAAATAGGGACGAATAAGACGACCATGCTAGTCGTTCGGAAGACTACCTCTGTGGGGGTTTGTTGCGGTTTGAAAAATTTGGATGGATTCCAAGGTATTCTGTGAATAATTTAAAGTTGGTCTATGGGTGTAAAATGATTGCCATTGTCGATAGAATGGAAAGCAAAAGTAGATTCGTCGGTTCTCTGGTTATTGTAGTTCGATTGATGCTCTTTGTATCTAGTTTTTAATGAACGACCAGTTTGACCTTCACAATCAATACAGGACAACTTGTAGATTCCAGTATTGTCAAATTTATTAGTTTTATCTTTACTGTTAAAAAATTCCTGGAAGAGTTTCATGTGGGTCTTGAAAGCTAGTTTTTCATTCTATTTTGAAACGACATTTACAATCTTCTCGCTGATAGGGCCAAATTATATTAATGAAATATATTTATCTGTATTAGTTGATTCTATACGTTGGTAAATCATGATGCTATTCTGCTTGTTTTCTTCTGATCATTCCGTTTATAATATTTGAGAGATAACCATTGTTCTTAGCTATTTCTTTAATACTTGACACTTCCCTGGACGTATTCTCTTCAGATAACAGCAGAGAGAAAGCTTTATGAATCATTGAACTAAACGCAGTGTATTTATGAGTATTTGGGTGTGCTGAGTCATAAGGGATCAGTAAAGGTCGGTTTTCGTTATATATCAAAACCTAGTTTGTTATTTATATGAACGATTGTTAGGTCCAAAAAGTGAGTCTGATTATCGACTCCTCTCCCTATTTTGAATATAATGATGTTGCAACATCCTAGGAGACGAATGCCTTCCATTGGTCTCAGACATCTTAAAGAAATCACACGTTAAACCGGTTATACAAAATGATTCCATGCTTTTGCTTGAGTTGTACCTACAACAGAATAATTTCAAACTCTATAACAAATTCAATGAACAACCTCACGGTCTACCGATGGGATCACCATTGAGCCCTTTACTAGCTGACATTTTCATGGCGTATATTGAAGAAATCATATTAAATTCCATAATAAAAAATGATTAACGTGTTTTAAGAATTTTACTTAATAATTGTGATTGGGAGGAATGAATACGTCTGAAGAAGTTACGGTGTAGTGAAACGCGTTACGAATCACAATTATTAAGTAGAATTCTTAAACCACATTACTTGTTTTTTATTATTGATAATGGAATTTTACCAAGTAAAAGCCTCCTGAACTCAAATATTCAATTCCCTAAATCAAAATTAGTACATTTTGGTATAGATATGTAGACGATTTCTTAGGAACTTAGTATTCATCACAAAATTAAATTGAAAATAGAGAGTAGTCGATAATTAGTTTCGCTTGTTGGACCTACCAATCAATCATATGAGTAGCACACTAACGGCCGGTCCTATGAAGGTTTAATCTACAGACTAAATATTTAGTTGATGAACTAAATCCGTTAACTCTATGGTTAAATTTAACTGTGTCCTATAAACGCAGTTTATACTAACCTAGAACTAAATTAAATTCTAGGATTTAAAGTTCACTGTTAAAAAGATTCAGTTCTTCGGTAACTCTGAATTCGGTCCTATAAACGTTAAACCAAAGGTTAAATCCAATTTACTTCGGAGTTAGCTAAACCATCGAAATTGATGGTTTAAATTTTCATACGGAAGGTTAACCAACAGATTGTTTTCTTGAAATTGCTAAATACAAGCATTATATATCATATTCACATTTATTTTATTGCTTAGGTAAGAAAAAATCAAAGAATAATTCATGATTCATTGATGACTAACCAAATTTCATTCTAGATATGAGGATTTGTCGTTATCAAATCTATACGAAGATGAATATTTGGAAGAAATTTTCAGGGACAGAACCAATCCTATGGACTGCTTCAATGACGTTCAATTTAAAATGAGGTTTAGATTTGACAAAAACTCAGTATGATTCCTTATGCAAAGTTTTGAAGGGAAGATAGAGCCAGCAACCAGAAGAAATAAATCATCTCTAGTACTCAAATGATTTGCCTCACGGTACGCTTTCATGCTACTGGTTCTTTCCAACAACTCATAGGAGATGAGAATACCTAAGCAAAGTGTTAGTACTTTAATAAAGAAGGTAGCTCATCATCATCATAAATTAGAAGAAAATAAAAATTTTTTTACGGATTCGAAGGTTTCCTGATGTAATAGGGGCCTTGGACTGCACTGACGTGATGATTCAGTCACCAGGTGGTGTCAAAGCTGAATTGTATCGCAACAGAAAAGGATATTTTTCGATAAACGTGGAAGATGTTTGCGATGCTGAACTGCGTGTGTGCCACCTTATAGCACGCTTCCCAGGCTTTGTACATGATAGCACGATTTTTAATTATGGCCCATTGAGAGCACGTTTGGAAGCAGGTGAATTTGGGCATTTATTCTTATTGGGAGATAATGGTTACCCCTGCAAAAATTATCTGTTAACTCCTATTCTCAATACTGCGAATAACCCCAAAAGGACATACAATAGATCTCATATTAGTACCAGGAATACAGTTGAGACATGTTTTGGCGTTATAAGAGGAAGATTTCCATGTCTTTCCCTCGGCCTTAGATTGAAGATCAGTACGAACTTAGCCGTTTTCGTCGCATGTTTCACAATGTTGCGATTGTTCGCAATGATGTGGAACCCCTGAAGATCCAGAATTTCCTATTTTGCCAGATGAAGATAAGATTCCTGAGCCCCAAAACTTAGCCAATAATTTCACAGTGAGGAACGCTCTTATATCAACAGTTTTTAATAGATGAATGATAAGTGGTTACCAACCATTCATCTATTAAATAATCAATTATATTTATTATCAAATAATGTTCTACCAAAAATTTATTTTAAGAGTACTAATTGTTTTTCCTTTATTTTGTCTTTGAAATTATAGAGAAGTTCCTTCAATTTTGATTTAAATCCTGCAGTTTCATGTTTTTTTTTTGAAGTATAACTCTTCGAAATTTCCTTGTTTTTTGAAATTTGCATTTGAGGTGTAATTTCATGTAAAACATCTATGGGACGATCAGGAAGTAGAAAAATTTTTCGAATAGGGGGAAAAATCATCTTGCACAAGAGATGGTACTAAAATACATAAAAATGTTTGAAAAGCTGCCTTTGTTTTCAATTGTTCATCTTGTCAACATTACTTTGCAAAGAAGTTTGCAGTATCATCAAACTCATTTGAATATCAATCTGATCCTCTGAAATTGCCAGTATATGAACCCTAGTGCCAATCCATTCGTTACTATAACGACTGACTCCCCCTGTTTTCTAAATCTCTTTTTTATCTTCATCTGCTGCGAATTTTTTATCTTTCTATCTGTTAAAGGAAATTAAGTGTATAAGTAGAGAAATGGAAACATTTCATTTCATTTTTACGCGTTCCTCAGCATCATTTTTCCTGTTCTTCCTTTCAAATTAGAATGAAGTATGCGAAGATGCTTGGAAGTTTTTGAATAATCTGATTCCGCATTGAAAATACCAAGTTGTTTTTTTATCGGTTATTGGGTAAGATGTACTCTTGGATTCAATAGTAATCTTGTATTTGAGAGGAAATGGAGGGAAACTTAAGCAATAGGGACTAGGTAGAAAGGAAAACATCGGAAGAGCAATGAACAAAAATTAACCAACGTCTCAATTAGAAGTGGCAAGTTTCTTCAATATCACATAAGGAGCCGCAATGAATACGTAAAACTTTTAACATTAATCAAATTTTGTTTCTCTCAGAGTGAAATTTGCGTTCCCTCTACTGAACTCATTTTCTGAATACGAAATAAATTTTCAAGGCAAATTTGATATTCTATAACCAAATATTACTCAACCTCACGTTCGTAAACGAAAAATCACTGAAGTTTTATTTCAACTCTTTGTTAACTTTATGTTAGCTAACAAGAAGTAAACAAAGTCTTATACAACGCAACAGAGATTGATTCAATGTTATTTTGTTGCTAAAGTGAACCCGTTGTCAACTAACATTGCTTTATACAACCGGGTCATGATGTGCCAACATCTACGCCCGTTATAATGTGTCGGTTTATCTTTTTTATTACATTTTTTTGTAATTTTTGGAGCTATTATTTGTGAGTCATTCAAATGTTCTAAACAGCAATAGTGGATTCTACTGTTAAATTTTCTTTCGCATTATAGTAAGTAATATCACAAGAGCTCAGATTTGGCAGGATATTTTTCTATGCTCGTTTTCGAACACTTACTTGCAGAGAACAGAGAACTGGGTGATAAAATCACGAGAACGTAGCTCGAGTGATTTTGTCGAGCAGGTCGAGTTGAATTATCGAGAAGTAAGTATGAGAAAACGAGCTTAGAAAAATATCCTGCCTTATCTGAGCTCGAGTAGTATTTGCTGAGATAATTCCGCGAATGACAAAACGTACAAAATGAATTTTTCTGAGAAATGCACACAAACTCAACGAGAAAATCATGAATCATTCATTACAAACATGTTTAGTTATTATTGGAATGAGCAGTTATTGAAAATGCAATTACTATATACAATTTTTTCACTCCGAGTCGATTCTAAATGGGACGATGCCTGAGGAATTATGGAAGATTCAGCATTCGCAGAAGTTTTTCGAAGATTTTAAACAAGATTTAAATGATGCTCATTGTTCAGTTGCAGGTAGGGCTTAATAGAGCTTGCCTTAGAATGCCCGGTTAGTTTGATCAATTCTTGTTCACTGACACCTGCCTCAGATAGGTTTGAATCTGGATCTATGAAAATGATTTGTGATCTTTTTATTTTTCGTATCCAGTCCAACTTTCTCTGCAAAAATTTTTGTCCATCTGGATATTTCATTTATTCCCAAAGGCATATTTTCGTACCAACCCTTAGAAGTACCTACTGTTTTTCTAAAATTGATTGGGAGCCAGAAATAATATATCACTTGTAATATGATCGGGTATTTTCAACAATATCTTATGAAACCTCACAGGACATAAATCTGGGTTTTCCTTATTTTTTACTAGCCATTTACTGTCACAGCCTTTTTTTGAGCCGCCTTCGGCAAGTTTTCGAGTATACTGGGTTATATTCAATACGACCAGTCACTTCTCCGTTATTAAATTTTTCCTCTTTGAAAAAGTGTACACTGCAAGTTGCTGCTTCACCGCCACGCCATGCTAATTCATAAGCAACAATATGGAAAAATTTTTTCTACAAACAAATCGGGGCACTTTCGTTCCAGTACAGTTCTTGTTAATTCAACGGAACTTTTTTTGTGCTTTTCCACATCCCTTTGCAACATTTTCCTTTTAGTATTGCCAGCTTCACGAGCCTTTCTGAATGTTGAATCGGTAAAGGGGTTGAAACGCATGTTGAATTTTTCGAAATACATATTCTGCATCATTTTCGCAGTTGTGTTCCACATTGTTTTGACAACGTATTCTTTGTAATCTTGTCCATTCATTTGTTTCATATTGAAACCCCAATCCATAAGAATTTCTGCAATATCTTCAAAAGAATGCAGTATATCCATATATTTTTTCTTGTATTTTTGGGGATAGAATTCTGTATAGAACTATTTAGTTCTGCTTCACTGGTGCTTTCAAAACGACACATTTTAATTTATATCCGCAGGAACTTTACAACAGGCACTAAAATGACTGTTCTTGACAGTTTTAAAACCGTGCTATTTGTTGTGAAAGTTGCGTTTCTATGGAAACGCAAGGATTCTCTTTGGGCAAAATCATTCACTAATATCCTACCTATCTTCCTATTTCTATGCAATTTATCGAATATCAAACTCGAATTTCTGTGTTCTCAAACATGCATTTTGATACATTAGTGGAATTGTCACTAATATTTGGTGCAAATTTATATACTTTTCCAAGTAAAATTATGTCAGCTGTATATTATTGATGGTTCGAGGTATATTTTGCACAAATTGTAATGAGTTGAGTATTTCGTAGGGAAGACTGTCGCGTGTTGTGACACGGGGTAAATTGTAACACTTTCGGTTTACTACTATTCGTGGAGACAGTGCTTCTTTTTTAGGTTGTCGTCCGATAGTCGTTGTTTGGTCTTAGAACTGTAGTAACATGATACAACTTGCCCCGTTTACTCCGAGCTGTTATTAATTTGGATTTGTCCATTTCAGAATAAAAAATAACGAGAAGATAATGACCGTGGTAACACACCCAAAAAGTCATGGAAGAAGGAGTAACCCGTGTTTTGAATAACGACGAATCAGTGGGGTCTGTTGCAAAGAACCTAAACATTTACCACGTTACTTTATTCCTATATGAAAGAAAGTCAAGGCTCGGGATATTGAACGTATTCAAGATGCACTAATTACTCTTCAGAGTGTTGATTACTTTAGTAAACCTGTTTTTATACGTTCTCCAGTACAAAATGACGGTTTTTGAATCTTGGGTAAGAAACGAATGCGCAGGAAAAGATTCAATGACTACGTTTTTGGAGAAATACAAGGGGACATCCATCTGCGTACAGAAGCAACATATTACTAATGAACTACTTATTTCAATCACCAAATTGTCTCTTTATTATTTTATAAGCTAGCAGCTATGCGCGATGAATATTTGGATTTCAAATGAGACTGGTCCAGAACATCTGTGAAGGTGTAGCCCTGCAAGGGACGAAACAGGACCTTCTAGTGAAAGAAGTGTTCTCGTTTCATCATGCTTTACGATCAATAGTCTGGGGAACTTTATTCCTCCACCATTAATATTCCCAAACAAGAACAAGACCATTTCTTAAGATAGGACCCACCAGTAAACATTGTATCTTCAGAAAGACCTGTACTTCTAGACAGTCACAAATATCACTTAGCTACTAGGACAAAAGAGAGGGGTTTCGTCATGCTGTCATTGTTCGCCCTCAGCCGCTAGACAGAAATGTTCGTGGGGTTTTAAGAGAATATTTATCCAATTTTAAAGATTTGTGTTTGAGAAATAATGGGGATAAGTCTATGACAATATATAACATTCCGCCTCTTGTGAGAGATGCTTTCTTCAGCCATTCCATGCATCCACGCTTGAAATACAGCCAATTCAAAGTCAAAATTCAACAACTCGAAATAACGAAGCCGTTTCCCAGCCAGGAACAGCACAGACTATAAGCCAATTAGTGAATTTAATTGCTACTAATGAGCCCATTAAGATTGCTCTTTATATCTAAACAGCTAATATACTAAAAACCTAATATACTTAACCCCAAATATATTGAACGCGTTTTCATATCCAACAATATCTATACTGAATGCCTCATTATATTCACTGATCTTCATACTCACTAGTCTTTATTTTTTAGCTAAATGGAACTCTCTCATATATTGCCTCACACATCCTTAGGGTAACGCAACTTCCAGTATTGCTTTATGGATACTGACTCATCAACCATACAAATTTCAACACTATTTACTACTATCCGAATTCAAAGATATACATTCAATTTTAAAATCTCAACGTTCTCCAATTGAGCTAGCATAAGATGAAATAAAAAATTTCAACATTCATTCAAAAAACAAATTGTTCACCCTTTAGGCATAAAAATTCAATTTTCAACAACTCAAATATTAATTCACAATATCCGAAAGGTTTACTTCCAAAAGTATTAAATATATACTAAAGTTATATCGTTATATGCAAATCTATAGTTACATTTTTCTAATTTTTACTTAACAGTTCAGATTCGCATTAGACCAGATAAGAATCGAATAAGATTCATGAAATATAATGAGCAAATATGAGCTTAAAACAGCAAGATGGAAGAATTACTTCTCAAGTATATCAATGAAATTGAAAATGAAAGTTCTTCTCTAACTGAAATTTCTTGTCAAAAGTGACAAATTAGTCACCATTGAATACATCGAAATTTCACCTTACGTGATTGCCCTGTACATAACTATTTTGCATAAATTCAAATTCACACAATTTGCTTACCAGAAAGAACAAACATCTTCTAAATTGAAGTGTTCTTGTGAAAAGCAGAAATGATATTGAAACATTCACAAATTTGTAAATTGCATTATGGACCCTTATATACAATACAATGATGTTAACTATATATCAGTTTCCTTAAAAGTGTTTCTTGTAACTGTTAATTTCCCAGATCCTTTACTGTCGAGTTGGCAGTTGGTTTCGAGAATGTCAGCTTCATGTAAATTTGCTCTGATAATTGAAATTTCTGTTCTTCAATTTTACTTCTCTTCAATTCATTTTCTTGTGAAACTTTACAATATATTATGAAATGAAAATGAAAGGAAGAAATTGCATAAAAACAACTTCATATTTCCATAAGTTATTTCGAATTGGTGGAATTCACCCAGTTTTTTTTCCAAAGATCTTTATTTATACATTCAGTCGACGTTTAGGCACAATATTTTGCATTCTTCAGGACTTGTTTTCTGCGCTGCATTAAAATTTTTTGTGGTTTGTGTAAATTGCTATCTGTAGTAGAAGCCCAGTTCTTCATATATCCATGTACTTCGCTACTAATGTGTTTTTGGTATATTGTAGAAAACCCATTTTATATCTAATTTTGAGTCAAGTTTAAGAAAAAAACTCCAATTTATGTAATTTTCATTTTCGATTGAAAACTGTAGAAGATACAGAGTGAGCTACTGAAAATTCAAGTATTAGTGCAAAAAATGGAACAGATTCATTCCAGATCAAAGGATGTCATCTTTCGAAACACCATTCACATCGCAAATTTCAACCCCTAGAGCAGGGTACTTGAATAGATCAGGGCGATAGATAGTCTTCTCTACTTTTCAGTGGCTCACTCTGTATCTTCTACAGTTTTCAATCAAAACTGAAAATTCTTTCACGGGAATGCGGACAAAGATAATACTTTTCGTTCAGGTTATCACGCGACCTCTTCATAGTTTTCAAGGGTTGACACCCTTGCTCCAGGGGTTGAAATTCGAGATGAAGGTGGTACTTGATTATGACTGCCATTGATCATCATGGATCTGTTCCATTTCACCTCACTAAAACTTGAAACGTCTCAGGAAAATAGTTTTTCCTATCTTTCAGTTGCTCATCCTGGATCTTTCACAGTTTTCAATTAAAAATGAAAATTCGTTCAAGGCAATGTAGACAAAGATACCACCTTTCTTTTGAGTCATCACTCGACTCATCTTCCCTATTCAAAATGTTGAAGGATTGCAACCCCCGCTTAGGGGGTTAATATTTCAGACACGTATTGTACCACAAAAGATGTTCCCCTTGAAACAAAAAATGACATGTTTTTGCGTTTTGATCATAAATGAATCTCTTGGTAGATATAACCTCTGTTTAGTTTTCGTTGAAGCACCCTGTATACATAAAAATGGATAAAATAAACATCAAACTACGTTCACTTACCTCAAAAAGTTCATTTCAAGTTTCGTCAAACATTTCATTCAAATAAAATTCGGAATTACTTATTTTGACATATCGAATATAAGACTAATTGAAATAAGGTTAGATTCGATTAGATGGAATGGATAGTTCATTCCGTCTCATATTGTCACTCAGAAGAGAGAGAGTACTATATTCTAGATGTTGGTGGTATCGACATTATGTTGGTGACAGTAAATGTTACTAACTATTTCCATCTCACTATTTTCATTCAAAAGAGAGAGACCATTAAATTTTACACGTCGGTAAAGCTCACTTTCGACATTGAATAGCGATCTAAGGGGCGGTAGGAGAGCGACTGGCCCCGCCTCCGTGTTTCCGTTCTTTTTCTCGAAATTATATAGGTCTCAAAAATTGTCCCGAATTCGAAAATTAAGTCGTAGAGTAACGATTTCTCTTCGCGGATCCGATCTCGAGATATGTAGGAATCGTTCGACACCCGAATCACTTCTCCCGGTAACCCCGTATAAGTAGGACGGATGAAAGAAAACCAACAAAACCGAATAAACCGAAAAAGGAGGAACAGTGGTTCTTCTGATGTGGATGAGTACTTCTATCTTGTTTGTACCGATACAAAGTTGAGCAGTAGAGCAACAGATAATGTGCAGAAGATGTAAACTTTGGTCACATGAAGCTTAACCTGACAGTATCGCCATTTACGTCTGCCTTAATTGTCTTTCAAATCCACACTAATGTTTTTTTTTTATTTCAATAAAGATTTTTTCTTGTACCAAAGAACACTTTCTTTGAGTTTTGTCACTTATACTGACATTAATGAAGAACTGTTTATGTGTTTTAATGAATATATGAATTTATTTTCATAATCAACCTAACTCTTATTACTCATCCCAGGTTTTTAACAGGGAGGGCGCTTTTAAATTCTCAACAATTTTTTTCAAATATCCCATACCATCTTAGAGTCGACAAAATATGTAGGTTATGAATGCTTTTGTGCATTTCAATAGTACTTATTAATGTTAAGCTTGAAGGTTCTATAGTTCTAATAAATAATTTCAGAAAAAACCTAACGATTGTTACAACTAGCCCGGTCTCCGCTATTTGTATTTCAATCTGTATTTCAATATTGTTGAACGTCGATAAGATGAAAAAATTAATTCGAACTTCCCTTTCAATATCGTCTATAAAGTTTTTGATATTTTTTCTTTCCATTTTAATAATTGTAAAAGCTTTCCTCAATATGTGTATGACCCTCAAAACGTTCCTAGTAATTCAAAGAAATTTCTCAAGATCACATATACACATTGATCATACCAATTCACGCTTCATGAAATGAGTCTTGTTTTGCAACGAAGAACAGACACATACGCTACAAGCACGTTACGTTACATAAGTTATTCATCGAAGTAGTATCAATAAATCGATGGCATCATCAAATGCATTAATGATCGGAGTTGCCGCAGTTTATGGCATTAAAGATGTTCGACTCGCTGTTTGACCTACATTCCTAAATTTGGAAGTCTAATTTCATCGATAAGAAACTCGCTTTTTATATTTATTTTACGCATAAAAACGTGTTTTGAATCGATAGTACCCATCTCTGACTCTGTAATTATTCTGGCGAATATTGTGTAAAGAGGACTACATATCACGTTAATTCGGGAACAACATGAAATTGAACATAACGCATGCTAGTTCTGGTGAGTTTAACAGGTGTGTACATATAAAACCTGATTTGTTGGACCAAAAATTTATTTTTAATGCGACAAACTGATATAAGAAATTTAACTCGAAATATAGCTCACGGTTAGTTATTAATTTTGCCCATCTTTTGGCAATTCGAGAATGCCAGGTCAGATTTTGAGGTTATGTTAGTCATCGAATGAGTTCAGTATTATTTTGTGAAGCAAAATCACTCTTGATATATTTTTCGATATTGAATCCATTTTGTAAGTGGAATTCATTATTAACAAATTCGCTAGATTTTGACGGCTCTTAATAGAACTGCATAAACTTCATTAATTGCAACTAGTAATTATGGCGTAGACCAGGGGTGCTCAAACTTGAACTGCCGGCGATCTAACTTAATAATTTTAGACTACTTATGATCGACTCGGAGAGGCTGCAAGTATGTGTGATGCAGGGTCGTCGTACATACACGATACACCCTTCCTACCTACATACCTAGTTAGGGTGTACCGTAGCATATATAGCTATTAGATTTCGGCACAATACACATTATTTTAGTCAAGGTTTAGGTTAGGTTTAGTTAGGTTCTTCTCTATCTAACTCATAGTTATTTAAAAATGCGAGTTTATTGGTATAAAATAAAAGAGCTACATATGGTGTTAAACTTAACTAGGAAGTAGCTTTGGATGTTGAAGCGTGGCACTGCATGTCCTGAGCATACTTTTCATAAGATGGTACATAACCACTGAGTGCTAATCGCAAGCATGATGACATATGATCTTCAGTTAGTTGATGGCGATATTTTTACTTAATTTTCTTCATTTCAGAAAATGCAGACTCGCACAAGTAAGTTGACCCAAACATTTCCGTCAGATGAAGGGCGATTTGCCTTAAATTCGTATATTTAACTTCAGATATTAGACACCAGAAATCTGTATCAGCTGTAACTTCAAGATGTATATCTAAATAAGATAAAAAACACAAGGTTTAACTTTAATCTACACTTTATTTGAAAAAATTCGACGACGTTTCGCTGACACAGCAGCTTTATCAAGAATGACAAACAGAATGAAGAGTATGGTATTATAAACAAATCGTAGAACAAGTTGGATGAATAACAGGAAAATCCACACCGAGCCATTGTACAGTTAGTATGCAAGGTAATAAAAACTAATTAAACAAGTTAAGTAGGGGTGAATAATTCACATCTACCTGCTCAGTCAAAAGCTTGTCCGAATGTTTGTATCTATTTATTTCTAATGCTTCTAGGAGATCTAATTTTAAACTTTTTGATTTTATATGTAATATGTCAAAGTTTTTATTGAATGAATGGTTCTCTTTTATTAAGTGGTTTGAATAATTTGAATCAGATTTATTTTTATCGAAGCTACGTTTATGTTCAGATGTTCTTATGCCAAAACTCCTATAGGTCCTACCGATATAAATTTTATCACAAGAACCGCAATTGAGTTTATAGATTCCTGATTTACTTGATTTTTCAACACGAGATTTATTATTTTTAATATGTTTACCTAAGATATTAGAAGTTTTGAAAGTTATATAAAGATTTTGTTTGACGAGAAAGGATTTAATATTTGTACTTGCAGAACCGCAGAATGTTAAACTGTTGAATATTTTATAGTCTTTATGAATAGGATATACTTCATTTATTGCTTTCTGATACAGATTTTTACGAATGATTAGATCTATTATATCCGGATTATATGAATTATTAATGGCTATCTGTTTGATGATGTTCAACTCTTTATTTTAATCTTCTACTGATAAAGGTAAATTGAGTAACCGATGTACCTTGCTGTTTAAAGCTGCAACTTTGTGTTGAATTGGATGTAATGAGTAGTTATGTATAATTGGATCAGTATGTGTTGGTTCACGAAAGACCGAAAAAACATGATTATTATTTCGTTTAGTGATTTTCGAGTCCAAAAATTAATGGAAACGTTCTGTTCAATTTCTATCGTGAATTAAATGTTCAAATGAATGGAATTAATGAAATTAAGGAATAAGTCTAATTGACGAGTAGTTCAATGAAACATACTAAGATGTCGTCAACATATCTATACCAATAAAGAAATTTGGAAATGAGTGGATGTGTATGAATTTTCTGTTCAATATTATTCATAAAAATCTCTGCTAAAAAGACTCAAATAGATGTTGTTGAAAGAAAAATACTTTTGTTCAAATAAAGTGTAGATTGAAGTTAAACCTTGTGTTTTTATCCCATTTATATCATGGATCTACATCAAGTAACGCCCTCCACAATTCAAATGTATATCTGATATAATCTGCACCAACTCATTTCCAACAGAACATGAGTTCATATTAAACTGACTTGCTATTTCAGTAGCTAATTCCTCAATGTTTTTACATGAAAAAAGATCATCATAAATGATGCTATAATTGCCAATTAACTGCAATCATAAAAAATTTCACATTGTCCCAAAAAATTTGATAGTTCAGCCTCATACGTATCATAATCCAACTGAGGAATCCTTGCTTTCAAAGACGGAAAATGTTTCAGATCCTTTCTTTTAAGTTGATCTATTATAGATTGCAATTTACTTTTGAATGCGATTACTCCCTAACTTCCAACAGCAACTTAAAGAGCCGCTGTTGCAAGCTACGTGCACGGTTGGAACTCAGAGTTTTTGTTGCAATGCCCATAATTTCCTCCTTGTTTAAGACTTTTGAACACAAAACTTGTTGATGTATTATGCAATAGAATGAAAAAAATCATTAGCTCGATGCAATGCCACAAAACCGTTTTTGTTTCCGGTCATTGCTGGTGCTCCATCGGTTGTAATGCACACTAATTTATATATTGGTAGCTTGTAGCTTTTTACAAAATTAAAGAAAACGTCATATATATCTTCGCCACGGGTCTACCCCTTCAGAGGAATGATTGTCGAAAATTCTTCCGTAGCCAACATGTCATTGAATACCATCCGAATAAAAATACACAGCTGGGCATTGTCTGTCATGTCGGTGGATTCGTCGAAATGTAGAGAAAAGTATGTACATTTCATGATATCATGTTTAAGTTTATCTGCCATTTTCTGACTCATGACTTCAATACGCCTTGTGACAGTCGGACGAGATAACTGAATAGTTAATAGCAGACATGATTTCTGTTTTATTTTTTAAATATTGAAATAAAGTCTCACCCGCTTCAATAAATGTTTCCATCACAACCGATTATACAAACTATACCAACTGAGAGATCTATATCATTGAATTATTCAAAATTATTCATGGAAGCTCATTTAATTTGATGATATTCTATCAACAATCAACGCTTTAAACTAATCTGAATTTATATTAAAAGTGTGATTCTGATGATTTTCACTTTCGATTATCCTTTCATTTAGTAACACGATTCAAGCCAAACATGACCTTATGACCCCTAGTTTAACAGAAAGAAGCTGCTTCAGCTTAACATTCATTTCAATTACCAAATCATAATGTTCTTCCTAAAGACATTCTCGCCTTTCACTAATCTACTAAACAAACAAAATTAAAATTGAAGGTTTCATATAAATATTCATAAGTTGTGGAGAATATTGCTAAATTCTTTATAGATGCGCTGTGGAATAAGCACACTTTAATCAACATTTCGATGTTGTTTGGCAATAACTCAAGAAAGCAAAGATCAGTTACGTTCTCTGATATTTTTATTGCAAATTTATGGATAGTCATCATTAACAGTTTATCTGGAGCAAATTTGATGATTTCGTTTTCCCTGATCCAAATAAATTTGGTTTCAACATATAACAGTAATTGAAAGTTAGAATATTTTTTCAAATATAAATATGTTTTTCAAGTTACATAAATTGCACTTCATTCGAAATGTCTCCCTTGACTTGAATTTCAGAATTGAATTCAATGAACTCAATTTTCGGTAACTTTAACCAGACCTTACTTCATGAATCCCGTATTCCATGTTTAATTTAAGATCAGTCAATGTTACTGGGTCATTTACGCAAAACACAGATGTGACGTTTACTCGAAATCATACAGGGTGATTAGAAAAATTGGCTGAAACAAGTCGAATAATTTTTTAAGGACATCTTTTGACTATATATATATATATATATATATATATATATATATATATATATATATATATATATATATATATATATATATATATATATATATATATATATATATATATATATATATATATATATATATATATATATATATATATATATATATATATATATATATATATATATATATATATATATATATATATTATGATATATATATATGATATGATATATATATATATATATATATATATATATATATATATATATATATATATATATATATATATCTCCCAATCATTATTATGATCTGTAGTATTATCTGAGTCGAACAGATTTAGTATCTAATTTTTGTACTTGTATTATTTCATATTATGGACTTTAAGAAAATGTTGAATGATAATTGTTTTAATTTCAGTTAATTACAAATTCAGTAGCTTACGCTTCCGATATTACAGAAATTATCAAATGACCGAAAATGTATCTTTGAATAAATGATGATGCATCAAAAGAATTAGCACGCCTGCAAAATTCGTGTTCTTTTGAACTTCGTTAAACTCCGAAAAAATTAAATAGAAAGAATATCCTTTGAAGCCGAGGGGAATTTTAAATCCTGTTGTATAAAGCGAGTCTTTTAGTCTCCATGACACACTTCAATAAAGATTCCTGAGGAAATTCTATTACAAATTAGTAAGATCAATATGGTCGATGGTTTCTGATTGATATATTATTATATAACTTGAATTGAAAATACATCCTTTCGCTAATGAAAAAATTCAGATATGATCTATGTCTATGGTTTTGCGATGAAAACTGATTTCAAGATTCAAGAGCAATTCTGTGGTGCTGCAATAAAATTCATTATGATTCATTATTCAGGTCAAAATAATCGAAAGATAAGTTTTGGTTAGATTATATTCGTTATATTCCTAAGTTGTGAAATTTATTGGAGAATATAATAAATGAAATGAATAAATAAAACCATATTAATTTTCACAAGTGTTGATCTAAATGATCGCCTCCAACTTGAAAACATAGCCTACATCTACGAAGAAGTTAATGAAAACAATATTATTATCATTTCTAATTCTTTCGTTGACATTATCTATTTAACCATGTAATTGATCGAAATTGTTTCTCTGCACTACAGACGATTTGCTTTGTATTTGTATTTCCATACATAGAAGTCTATCAGGTTGAGATCCGGTATCTGTGGTGGCTAAGAAACTGGATCTCTCCTACCATCTACTTATTCGGAAGATATTGATTCAACAACTTCCCATCCTTGATGTGAAGGTGCTTCATCATGGTGATAATACATATTCTGAATAAAATTTAGCGAATCACTATCAAATAATTTGAGCAACGTGTTCTAAAAAGAATTTCGATAAGTAGTTGCAATCAATCTGTAATTTGAAATATGAATGGGTAAGGAGGTGATATTATAAAGGCTATCCCAAACATTGATAGCGAACCGCCTTTGAAAACGTCTTTTCCTAACCGCATTTGGATTCTGTAGGGCCCATAAATAATCATTATTGGAATTATTTATAGCATTTCTTGTGAAATGTGATTATACAAACCATGAAATGTTGAAAATCTGGATCTTCACTATATTGCTGCAGAATCCATCGGCAAAATGTGAATCGATGCAGCTCGTCTCCTGCATTCAATGCCTGCACTCTTTGTCGATGATAAGGGTGTAGTTCCTCTCGTTTCAAAACACGCGACACGTTACTACCGAATAAGATGCAATGCGCCTAATACTTATCGAAGCATTATATTTAACACAGTCACTAATGTTTTACCTTATTGATATGGTTTGACGAGGTCGTACATGTTTTGGCTTGATTGTTCCTCTGAGACAAAAAGAGTTATTCAAAAATCCGTAGATTAATGAATAATCCTGCCTGACAAGAGCTAGTTCCCAAATCTGCCCGCCATGCACGCAGCCCCCAAGAGCCACAATAGTGCAACTAAGGAGGATGCCGAAAAACGAAGCGGCAGACTGCAGTTTCCTCCTTATTAGGAGCTCTTCTGTGAATAATACCTCCTGACAAGACCTAGTTCCCAAATCTTCCCGCCATGCTCTTGTTAGGAAGGATTATTCATTGATCTACGGATTTTGAATATATATATATATATATATATATATATATATATATATATATATATATATAATCTCCCATCAGTAAATATTTGGTGAGACAAATATCTTCCGAGATAAACAACTTCGCGAGGGTCTACATATGCAAACTTGAGACAAAAGAATTATTCAAAAATCCGTAGATCAATGAATAATCCTTCCTAACAAGAGCATGGCGGGAATTCAAATCATTTATGGGCCCTGCAGAATCCAAATGCGGTTAGGAAAAGACGTTCTCAAAGGCGATTCGCTATCAATGTTTGGGATAGCCTTTATAATATTATCTCCTTACCCATTCATATTTCAAATTACAAATTGATTGCAACTACTTATCGAAATTCTTTTTAGAACACCTTGTTCAAAATATTTGTTAGTGATCCGCTAAATTTTATTCAGAATATGTATTATCACCATGACGAAGCACCTTCACCTCAAGGATGAGTAGTTGTGATCAATATCTTCCGAATAAGTAGATGGTAGAGGAGATCCAGTTGCTTGGCCACCATAGATACCGGATCTCAACCTGATAGACTTCTATGTATGGGAAAACAAAGAGCCAATCGTCTGTAGTGTAGAGAAACAATTTCGATAAGTTACAAGGTTAAATAGATAATGTCAACGAAAGAATTAGAAATGATAATAATATTGTTTTGCATTAATTTCTTCGTAGATGTGGGCTATGTATTCAAGTTGGAGGCGATCATTTGGATCAACACTTGTGAAAATTAATATGGTTTTATTTATTCATTTCATTTATTTTATTCTTCAATAAATTTCACAACTTAGGAATATAACGTCGACCAAAGCTTATCTTTCGATTATTTTGACCTGAATAATGAATCATAATGAATTTTTATTGCAGCACCACAGAATTGCTCTTGAATCTTGAAATCAGTGGTATTCTCTTGTGTTTTCATCGCAAAACCATAGACATAGATCATATCTGCATTTTCTTCATTAACAAAAGGATGTATTTTCAATTCAAGTTATATAATAATATATCAATCAGAAACCATCGGCCATATTGATCTAAGTAACTTATAATAAAATTTCTTTAGGAACCTTTATCGAAGTGTGTCATGGAGACTGAAAGACGCGCTTTATACAGCAGGATTTAAAATTTCCCTCGGCTTTAAAGGATATTCTTCCTATTTAATTTTTTCGGAGTTTAACGAAGTTCAAAAGAACACGAATTTTGCAGGCGTGCTAATTCTTTTGAAGCATCATCATTTATTCAAAGATACATTTTCGGTCGTTTGATAATTTCTGCAATATCGGAAGCGTAAGCTACTGAATTTGTAATTAACTGAAATTAAAACAATTATCATTCAACATTTCCTTAAAGTCCATAATATGAAATAATAAAAGTACAAGAATTAGATACTGAATCTGCTCGACGCAGATAATACTTTAGATCTTAATAATGATTTGAGATGCGAAGATATTTTTTCGGTTATATTGGGTCTACGCGCTGAAAGGAACTTTGTGGAACGGGTATATCGATTAATAATTTCAGGATGAGAGTAATGGATACTGATCTACAATTTGAAATTGTTTTCAGAGCGGTACCATTTCCGGTTATACTGCACATCGACTACAACTTTGCTATTTCAAATACGGGGTTGGCCATCTAGCGTTTGAAATTTTAACCCATAATTATTTTGAAACAGAGGGCCGATTTGACACATATGAAGTGATATATTTTTAGTAAAAAAATTTGTTATTTACGAAATGGGTCGCTTTTCGCTTGAAGAAAGTTGGGAAATATTAAAAACATATTTCCAAAGTTCTGAGTCTTTGACTCAAACTGTTAGAAATCTACGAAAATTTTTCGGTGAAAATAAAGTGCCATCAATTCAGTTTGTGGATCAATTATTGGAGCGAGTTCATCAAAGTGGCTCGTTATTAGACAGAACAATTCGCGTACGTTCTCCTCCAGTGCGTTCGAGGAAATATTGCAGCTGGTATGAAGGCTTATAACTTTCAATTGGTTCAAGAACTGAAGCCTCATGACCATCCAATGCGATTTTGGTTCGCTCAATGGGCGGAAGATGAGCATTTCCACCGAAAAACCGTCTTTTCCGATGAGGCTCATTTTCACCTCGGAGGGTATGTAAACAATCAAAATTGCCACATTTGGGACTTGGAAAATCCACACGTCATCGTACAGAAGCCGATGCATCTTCAACGAGTAACAGTTTGGTGCGATTTTTGGTCCGGGGGCATCATAGCCTCATTTTTTTTTTGAAGATGAGCAAGGAGCTTTCATTACCGTCAATGGCAAAAATTACCGTAACATGTAAAGTGACTTTTAGTTTCCGAAAGTTGAAGAGGATGACATGGAGTACATATAATTTCAACAGAATGGCGCTACGTGTTACACAACTAACGATACACTTGATCTTTTGGGTACTGTGTTCGAAAACAGCATAACCAGCCGAAAATCGGAAGTCAATTGGCCACCTCGCAGTAGCAATTCTACACCGTTAGATTATTATCTCTGGGGCACCGTAAGAGATAAGTAGTACGCAAACAATCCTGAGTCTATTGCGGCCTTAAAATACGAAATCAAAGCTGCCATTTAAGAAAAAAAGGCATCAACAATCGAAAATGTACTGAAAAAATGGGTAGATCGAATGGGGTAGTGCCCCATTCGATCTACCCAAGCCGGGGTAGCCATCTTAACGATGTTGTGTTTCATTAATAAATGCCAATGATGGGTCCTACCAATAAAAAAATTATTTCAATAAAATGTCTACTAGTATTATTTTCATAGCGAAATGAAACTTAAAAATGAAAAACAAGTACTGTGTTTTAAGGAATTTAGTTAATATAAAGTAAAATTCCTCAAAACACAGTTCTTATTTTTTATTATAGATAATGGAATTTTACCAAGTAAAAGCCTCCCAAATTCAAATGAAAATGAAATTTAAAATTCTAAATGGTCCACCCTTCAGCAGAAGCGAGAGATTGTCGATTATATTCTAGTTCGCGAGAACATCTCAGGAAGCTCCCTTCGATAAATGTTTCTATCAGCGATAAGTGTGGCCATTAATTATGTCGGAGGGAGGAAAACTAAAGGAAAATTAACATATCGAGCAAATAAATATAAAAGGCTTGAAATATTTCAAATTTCAATCTCTCTGTGCAAGTAATAAATAAAATTGAAAATTCTGCATTCTACATTCACTATCAATTTCATTTCATTCAAATTGCGTCAGCTGTTCGCAGCGACCTGACAAATTGTGGCAGTTTTGCAAAGTAGCAATGAAAATCGTGATCGTGAAGTAATTTGACCGAACATATATCTTAATCACATTAAAGAATTCATTAGAATTGTCGCACGATCGTCGCATGATTAGCAAGTATAAATAAGTATGAATAGGTAGCTGTGATATAAAATCCAATAAATAATGGCCTTCTGATGTTTGTTTCAATTCCGAAGTGTTTGTTACTGTAAATCGGATATCTGCGTTTATTGTGACTTTTGCATCACTTTTAATCTGTTGTCCTTGTTGTTGTTTCATTAACACAAAATTTCGTTCCATTCCAATTTTAATTTCTTACTCGCGAATGCTAAATCTTACAAAAAATTAGAGAAAGTGGTTTTTTCTTCCAAATTGAATGGAAACACCGAAACAGTTTTTTTGTGCGAAACATAACGACAGTTAACGCCTACAAAATGTCAGTCAAATATTTGCAGTTATTTGGCAACAATTATCAGATTTGTTTTTTAAACCAACACCATGTACTTCTTTAATGTAGCATTTTTTACAGTTCATATAATAAACTCATACCTACTATTTTTCGATTCTCCATTGGTCTCTAGATTTACTGCTATAGAATCTTTACCACCCTGTATATTCGATATCACTTTGCCCTTGGGTTCCATACTGACAGATATGCCGCGGTAACAGTAATCCATTCATTTATTCGTTGGTAGTAGAAACAGTAGAAGATTCCATGTTTGTTCTAAATACTGAGATTTCCTCATCTTAGAAGGTTAAAACTTATTAATTTTCACATCTTATGAATTCAATCAATCTGTAGAAACAATCTTGGTCTTGAGCAGGACCTAACAACTCTTTGATTTTCAGTCATAGAACAACATAAATCGTCGATGGACATGAACTGAATAAATGAAATTGAAATAATTTCAATTCTTCCGAAAAAGAGAATTGTTGTGTTTCACCAATATCAAAACGATATTCAAACCTAGTTACATAGCAACAGTTGTTTCCGATTGCAATTATTCAATTCTACATTTTTACGAAATTGTATTCATATTCCAGTTTCTGTTCAATATATCTTTTCCATAATAACAGTATATACAGGGATATCCACCGGGACCGTCCGTTAAAAACTTTTTGAGTTCCAATTACAATATCAAGCTGAAATTTTATACGCGGCCATAACTAGCGATTTCCAATTGAAGTGAAATATTTTCGAAGTGATACCATTTCCGGTTATACCGGAAGTGAGTCATCACTTTGTTATCTCAAATGGCAATCTACCTTTTTCATTATACATCTAGAACCGACATTTGAGCAAGGCATAAAATACCCAAGTTGTTGGCACTTATCTGTCAAAACTTTTGACAGATTTAATTATTTTTGTTATAAACTCGATTTTTGAGGAACATTTAAAAAATTGTAGCTCGTAGATCTTTCGCACCACAGACATAATTTTTGCTTGGGTGGATAGAAGAAGGATCAAGAAATTTTTTAAGCAGTCTACACATGTCTAATGTTTATTGCGTTGTTCTGTTTGATTTTTTCAATTTGGCCTTTTTCAAACAGCAATAACTCAATTTTTTCAAATGGCACATGCCAATTTTTATATCGCCGTCAAATGAAGCCTCAACTTTCAGATGGAATTGTATCAGCATGTACTATACCCATCTCTTATAGTTCCGAAATAATTTGGGAATATATTGAATTTTGATGATTTTGCAAGAACTAACAGAGAATGCTTTGAAATATTTGAATCAAGTAGCTGAACTGGCAACGCTCACCTGACAGGTGCCTTAAATTAATGTACTTGTCACTTCGTTCATTCGAATTTGATATTACAACAAGAATTGTTGGTAATTTGAAGTAAAATTTCTGAGAAACACCCGATTGATAATAAAATGGCTGATTATTCAAACGAGGATATGTTTAATCTCTTTTTAATTCATGGCGAATGTCAAAAAGTGGTGGATAGAACTTGCAGGCAATTCAATAACCAATTTCCAAATTTGGCGCTTATGAGTAAAACGAAATTTCGAAGGATTAGAAGCAATTTTCTGCAATTTGTAGGAACAAAATACATAGAAACTAGAAGAAAACCAATTGTCGAGGACGACGACAATCAAATTAATACGCTAGCCTATTTTCGTGCCAATCCACATGCGTCCATTAAGCCAGCATTAATGGATATAGAATTGCGTTATACTTCCATTCAAAGGATCTTTAAGAAACATAACATGCAACCGTATTCATTTATCAGACTACAAAAATTGAAACCAACTGAACTTCCCAAGCGGCTAAATTTCTGTGAAAATTTATTAATTCGGCTTCAAGAAGATGGGACAATTCTGCAAAAAATTATATGGTTTCATGAAGCCAAATTCAATGAAAGTGGAATAACCAACAGGAGAAATCGACATTTTTGGGCAACAGAAAATCCACATTTCATTGAGGTTATTGATTTCCAAAATAAGTTCAGCGTGAATGTTTTTACAATTTTAATGAATGCTTTGTTGGCTTATCACATTTATGAGAAAAATCTTAATGGAGAGGAACATTAGCAAATTTTTTAGATGGATTAACACTCAACATTCTGAGGGATTGCTATTACCAAATGGATGGTGCACCAGCACATAAAATACGAGTTGTAGATCGGCAGCTATCAGAAATGTTCGAGGAAAGATGGTGGGGTAATCAAGGACCAAATTTACGGCCTCCGCGTTCTCCGGACCGGACGCCCCCTGATTTTTATTTACAGGGCAAAATCAAGAGTGAAGTGTGTCTTATTCCTGTAAGAAGTAAAGAAGAGTTACTAGAGCGCATTTATAATGCTTTTCGTAATGTTGATCCAGAGGAAACTAGGAGGGTAACTCATCATGTTCGTATACGAGCTGTCAAGTGTATCGAGCAAAATGGGTCCCATATTGAACATTTATTCAGATCGTAAATTAGTTTTCTCCTTTGATGTTTGCTATCATTCATTCGTATTAATGTAATTATCTTCGATGATTGGTTTTCGCTCAGTTCCTACAATTTTGATTCATCCGAATTGTAGAAAATTGCTTCTAATGCTTCGAAATTTCAGTTTACTCATAGACGGTGAATTTGGAAATTGTTTATTGAATTGCCTGCAATTTCTACCCACTACTTTTGACATTCTAAAATGAATTAAAAAAAGATTAAATATATTTTCGTTTGAATAACCAGTGGTTTTATTTCAAATGTGTTGTATATTTTGGATATTTTCAATCTGAAATAACGACAATTCTTGTTGAAATATCAAATTCTAATGAATGATGTGACAAGTACATTACTTTTAGGCACCTGTCAGGTGTGCGTAGCCAGTTTAGCTACTCGATTCAAATATTTCAAAGCATTCTCTGTTAGTTCTTGCAAAATCATCAAAATTCAATATATTCCCAAATTATTTCGGAACTATAAGAGATGGGTATTGTACATGCTTATACAATTCCATTTGAAATTTGACGTTTCATCTGATGGCGATATAAAAATTGGCACGTGCAATTTGGAAAAAATGAGTTATTGCTGTTCGAAAGAGGCCCAATTGAAAAAATCATACAAAACAAAGCAACAAACATTTGACATGTGTAGATTGCTTAAGAAATTCCTTGATCCTTCTTCTATCCACCCAAGCAAAAATCGTGTCTTTAGTGCAGAAGATATATGACTTACAATTTTTTTTAAATGTTCCTCAAAAATCGAGTTTATAATAAAAATGATTAAATCTGTCAAAAGTTTCGATAGATAAGTGACAACAACTTGGGTATTTTATGCCTTGCTCAAATGTCGGTTCTAGATGTATAATAAAAAAGGTAGAATGCCATTTGAAATAACAAAGTGATGACCCACTTCCGATATAACCGGAAATGGTATCACTTCGAAAATATTTCACTCCAATTGGAAATCGCTAGTTATGGCCATGTATAAAATTTCAGCTTGATGTTGTAATTGGAACTGTATATTTACTCCTATTCGATACAAGAATTAGATAATATTCTGGAAGACCAAATTTTTCAAATTTCCAGAGAGAGTATCACATCCAAAACAATAGCAGAAGAAACAGTAAGAGATACAGAACTATTTGCTTTGTTGACACAGTTGAAATCTCACCCTTTTGACACACTGTTCACGTTGGGGAACACTATTATTTTCCGACACGATCGTGTTCTAGTACCAAGCTTACAAAAGCTCATTATCAACGAACGTTATTCAACACATATCGGTATCACAAAACTGAAACAACTGGCACGTCGATATATTTACTGGAAAGGAATCGATCAAGACATCGAATCCCTGGTACGGTCATGTGAAAATTGTGGTCAAATCTTCACATCCAAAAGTTCCAGTTCATCCTTGGAATGTTCCAGATCAAAATTGAGAAAAGGTACATATTGATTATGCTGGCTCATTAACTGGACATTATTTTTTGCTCTGTATAAATGCGAGATCGAAATGGCCTGAAATTAAAGTTATTTTGGAAGCTCCTACAACAAATTCGACTATCAAATTAATGGACAAAATTTTCTCAGTACATGAATATTCACAGTATATTGTTTCTGATAATGGTCCCATATTTACAAGCACTGAATTCCGTTCATACTGTTCCAGTCGTGGTATCTTTCAGAAATTCATTGCCGCAGGACACACCAATGGATTTGCTGAACGAAATGTACAATCTTTTAAGTGAAAATTGTATGCATGTGAGAATGAACCTGGAACATATCATAAGAAATTGCAGAGAATACTATTCAGATTCCGGTCAACTCCATTGGCTTGTGGAAAGTCTCCAGCTGAAATGTACCTAGGAAGGAGGATTTGAATAAAACTTGATGCATTATTTCCTCATGTTCAATAAAGTTCTTCAAATTCAACCCCGGGCGAAGAGAACTTTTCAAGTAGCGATGAGAGTTCAATCAACGGTATGGACAAACAATCGACAGTGCTGGGAATTTGGAAATATACAGAAGAAAATTGGTCAGTATCATAATATAGTCAAACTAGATTCGGAACGATGTTTCAAACGGCATATCATGCAACGTTGGTTCGTAAAAATGACATGTGACTTTTGGTCCAACCCAGTCTTTTCTAATTCCAAGATGTGTGAACAACAATCCTGAACCTAAGCTACGTATCTCTGATCGGAGGCCTGCATAAAATTCAGTTCCACTTCGTGCATTTTCAAAATTAAGATAGTTATTGTTTCATTAGTATCAGTCAAGTGGGGAAGTCTTCAATATCAAAACGATACTTAAATCTAGTTACATAGTTAGCAGTTGTTTCCGATTGCGATCACTGAATTCTACATTTTTACAAAATTGTATTCATATTCCAGTTTCTGTTCAATATATCTTTCCCATAATAACAGTATATATATTTACTCCTATTCGATACTACAAGAAATCAACACAAAAATTGACCAAATGTCATGTATTGTTAAAAAGGAAAAATAGCTAATCTAACCAAATTGAAATCGCATATACCTACTTCGCATTTAAATAAGGCATGTTTGCATAATAATTCAAAAACCGCTGAGCTGAAAGTTTTTTTTATAATACTTAATTTTACTCAAAAAATGCCTGTCGAATATCACAATCATGTTTATGTAGCTTTCATAATAACCGTGATATCTGCGAATGACACAAAATTCAAGTAGTTTTGAATACTGCGAAACCAAAGATAGTCATCGGAACAATACTAAACTTTGCCGATACTAAAGACGTCGAAAAAGATGGTCATTTTTATCTATGACATTTAACATAGTTGTCATATTAGAACATTCAAATTTAGCCGGCTCGGTGGCGTAGAGGATATGATGCTCGTCTCCTGCGCAGAGTTACCTGGGTTCAATCCCCACAAAGTCAGTACGATTTTTCGGATTCTGGGAATCGCTTGAGTACCCATCTTTCGAAAAAGATGTAAAGGCGTCGGTCCTGTCTAACAGACATGTGTTGGACATTAAAAACCCTTTCCCGCGACACGAGAGGGGTTCGGCAAAATTCCCGGCGTGTCATTGGCCGAAAGGCGGAAATAGAGCACGTTAAAGGAATAACAAACAAACAAACATCCAAATTTGTCAACCTGTACTTGGAGATCTCAACGCCTGGCAAAGCGACAATCTCACATAGTAAATCTTATTTCCAATTATATCCTTGGAGACTTTAACGCCAGTTTAAGCGTGAAACCAGCATACAAAGAATATTTATTTCAGTTTTGCACACTTTACTAGGCATTGAATGGTTTCTAGGCAAAATAGACAAATGCCAACGGATATTTGAGTAGCGATATCTTGTTGGGAAGGTGGTTCAATTCTCTGTATATTATAAGGAAGCCTGTACGATTGAAACATACACTGTGCAAAGAAATTTACAGAAGTTTCGATATGTTGAAGAATTATTTTCCACTAATCCTCCGACCCTAAGAAATTTAAAATTGAAATGAAAATGGTACATGATCCTAAATAATTAAGGCAAACTCGAAACAGGTTATTATTCAAGTATATTCTCCCTTTGTTTCGATATACTGTTTTCTGGTAATTTTTATGAGTTAAATCCTCCAAACTAGACTGCGTCATGAATTTTACACGCAAAATCGAAAATTCAAATTTCTTCAGACTAAAGTTTGGCTATGAATTATTCTTGTCAGTAATCTACCTGCACTAAAGAATGCTTGAAAACAATTAAAATAAATAATATACTCAAAAAAAATGAAATGAAAGTGATAATGAAAAAACCAAAGACCCCAAAAGCAAGATACCTATTACCGTATAATACCACCCCTGGTGAAAACTACTACTTGACATCTACGTATCAAACTATAATAAATAACCTTATAGAATTCTGATCCAATTTGATCCAAATTTCGGTTAGTCTGTTCCGAACATCATTCACGGCAGCTAGCTGGTTTTGCAGGCTTCTTAATCTTTTATTGAGAATGTTCCAGACATGCTTGATGGTATTGAGGTCTGGACTTTATATAGGACACTCCATTGAATAAGTAGATATCCCTATTTTGAACGAACCGTTGTCTGAACGAGGAAATTCTTAAATGATAGTCATGGATGGCCATTGTTGCTCGTGGTAATCTCTGCTCAGCTCTCTCTTTTCATGACTACCAGTCTCCCTGCGCTTACGAATTATTTTAGAAATAGTTTAATGTGGCACTCATAGCCTTCGGCCCTGGTTTAAATGCAACACCACTTCTACTGGTGTCAAATTTCGTGATTTGCGTTTCATAATTATCGAAAATTAAAGTTTTCAAAAAGAACAAACGATACCAACCTCTTATCAATATAGAGTGGTTTCTTGCAATATATAAATTTATTTCTCATGAGAGGAACATGCGCGCCAAGAAAAAACATCGAATTATATTGGCATTTGTCATGTGTTAATGAATAGTTGCTTACCAAATTGGAAATTTGAAATATGAATTGTGCGTAAATTTCTTGGTGCGAAGTGCTTCATTCAATAGATGTTGTTTAACAGAGAGAAAAAATTGATGTACCCTAATAATTAAAAATAAATCTTCTAGTATTTTGGAAAACATGTTTCATCGGGTCGATTTCGGGTTTGATTCTCTCATTCTCTAAAGAAATTCAGATGCATAATATTATCGACCATTTCTCAAACGGTAACATATAGCGTATCATAAATCATAGAAATGCGATTGACTTTAAACATTTCTAGATTTTGGTCACTTTTAACGTGCTTATCAACATAGTGATCATCCAATTGTGATATTTCTTCTGAATGTTGTTTCCGGTAATCAAACGTCTAATATTTAATCAGTGAAAAAAGCAAATATGAAACACTATCTGAGCCCACATAGTGTGCCGATGTTCCCACTAATCGAACTGCAGATCTTGCTCTGGTTTTACGAGAAACGTCCTTTATGTTTTGCATGCTGGGACATAGAATGAACCATTAATTAAATGTCAGTACTAGAAACGAATCTCTACAATTAGCCATAAGTCCAAAATTTCAGTTCTATGCGTATTGTGTTAGGCACAACTAACTATCAAAGTAAATAAATTAGTTGAAAAATGGAATTAAACCGAGAGCATTTTCGCGCAACAATTTCCTACAACTTTCAAATAATATTATCTCACCAAGAATGCCTATGCGAGTTGATTTCAGTTTCCGGCATTGAAGCACGTCACCAGTCGACACCGTTGGTGTGGAGAATTGAAACGCAAAAGAGTTAGGCTTAGCAACAATCTAAGCGAATCTGAAGCAAATACAGTCTCTTAAGAAAATGTGGATGCTGTGCAAAAGATTATGTAGAAAAATAGGTATGCAATATATCGAGATATTGGGGAAACATTGCGGATTTCAAAGACCTCAATACAAAATATTTAGGATGGAAAATGCGTGTGAATATTTTCCCGTTGGATACCGTACCTATTGACCAAAGAACACAAAGGTCTAAGAGCTGATTGGTATCAAAAAACTCCAGGTACTTTCGACTTCGAAAAATTCAAAACCTAAGTTTTCTCAAAAAGATGATCTCAGCGTTTGTTTCCAAGACAGGTAATGTAACATCAACCTGCGTACAACGAACCAAAATTCCAAAGAGTTTTTCAATTTCCTGAATTCAAAAATGGACTGCGTGGTTTCAGTTTTAAGAAGAGGCTGCTGATACCTTCAAAAACGCCATTCTAAATGTAGCAGCAAACGATTGGAATAACTGCTTCCAGAATTAATCCGAACGAAGGCAGAAGTGTATCAATATTAGCGGCAACTATCGAGGAACAAGAAAGTCTTTAAAAGCTGCCAATTGTTGCATTCTAGCTATCTTTCATTAGAATAAATAAATAGAGCGAAAGTTGGTATGAGCATTTGAGATAAGTTTTATCGTTAATGAAAATCGGGAAAATCGGGGTGAACAAAACTATGGAAAACTAGAACGAAAGAAAATTCTTATTCTAAATGACTCTTGAAATATCGATATAATAGGTAACTAGTTTTATTTATTTATCATGTTGCTCCTGAATCCGAAAGGAATATTGATTTTTTAAACATTCAATCACTAATATATTTTATGAAAATTTTCAAAAATATTGAGATACTTATGAGTAACAGTTTTTTAATAGAACAATGATGTTTATTTTCTTGCTTTAAAAATGAATCAACAAAAGTTTCAGTTCCTTCAAAATAAAATAAATAAAATGAACACTCACCACACAACTGAACAAATCAATATAAGGAAGCATATTCCCTTTCTCACTCCACAAAAGTTCAAAAATCGATAAAAATAAATACACCGCAAAATCGCAACTAGTGCATACTCACAATACGCCCACTACGTTTCAACGCGTGCGGATACCGGTGCGTTACCAAATAAACTAATTCAACGGTGCACGGCCAACTTTGGTCTGCCGTTTCATTATCCCGTAAAGATACCGAGATGTTTCACTTGTTTGAACAATCGTCGTCGTAAAGATTATCGAGGTGGGGTCTGAGTCTGACGGGATCCCACACGGGCTGCTGTTCTTCATTGTTTTTATTTATCAGATCGCGGTCAACACGGTTTGCTTGATTATTAACAAACCGTTTTGATGTACTCGGACAGGGAGCTTTCGACAGCTTAATAGCCTTCTGTCTGGTTTATTGTAAAAGAATGATGGCACAATTCAGTTACTTGATTGAATGCACAACATTGAATTCGGGGGTCAAACGAAAATATGTAATCCTCGAAGGAACAATACCAGATTTTTCTTAACTTTCATTTATTAAACTATTGTGATATTATATGGTAGGAAAAACAAAAATCAAAATCTGAAAATGATTTGGTATTGAAAAATCTGATAGAACAGAATATGTGAAGCTATTGGTACGGCATAGTAGATTCGCAACGATACTATATTCACACAAAAATTGTAACTTGGTGTAATAACATTAGACCAGGGGTGCTCAAACTTGAACTGCTGGCGATCTACCTCAATATTTTTAGATTACTTACGATCGACTCTGAGAGGCTGCAAGATGCAGGGTTATCATACATACACGATACAGCCTACCTACCTACCTACCTACCTAGCTACCTACCTACCTAGGTAGGGTGTACCGTAGCATATATAGATATTAGCTTTCCACACAATATACATTATTTTAGTCAAGGTTTGGGTTTGGTTTAGCTAGGCTCTTCTCTATAATATCAATGAAAAAATTCATAGTAATTCAAAATTATGAGTTGCTACAAAACAGAAGAGTTACATATGGAGGTAAACTTAACTAAGAAGTGACTTTGGATGTTGAAGCGTGGTGCTGCATGATCTCAGCATATTTTTCATAAGATGGTAGGTAACCCCTGAGTGCTAATCGCAAGCATAATAACATATGATCGTCATTTAGTCGATTGCGATATTTTGACTTAATTATCTTCATTTCAGAAAATGCAGACTCGCACAAATAAGTTGACCCAAACATTGCCGATTTACCCTAGATTCAGATATTTATCTTCAGATATAAAACACTAGAAATGTGTATCAGACGCTGTGGCGTTTACTGCAATTATAAAAACGCAATTCGATTCGTCCCAAAATATTTGATAACTCAGCCTCATACGTATCATAAGTCAACTGAGGAATCCTTGCTTTCAAAGAAAGAAAATGTTTCAGATCCTTTCTTTTCAGTTGATCTATCCTAAGTTGCAATTTACTTTTGAATGCGTTCGCTGTTCTAATCATTTCAATAATAGTGTTTCCGTTACCTTGAAGCTCCAAGTTAATGTGATGTCACTCAAAAATGCCAAATCAGTCAGCCATTTTTCGTTTTTCAACATCAGAGTGTCATCACCTCTTTCGTCTCGAAGAGCTGTTGTTTTGGGCAATAATTCTTGAAACCGCGACTCAACCACCTGATGTCCGTGTGAAAAACTAAATCAGTGTGTTCAGCTGATTTCCTAACTTTCAACTGCAACATAAAGTGCACGGATGAAATCCACAATTTTTGTTGTAATGCCTATAATTTCCTCCGTGTTTAAAACTTTTAAAAACAAAACTTTTTGATGTATGATGCTATGGAATGAAAAAAATGAAGGGAAATCTTCATTAGATCGACAGAATGCCACTCAATCGTTTTAGTTTCAAGTCATTGCTGGTGAAATGCTTCCTTCACAACCGATCCATCTTCGAATAATTTCTTGTTTATCGCCAAGAAATGAGATTTTCTAAATGGCGGTACCGTAGCAGCTTTTGATTATTTGGCTGGTCTTGTGAACATGGTTTGTTCTTTTTTCAAACAAGATATCAAAACACGTACTTTTATTTTTCTTATTTCACTCTGTGGCGGAAAATCCTTTTCATAGTTTTTATGAACCGTTTTATGATGCCTCTCTTAGTTACCACGCTTAGGTATTGCACCTGATGCACCAGAAATAAGACGAATGCACTTATCCTTTATCATATAAGAGAAAAATTCCTCCTCCCAATCGTTTATGAAATGATACGTTTCAGATTTCTTCGCAGCAATCATTTTGTACTATTCAATAACAATTAAGAATGACTCCAATTCCTGCAGGCGAAACATCTATATCGGCTTGAACAAAAGTCTCAAATGTTCCCGTTAAACGCGCCACTTGAAATTTCTAGAAAAGCGGCAAGAATAAGGAACGCGGCTTTCCTACGATAAGTACCGTGCGATCCTTTGATAAAGTCGCCTTTTTCCGCTAGCAGAGTGTTATTTCATCACGTAATAAATTTTGGTAATTTAGTTACCTACTCATTAAAAATTTTTTTCGTCTCGAGATCTACTCAAAAATCGCGATCGACCGTTTCAGCACCCCAGCATTAGACAATTTATTCGAATTGTCATTGCAGAATCAATTTTCGAACTATCCTAATGAGAGCATAGAACATACCTATGCTATTTCAATCATTACGTGAAAATTCTGTGAATGGACGAAGAGTTAGTTATAAAAATAGGGAAAAGTTATACAATCTTTTATGAAAACATTGAGAGCACTTGTCATTATCTTCGGAAAGGAAAGAAACTCTGTTTAACTAAATCTGAGTTGTCTATGGTTCATATTTTAAAATACGAAATTTTGCCTTATAACTCTTAGAGGTCATAAATCGTTGGATATAAAAGAAATTTCCACACGTAGTTCGATTTTTGTAAATGAGTGCCATAAGAATGTCAAATTCATACAACCATAACTTGAAGAATAACCAAGATATTGGCACTTTACTGATTCCCAAAATGTTCAAAATTTTCCAATAAATCGAAAACAAATGAAACGGCAATGAATTAGTCACTAAAAATAGAACACGTCATCTAACCTCATTCACACTATTTCATATAGTTGTAGTACTAAAACGTCGAAATGTGTCCACTCTGTACATATTCTCGAAAGAAGTCGATTCTGAAATCAAGATGGCCCTGCATAATTTCTAGAGAATGATATATATTCTGTGATGAAGAATGTTTCAATTAACAATACATATCCAATTCACAATTGGAATATTGAAATATTCATGAAAAAATAACACAACAGGTATATCTACTCTGCTCGTTATTACATCCAGCCTTTCTATGTTAAGAATAGTATACTAACTGTAAGCAAATGGCACTTGATCAATATTAGTAACTCATATCAATCTATAATTATTACATCAAAATGATATGTTCCATATACTATAAAATATGACATATGTTCCATTAAACCTTATCAACTTGTCTGCTGTTAGAAATATTTAATGTCGATTATAATTCAATGCTTTTTGATATTGAACTATCATGTATTACTGTTCCAATTGAATTATTTTATATTTGATCGGAAATCTTCTGAATAGATAACACTCAAGCCTGACGATGACAGCCTCTTGTCAAAGTTCAGCAAATTTTGGTGAAAATCATTGGCCTATTGATCCTAAATCCAAATTAAAAATCAACGTAGTTTGATTACTTTACGAGATATATGATGATTAGTTCAGGTTCTTCTCGAAGTGGATTTCTGCCTAATTTCAAGCTACTTACAAAAAGGTACCCCCTTTGTTGAGTTAGTCGAGATACCCTCACTAGAAGAATCCTTTTTTCTCTTGACTACATCATTGAGGTGATCGAAAGAAGATTTCTCATATGATTTCAACTCCTTTCTCCCCACCACCCTCTAAACATTGAAAAACGTGCTTTTAGGCATTTCAATTTCTTTCATGGATTTCTGATCACTCAAAAAGTCTGAAAAAATTCGTTAATACTGGTAATTCGATTTTGTTTTGCGTTTAAGTGCGGAAAATTCATTTTTCCACGAGTGTATGCGTGTGGGAAACAATAAAAATTTTAGTGTAATGTTATAACTTCCTACAAGAATAATATCAAAGCAAAATTTTTCCCACTCAAAAGAATATTTTAGTGATGATTTATCCCACTTTTCAGCTACTATCAGTGCGGAAATTCAATTTTCCAGCTTCTGCGGTCACGGAAAACAAATAGATTATTCAACTCAAAAAAATTTTTAGTTGCGATTTTGAGTTATTTTTCCATTCAACTTACTTTTCAGCCAAATTTTCGCTTCCTGAAATTGAAGTTATGATTTATGATACGTACTTTCGTTACAATTTGATTATTTATGAAAATTGCAAAATAGAACATTCAACTAAGAAATTAGTATAGGAATGTGCGAGAAGCCTAGACTTTTAGTCAGTTTTTAGTTTATTTAGATCATGCTTTCAAATAGCAGTTTCATTTTACTTTTGTTTTCCCGAAATATTTTTAAGTTATTTTGTAATGGAGATTGTGAAATACGGAATTACTTGTCATTTCTTTATCGTCGTTATATATTTTTGGCTGTTCTATATAGCCTCTAATGTCAATACTGTAGTATCAATGAATAAAACCAAATACATTATTCATTTTGTATAGAAACTCAAATTTTTCTCGCTAAAAGGTGCTAAAAAGTAAGATTAATGGAAAAAATATCTAAAGATCATCAGCGAAAAGTTTTCTGAATAGAAAACAGAAAAATCTTCAACTTGATAATACTTTTGTAGAATACCATATAATATAATGTTATAATATAATATTGATTTGTTTTAATTTTTTCCAACATGCACAGACATGTGGAAAATTGAAATTTTCATAGTTGAAAGCACAACAACCGGGTTGTAAATTTTTAGAAGTGAAAAGAAGAGAAAAAATCTATAAAATTTTGAGCAATACTTTTTAACAACAGAAACCAAACGCTGTAAAAACTAGACCTGTCCAGACATCCATCAAGCCTAGGGAAAACAATTTTGAAGAAAAAAAAGGATTTCCCGAGTGAGGGCATTTCCGTAATCTTAACGAGGGGGTACCTATTGGTTCAGTACTTTCTAATCTATTCAGAAGAAGTTTAGATATGTTTGGGAATTATTTTTTCAATAATTCACCAGCACTAAGGACTGTCTTAGAACAATAAAAATGAAAATATTATACTATTGAAGACGGCTTGATTATGGGCAATCCGTTAAGTACTTTGTTAGCAGAAATATCCATGAATAATTTAGAGAAATTAATTCATAATCATCCACTCAGTAAATTTTGTTTATACTGGTATCGCTATGTAGACGATATCATTATTTGCTTCACAGGAACAGATAGGCAGTTAAAAATTTTCGAAAATCATATAAATTCATTACATCCAAAAATTAGATTCACAACCGAAATAAAAAGCAATAATTCGATAAATTTCTTAGACGTAACAATTTCGAATGAAAATGGAAAACATGTTTTCGCCGCAATTTACCATAAGCCGTCAGATGCAGATATTATAATACATAACTCGTCGTGTCATCCGTATCAACATAAAATGTCAGGATTCAATAGTTCTATTCATAGATTGATTAACATCCCGTTATCACCAGAAAATTTTACTAAGAATTAAATTTGATTTAACAAATAGCCAAAAATAATGGTTACAACCGCAAACTAGTAAATAATATTTTAAATAAAAAACAAAGTAGAATCACATTGAATGAAATTTACCCTGTCGATAAATTGAAACAAAAATTCAACACCTTAACCTACGTTGGCATTACAAGTGAGAAACTGAAATCAGATTTGAGTAGCAATAATTTCAACATAGTTTTCCAAGCTAATAATAATTTAGGCAAATATATAAAAAATAAGAAAACCAAAGCAGATAAAAACAATAAAGTTTATAGATTGAGTTGCAATGACTGTAATAATTTCTACATTGGTAGAACGCATAGAAATTTTAATAATATCGGAACATAAACGCAGTTTTTCAAATGAAAAATCAGATTCAAATTACGCGAATCATCTCTTAGAAAATAATCACTCTTTCGACCCACAGTTTGAAATTTTGCATACAGATAATAAATATTGGAAGGTAGATCTTTGGGAAACTTTAGAAATCAACAAATACAAACACTCAGGTAGACTTAATCGAGTCGATTTAAGCCCTTCACTTCTATTGAATCTCTTCGGGGAGCAATCTCTTTCTTAATTGTCATAAATAACGACTTAAGAAGACTCAACCCAATAAACTTTTAATTACTTGAGAACATTTATTTTATATTCTCATTCTTATTTTCTGTAATTTGATTCGTCAGAAGAAGCTACGGTGTAGCGAAACGCGTTATGAATCATAATTATTAAGTAAAATTCAAAAACACATTACTTGTTTTTATTATTAATTAGGATAGCATTGAATATCCGTAATCAGTTTTGTTATTTACCCAATATGTTTAATCATTGTATATTTTGTGTCTCTAATAACCAAAAATAGGTTGACGCAACTTTAAATAAACTAATTAAAAAAAAATCGAAGATCTGAAATATCTGATGAAGAACCTTCAGCTGGTCCCAACTGAAAAAATTCGACTCTCATTAAAAAAATTCAGCTTCTCATTTAATCTAACCTATAGCGTTCCACAGTCACTGCTGGGCTAATGCCTCCCCTTCTGTTTTTAATACGCATATAGATAAAATGAAAGGATCTTCATGGGGTGCACCTCATAAATATTGTATTGACTTAAAGAGTATAAAAGCTTAAGCTTCAGCGATCACCGAATACAACCGGCTTAGGCGTAAATACCGCGCCGATCTTTCAGAAATTAAACAGTCTGAATCGTCTAAAAGAATAAATAATGAACGCAAATGGGCAATACGAAAAACTGTTGCTAATGTACAAGAATCAAAACCGGAAAATAAAAGAAAGATTTGTAATAATAAAAAAACTACTCCTTAAAAAAATGGAAAATAAGAAAATCTGATAAAATAAATCAATATACCCAGGTTTCTACAAAAAGAAGTGGAGTCCCACCGAAAACATTCTGTGAAAAACTAGCCAAGTCTCGATGGAGCTACTTGTATATCTCTAAAAAGTAATGAAATCTAGACAAAGTCGTGCCAATCTAAGGTTCCCTACTGCGATTTCTTTATTATTATAGTTAATGTTGTGTGACTTGGCCGTTGAAAGGTACACAAGGGTACAAAACCAAGTGCTCCATGACACGATTCCAGAAACTTGTCCCCAGAACCGCTATCTATTGACAATGGAGAATTTCCACTTGAAAGGTATACAAGGGTACAAAACCAAGTGCTCCATGACACGATTCCAGAAACTTGTCCCCAGAACCGCTATCTATTGACAATGGAGAATTTCCACTTGGAAAACGTTGATTGAATAACCAGTCAATTGTAGTAGGCTTGATGAAACTGCGTATTTCAATAATACTTATATATAGGCGAGCCTGAAACAAACAGTATAAAAAATATTTTCAGTACAGTCGGACTTCTAATCATTGATAGAAGTCCGTCTGTACGTTAGATCGGTGGCCAACTTGACGCTCCAAAAAGAAGAGAGCAGAAGTCAGCATTGTCAATGCTGAATGTATGAGTTGCACAATCAACAACAGCCTAAAATAAGACACTTACATCTAATTACCAATACCAGTATGGGCTATAATCTCGCTTAACAAACATAGGTAGTTACAACTGATATAACATTACGTGTAAACAAAATGGACCTACCCATTAACGTAAACACCTCAAAAAAGTCTAGGGAACACTTCTGAATATCGATATATCATATCCAAAACGATCAATAAAAATGATTTTTTTTTAAAGAAATGAACACCTGCATCAATTTCTCACCAAATTATGTAGTGCCGCAACAGATTTTAGTTTTTTTCTTATAAAAAACTAAAAATGCAGCAGATGCGACGCTGCTCTATAATCATTTCATGTATTCAGTGTTTGAAATCAGTTAGTTGGCACTTTGTTTTTGTTGTAAGCACAGATAAAAGATTCAAGTTTTGTGATTCGACCATGGAAAGACGACATTTCACTAGAGAAGAAATGTTACGAGCCGTTGGCATGCTCCAAGTTGGGAGCTCATAACGGGTTCTGGGAAGTAGCCCAAGTGTCATAAATCATTTATGGTCGCGTTTCAATGAAACAGGTAGCGTAAAAGAACGCCATACAGGTCGTTTCAGGATTACTACAGACGGCCAAGACCGATTTTTGGTTTTACAAGCCAGAAAATTGTACTACCACAGCATCTCAATTAGCTCAAGAGCTATCACGAGTTCATAATGTACAAATTTCCGACCAAACTGTAAGAAATTGACTGCACGAAGGTCAACTCCACTCCAGACGTCCTTTAAGAGTTTCACATGTGACCCATGGAAATCGCGCTGCTCGTTTAGCTTGATGCCTAGAACACAAAAACTGGGATCAAGAGAGGTGGGCCACAAGTCTCTTCAGTGATGAATCTAGATTTAGTTAGTATCCCAATTTTGAAGAATTCGAATATGGAGGGAACCTGGAAATCAAAACCGTCTCCAGCATGCTCGAGAAGTTGTTAGACAGGGAGGCGGATCAGTGATGTTTTGGGGAGGTATACGCCTTGATGGAAGAACTGACCTCGTTTTCATACAGAACAACCTCACGGGAAATTCTTACGCTAATGAGATAGTTTTACCTGTAGTGGAACCGTATCTCCATACAATGGGTCAAAATCCACTCTTCCAACAAGATAATGCCCCTCCTCATTGTGCAAGAGTTGTCTTGAACGTTCTTGAAGAGAATGATTTCGATCTTCTACCGTGGCAATCCTGCTCTCCAGATCTGAATCCCATCGAGCATGTGTGGGACACCCTCAAAAGGAATCTCTTGCGTCGAAACGTCTTCCATCATGAACTGGAGGTTAGGTTAGCAGTTCAGGGAGCTTGGAATGACTTAGGCCAAAATGTAATAGACAATTTAATATTGAGCATGCCGCGACGATGCCAAAGTGTCATTAATAACAGAGGTGGACGTTCTGGGTACAGAAAAATATAAGTGCTTCCATGTCGTTTCGAAAATATTAGTTCAGGATTTTTTTTTGTGTTTTACCATATTTCGTCATTTTCAAATTTCAATTTTTTTTATAATAGGTGCTTTGAAGAAGTCAAATATTATTCTGTTTTCTTGAGAGTACTTTATATACTATACATCCTAACAAAAACCGAAAGATTTCTATAAATTCGAATCATCAAATTCATATTTTAAAGATATTGGTAAGTGTTCTCTAGACTTTTTGAGGTGTTTATAAAGAATGTTCTTGGTACGACTTTGTCTAGATTTCATTACTCTTCAGAGAAAAACAAGCAGCTCCTTCGAATTGGCCAGTTTTTACAAAATATATTTGGTGGGATTATATTGTAATGATTGTACTGCATAAAAATCAATAATTCATAATAAATTACCTGCTAGTTTTCCAGAAATTAGTATAAATGAAAATCATTTCGTATATTGCACAAAAAACCAAATTTCTCAAACAATAACAAAAGCAAGAGATTTATAAGAATTCGTAGAAATTTTATTAGCTTGCAAACAATCCACCAATAACTTACGACCAGGTTGATTTCCGTTTGTCCTCGCTTCTCGCAAGTGTTCTTTATGTATGAATGACATTGTAATATTTTAATTTCCTCTTAGTTTTGGACAAAACAATAAAACTTGAAGCGTGTGTAAACACACACATCAAACCAACTTGGGCGGCCACGGCTGTGGCATAACAGGTGTAGCCTACTACCAAGAGTTGAGAATAAAAGAATAACATAATTTTATGCATTATATTTTGTGGAAGTTAAGCCTAGTGGTTTTCCTCAATTTTCAATACTTCACTAAATTCAACAGCCTTAACTTGGAAAACTAATTCAACAATATTGATTCAATATGTTTGTGGTCCTTTAACTACATCACATTATCCAAAGCGCTTATTTGCAATTCAATCTCTAGTGAAAATTGAATCCATTCAGTCATAAATAGAATGATTAACACCGATATCCGAAATTTCGTACATCGTGAAAATATTTCATTTGAAATATCGATTTTAATAGATTCACGAATTTTCCTATATATTTTCGAGAATTTGAGAACCAAAAACATACAGAAAATAAACATTGATAGACTCAACAACCGCAATGAATTTTTTGCCTTACAATTCAATGATTGATAAAACTTTTTCGATTCCCTTTCCATAACAGACTTTTATACGGAAATCAATATCTTTAAGAGAATTGCACCAAATAAAAAGAACAAAACCTAATTTCTCAATTACTATATTCCATCATAGAAATAAATAAAATGTCTCAGTTACATCAGCAATTATCCAAATTTTATTAAACAACATATTTTTCTAGTGGGCCCAATATAAGCAAAATACTATTCAATGCCAAACAAATAACGAAAAATTCAAACAGTCTGTATTATACAGAATTGGATGTAATGAATACTCAACAGCTTACGTAGGATAAACAGGTCTCTCTCTCCTCAGACAACAAATCCGTAGTTTTTGAACATATTAGGCCGAAAATTCTCCAAAAATGGAATAAAAGGATGATAATGAATCTGTTGAAAAGTTAGAAAACTAATTAACTTTGTAAAAACCTAAAATTCACAACTCTAACTAGTCAACTAGAAATGAATCACTTCCCACTACTCAACGTTTAAAATAGGTATAATAAGCACTTTTTTATTACAATTATTAGCTCTAGACACTTGCAAATTACGTAACTGTCAAAACCGGCCGTGTTTATTAAAAAATGAGCATTGTGGAAATCAGACGTTCCATTTTATTAATATTGAGCGAGAGAATTTTTGAACTTGTTAATAGCAAGAAAAGTAACGTTTAGACATGAAAAAGTTCACACAAATATTTTTGGAATGAATTTACATGACTTACTTTATTCTCGGTGCCATATTTCTGAAAAACTAGTACAAATATTGCTGATATTGTAGTTCGAATGAAACTTTTCCTAAACTAGGATCTAAAATACCATCCTTTATGTCATTCGCAAAGGTGCATTTGAGATGATCTTCTTAGCTCTTAGCAAATTTTTTTTACTCTGGCTGAACAACCGACATAATTTCAAGCCTCTTATGCAAAAGTTGATTTAAATTCATTAAATTCAGTTTTTTACTATCAACTATTCATATTTATAATTTGGAACTTCAATAAGTTGTCCTTTGTATGTAAATGACGCTTTGTATTAAATACTTGGCAATGTCAATTGTGTCTTAGCAGAAACGTCTCTACAAATGCCTTGCCATACATACAGAAGTCAACCACTTGCAAGGTAATCTACTTTGACACTTGAATAGAATCTCATTTATTTCTGAATTAGACAAAGAATAGCCACGTCTTGTTTTGGATAAAAGTTCAACAAGGAAATCGATATTTCGTAATTGATAAATGCCGTCAGATTAGAATTCACAATAACTGATGAAAAATTGTATATCATTTACTACCCATTCCTGCAAATACTGAAACTGGTTTTATCATGTTTTTAGCTCAGAATTGACATAAATGCAGCAAGAAGAAAAATACGATTCTTGTTTCCAATTTACATCAAAACTCTGACTCAATGAATGTTATTAGACGGTAATATTTATTTATTCGAATGAAAGAAGAGCGAATTACATATCAAAAAAAGCTATACGAGGGATATTATTGAGTAAATTTTATAACTGCGGAATAAGGAAATGCGCTAGATATATTAAAAAGTTATCTGCAGAATGGGAAACCAAAAGTAAGGACAAATAGAGTAGAGTGATTATGAAGAGATAACAACTGGAGTACCTCAAGGAACAATACTTGGACCCCACTTTTTATAATATATATAAATGATCTAATTACGAAAAATAGTGGTAATGTAATCTCGTATTCAGATGATACTGCAATAATAGCTATATGAATGATATGATGATGAAGAAGAATCAGTACTTAAAATTGTTGCCGATTTGTTGAACTTGGATAAACTCTCTTTAAATATGAGGAAAACTGTTTTTATAACTTTTGGCAACTATTGTTATAGCGGTCCAGAACGAATACATATAATGAAATGAAAGGAATTAATATAGAAAGAGTTGGACAGTAGTTTTATTAAGTTTAGTGTAAGAACACCAGACCTACGCATAGATATTAGATACCTCTGTAGGATTACTTATGTAATATGCAAAATTTGAAAATAAATTGAAATTGAAATTGAAATGTATTGTAGTCAATGGTTACTGAAAGTCAGGTTTATGATGTTTTAACTTCCATTAAGTCTGCCTCGGTGGGTTCAGATGGTATAAGTGTCAAGATGCTTTTGTTGTGTTCACCTTTTATCCTGAAGTTTATATGTCACATAATAAATTATTGTATCGAGAAGTCAGTTTATCCAAAGTTATCGAAAATGGCTCATGTAATTCCGATTCCAAAAGTACGCGATCCTAAGGATTACAAGAATCTCCGACCTATAAGTATATTGATTGTATTGTCCAAAATTTTTGAAAAACTTGTCGCTGTCCAAGTAAAAGCGTATTTGGAGTCGGAGAGTATTTTGCCTGATATCCAGTCGGGTTTCAGGGGGTGTCATAGCTGTTCCACTGCCCTGCTTGCAGTGGTGGATGACATCTTGAAGGCTGTAGACGATAATGAACTTTTGTTGCTCGTCCTACTGGATTATTCGAAGGCATTCGATAAAATTAATCTCGATTTGTTGTTGGCAATCTTTCATTATATTGGTTTCACTGAAAATACGATTTTATTGTTTGAAAACTATTTGACTGGCAGAACACGGAAAAATTAAGTCTGATCCTATAGAGATCCCATGTGCAATTCCGCAGGGATCCATTCTCGGACCGATATTTTTTATTATCTATACCTTTTAGCTCATGTGTGGTTTAATTTTCTGCTCGGCTCATTTGTATGCTGACGACTCACAGCTCTATTCACAGTTTTCGCGCGACTCACTTGATGAAGCTCTAGAAAAAATTAATATAGATTTGGATAACATCTTTAAGTTGTCGGATAGTATGTGTCTAAGCATTAACCTTTCAAAAACTGTAGTTATGTCATTTGGAAGGAAGGTCATGAGAGAGGCATGTAAAGATCTAATTAAGATATCTGTGAATGGCGCAGTTCTTCCTCTGACTAGCGAGTGTCGTAATTTGGGTTTGATTGTGGATAGCGATTTGAGGTTTGATTCTCACATAAACTTGCTACTTAAAAGAGCAAAGAATTTCTGGATATTCGACCAAGAAAAATGCTTTGTGAAGCGCTGGTGTTGTCTCACCTCAATTATTGCGATACCGCATATGGCCCATGTCTGACAAAACAGAATGTGGCCCGAGTTCAGAAAATTCAAAACTGGTGTGTTCGAATTGTTTTCAACCTTAGACGCTTAGATCGCATGTCCTGCAGACTGCAGCAATTGGGTTCGTTGAACATGGCGAATCGAAGAAGGCTGCATGTACTGAGTTTGTTTTACATGATTTTGAATGAGAAGAAACCCTCCTATCTGCACCGACGAATCAAATATAGAGCAGATGTTCATAGCATCAACGTCAGGTTCAGACATAAACTTGCCATACCGCGTTATCGTGCTTCCATGTTTCAGCGTTGTTTTTCTTATATAATTGTAGATGAAATCAATAAAATACCGAGTAGTCTTTCAGGTTTGAGTTTGGATGCATTTGAGAGGAGGGTGAGGCATTGGCTTTTTGAGAGTCAGTTAAATGAGGTGTAGTTTTTTCTTGTTTCCTAATTTTTTTTTCCACCAAGAAGAAAAGATCTTTTATACATGGAGTGCATGAATTAATTTTGATTTATTTTAGTGTCTAATTCTTGTTTTCAAGATGAATAGTTGGTAAGATTAGTGATAAATATCTCTTACATTACGATGTTTCTGTACAATTGTGGGTACACTTGTCTAGTATTTGTTTCTATTTTATTCAGGTAGGATTAATCAGCTATGCAGTATCCTAAATTTTGGTATCTCTCAATGTACAGTAACACTCACTCATAATAAGTTTAAGACCTTTAATGTAACTGATAGTTATAATTATTATTTCTGTACAAGATGCCAATAAAATGCTATTATTATTATTATTATTATATAGAGCTAGAATGAAGCATTTAATTCCTTATTGTTCTCCGATGTATTCTTCGCGTTCATTTATACACATATGCATTCGGTCGAATGAATTCTGGAGGCAAATATTCCAATCATTTACTGCTGCATCCAAATGGTCTTTTGGATGGCATCAACATCTTCTTTTTTGAACACGCAGTCCGTTCTCAACTTTGGGAAGTATAAATACATCGTTGGGACATAGGTAAGGACTATTCGCAATATGATAGAACAATTCGATGTTGTTTTGCGTTAAATACTCAATTGTTTTCCCGGCTGTGTGCGGGTTTCTCGAAGCTTACTATCTGCTTGCGGTAAACAAATGGTTGTCAACCAATCGGCAGTAACTGTTCTTAGATATATCATTGCTACATGACCTGTTTTTGAAACAAACGTTGCGACTATCATTTTGGAGAGACTTCGGTGATAGATGACTTTTGTGAACAACAAAACAGAAGATTCGCGTTTATTTTCCGGCTCGTATTAAGGTTTCTCACCACTGACAATGTTGTGAACGCTTTCAGACTCTCCAAAATTAAAAAAGTACAGAGTTTTTTGACACCAATACACCCTTTCAGCTTTCCGTTCTTCGGTTAACAGATTCTTCATTCAACAGGAAATTGATTTGTTGACACACAATTCTTCGTGCAAAGTTTTTTGTATTGAGGTCTACAAAATCCACAATGATGCCTTTATATTTGCATGCTGATCTTGCTGGATAATCTTACACACAACCAAATTTATATGGAATCACTCGGTATTTCACATTATTGATTGTTTTTAACCATGGATCTTTGACTATTTGTGAAGAATGAAGTTTTGTGTTGTGAGAAACTGGATAGTATCTATTTATTTATTTATTTATTTATTTACCAATTAGGAATACAAACATGTGAACTAACACCAAAAACTGTATTTACAACTTCTTAATTTGGTGCTGAATTTACAACAAAAATTAATATAATGAGTACTGAATTTAAATTCAATTATAATCAAAAGTAACTAATAAAAATCAAATGAAAAGGTTATGAAAAGGAAATAAATAAAGGAAAGCGACACTGAATACAAATACATTATAGAATATTATCTAATATAAGCTTCAATTTAGTTTTCAGAACTTCCCTTTCACGACCAAATAAATCGATTTCTTGATTAAAATAAATACACAGATATTAAATTTCCCTCAAGGAAGAATTTTGAGCACTATTTGTATTTCTTAAACACAAGTAAAATAGGTACTGCTGCCTGAAACACCCAAGTGGAACGTAAAAAGAAACACACTAGAGAATATCCGGTGAATCCAAGAAACCATTCAAAAGTTTGAAAAGAAACAAAATTTCGTTAATTTTTCTGCGTTTTACCAAACTCAACAACCTGAAGTATTTGAGACGCTTGAGATAATTTTCCGGGTCAACCATAAGTTACACCTGAAACTTAAAAACCTCGCAAATCTCTTTTGTACGCTCTCTATACGTAGGATATGGATATTATATTGGGGATTCCAAATTGATTAGGCAAAATTCAATTTTGAATAGATGTAAGAATTTTACTACTTTCATTTACTATATATTCGATGTGGCGATTGAAAATTAACTTTGCATCAAATATTATGCCGAGATCTCTAATAACATTTACCCTAGAGAGCTGGGCATCTTCAATGCAGTATGGGCAATTGATTGTAGTTTTGTTGCGGGTGAAATAGATAACGTGGCATTTAGACAGATTGAGGAACAAACTATTTTCATTACAGAATTTTTTTAGATTTTGTAGCTCCTGCTGAATAATCAAGCAGTCCTGCGTATCCTCAACTCGACAGAAAATTTTGAGGTCGTCTGCAAAGAGAAGAAACTTACAGTTTACGAAACAGTTGGTTATTCTGTTTATGTGAATCAAAAAGAGTAAGGGGCCCAGGTGGAATCCATAGGGAACTCCTGAAGTTTTAAGATAAGAGAAAAGATTTGAAACCCAACAGCAACATACTGCGATCTATTCAACAAATATGAGCGGAACCAGTGAAATAAGGGACTAACAACGCCCTTCAGCAAGGGCCAAAACAAAACCTTTCTAAAGTTAGTATAGATTGTATCAGCTTAAATGCGATTATCGAGAGACTCATGCGAAAATTTTCATTCATTAAATTTGTTTCAACTGATCTGACTTTAAAAAAACCAAATTGTTCAGGTATAATTTGCGCTTTCACGAGGTTTATTAAATAAGGAAAAACGAGGGACTCTAAGACCTTCTCGAAGATACGGAGTATGATAAGAAATGTTGAATCATCACCACATGTTTGGGATATTTCACTCACTGAGATTTGAAACTGTGAATTTCCAAATTTAAAAAAAGCCTATAATCATAATTGCAAATGTCTTACGTTCGATTGGCCGATGTGCAGAGGAGTCGATAATTGCTCTCGTTGAAGTAAGGGTGACAGAGAGGGGTATAGCGGCCACAATGGGGTAATACAGGGAGTGAATTCAACAACCTACGCCCGATACGTGGAGCTACAATCTTTGCAAAATAGGCCTAGAAAAATTCGTATAAAGATCACTTCTGAAGAACAAGACCGCTTTTTGTGCCAAATTGCAGGAAAAAACTTTAGTGCAACGCACCCCATACTCCAAAGGCAATTTCTGGAAGCAACAGGCATCAGTGTATCAGTCGAAACGATACATCAGACTTCGTTCGAGGGGTTCATACAGCAGAAGGCCCTCAAGAGTTCCAGAGCTAACCAGGCAACAAAAAATTAACAGACTTAATTGGTGTATCGAGCAACAAAGTTAAAATATTGAGAATTGGCGAAATGTTCTCTCTTTGGATGAGACCAGAATTGGTTTTCGATCTGATGACCGCCGGATTCCGGTTTCAAGGGGTTGTGGAAGACAAGCTTGACTCCGAGCAGCAAGACAAATTCCGAAATATCAAGGAGGCAGTGTGATGTTTTGTCTAACCTAAAATCCTATTGAACATTTATGTGATAATCTCAAAAGAAAAATTAGATTGTGCCAGGATAATCCAAGAACCGCACAAGAGCTCATCCAAGCCGCCACAGAAGAGTGATAGAATATCACACCAGAGGAGGTCAAAAACCTAATCCAAAGCATGCCTAGACGGATTGAGGCTTGTATCAGGGCAGGAGGAGATAATACAAGCTACTGAGATCGAGACAGAAACACCTACTAGGGGATAAAACATTTTTCAATTTTTTTACTACATGCGGAAAGAGTCTCTTATATTCTTTTATTTGTTTCTTTCTTAAAATAAACCCCATTTTGTTTTGTTTTTCAATTGAAATATCTCAAAAGGATCATTTCTAACAATCCTTGGAAATTTACAATATCCCTGAGGTCATATTTATAATGGTTATTTCATATAAATTTGGTTATGTATACTTGTGTGGGTGATCACTGTTTTTGTTATACCTTTTTTTGCATCGTCATTTAGCTTAACTCTTTTGCGTAAAAATTCTCCATGCCAACGGGAAACAGTTGACTGGTGTGATGCTTCAATGCTGAAAACAGAACCCAACTCGCTCTTTTGTTGAGATAATTGTCTTCAAAAATTGTAGAGAATTATTGCGCGAAAATGCACACGGTTTAATTCCGTTTGTCAACTAACTGGTCCACTTTGACAGTTTGTTGTGTCTAAAACACGGCACGCTAAAACTGAAATTTTAGATTGATGTTAACAACTCATACAGATCCATTTTCGGTTCTGATAGTGGTGTCCTCTATATTCCAACATTCAAACTATGTTTCAGCATGTATAGCTCATATCAGTGAAAGATACGATCGGGACAAAGTATACTATATAGGATGCGCAATCATTCATAATAAGTCTTAAGTCTTCCATGATCGCTCCTAAAGTTTTATCATGTTTTCAATAAAAGAATGAAATTTAATGTTTTCAAATTAAATGTTCAAATTGTTCTCAATTCACCTACATAGGATAATTCAATCGCATATACAATTCGCTCGAAGTAGATCTAAATTCTCAGGCTGAGTCATAAAAACTTCGGACTTAAGATATTCCCACAAAAAAAGTCTAGAGGTTCAGGTCAGGAGATCGGGTAGACCACGTTCTAGGACGTCTTCCAATCCAGTTACCACGATATTTCAAGTTGAACCATATGAGGATTTGTATAGCTTTAAAAGCTACAGTTAGGAGGGTTTTCCCCTCCAAGAAGTGAAAAAGCACATTCGTCAGAAAAGCAACCGTTGTACGAGAAATGTGCGTTATTGTGGTCATTATTACGCAAAACTCTTCATTTAATGAACTAATTTACTTCTATGCAGACGAAAACTGCAAACATATTTTATATTCGGCATAACTTGGACGTGTTTCAATACGAGGTATATCCTTTATGTTCTGCATACTGAAAAATTGAGCATACCATTGATCAACTGTACTAAAAAGGAACCTATATGATTTGTTCATATTATTGCAAAATTTCATTTTTATGCGTGCTGTGTTTTAGCCACAACAAACTTTCAGAGTTCACAAGTTAGTTCAAAGAGAGTTTAAACCGTGAGCATTTTCGTGCAACAATTTTCTACAATCATCTCAACAGGAATGTCTTGGCGTGGTGGTTTCTGTTTTCGTCATTGAAGCACCACTTCAGTCGACAATAAAGAGATTTTAAACGCAAAAGGGTTAGGCTTGGCTACAATCCAAATGCCGGTGCACCAAAATATTAGTCACTCAAGTATATGAGTGCTCCACATAAAATTATTCACAAAAAATCGATACATATCATATCGAGAGATTGTAATATCATTGCAGATTCCAAAGACCTCAATAAAAAAAACTTTGCATGAAGAATTGCATGTAAAAAAATAGTGTAACGTTTCTTAGTTCTTGAAACTATTTGTGGGTTCAAATCAAACACTTCAACAAAACTCTAACCAGTTTATTTACACTTAGATTGAACAATTATAACACTAAACTAAATGACTGATCTAACACTTCGTCCACTTATTCGCGCTCTGTATTCAACCTTCCTTCTCTGCGCCTCGCGCTCTCTTATTATATACAAGTACGAATCGTTCTAGAACATTTCTATAAGTTCAGCTCTATTCCAGATCTTCGTTCGAGAACCTTCCGGAAACAGCAATACTGAGTTCTTCGTAAAACGGCGCGCTGAAACCTTTAAATATTTCTCGAAGTCTCCCGAAAGTGCCGCGTACTCGTCAGTCCACCGGGCAGTGACAGGTTCGGCTTCAGTGACGATTGGATATCGTTACAATAGTTTCCCGTTGGATACCGCATGAGTTGACCGAAGAACAGAAAGCTGCAAAGATGAATTGGTATCAAAAAACTCTGGACCGTTCTAACTTTGAGAAGTCTAAAAGTGGTTATAATATTGTTAGTGGTGATGCAACTTGAATTTGTTCATACGAGCCAGATAAGTGTCTCATAGAAGGTCGGAAGTTTTGTTTCTAAGACAAGTCCTTCACAATATCACAGAACAGTTACTGCCGATTGAGAGACAACCATTTGTTCACCACAAGTCGTTAGTAAGCTTCAAGAAACCAATATCGAACAGCGAATCACTCTTCACCAAGAACACACCCCAGAAAACAATTGAATATTTAAAGCAAGAAAACATCGCATTATTACATCATCCTGCTTATAGTCTGGACCTAAGGACGTACGAGTTTTACAGCTTTCCCAAAATCAAGAACAGGCTGCATGATCAACTTTTCAGGAGAAGCTATTAATGCCTTCCAAAAGCCATTTTGAATGCAGCAGCAAACGATTGGAATAACAGCTTCAAGAATTGGTTCGAACGAATATTGTACTACGGATAATAGTTCGAAAACAAAGTTGTTGAAAGCTCTCAGTTGTTTCATTAAGCTGTATATGCAAAACTGAAAGACACCACTCGTACAGCCTCAGGTGCAGCTTCATTATTCATAATTCTAATGTGCACTTTTTCATCCATTATTGAACCCGTCTCGAAAAATTTTAATATCAATTCCTTAACATACTTGTGGCGAACGTTACGTTTAAGATGGCAGCCACACGGGAATATATTGATTTTGATAATAAAGGCTCAGCAGATTAACACGCTCTTGAAATGTGTACAAACCACGATTGTAGATATAAATCACAGAATCCAAGTTGGATGAATCAGTTATCGAAATTGCAACATAATTAATAAGAAGCACAAAAAATTGAAGAAAGTCCTCTGCTAACAATTAACGAAGTTACTTTCTGATCAACCTTATATGAACACATGTTATCGAAAAAAGAAATAATTAACTGATGTTATTACGGTCTTAAAGCAACACTGTTTCATTCGTGAAAGTCTTTGTCATTACATGAAAAACTTGAATTTTCTTGGCAAAAATCCATGACTTTCCAATGATTGATAGTCGAATGAAATACTACAATCTGATGAAATGAATAGAGTATAATTCATTAGTGTAATTGATAGAAACGTTGAAGTAAATGGCAGTTTACCGATCATCGTACATACTCTGTTTGAATATATCATACTGACATAAGAACTCTAAACTCTCCATCATTATCTCAGAGCGAAAAAAGATTAATTTCCAAGACCCATCTAAGCAGAATTATTAAAGTTGTGAAGTATAGTAAATAACAGCTGTCTACTTGTAAACACTTTCGATGTTATTTGTTGTGATTTAAAATTACAATATTTTACCGAAGAAAATACACAGAATAATTGGAATGAATACCATTCTATTTACTTGGAGTTATTCTTATAGGAAGTATTCTTGCCTATATAATGAGTAAGAGAATCCTTAGATACATTGAAGAAACAACTTTCTTGTATCTTTATTTCATGAAATGACTTATAGAAGTATCAACTTCTTTCAACAAACTTTACACTTTCAGAATCTAACTGATTGAATGTCAGCCTAACTTGAATCGTTCACACTCATTGGTTTTATATTTCATTTGCTTTTATCGATAGTTCCTCCAAAATTAAATTGGCATGATATTTAACGATCCATTTCCAGTAATTTCCAACGATTATCTGCCATATCTTACTCAAAAGAATGATCGATATGCAAAACCCTTTGAATTTCATTTTACTCTTGAGATTTCAAAACGTACAGGGTGTTCCTTAACAACGCAGACCTATTTCAGATTTAAAGTGATGGAGACTGAAAGGAAAGTTCAAAGTTTTCTTTTTTAACGAAATAATAAAATACATCAACAAGAAATTCTGTAGTTATCCTCAATTTAACAAGAGCTTTTATGTTAGTATTCCACCTTTTTTGAAAATTGGTGGAATGACTTTTTAGATAGCATAATTTGACCATGAATTACGCTGCACCAAGAAACTAACGTAGAATTTCAATATTTCCAATTTCTTTTTTCATAGGCAACTAATTATCTCGTTAATCATAACCCGCTGAATTATCGCTTTATGTGTAGACATGATGAAGAATTTTATTCAAGGAACAATATTCAACCTTCCGTGGAAGGTTAAACATCCTTCACTGAAAGAGTTGGTGCTCTGATCCACCCTCCATAACTATCGTCGACCAGGGCCACACAGCAGTGATACAGCACGGTCCTCTTTTTTTCTTCATGAGCTTGTAGCCATCTAGTCCTGTACGTAGGATTCCTCTTTCCCCTTCCACGCGGAGCAGTCTTGGGCGAGCTGCATCCACTCTCTCCCCGCGATACTCCGGATTTTATCTCGCCATCTTGTTTTGGGTCTTCCCACGCTACGCTGCGTCGTACGGGGTTGCCAAACCAGCAGCGGCTTGGTATATCTGTCGTCGCTGCTACGTGCCACGTGGCCCGCCCATCGCCGGCAGCAGTCGCCACTACGTCCTCAACTTTTTGTCGTATGACATCATTCCTGACTCAATCATGGATGCTTGTACCCAGCGTGCAGTGCTCCATTGCCTCTGTGTCACTCTCAGCTTTTCCGCACCTCTTCTTGTCAGTGTAATGGTCTCTATACCATATGTCTTCCTCAATCTGAGAATGTGTTTTAGGTTGCTGAATGCTGCCCAGGCAAGTCCTAATCTTCTGTTAAGATCTGTTGTTTGATTTTCACTGCCAAGCTGGATTTTGTGACCAAGGTAGACATAGTCTTTTACGTTCTCAATGAATTTTTCACCACAATTATATGACTTTTATTTTACTTAGGTTAACCTTAAGGCCGACTTTCTTGGATGCATCATTTAGTTGTTGGTGCATGGTTTCCAGTTTTTTGGGGTCTGTGTGAATCAACACAATATCGTTAGCAAAACGCAGATGGTTTCAGTAAGATCCATCCACGTTAATTCCTCTCTCCTCTATGTTAATTCCTCTTTCCTCCCAGTTCAGCTCCTTCATGGCGTACTCGAGTGCAAGGTTAAACAACTTCGGGGATATGGTATCACCCTGCCTTACTCCTCTCATAATAGGGATTTTTTCTGTCTACCCGTCTTCCTTAAGAGTGACTTGCAGGCTGACATTGTTGTACATCTTTCTAATTAAATTTGTATACCTTGAGTCTATTCGCACTTGGTTCATACCCAAGCTGAGTGGCATATTATATTCGTTGCACTTCTCCACTAAAGTTTGCAGTGAATGAATATGATCAATTATGCTTAAACCGCTCCTGAAACTCGCTTGCTCGTTCGGCTGGTAAAAATTTAATTTGTCCGTTAACCTTTTGGTAAGTATTTTCGTCAGCAACTTGTCGAGGACACTTAATAAGCAGATCGGTCGGTAATTGCCTATGCAAGCTGCATCACCCTTCTTGTATAATGTGACCACTTCGGTATTATTCCACTTCTCAGGAATTCTTTCCTCTTCAAGGCACTTGTTGAACAGCATGTAGAGAGCTGTCCCCAGCTGGTTCCCTCCATTTTTTAGCATTTCAGCGGTGACTCGGTCCTCTCCTGGGCTCTTTCTACTCTTCATCTGGTTGATTACAGCTCTGACTTCACATCTTGTAACTTCCGGTAGGTCTTCCGAACCCACATTTAGAATTTCATCAATGCGAGGTCCCCCACCTGATGGGGCAGGAATATTTTTAGAATATAGCTCTTTTGTAGAAGTCTTATATCATGTTAATTATTTCTGTTTTTTCATATTCAGCATTACTGTTGCCGATTTTCAACTTGTGTATTCTAACCTTTCCTTTTTAAAGATTCTTTCTGAGTGTTCTTGAATTCATGTTATCTTCTATTGTCTGCTCCACCATTTGTGTTTGTCTTTTTCTACTATCTCTACGTATTGTCGTCTTTATAATCTTGTCTAGCTCCTGGTACTCTTGAGACTCCCTGCTTGTGTTCCATCTCCTTTCTATAAGAGCTAGCGTTGGAGGGGACAGTTTTAAATTTTGAATCCTCCTTCTACCACATACTCTCCTTGTAGAAATAATTAGTCCTTCAGTTATAATATTGCACATTTCGTTATGGTTGCGACAGCTTCACACTGAGGTTCTTTTGAAATTCATCTTTCCGGTTTTCTACTCCGCTGTCGTTGGGCGATGGATTTTTGAAACCATATTGGCTCTTCTTAATTGCACAATTATAGAAAATTTTGCACGGACTATTCTGTGGTTGCTCCCTGCTTCTACGCGGCTAAGTACAGATACATCCTTACAAACGTCCCTTCGAGAGCACAAAATATAATCAATTTTATTTTTGATTTCGCCATCTGGACTCTTCCATGCTCATTTCCTTTGTGTCTGTTTTTTAAAGAAAGTTTCCAGACAGTATAGCTCTTCTTTCTCAAGGAACTCCAACATCATCTGTTCTCTCTCATTTCGCTGTCCCAACCCAAAATTTTCAATCCGTGTAGTCTCTGTACCGAGCTTCTGTCCAACTTTTGCGTTGAAATCGTCTGTGACAGCTCGGTCATATGTCATGAATAGGAGCAATAGACTGCCGCTTTGGTCTCATTTGACCGACACAGAGGCTAACCACCATCGCCGCCGGAAATCCATGAAAACGAAGAGTAAATAAACAGAAAACTTCAAAATGTCAAACTAGTTCGACTATTCACCGCAACGCTACACACAGTGTCTGCAAAAAAGTGATCTGTCGAAAGACTAACGCTCCTTATTCATGTCTGGTTGCCAACCAGATATACTCCAAATCTCATCAATCATAACCCGCGAAATTATCGTTATATGTGCGGACATAATGAAGAATTTTATTCGAGGAACAATATTCAGCCTTCCGTGGAAATTTAAACATCCTTCTCTGAGAGAGCTAGTTTTCTGATCCACCCACCATAATAATCGTCAACCAGGGCCACACAGCAGTGGTACAGCTCGGTCAGATGTCATGAATAGGAGCAGATGACTGTAGTTTTGTCGTCATTTATCCTCGTCAGCATTGCCTACCCATTCACAACATCAGACCAAACCGCAACCTACTCATCTCAATCCGTTGGAGCGCTACAAAACATGTATACGTTATTGCGCCCTATATCGGTCCATTGAAGGGGATAAGTCCGGTCATACGCAAATAAAATTCGATGTTTTTTCTTAGAGAACATGTTCTCCTCATGAGAAATAAAATGAAAGAAATAAGTTGAGATTTTGCAAGAAAACATCACATATTGATAACAGCAGTTGTTGATCAATTTTTGCGAGTAACGTTTGTTTTTCTCGAAAGTTTTAATCTTCGGTTATAACGCAACGCGAATCACAAAATATAAACCCAGCAAAATGTGCTGCAGCAGTGGTATTCGTTTACCTAGGTTGAACTTTTACAAGAAAAAGCAAGCCAAAGGCTTGGATCGTCCCATTCAACTGATTTCAGAATGATCAGAAAGTACCTGTACTCGACTACCATTCTTCCTAAAGACTGGTAGTCATAAAAATAAACCTGAGCAAGCACGAGTTCAGCATCAATAACAATCCGTTATTTGAGAATTCGATACTGCTAGTCACCTTCACATGCACCTTCGACAGTTGAGTGCAATTTAGTAGCGAAGCGATACAGCAGCGTCTCAGGAAATTTGATTTGGGGCCTCATATCGCAACTCCAGGTTCAGCTCTTTCCACAGCACGTCGAAGAGTCCGACTGAATATTGACTGAAAAATTTTAATTGTTTTAAAGCTGACTAGGTGATAGTTTCGTTTATGGATGAGTCGAGATTTTCCTTTTCATTACGATCGATATTCTCTAGTATGTAGACGTTGAAATGGGGGATATGCTCAATACAACTTTTCACCTACCTGTAACTTTGGTTGAGGTCCCATAATGGTGTGAGGAAGAATTTCTTTGTACGCCCCAGGTGATCTGGTCATCGTAAATAATAGATCCCAGAATTCTCAGAGTTACCTTACAGACATCTTAGAAGAACATGTAGTAGCATTCGCAAGAAAAATGAAAACTTTCTGTTTATGTCTACTAACGTCTCACCAAGCTCATATCGTTTTCATTAGGAATTACCTTCAAGATCTCGAAATTACTTCAATATGGAGGTTTACACCAACTCCAGACCCCAATCTCGTCGAACATGTACGGGACCTTGTCAATAAAAGATTAGAAAGTCAGCAAAACTAGCCAACTACCAAGAATGATGTTCGGAAAAGACTGATTGAAATTTTGAACGAGATATGTCAGAATGCTATAAGGACATTGCTGAGCAAGAAAATATCCGGTAATGACTTTGATTGTATCCAAAAGTCTTACATTATTCATTATTAGTTTTCATTCCGATTGTTCTCAAGTTTCTCATATTTAAAAGGGATACCGACAAAATACACCAAGTACAGACCAATTGCAGTTCTATGCGTACTATCAAAAATATTCGAATCTGCAATAGAAACGAGAATGGTAGATTATATGGAGAGCATACGCTTTTTAATGATAGGTCACATGGGTATCGTCGAAATCGAAGTACCACTACAGCTATTCGTGCAGAAATCACGAGCATAAAAAGTGGCAATAATACTCTACTATTTTAGCGAAGTCTTTGTTAGTATATTACTTGACATATTACTGAGAAAACTTTACTACTTGAGCAGGAGACATTCAAGCTCTTAGACTCCTACATCAGCTAAAGATCACAAGTAACAATATGGAATCACAAAACATCAGATTCGAAGAAGCTAGCTAATGGTGTCCCTCAGAGATCTGTATTCGGGCCGATACTGTTCTTTACATACATCAACGATATCAATATAGACAGTATAATACATATGAATCTTTACTGTGGCGATTCAAACATCAGAAAGTCTGAAAGAGCAAATAATGAAATAAAATCATGGTTTTCGGATAACAGACTCAAAATAAATGAAGATTGAACCGAAATACTCATCATTGGCTCTCGTGAACCTATGGTATTGGTAAAATATCTTGGCATATGGTTAGATTCCAGACTAAACTGGAACAAACATACGGTTGAAACCAGTATGAAACTGAGTTCATCCTTGTACATATTAAGAAAACTGTCAACGGTTACTTTAATTGAATCAACAAAACTGGAATATCTTTCATATTTCCACTCAGTGATATCCTATGTGCTGACATGGAGAATGGGTTCTCAGTGGAGCAGTGTATTCAAGTTGCTAAAAAACACCATGGAAAATATGTTTGAGATGGGTTCAAAGGTAGAAGCCAGGCAGTGTTTACGAGGGGAGGAATACTCACGTTTCCTAGTGCATGAATTCATTGATCTGTGAACTCTGCACACACAACTAAATCTAATCATCTCTCAATGTGTGACCAGCACAATGAAGAGGTCTGATCTTCTTAAACCAAAGGAATGAACGGTAAAGTTCAACAACAAGCTTGCGACGCAACTGAATTCCTGGGGGCACTTTGAATTTTCAGAGACAAGTGGGTAAAATGATCTTGAAGGGAGCTTACCATAGCAGTGAAGCTTTTATGTCAGAAAATGTTTAAATGCATCTGTTAATGTTTTCATTTTCAGTTTAACGATTTGTCTGCTACACATTATATTGATTATTATTGTTTCAATCTTTTCTTAATCCCTTTTTAAATGTTATGTTTGTTTAGCTTTCAATATCTACGTTTTATGCTTGACGTATTATGCAATATTGATAAAGAATAAATTCTTCTTCGTCTTTTTTCTTAAAGCTGGTGGATTACTGAGCGAATAATTTTTCAATATATCACAACGTCTTCTGAATAAATTCGTGTTTTCGATTTTGTGCGTTAATTTCTTAGCGCAGTGTGATTGTTTTGTCAAGACCCGTTTTAATAGAAAACATTTTTGTCTCCTTAGTATTTCTCGAAATGCAAATTTCGTGAAGGATATAAGGTAAGTGCCTGTCGCCAAGATTTTGAGAACTCAAAATCGGAAAAATTCAATTACGCTGTCATTCATCATTAATGGGAAATAATATTTTTCCATCAGCCATGCAGAAATACTTCCTCTGCAAAATTTACCAACCAAAAATATTTTCTTTTCTGGTGGCAATCGATTAAGCATCTCTATCTCTTCGTCAACATATGTTTTTGGACATATGGGGGGAAAAATCTTATCTATGTAGTAACATTTGTTTCCATAGGATCTCAACACGTCTGAAACACGAATGAGTTTATTTGACTATCAGTATTCATTTAATTTCTCTTCAGTTTCCACGCTTAATTAATGAAAGTTTTCTGTGTTTCTTGTTGATTTTCGAATCTTAGAATTCATTGTAATGGCTGCTGAACGTCCTGGACGCTATTTGAGTGATCATGAAGTGGTAAGAATTGTAACACTTCTAGAGGAAGGGCGAAGCCAACGTTACGTGGCTAACTTGTTGAATGTTAACCAAAGCACTATTTCAAGAGCAATTAATCGGTACCACGAAACAGGGGAATATGGAAGAAGGGCCGGACAGGGAAGAAATCGGATAACAACTCCAGTTGATGATCGTTGGTTTCGTTTAACTGCACTAAGAGTTCGGATCTGTAAGGCTAGAATGCTACAAAATGTACTGGCACTTTCCATAAATGTACATATTTCATTGCAAACTGTTAGGAACAGGCTCAGAGAAGACAATATCAGACCTAGAGTGGCTTCTAGCGACCCTCGTCTCACCAGAGAGTATCGAGTTGCAAGACATCACTTTGCTAGGGAACATGCAAATTAGAGTATTCCAGAATGGTTGAATGTTCTCTTTTCCGACGAGTCCAGGTTCTGTCTAGTATAAAATGGTAGACGCATGCCTGTATAAAGACGACCTGGGGAACGGTATCAGCAATGCAATATCCGGCAAATCGAAAACTTCGGAGGGGCCTCAGTAATGGTGTGGGGAGGCATTTCTTTCCATGGTCGAACTGAGTTAGTCCTAGTGAATAATGGAAGAATAGCAGCGGCCAGATACGTCGCATATATCCTTGAACCCCATGTAGTACTCTTTGGCTCATTGATTGTCGAAAACTTCATTTATATGCATGATAATGCTCGGCCTCATGCAGCTAGAGGAGTTACAGAATTTCTGCAAAATGCCGAAATTGATACTTTAAGATGGTCAGACAGTAGTCCCGACTTGAATCCCATAGAACATGTTTGGGACAACATGGGGTGGCAAACTCAGCAACGTAGGATGCCTTGTAGAACACTATAACAACTAGAAAATCTGCTTTCTGAAATTTAGAGCTCAGTGACACAAGTACATCCAAAATTTGTTTGAAGGGCTTTCGAGACGTATACTAGCAGTAATTATTGCCCGAGGAGGAAACACTCGATTTCGAAAATAATTAGTAACCATTCGATGCTAGTTGATTAGTCTCTTCGCGAATGTATGAAGATGGTAGAATTTTTTAATTTTTCATTAACTCGAAAATTGTTGATATTTTCCAACATGAACTAATCTCTTTTGAATGATATCTTCTTATTTTACATTCCTGAAAGTTACCAAGTGACTCTTGAATGACCAACCTAAAAGTTTATATAGTATTGTCGTAAAAGTAGGGTGATGCAACAATTTATGTGGGGAATGTTCACGCGAGATGGGACATTGGTTAGATAAAGTAGATAAAGAACTTGATGATGAAAATTTTCTTTGTTCTTGTGTCGTTTGAACTGAATTCGAAATATTTTTTAAATGTGGTGGCTGTTCCGGTTAAACCAGAAGTAGTTATAGTCTTTATTATTATCAAATGCAATATGTACATTTTATTTTTTCTTATAGAAACAAAATTTCAAACATTTTTCCACAAGAATCACGAACACTTGAAATCAACCGAAGAATTCACTTGAAATCATTCAGAATTTCTGTTTTCTCGGTTAACTGATAACTGGACTTGAAAAACGACTCAAAATCTTTTGACATCAATTTTTTTGTCTTGTCTTTATAGAAAACTTCAATGCACACAGAGATAAAAGTGTACACAGGTTGTTTGCATATCATGTGGGAGGGAGTTAGTAGTACATGCAAAGATATAAAAATCAAAATTTTCAAATACGCAATATATCTTTTCTAGACATCATTATCTCTATTATTTATCTGCCTGATAAGCCAACTGCTGAATAATGGAGTAGATCAATTTTTATTTTTATTGGAAAGCAATATATTTTTAAGGGAAGGAGGGACGTGGGCATGCTTTCCAACGCCCGTCCTTCCTTGATCTTATAGGCCACAGGATTTATTTATAACTAATCAAGTGACAAACACAACATTCGGTCCTTTGCCGGAATCGAACCAGCGACATGCCGATAAGCAACTTGAAAAGATAGATGAAAATTGAAATCTGTTCCAAAACCTGGTTGTTAAATTCCCTATTAATATTTCTTGCTGATTATGACAAATTATCGATACGTGATCGTTGAAGTTTGTTTTGCTCAGTGCTCTTTCTCACGCAAAAAAATGAATTTATTATTTCAAACAACGTAATGTATTGAATGAATAGTTAGTTCATGGTCAACAATGTTTTTCTGATCATAGCATTGTATTTGAAGGTTTTCGTCGCTTCTCAAACATCTTTTTTGTTCATAATAAGAAGTACAGACATTTTCAGATCATTATCATTCAACTGATATCTCAGTTTTAGATCGAATGAAAAAATTAACTCATTAAATAGTTTCAAAGAACTTCCATTGACTGTGAGTGTGACATTGAGGTTAACATTAAATTATTATAAGAGTAAATGTTATATAGAGTAAATTTCATTAGATACTCACTATTTCATTAATGGCAATGTCTGAAGCATATTCTAAAATTCAGAAAAAAGTGTAAGATGTTCTTGGACTACAGATTCTGCTGAGATAAAGAGCTTGTTGGTTGAGAAGATAAGATCCTTTTTTATGAAATAAACAACAGACATAAACAGCTTGAAAATTGTATTATTATTATTTTCAAATCAGGAATTACAACATCGATTTATTATATCGTTTACAGTAACCCATACTAACAACGTATCTTTGTACAAAATAGAAAGTCTTATAAATTCTCATCATGTCAGGAAGCAAAGAGCAAGAAAAGTTTTCAGAATTATCTTCTAGATAACATGAACTGGGCGTACATTCATATATCTGAGAGCGAACTCATTCAGTAAAAAATTTAGATCTGATAGCATCCAGAACGAATAGAAATTTCTCCAGATAAAGTAAATGATAATGAAGGATATACATATAATATATCGTTTCGTTCAATAATTGCTGTGATTCACGATAACGATAACCAGGATCGAACATGATCCATAAAGTCCAGGAATGCGAAAAATATACGAGGTTTGTTCAAGAAGTGAATACAATTTTCGTTTTCTAAGACTTTTTACCGTTCGAAGTATTAGTTCGTTTGAATCAATTTTCTGCCTATTTTATATTTTTCAGAATAACATGTGATGCAATAGACATACAGGGTGCTTCAACGAAAACTAAACAGAGGCTATATCTACCAAGATATGTCTGATCAAAACGCAAAAACAGGTCAATTTTTGTTTCAAGAGGGACATCTTTTGGGGTACAATACTTGCCTGAAATATCAATCCACTAAGCGAGGGTTGCAACCCTTGAACATTTTAAATAGGGAAGATTGGTCGAGCGATATCTCAAAAGAAAGGTGGTATTTTTGTCTAAATTGCCTTGAACGAATTTCCATTTTTAATTGAAAACTGTAAAAGATGCAGGGTGAGAAACTGAAAGATAGGGAAGACTATTTTTCTGAGAATATTCAAGTTTCAGTGAGGTAAAATGGAACAAATCCATTCTGATCAATGGTAGTCATCATCATGTACTATCCTCATCTTGAATTTCAACTCCTGGAGCTGGGGTGACAACCCTTGAAAATTTGGAAGAGGGAAGATGGGTCGAGTGATATCTCGAAAGAAAGGTATCATCTTTGTCTGCATCACCGTGAATGAATTTTAATTTTTGATTGATTGTAGAAGATACAGAGTGCGCTACTGAAAAAACGAGGGGACTTTCTGTCGCCCTGAGCTATTCAAGTACTAGTGCAAAAAAATGGAACAGATTCATTCTAGATCAAAGGCTGTTATCTTTGATCTAAATGAATCTATTTCAGTTTTTTGCACTAATACTCCAATAGTCTCGGGGCGATAGTCTTCTCTATTTTTCCGCGGCTCACTCTGTATCTTCTACAGTTTTCAATCAAAAATGAAAATTCTTTCACGGGAATACAATGAAGATAATACCTTTCTTTCGAGTTATCCCTCGACCCATCTACCCTCTTCCAAATTTTCAAAGCTTGTCACCCCTGCTCCAGGGGTTGAAATTCGAGATGAGGATGGTACTTGATGATGACTGCCATTGATCAGCATGGATCTGTTCCATTTCATCTCACTGAAACTTGAATAGCTCACCCTGTATCTTTTACAGTTTACAATCAAAAATAGAAATTTGTTCAAGATAATGTAGACAAAGATACCACCTTTCTTTTGAGTCATCACTCGACCCATCTTGCCTATTCAAAATGTTCAAGGAATGCAACTCCTGCTTAGGGGGTTGAAATTTCAGGCAAGTATTGTACCCCAAAAGATGTCCCTCTTGAAACAAAAATTGATCTGTTTTTTCGTTTTGATCAGAAAGGAATATCTTGGTAGATATAGCCTCTGTTTAGTTTTCGTTGAAGCACCCTGTATTTAATGCTTAACCCAATATTCCATGCGTTTTTGGTAGACCGAATCTGAAATATCCTTCATCTATTTCCCATTGTTCTTGTTAATTAATTTAAGTCACGAGACGAGATGTCGTACCAAGTCATATCGGGCGAATACGATGTCTATTCAAACGTACACTGCGCCAAAAAATTAACGTCCAAAACGAAAATTCAAATTTGTTGAGAAATTCAGATATGTTGAAGAATTATTGTTCCAATAATCCATGAACAATAAAACTGATATTTAAAGAAATTCAATCCGATCGAAAAATCCACATGGACGTGTTTTCGGAATATTGTGTTATAAGGAAATTGTAGTGAATTTCAAACAATATTTCGCTTTCAGCGACGGGCGATTAGAATAATTGATGGTCTCAAATATAGAGATTGCTGTGGAAACTCTTTCAAAAAGTTGAAAGTGCTCACTCTCCCAAGCCTTTTTATTCTTGAGTGTCTGATTTATATACATAAAATACAAAAATCTTTGAAACTAAATAGTGACTTATATACCTACAATACAAGAAATAGAGATGATATTCATGTCCCCTCTCTTAGATAGATCAGATCACAGAATGGACCAAACTTTTTGGCCTTTAAATTTTATGATAAGTTACCTCTGTGTCTCAGGGGCCTTGGCCTTGATAAGTTCAGAGCTCCGATGAAATTTGTTTTGGTAGAAAAAGGTTATTTTAGCTGATGAGTTTTAAAATGACAACAACTTGTTTCTTCTTCCTTCTTCCAACTTTATTTTAGTCGAAAGCGCCTGTTTATTCTTCGGTCGTTTGTCTGTTACGTAACGTTCAAGTTGTCACTCCACCTTTTTCGTGGTCGTCCAACGCTTCTGCGCCCCAGTGGAGATCTATCACGGGCGATTTTCACTATTCTTCTGTCATCCATTCTGTTTATATGGTCATTCCACTCCTGTTTTCTGTTCAATACCCAGTTGTTAATGTTTTCCACCTTGCACATATTTCTAATATTCTCACTCCTCTCTCTGTTGAGCAGTGTTTTCCCGGCTATCCTGCGAAGTACCTTCATTTCGGTTGTCTCCAGTAGTCTGGTTTTCGTTGTTTCTGGTCTAGTTTCTGCAGTGTATGTCATAATGGGCCTTACAGTTGCTTTGTAGATTCGTGCCTTGGCTTCAATTCCGATATGCTTATTGCGCCATATTGTGTCATTCAGACATCCTGCTACTCTTGTTGCTTTTGTTGCTTGCTCCCTTACCTCCGCCTCGACATCTCCGTAGCCCGAAATCTCTATGCTGAGATTTCATTCTCTGCTGGGTAAATTTTCCATCAACCTCAAGCTTTCATCTCAATGGTGTTTTCGATGTAGTCATGCATTTTGTTTTAGAGGCAGAAATTATCATATTAAACGATTTGGCTGTACGGTTGAACTGGTGTAATTTATTATTCATGTTATATTGATATTATTTCTTATGTATTTGTTCTTGTTAGTTATTCTCTATTTATACTAGGTGTAGTCAATTGAGTGTTACATATTTGTATTTTTTGATGCTCATTCTATTTTTCTGGTGCTTCAATTTAATCTTGTGTGAAACCATTGACGAGTGCATATACGTACATGTATCTGATCACAATAAAGATTCATTCATTCATTCCAAATACCGAAGAAAATGCTGTACGAACAGGAAGATTTCTTTGGGTGAATCTTCGATGGTATTTTTTAGCAGCTTCTCGTGCATTTCCATCGGGAAGCCAATAAGTATAGATCATATCCGCATATTCTTCAGCACTGACCATATTTTAAATTGGGGGAATTTGAGGTTTCAAACCAATAATTTCACTAATAGACAAAAATGACCTTAATGAAAGTTAAATGGAATTGAGTGGGTTATTTTGTATCTACAACTAGTCTGTAACTAAACTGCATTTTTAGAAAATAATTCGAGTGAAGAAAAAATAACTTATATTTACTTTTATTCGAGAATGTTTAGCGTCAGTGTCCAGCGGTAGTTAGCTAACATATTCGGACTTCACTTGCCTTGGTACCTTTTTTCTATGTTGCATATATCCTGATGGAATCACTCTTCGTGTTCGTCGCTAACGGCTCCCAAATTTTGAGGAAAAAAATCCAAATACGAGTGTAAAAAGTGAATCTTGAGGGACATATTGCATCCCATGTCTTTGTAAGCCGCTAAGAGGTTGTTGACTAACTCTTCATAATTTTCGGCCAGGTGGTTTCCAAGAAAATTACGAACAATATTTCGAAAACATGTCCATGCGGATTTTTCGATCGAATCTTCATCAGCTAGTAGGTCTCTTATTTGTGGCCCTACAAATATTCCTTCTTTTATTTTTTCATCACTGATTTTTGGGAATTTTTGTTTCAAGTAACAAAAACCATCTCCATATTTATCCATAGCTTCGACGAAATTTCTCATTCGTCTGAGTTTGATATGCAATGGAGGTAGCAATGCTTATTCAGGATTCATTAAAGGAGTGTGAAGGACATTTCGTTGACCTGGTGTAAGAGTGTCTCGCTTAGGCCACTCATTTTTGACATAATGCTTTTTTTTTGTCTCGAATATCCCACTCACAGAGGAAACAACTTCGTATATCCAAGCTGTAGACCTAGCAAAATAGAAATTTCTTTGAAATCCCCATATTTTCCAGAAATATTGGTTATATTTAATATGTTCTAGCAGTGATTTCATATTTTCATATGATTTTTCATTTCAGTTGCACGAGCGACCAGTACGGAAGGGTATTTATTACCACTATGTAACAGTACAGCTTTCAAACTAACCTATGAGGAATCTATAAACAACCGCCAGTCAGATGTTTTATATTCAAATGTCAACTGCGTCATCACTAACATAATGTCACTGCAAAACACTTTATGGCCATCGTCAGAAGAAAAACTTGAGAAGTGCGTATGTCGAGTTCTGTATACGGATATTCTGATATTTGAAGTACTGGGCTCAACTCTCGGATTTACATTACATTACATTACATTGCGATGCTATTGCAAAGAATATGTTCAGCAGTTTCATCGCCCTCTTTACACATTCTGCATGTTGTCGTTTCCGATTTGCCCATTTTACTGACATAGTATCTCAATGGGCAATGTCCAGTAAGGAGGCCTGTTATAGTCTTCAGCTCGTCCCTAGAGAGATCGAGAGGCTTTTGTTTTCTTTGGTGAATAGTCAATGAACAGCTTGCCTTTGGCCTGGAGTTTTTCTCCAGAATTCTTTTTTTTCTAGATTCTTCCCACCGTTCCCGTTTCTGTCCTCTATGCGGTTTGCTTAGACCTCAGAACAGTTCAGGTCCGATGGGTGGGATATCAGCAGCTGATTTTGCCAGTTTGTCAGCGACTATATTTCCTTGTATATCTTCGTGGCCAGGCACTCACGACAGGAAAAGTTTGTTCCCCTCAGCAAGTTGCTTCAAGGATTGACGCCATTCCCAGTCAGAGATGTTCCGATAACTGTAAGAGTTTAGGGCTTTAATCACTGCCTGACTGTCTGTTAAAATGTAAATCTGTGCACCTTTGAGTTTCCTTCGTAGTCGTAGGCACTGTTGACGAGTACTTGGGTCTATATACGCCTGCACCATCAATCGTTTTTGATCCCTCCGTGTGACAAATGGAGGATTTTTGGTCTAATTGATTTACTTTTCCCTTCACGATGGTGCCCTTCTTTTATGGCCACTTCGAAGGGTGTGTGAAAATCAAACTTAAGCGGCATTATATCCGATGGTTGTGATAAGATTTCTGGCGCTATATAACTCAGAATCCTCAGGTGTCCCTTCAGATCACCAGGTAATAATTTTTCTTTGTTTCTTGGAGCCCTTGAGCATTTTTCTGATCCATTTGATGGTATTTCGACACACATGTTGTTTGCACCATTGCTAATGGATGTATAGGAGATATTGTCGAAGGCTCCTTCAATGTCTCCAAATAGAACTAAGGCTATTTCTTTAGCCTCTAGTGCTCCTTCCACTTCTTTGATTAGATCGTGTAGGGCATCAATTATAGACTTGCCCGATTGGTAGACAAATTGTTTTTTATAAAGTTTTATGGAACTTCTCAAGTGGTTGTCGAGAGTTTTCTTCATTGATTTGAGGAGGAAGGAGGTTGAGCTTATCGGGCGATATGATTTAGGCTCATCTGGAGACCTCTTGCCCATTTTCGGTATAAATAATACTTTTACTTTCCTCCATAACGGGGATATGTAGCCCAGTGGATAACTGGCATTGTATATAGCTCTCAGACATGGGGATGTATATATATTGCCTTTTTACAACATGACCAGATAGATTCCGTCCGCCCCTGGTGATTTGTTTGAATCTTTTGGTGGCCCCCTTCACCCTATCTAGAGTGAAGATTCTGCCCGCTAGATATCTGCTTTCCCTACTGGAGCTATATAGTTCTAGCTCCTGTTGTTGGGTGCTATTGATGGAGAGTATTTCGAGTCCGGGAAGTGGGTATTTGGAAGTACCCTCAAGCTTCCGCCGAAGTCTTTAGAATACTCTCCTCCAGGCACCTTAATGAGGCAGAGTGCATGCGAATGGTCTTTAGCTGAAACCTTTTGAATTCGTGCAGGTGGGGCAAGATCATTGATCCCCTCGCAATAGGATTTCCATGATTCTCGTTTGGATTTCCTGAGTTCTCTGTTGTACTTAGTCAGAGCTTCTCGGTAGGCGTCCCATTCACCTGTTCTTTTCGCTCTATTGAATGATTTTCTTGCTCTAGCTTTGAGTTCAGCAAGCTCCTTGTTTCACCAAGGCGTATCCCTTGGGAAGTGTTTTTCCTCATTGAACAGCTCTCCTCCAATGCTGGTATTAGTGTTTGGATTAGGTGAGTAGAAGCATTTTCCATTCTTTTACTGTGATTATGTTATATTCAAGACCATCCAATTCAAACTTTCAACTCTCTTCAAAGAGATCCCAGTCCGACCTTTTTGGTGCTCTTTATTTCCCTTCTTGATTCATATCTGAGTCAATTTCGAAACGAATCATTTGGTGGTCCGACATAGATATTTCGTCCATGACGCGCCACTTCTTAATTGATTGTAGTATAAATGGCGTGACAAGGGTGAGATCCAGAACCTCTTTCCTAACCGCATTTATGAAGGTTGGTTTATTACCCCCATTTACAATGTCTATGTTATTAGAACAGATGTATTCTAAGAGATATTTACCTCTTTCATTGACGTCGGTAATGCCCCATTGGTGAGCGTTGGCATCGCAGCTCAGGATCAAATGTTTGTTTTCCTTGTGGCACCAGCTTACGAGTTTTTGTACCTCTTCTGGTGGTTGGGAGGATGTTTCTCCTGGAAAATATGCTGAGGCCATGATGATGTGCCTTTTACCCCTTATCATCGGCACCTCTAAGAAAGCTGTTGCTAGATCTCTAGTGCTGAATTCTGGAACAGATGCAAATTTTATATTCTTCCTGAGCATTAGTGCTGCTCTTGGATTTACGCACCTCTTATTGTAGACTATTTTAAATGAATTAGTTGGGAGAACTCTAATTTTTCACACAATAATCTAGCGCTCTTGAATAAGCCCTACTCTTATTTGCCTTGTTGTGGCCAATCTGCAGATTCGTATAGGAATCTTAACTCTCGGATACATTTTTTTCGGTCACGTCATCCATGTTTACTGGAAGCTGAGGAACAGGTAAATCATCACTGTGCTGGATAGGAATTTGAGCAGATTGTAGATTTGGATAGTTCATAGAGTGTCTAGATTTGTGATTAATACCTATTATAAAAGTTTTGCAGAAATAACAATCTGATATATGGTCTTTCGATTCGGCCCATATCATTGGAACTGCGAATGACATATGACGAGATCCTTTAGCCCATGATATTAATAAAGTGACACACTGAGCACAATAAACACTAGTAGTCCAGGTTTTGTCCAAATTCCGTGCCGGAAAACCAAAATATTTAAAATAACAGTTCTTAACTAATGGTGTCAAACTACGACGTTGAATGTAAGTTGACCTCAAATATAACAGAACTTATCAAAATGGTTTACACACACTCTTGGCATCTTAGTTTGATGTATAACACTAATCTCGAAAACAAAGTTTTAGTTTCAATATCTTTTCGTTAATTTATTCGGAAACATACATCGGTGAGCAAAATTCGCGTAATCGAGTAGGACGATGTTTCATGAAAACTGAGCGTGATTGACCAAAACTAAGTATGAGATTTATATGCGAGTAGGTAATAGTGTTTGAAAATATGACTATTTTGTTTAATGAATATACTGTTTATCGGTGTTATCTATCGAAAAGATATTCTGACATTTATCAGTAGAAGTAACTTGACATTCTTGATAATAATTTAATTATGGTTAGGAATGTTATCTTCTGTACAACCAGATATATGTTTCATTCCATCTATGGTAACACCACTGAATGGTTCTCGTATCTTGAAAACTTAATTTCAGGAACCGAGATGATCAAATTTTTCATGCTGACTATCTCCGAATTTAAAAAGATTAAGACCATGATCTTTTCACTAATTTATCTTAGACTTGCTACAGAAATCACCTCTCTATTTTTGTAATAGATCTTGAGGACACTATATAAATATTTGTATTACACAAGAAATTTATTGTTGATCCCTAGCTCAGGTTACCGTATCTCCAAAATCTCTTTCATAATTAAATTTTTCTGTGAATGGATTACACATTCTGGAAAAATTTTATTTCATGAATAAATGAGATAATTATCAAAGATTTCTCAATGTGAATAACTAATTTCCTTCACTTTTGTAGTAGGTGCTGGAAACAATATGTTCCTGAAGATGGTTCATGATTGATAACAACCAAAAATTCTGAAGGATGATTTTATTTTAATAATTACTATGATTATCTATATTTCTTAAGGGTTATTAGTATAGGATCGTGCCAAGTATATATCAATCATTATGAAATAGCACATATAATTATTATTCATATTCATAAGAGATGAGTTATTAGAGATTGTGGGCCGAATTAATTCTCACAGGAAAGTAATAATCACTCATGATTTATACAGCTCAGAAATGAAGGAAACAGCTCGAGGTCGACGTAATATAATTTTTCACCTACTAATTCGTTGTTTCTGCTCATAATTTTTCATCAAAATAAGATTTGTGTATTGTCTTATGAAATACATTCTTCAGCAATTGACAGATGTTAATAAATAATTTTTTCATTTTATAGTTTTTCTCGGATCTTTATAGGTTACTGTTTTGAAAGATGAATGTTTGATAATAAAAACAAGTAATGTGTTTTAGGAATTTTACTGAATAATTGTGATTCGTAACGCGTTTCACTACACCGTAGCTTCTTCAGACGAATGAATGTACAGAAATTATGACAACTATATATAGATAACAAGGAGGATATAAATACAAATGTTCCTAAGTAGTTAAAAGCTTATTGGGTTGCTTCTTCTTATTGTGGTTATTGATAACAGGTATATCCAATAAAATTAGGGAATAGATCGCTCCCTGAAGAGTTTCAATAGAGTTGCAGGGCTCAAATCGACTTGTTCATTGATGAGTCTACCTGAGTTTTTGTGTTTGTTGATTTCTAAAGTTTCCCAAAGATTTACCTTCCAATATTTATTATCTGTATGCAAAATTTCAGAAACTGTGGGTCAAAAGAGATGATTCGCGTAATTTGAATCTGATTTTTTATTTGAAAAACTGCGTTTATGTTTCGATATTCTAATATTGAAATTTCTATGTGTTCCACCGATGTAAAAATTATTACAGTCATTGCAATTCAATCTATAAACACCTGATCTATTATTTTTATCTCATTTTGTTCTATTATTTTTATATATTTCCTAGCTATTATTAGTTTGAAAAGTCGTGTTGAAATTATTGCTACTCAAGAATGATTTAAGTTTTTCACTTGTAATGCCAATGTAGGTTAAGGTGTTCAATTTTTCTTCAATTTATCGACAGGGTAAACTTCATTCAATGCGATTCTACTGTGTTTTTATTCAAAATATTATTTATCATTTTGGAATTGTAACCATTATTTTTAGCTATTTGTTCAATTTAATTTAACTCTTTGTTCATATTTTCTGGTTATAACGGGATGTTAATCAATCTAAAAATATTGAATGCAGACATTTTATGTTGATACGGATGACACGACGAGTTATGTATTATAATATCTGTAATGGACGGCTTATGGTATATGACGCAAACATGTTTAACATTTTCATCCGAAATTGTTTGTTATTTTTATTCTGGTTGTGAATTCAATTTTAGGATGTATTGAATTTAGATGATTTTCGAAAATTTTAACTATCTATCTGTGCATGTGAAGCAAATGATGATATCGTCTACATAGCGATACCAGTATGAACAATAATTACTAAGTGGATGATTATAAATTAATTTCTCCAAATTATTCATGACTATTTCTGCTAACAAGGGACTTGACGGATTGCCCATCATCAAGCCGTCTTCACTAGTATAATATTTGTTATTGCAATGGAAATAATTTTGATCTGAACAAATTTGTAATAATGAAAGAATATTTGATTTAATGATCGTATTGACATGATTTTTTCTACTAATTCTTCATCTAACTAGTACGTATATTTCGAAGGAATGTTGGGAAATAGACTTTTACGTCGAAATAAATGAGTTTGGAATTAGGTGGTATCTTTGATATTGGCAATTAGTTCGTATGAATTTTCGACCGATAATTCAGATTTAAAATTGCAATGTTTTATTAGCAAGTCGTTATGTTAGGTTAGATTTAGATTTTGAAAGTTTGAAAGAAGGTCATAATTTCTGTACATTCATTCGTCTAAAGAAGATCGCATTACGAATAACAATTATTCTGTAAAATTCCTAAAACACATTACTTGTTTTTATTATTGATGATGGAATTCTACCAAGTAAAAGCCTCCAAAATTCAAATGATGAATGTTTATTGTGAAACATAAAATGAATGTATATATAAAAAGACACTACAGGCTATAGAACAAAAGATTGGAGAGTCTGATATTAATATAGTTACTAGAAATTTCGTCTTATACGAATCTTTAATAGTGACCTCTAAAGTTTCCATTTTCAAGAAAGAAAATTGTAGTATCCATTTGTATAAAAACCAGAACAAGACAACCATAAAAATTTGAATAATCTCAACGCAGATTTTTTCAATTAATTCGTAATGTGCGTAATCTGGGCCACGAGACGCAAAGTCACGTTCGATTATTACAAACCCGAGCACTGTTTCGATCTGTAATTGTATTATATAAATAGAAAGTGAAGACGATCTCATTTCAAGTTCGTTCACTATGAAGAGACTTGTCCTAGTTGCGGATTGTTCGTTGTTGATTAGAAGACTGCAGTGTTTCGAGAAGCGCAAGTCTATTCATAAGGGAGATTATGATTTAGCCTGAGGTACATTCTATGTGGTCTAGTACAATAATAACATTTATTATTCGACATTATATTCATGAAATAACTTCAATTATATTTGATGATCGTTCACGATTATAAGGTATTCGAAGGCAAGGAAGATTAACTCTATAATGAATAGAAAATATATTGAAATTTCCTTGTGTTTCTTTTAGATTTAATGCTATTTGATTTACTAGAAATTGAAGAATGACGTCAGTTGATTTATTCAGATAAGTACAACAAAATTGATTTTGATGGGCGTTTGATAACGGATTAAGGCTACTAGTAGGTATGTTAAACAATTCGGTAAACTGCTTTTTCGAAGACAAGGATTTATTTCTGAAAGTGAAACTCAAATACATTATAACGTACTATAATATTTCGTTGTTTTCATCTTGTGATAAATTCAACAATTAGTCAAATATTAGTCTAATCAACAAGTGAAAAAATTGAAAAATACTGATACTGTTCCTAAAAATAAGTTTGATAGCTCTATGTATCCGAAATTATGCTAAGAATAATGTACCGAAAGTGTTCATTGAACAGGGTATCCCAAGTTGAGTGGCCTATTAGAAGTTTATGAAGAACTAATGATGCTATTATAACGTGTTAAAATCACGTCACAACAACTTGAATTAAAACACCTGATTCCAGTCAACCCTCTATCTGTGTCACGCCACTGGTTAACAGTCTGATGGCATTATCCGGCTATGAGATGTTATGTGCATGTGCTTCAGATTCTTCATTTTGGTCTTCTTTTCTTTGCCGACCTTTGGACTTATTAGTCGTTCAAAATCCTCTTTAATTGTAGTTGAAATAATTAAATTATATCAAAATTCTCTAGTGAAAATTAGAGATATATCTTTATCTTGAATAATGTGTAGTGACCTATATCCAAAATATAGGTCCTGGGTGGAGACTCCTAAGTGAAGACTCGTAGATAGAGATTCGTAGGTGGAGAGTCGTAGGTGGAGCTAAGAAGTTGAGAGGATATAACTTTCATCTGGAGTCCAGAAATCCACATGAATCCGAAGCTGAAATAGAGGTTGTTTTCCCCATATGCAGCAGTAAAAACAAGAACGTTTTGAAATTTGAACTCCCAAAGTGATGGGGACTATAACATAGACGACCTCAACTCAGCTATTTCACCAAGATAAGTCTTATTATTTTCAATGAAATAAAACTAAAGTATTTAGATTTCCACTATATTAACAAAACTATGACCGGTTTCACCACACTGTGGCTTCATCAGATAGATACAAACTAATGAACAGAGTTATTCCTTATATTTAGTCCTATTTCCTACTTAATATTACAATAGGTACGAGAGGTATGTTGGAAAACCCATCGGAGTTGCTTACTTTATGAACTGAAAAGATTGAGTAAAGGAGAAGGATTTAGATCTAATTGACTATTAATCAACCTACTTGAATTCTTTTCTTTGTTGATCTGTATAATTTCCAATAGATTGAGTTTTTGTCTGTAATTTCATTGTGTAAAATTTTTAATTATCATTAAAGTTATGGTTTTCTCCGAGTAAGTGATTAAAATAATGGGAATCTGATTTATGATAATTAAAACTACGTTTGTGCTCGGATAATCTAACTTTTAAATTTCTGAAAGTTTTACCAATATGAATTTTATTATAATTCCCGCAAGACAGTTTATAAACACCGGATTTATTACTTTTATCAATTTTAGATTTGCAGTTTTTGATATGTCGTCCTAAACAATTATCAGTTCGGAATGCAATATTGAAATTATAATGCGAGAGGAATGATTTTAATTTTAGACTAGGATTACCAATATAAGTTGAGCTGTTGTAATTTGTGTTAGAACTTTTTATACTTGGAAATACTTCCTGCATTGCTTTTTGAAATTTTTTGCGTGAAATCATGTTCTCAATCATAGTTGGACTGTAACCGTTATTGACTGCTATTTGTTTAATTATATTTGGCTCTTTCATGAAATTACTTTGTGACATTGGAATATTAATTAGTCTATGTACCATACTATTGTAAGCTGCTAATTTATGTGGATAAGGATGTTTAGATGAGCTGTGAATAGTAATATCTGTATACGATGGCTTGTTAAAAATAGAAAAATCATGTTTGCCGTTAATTTCACTAATAGTTAAATCCAGAAAGTTAATGGAGTTTTCTGTTTCTATCTCTAACGTGAATTTAATATTATCGTGAATTTTGTTAATGAATGTTTTGAATGACTCTAATTGTCTGTTTGCCAGTGAAACAACAAATGATATCGTCGACATATCTAAATCAATAAATATTCAAACACTTTATTTATTGGTTTTATATATATCGACGATATCATTACTAAAATTAACGAAACATCAAAAAAAATCATTCAATTATTAATCAAATTCGTTCGCGTTGAAAAACAAAAAAATCATAATAACTCCATTAATTAAATAATCACTAATTCAATTCAAGTATATCTAATCTTATCTATCTGATGAAGCCACAGTGTGGTGAAACCGGTCATAGTTTTGTTAATATAGTGAAAATCTAAATACTTCAGTTTTATCATTCATCGATTTTTGTAATGTCCTCAATCAAATATATCTTTTTCATCAAGTAACGATGTTCTCAATCAAATAAGTCTTATTGACTGTATATTCATAAATAAGCATTTGTGACATTGTGTACCATAATTGTAATATGTAACTAAATATCTGGGCTAAACTTCCTTGAGTTTTCTTCCAAGATTTCAGTGACAATTATCGAATTTCATTTACCTTAGTACTTGTTTCGTAGGTCAAGCCGAACTACATCCTTTAATTCAATATTTGTCTCTGAACTTGGAAGAAATAGATTAATTGTCAAAAACGCTACTTGTTCATGGTATTTTTTTTGTCATTTTAATCTTGGAAGCTATATCTATCTATTGAATTGCATTATTATTATTTCTCTTTTATCTCTATCTTCATTTCTTGATAATACGTAAATATCAGTTACTATTTCTACTTCCCACAAAATTTTAACCTTTCTTTTAAAATATTGAAGTTATGGCAACCAAAATGAATCCAAATCATCTCAAAAGCGAAGAACTAAATTATGAAATCTCTATTCGTGGTGTTGATCTCTCAGCAATGTTAAATGCAAAAAGGAAAATATTGAGTTCAGTTTCACTGAAATTGAAGTCAACATTCTTTTTGAGCAAGATTGTATTGCTGTTGCAGAGTCGATTGCTCAAATAACAGAATCGATTTGTACATTTCAAGATTCAGTAACCAGTCCAAATTATCTTAGAATAGCTTCTCGATTGATGCATACCTCTGGTAGAATTTTTCGAATAGAAGTCACTGATAGAAATGATGAAGAACTGACTCAGAGAAATTTACGTTCCCAGTTAATAGCATCAGAAGCAGAATTGGCTAAAATAGTAGAAACTAGTATTCCCAGAAATAATCCACCTTAATCTACGCCAATTGCTTCAGGTTCAGTTCCTTCTAACCTAACTTATCTCAAGAAAATCCCTGTTTATAAATGGGGTATCAAAAAATTTTCAGGACGAGGTTCTGTTATTGCTTTCTAAGAATTAAATGATTCACTCAGAATATTCAGAGGCTGCTCTGAATCTGATTTATGCAAATCTGCTGATATGTTCGAATCACATGCTTGGACCTGGTGGCACAACAACTACCTTAAAAATAGTATTTCTAATTGGGTTGATTTAGTCACTGGATTGAAACAATCATTTTTGCCTTATAATTATAATACGAATTTATTAGACGAAATCAAGTCAAGGAAACAATATCATAGGGAACAAGTCATTATATTTATATCTACGATGGAGGCTCAATTCAATTGGTTAACAAGTTCAATATCTTAACAGGACATTGTTGATATCATCCGCAACAAATTATTACCTGATTATATAGAGGCTTTTGTTCTTCAAAATATCTCAACAATTCCTGAGCTTACCTGTTTCTGTAAGAGAAATGAAGATTCCTTACAACTTCATAGAGATTATCGATCTACACCTCCCAGGGAATATAAACTACATAATATTTCTGAGATATCTCAATCTCAAAATGTTTAAATGTTTGTTGTTGGAATTGTCAAAAGTCTGGTCATATCTATAGTAATTGCAAGGTAAAACGATCAGTTTTCTGTTTTGGTTGTGGTAAGAAAGGAATTATCAAGACAAAATGTCTAAATTGTCCAAAAGACCTCACAAGACCAAGTCTCAATCTTATCGACGTTGCAGGTCCTTCAGGTCAAGTGAAGTCGAATGTACAAAAGACAAAGAATCAAACTTCCTAAACCACAATTCTAAATTATTTACCCCAACTTTCAACATACATCACTGGAAATCTTGGCTCAGAACTATTAAAAATGTTTATAACAGCTATTCAAAACCTTGTGCCAAGAATGACAGTTTCAACACAAACAAAATCAAGTCTAGTATTGACGGTGCTAGACACAACGAGTTGAGCGTTCCACAAGTTATCTCTGATTCTGGAAATGTAAATCCCTTACTTGATGCTATGTCTTAATAAGTACAGAACATATTTCTACTTTGTTAGACAGTGGAAGTAACGTATCAATTTTAGAAGCCCCTGCTTTGTATCTTTAAAAAAATTCCATTTCCCTATCAACTATAATATCTCAGTACAACTAACTACCACTGATGGTCAATTACAGAGTGATTTAGGATATATTTGTCCTCTAATTACAATTCATAATAAAACTAAAAATTGTAGAATTTTAGTAGTGCCTTCAATTAAGCATAAACTTATTTCAGGAATGGATCTAATCAAGGATTTTAACTTGCAACTGAACCTTTCTGATTTTTCTTATGAACTATCTACTTTTTCTTCATGTGCAGTCAATTTGATTCAAGGTACGGATGTATTAATAGAGGAAAAGAAAATTCAGTTCGAAGGTATAATGAAACTGTTCGAGGTATTAGGCCCTCAAGACCGTATTGGTCGTACTAATTCATATAGATACTGGTGATTCAAAACCTATTATCCAAAGACAGTATCCACTTTTACCTGCCATGCAGAAGATTCTCTATTTCGAAATCGATAAAATGCTTGAACAAGATGTCATTATGCCTTTATATACACCTTCACCTTGGCTGTCACCACTTTGGTTTGTATCTAAGAAAGATCAGGATAGTTATCGTGTCTGCTCTGACAGGAGAAAATTAAACTCCATATCAAAACCTGATAGTTACCCTGTGCCCTTAATAGATTCTGTGATTTCCAAGGTAAGGGACGCAATCTTGAATCTGCATTTTTCCAAATTCTTCTCGATGAAGAATCAAGAATTAAGACCACATTTGCTGCAGCTGGAAAAGGCCTCTACTGTTCTGAAGTTCTCCCTTTTGATTTGAACCAAAGTGCTCAAGCAAATGTGTAGACTGATGGACAGTGTAATTGGACAAGACTTACAACTTTATGTCCTTTATTATTTTGATAATATCATAATAGTACCGCCGGATTTTTCAACTCATATTGATACACATTATACTTCAACTCTCTGAATTTTCAAGGTTCTTCTTTTGTGGCAAGTTGAATTATGCTTGAAAGTAAAAAAAAGGTGATTTCATCCCGTGAGAAAGGAATGGTGTAACATGTTAAAATCACGTCACAACTATTTGAATTGAAACACGTGATTCCAGTCAACCCTCTGTCTGTGTCACGCCACTGGTTAACAGTCTGATGCGCATAATCCGGCTATCAGATGATATGTGTATGTGCTACCAACTTCGCTTCAGATTCTTGATTTTGCCTTCTTTTCTTTGCCGACCCTTGGACTAATTAGTCGTTCTTGAAAATCCTCTTTAATTGTAGTTGAAATAATTGAATTATATCAAAATTCTCTAGTAAAAATTAGAGATATAGAGATCCTTCTTTTCAGGACACAAGAGGATCCCACCATCGCTGGTAGATATGGGCTATTAGTCCGGTCAAATTAAACCAAATCATTATAGTGAAGATACATAAATTACCATCCAGCTGAAAATCCTCGAAATAGTTCAAAACAAAATTAAAAACAACATTTGATAATTCCGAATTGTTCTAGTTCATGGAAAAATTTTTATTCAAGGTCAAAGGTGAAAAAGTTTGTTTTTCGCGATTTTAACCAAAACGGTGAGTTTTATAGTAAAATTACTTCATATACAAATTGTACGTCATATAATATTCTATAAAAAAATATCAATATATTTTTTCTAAGAACCACTACTTCAGAGATACAACGATTTAAAAAGTTGTAATAGTCATGATATGCATGAGTACGGGTCGACAAGAACATCTGTGGAGCTGCAATAGCCCCTCTTCTTTTTGCGCGTTAACTCGCGCGACCCCTGGCTTTCGACCCCTGCACTTAAATGTGTACGACGTTTATGGGTGAAGCATCTGTATATGCATACAAAATGAACTACACATATTCCGTACAGTTATAAATAGCCTATATTGCTTCTACGCAATTATTGGCGAATTAAAAATTTGCACTGACTTCCGGTACCACCACTTTTGTACGGAACTAGATTTTTCGATATCTATTTTCAATCATCTATCAAACTATAAGAAAGCCGTACATAAATAATTAGTAGTAATTCCTCATTTGTACCTGAAAATTCCATTTACTCACGTACTCACCTGTATCACTAGTAACAACCTTCTAAGCGTTATTTACGGTAGGTCATTTCACAGGGTAATTTTTGCCATAGGCTTGTAGTGTAATAGAGCTCTGCTTTGTAGATTCGTAGTCAATTCTTACGTCGTCGATAAAATCGTACCCACATTAAAGCGAATCCATCAAAAGTTCGTCGATGTGAATGAAGCACGAAAGAGCATTCGAAAAGTTTTGACAGGAATGGGGTTGGATTAACGAATAGAATGCTTATGGAAAGAACTGAAATACAGCAACTACGTTTGAATTATTTAAGGAGCATCAAATGATACCGTCAAGGAAAGAGACCAATGATTTACATGGACGAAACCTATATTATTTCCTCTCAAAAACACGAGAAGGCTTGCCGTGACGAGACAAATGACGACTTACGTCACCCTCTTTCAAAAGGACCAAGATGATAAATTCGAACGCCGGTAGTGAATGTAGATTCGTACGAAACGCATATCTGGCCTTTAACTACAATTGTTAAACCGGTGATTACTACGATGATATGAATTTCGCAAAATGCGAAAAATGATTGAGAGAAAAACATATTCCAAATTCACCACCAAAAAGTGTGTTAGAGATCGATAATGTCCAATATCACAATGTACAAACAGAAAAACAACCGAGTGAATGGAAAGTCGAAATATTACCTTCACAGATGGGATGCTCAGAGCAGAGCTTTATAATCTAATTAAATTGCACAAACCCAGATATAAAACATATGCTATTGACGAACTCCTAAATGATCAGGGCCACGATGTACTCAGACTACCCCCATACCATCCTGACTTGAACCCGATTGAAAAAAATTGGGTAGCCATGTTTATGTAGCTGATAGGAATTTCGATTTCTGAATGAAAAATGTGAAAAAACTGTGTGGTGAGTTTTTCGCTTCGTTTTCTCCAGATCAGAGGGAATCTTAATTCGACAATACGCAGAAAATTGAACAATCTTTAATGGAGCAAGGACCTATGCTGTATGACGTTATCAACAATTTCATAAATACTTTTCAAGCAGGCGATAGTGACAGCAACAGCGAATCTTCTAGTTCTGATTAAGAACTATCTGACATAGAACATTTTTAACTTTTCTTTATTAAACTCATGTTGTGTTTTATATTTGAATTGTTTGCAAAAATTATCTAGATGAATAGAGTTTTACCATTTTTAATGAATTGGTATTATTAAACTGACAACCAGGTAAATCCAAATCATTCGTACTTAATACGATTGTACCTCTTAAAATTTCCGTTTTCTTTGTTATGCCGATAATCCTATATAAACCCACCGAGATATCACAAAGATACTAGGTACTTAGGAAAACATAGTTACTTATCCCTTGCCTCTAACCCCTATCGTTTTTTTATTATTTTTAAAACCTTCAATTACTACATTTCATCCTATTGTACAGATTCTAGGTATTCATGAAAACTTGAATTGTGAGGAGAAATTAATAGTACTTATAATGAAGGTTCAGTTAGAAAAAAGAAAAACCCTGCCTCGAAAATTTGCTGTAGTCTAACTGGTGATGAGTCTGCGACTCACTTCTTTGTAATAGAATTTAAAATGATCGAGTACCTAGAAATGACATATGCCTAAGAGGTATAATTTTCTCAAAAAGCCCTTACGCCGACCCTGTTAGCTATTTGACATCACATTGCAGAAAGTATTATTCATCTTACTTCCTCCGCATGCTATCTCTTTTGTTCTTGGAGCATCTAATAAGAATCTCAACCGCATAGATATCCTTGTCGACTTGTACGCAATGTAGACTCGGAGGCAAAATTAGCGGAACACTCGAAAATTTAACCAAATTCGAAGTCCGATATTTTTCCTAATTCTCAACCGATTTAGATGATTTGTTCGGCAAGTTATAGATCAACTCTTCTGCTTTGTAGAAATTATTAGAGAAAACAAAAAAAATTTGAAAAAAATTTTATACGGGGGCAAAACTAAAAGTGTTTTTTTTGTCAAAAATTCGTAACACCCTGTGGAATTTCGTGGTCCGAGTTGAAACGTACAATATCATGGTCTGTCAAGACACATCTTCCTACAGTAACGCCCTTCTTGTTTTATGCATTTATCTCTATTTTTACAAGAAATATCCAATTTGAAGCGAAAAGTCACAAATTTCAAGAATTTATTTTTAATCTTTAGTAGGTGCATAACATCGGAGGTTAGCTAAAAAACAAAATCAAAATTAGAGAAGCGGAAATCTAACGAAATGAAAATTTTTGAAATTCACTGGCCAATTTTACGCTCCGGGAGAACTCGAAGTACACTGGAAAAATTGTTGATTTTGCACATTTATTTTTGAATTTTCTTGTGTGACACTCTATAATAATTATCATTCCTGTCCAAAATTGAGAGCAGGTGTGTATCCTGGCGATACACTCGTGAAATGAAATGAACATGTTGAGAAAAATGTTCATGATGACCCACAAAAAAAACATTTGATTTTAGTAGTGAGTATGACCCCCCCGAGCTCTTATTACAGCGCGCATACGATTTCGCATACTCCCAATGATGTTGTCTATCATCTGTTGAGGTATGTTGTCCCACTCTTCCACCAAAGCCAATGTCAGCTCTTCAACGTTGCCTCGATTCCGTTGTCGAACCCTTCTTCCAAGAATGTCCCAAACGTGTTCAATCGGGTTTAAATCCGGTGACCGCGACGGCCAGTCCATTGGTGTAATCCCAACTTCATTGAGATATTCTATCACTATGCGCGCAGTATGAGGGCGCGCGTTATCGTGCATAAAAAGGAAATTTTCCCCTATGTAAGGAGCAAAAGGCACAACATGGGGCTCCAAGATTTCTGTTATATACCGATGGGCATTAAGTGATCCATTGCCAATAATCTCCAGTTCTGTTCGTACTCCCAAGCATATGCCACCCCATATCATAACTGACCCTCCACCGTATTGCTCAGTTCCTGCGAAGTTCGCTTGATTATACCGTTCCCCTCGATGCCTCCATATTCTATCTCTACCATCCACGAAATTCACACAATATCGACTCTCATCACTAAATAAAACTCGTCTCCACTGATTGATTGTCCATGCTACATGTTCCCTAGCAAACGCCAATCTTGCTACCTGATGGGCTCTATCGAGTCTTAGTGCTCTTGCTTGCGCGTATGATCTCAGACCAACTTCATTTAATCGCCTTCTGACTGTCCTCACATTGACGTTAATGTTATCCACTGCTTGTAAAAGGTAATGGTTTGATTGACGATCAAACGGTCATGTATAGCGCGGGTTGCCCGATTTCTTCCTTGCCCTCGCCTCCTCACGTACAATCCAGTTTCCCTGTAACGTCGGTAGATTCGATGGATAACCGACGTCGAGACACCCAACATGGTACCGATTGAGCGGTAGGTGCGCCCTTTCTCGATCAATGTAACTACCCGTGCTACTGAGGTTGGTGGTAAATCTCTCATTCTGAATGAAAAATACCGTTTCGAATCGTAAACAGTAAAAGAATCACAAAACACCGCAACCGATCGAATTTGTATCTAATCAAAGAATGGAAAACTCTCATTCTTTAAACAAGTGCAAATGTGGTCATATACAAAAAAACGTGTGTTGTATTTCATATTTGATAAAAAAAGGTGTGCACATGTGTAAATGAAAAGTTTTATCAATGGTCCCAGAATTCGGTTGTGTATTTTAATACCTACCGACTGTTATCTCTTATGAATTCCTAATTTTCACCAAATTAACCAAATTGTCATCAATAACTAATGCAATTCGAACATAAAAATTGCAAACGACAATTTCGACACGCCTGAGTGATAATAAGAAAATTCCAAATTGATAGACGAATTTTAATGACAATTTCTTGAGTCAATGGAATTTCTCCAAAATGGTGATTTTCCACTTGAAATTAAATATATTTTGCAAAAACAGAGATAAACGCATGAAACAAGAAGGGCGTTACTGTAGGAAGATGTGTCTTGACAGACCATGATATTGTACGTTTCAACTCGGACCACGAAATTCCACAGGGTGTTACGAATTTTTGACAAAAAAAACACTTTTAGTTTTGCCCCCGTATAAAATTTTTTTCAAATTTTTTGTTTTCTCTTATAATTTCTACAAAGCAGAAGAGTTGATCTATAACTTGCCGAAGAAATCATCTAAATCGGTTGAGAATTAGGAAAAATATCGAACTTCGAATTGGGTTAAATTTTCGAGTGTTCCGCTAATTTTGCCTCCGAGTGTAGTGTGAGAACAACAACTGTCGTTGTTGGTGAAGATAATGATTAAGTCGTATTACTGACAGCTCGAGCACCGACTGAAAAAAATATTTTCTTTTAAAACCAGGAAAAGATTCAGACTTCACTCCCATCTGCACCGGAGAAGCTGCTAACACAATTTTTTGCAATTGTAAAAAAGGGGGCAGTGCTAAATATGATTGCGAAAAAGTTGGACTGTTTTGTTCTCTGGCTTGTACATATTGTCAAGGCCAGTCGTATTCTAATGTTCATCACCGACGGTAGAGGATTCATTTGATATCTACAAGGAGACATGCGATACATCGCTATTGTCACAACAAGAAAATCGAGAAGGAGAAGATCAAGAAGAAGTGTTTGATGAATATGAATCAAATGAATAAATTTCAGCACTTTTCTTTTAATCTATATCACTTTCATCTGTTATTCTTCAATAATTTCAAATTAAACGAAATCACAACCGACCTGTGGAATAGGCCTACTAGGAAATCACGTTAAAAACACTCCAAGTACACTACCTCAGATGTGGCGTGGAAATATGTGCGTATTATGACGACTACAACTTTTTGAATCGTTGTTTCTATGAAATGTTGGCTCTTAAGAAAAAAAGTATTCATACTTTTTTCACAGAAAATTTTATGACCTAAAACTTTTGTCTGGGGTAGTTATACGATATAACTTACCGTTATCGCGAACAAAACCTTTTTTCTGGCCTTTGACCACGAATAAAATTTTTTCCAATGTCCGGAACGATTCGGAATTTTTAAATGTTGTTTTACTCATTTATTTATTAGTTATAATAAATGAATAAATATTTTTTCAATCATTATTCGACTATTTCGACGATTTTCAGCTAGATAGAAATTTATGTATTTTTAAAAGTCTAGATTGACCGGGCTATATCAATAATGTGCCACAATTAGAGTGAACCATTTTAAACTTTTCATGTTGAGGTACCGGATGTGAAATGATGAGTTGGCACGCATTTATTTAGGAGTCATAAAGTAGCACCCTTAAAACTAACGTTGATATCTTTCGAAGATAACTTCTTTTTTTGCACTGAAATTGTTTTTGAGATATCTTCGGTGGACAGGTTTCACAAATCCACCCAGTATTTCCTTGCATAATCATGCAATCAATAAATAAGAACCTGAAAGAAAAAATTCTTGAAATATGTCAATTTCTTCACAATGCAAATGAGCTCATAATTTTAACTGTAAATGAAAAATTATTTGCTAATTAGCTACCTAGCGTTCAATAATTGAACTTTTACGATAATAACTACTCTCTTACACTACCTTCAATTAAATCGTCTCCTTCCATTACGTATTTTAATAACACATTTTTCATGCTAATTTCTGATTTATTTATGCGGTTCATTTATTTTTATGAGTACTACTCAATAGATGATTACCTTGGTAAAAGGCACATCACAATATCGAGATCATTTTCTTTGAAAGAGGCATCATCTAGGCATTGTAGTACTTCACTCAAGCGTCTCCTAACAAGGCTATTGACTTTGAGAATGTTAGATTCCAAGTTTGATTCGAAGATTACGTGATAGCATTGAATTCAGTAATACTTAATAACAAATACATTACCTACTTATAGTTATTCAGGAGATTACATATCAAAAAACATGAAAATAATGGTCATGGACATAAGTCCCAAAGTCCTCCATTCTCGAGATGCAGGATCTTGAATTTCAAATTTTTTATCATGTTTCTTTTTACAACTCGAGGGGTCAAGATCCTATTCACAAAAAATGATATTTTCACTCATCAATTCATTAGCAGGGGTGCACAAAACTCGAATTTTTTAACAGGGAAGATAGGTTGAGTGATACCTCATTGGAAAGCTCCTTTGAATCTCAACACATATGTGTAATAATTTATGAGTTTTAACATATTCAGAAGAAGATACAGGCTGGTTCGTCAAAAGATGAGGTATTTTCAGTGATTGCAAAATCTGTCGTTTTCGAATGAACATTCACCGAAATACTGATGTATTTCGAGGAAAATATCTTAAGGAGTGGTGCTTCCACTACAAACCCTCAGATTCCCCCTCAGATGAAGGTATCAACCCCTCAAATCTTCGGACTGATCAGTCTCATTGGATAGGTATTTAGAATTATCTAATTACAGTGAACCAATTTTTGAATCCGACTACACGTCAATAAGGAAACAGGGTGAATCATGGAGAAATTCACAAACAGTATAAAAGCCTCTTCATAAAGAAGCGATGATCGCTCCGTGTCATCGGTTGAATCGCAAAAAAATGTCCCCATCGGTGGACTGATGGAACGCAGACATGTGAAGACAACCACTAGGGTAATGGCCCGGACGCCTTACGTCCGCATATGCAACCGATCGTCGCCTCTAAAAACATGGTATCCAAGGTAGGGTTAGATTAGAAATGAAACGAACTCAAGTAAAGTTCTCGTTACAAAAAAATATTCATACGAAACCACAGGTGTGATGCAGATTTCTCAACAACAAATGCAGCAGTTTTTGTTATTTTCCAGATTGTATCTTATGAATGAAATTCGAATTAGTTTGTTTGAGGAGGTCGTTACTTGATGAAAATCGATATACATATTTTCAATGAAATAAAAATAAAGTATTTAGATTTTCAGTATATCAACAAAACTATGGCCGGTTTCACCACACTGTGGCTTCATCAAATAGATACAAACTAATGAACAGAGTTATTCCTTATATATTAGTCTTATTTCTTACTTAATATCACAATAGATACAAGAGGTATGTTGGAAAACCCATCGAAGCTGCTTACTTTATGAATTGAAAAGATTGAGTAAAGGAGAAGGATTTAGATCTAATTGACTATTGAGTAACCTACCTGACTTATTTTCTTTCTTGATCTCTAAAATTTCCAATAGATTGAGTTTTTGTCTGTTACTTTCATTGTGTAAAATTTTGAAATTATCATTAAAGTTATGGTTTTCTTCGAGTAAGTGATTAGAATAATGGGAATCTGATTTATGATAATTAAGACTACGTTTGTGCTGGGATAATCTAACTTTGAAATTTCTGGAAGTTCTACCAATATAAATTTTATTACAATCCCCGCAAGATAGTTTTTAAACACCGGATTTATTACTTTTATCAATTTTAGATTTGCAGTTTTTGATATGTCGGCCTAAACAATTATCAGTTCGGAATGCTATATTGAAATTAGAATGCGAGAGGAATGATTTTAATTTTAGACTAGGATTACCAATATAAGTTAAGCTGTTGTATTTTCCATCTGTATAAAATGAGGATGGACCAGGAATTGAATGAGGATAATTTAGACCAAAGAGTACAATTCTGTGAAATGATAAGTTAGCGAGTAAACAATCCCCACTTTCTCTACAATATATGCTTCTCGGATGAATGTACTTTTTTTTTTGAATGTCAGTGTTTGTTTGTTTGTTCCGCCTTTCGGCCAATGACACGCCGGGGAATTCTGTCAACTCACTAACCCGGGAATTTTGCCGAACCCCTCTCGTGTCGAGGAAAGGGATCTTTAATGTCCAACACATCTCTGTTAGACAGGACCGACGGCTTTACATCTCCTTCGAAAGATGGATACTCAAGCGATTCCCAGAATCCGAAAAATCGCACCGACTTTGTGGGGATTGAACCCAGGTAACTCTGCGCAGAAGACGAGCATCATATCCCATACGCCACCGAGCCGGCGAATGGCAGTGTAAATCGTCATAACTGCCAATTCTGGTCGGACTCTAATGACAGAATCTTTATTTCACCAGGAAAGTTGACGGGATAAATGTATCTCCAACTACTTGAACAACTAGTCAATCCAGCCATAACTGAAATTTTGGAAAATGATCCTAGCTATTGAGAAGAGGATGTTGTGATTCAGCAGGATGTGCCCCCGCATTTTGCACTTGTTCGACAATATCAAGATCGAGAATTTCCTGATCGGTGGATCGGAAGAATAGGCCCTACAGAATGGCCCCCGCGTTCTTAAGACTTGTCACTTTGATTTTTTTAAGAGGCCACTTGAAGAGTCAAATTTATAGAACTGATCCAGCAGATTTGGTGGATTTACGACAACGGATTGTAGTCGAGTGTAATTGTATAAGCCCTGAAATGCTACGTTATGTCTGGTAACGTTTTGAGCAAAATCTGTGTTTGTATTTGGAAGTTGGCGGCGAAAACTCGAAACCTTTGTTCGATTGATACCGAGTTGACCTATAAAATGTATCAGGTATAATCAATTCAATTTTTTTCAATTTCTCAATTTCAATTTTTCCCTACTCACCAAAATGCAGATGATTCTATGAATAAGCTTTAATATTTGAAAACAAAACAAACGTGTTCTGAATCTCCATCCAAAATCAGCAGACCTCGCAAACACTGTATCGCTTTTATCAATTCACCCTGTATCTTCATCACAATGCAGATGAAGCAAAAATTTTGTCTACAATATTTTAATTCTAAAACCTTTCTAATGAGTTAGTACTCAAACTAACTAATCAATTCGAAGATTTGAGGGGTCGAAACCCTCATCTGAGGGGGTGTAGTGGAAGCACTACTGCTTCTAGATATTTTTCCCCAAAATACAACAGTACTTCGGTGACAGTTCATTCGAAATCAACAGATTTTGCAAATCACTGAAAATAACTCGCCTTTTGACAAACCAGCCAGTATCTTCTTCTGAATATGTGAAAACTCAAGAATTATCACACATTGGTGTTGAGAATCAAAAGAGCTTTCTAATGGGGTATCACTCGACCTATCTTCCCTATTCAAAAAATTGAGTTTTATGCATCCCTGCTTAGGAGGTTGATGAAATAAAATCACCGTGTATTGAAAGATGTCTCCCATTAGACAAAAATTGACCTATTTCTGCTTTTTGTACAGAAACGAATAATTTAGCAGTTATTGAGTCTTTTTCGTTTTAGTTGCCCCACGCGGTATAACATGTCTGACAAATTTCCTCGAAAATGAGACTTTTTCTAGAAAGGAAAATTTATTGAACATTTTGTGATTTCATCTAGTATGTCAGTGCAAATTTACGCAAATATTCCCAATATATTTTCAATTCTACGTTCACAACAATAAATGTCAAAATTAATCCATTATTCAGTTTACTTTGTTGATTCACAAATAAGTAGCTGATAACTTCTTGATTGAAAAATATTCGTGAATTCGGAAGACTTTGAAGAATTTGACATGTTAGAATGATACGTTCAGAATGGATATGATTATGATGCTGCTTCAGAAAATTATTATATTCGTTACCAGGAGGCATCCTCGCAAGTCTATACTCCACAGATTGAAACAGAATCGCCTAAACACTGATTCTTTCTATACACTCACAGAATAAGGGATAAAATTCCTTTGCCTCAGAGCAGGTTGACATATTTGCATCATGATGGTGAGCCGACACACCAGACCTCGAAACTTTAAGACTTTAAATCGATAAATCCGGAATAACTAGAAAACAAAATAGCTCTTCCTTGAAAACTGAGGACCAAGTTGAGGAAGGTCATTTTCCTCTCTTTGCAGTTTCACATAACTGCCGTACCAAAACATAGAAAATGGGACATACTGTACACCAGTGTTGCTCTAACGATCGATCGATTTGCATCGAATTTTCTAATCGTAATAACTCTTGAACGCATATACCGATTTCCTCGATATCTCGTACCAGAGATCACATAACTTCTCGAGAACTCTTGCACATAATTTTAATCAGTAAGGAGTGCTCTTTGTCAGGGGTGCTCAACGGTCGATCGCGAGTGCTTTTTGAGTGGATCTCGAGAAGAAAAAATTTTTTAATAAGTAGGTAACTAAACTACAAAAGTTTATTACGTAATAAAATGAGACTTTGCTAGCATCAAAAGTCGACTTTATCATTTACCGCGGTACGTCAAAGAAAAGCCGCGTTTTTTATTCCTGTCGCTTTTCTAGAATTTCGGGCGTTTCACGGAAACATTCTAGCCTTTCGTTCAGGCATATATAAATGTTGCGCCTGCAGGAATTGGAGTCACTCTGAACTTGAAGGCCATACTACGTCGATACAAAGTTCATTATTAAATTGTACAAAATGAGTGCAGCGAAGAAATCTAAAACGTATCATTCTAATAACGATTGGGAGAAAGAATTTTTCTTCTGTATGGTGAAGGATAAGTGCAATTGTCTTATTTGTAGTGCGTCAGTTGCAATACCTAAGCGTGGTAACTTAGAGAGACATCATAAAACGGTTCATAAAAACTATGAAAGGGATTTTTCGACACAAAGTAAATCAAGAAAACGAAAAGTACGTGATTTGATATCTTGTTTGAAAAATGAACGAACCATATTCACAAGACCAGCCAAACAATCAGAAGCTGCTATGATCGCGTCATTTAAAATATCTCATATATTGGCGAAACAGAGGAAACCATTGGAAGATGGATCGGTTGTGAAGAAAGCAATTATTGAAGCGGGTAAGACTTCATTTGGGGATTTTAAAACAAAACAAAAATCATGTCTGCTATTAGAGAACTTCAGTTACCTCGTCCGATTGTCACAAGGCGTATTGAAGTCATGAGTTAGGACAGGGCAGATAAACTAAAACATGATATCATGAAATGTACAACATACTTTTCTCTACAGTTCGACGAATCCACTGATATGACAGTCACTGTCCAGCTGTATATTTTTAATCGGATGCTATGCAATGACATGTTGGCTTAGAACAAAAACAGTTTTGTGGCATTGTGTCGTGCTAATGAAGATTTCCCTTCACTTTTTTCATTCCATTGCATTATACATCAACTAGTTCTGTGTTCAAAAGTTTCAAACACGGAGGAAATTATGGGTATTGCAACAAAAATGGTGAATTCAATCCGTGCACGTAGCTTGAAACGGTGGCTCTTCAAGTTGCAGTTGGAAAATAGGCGAGTCAGCTGAACACACGGATTTAGTTCTTCACACGGACGTTAGGTGGTAAAAACTTCTAGAAAGGTTTCAAGATTTATTGCCTGAAATAACAGCTTTTCTAGACGAAAGCATTGATGACACTCAGATGCTGAAAAACGAAAAATGGCTAACTGATTTGGCATTTTTGACTGACATCACAATGCACTTAAACACCATTAACTTGGAGCTTCAAGGTAAAGGAAAAAGTATTATTGATATGATTAGCGCAGTACACGCATTCAAAAGTAAATTGCAATTTAGGATAGATCAACTAAAAAGGAAGGATCTGAAACATTTTTCGTCTTTGAAAGCAAGGATTCCTCAGTTGAATTATGATACGTATGAGGCTGAATTATCAAATATTTTGGGACAGTTCGAAATGCGTTTTTATGATTGCAGTAAATTGGCAAATATAGCATCATTTATGAGTTATCTTTTTTCATGTAAAAACATTGAGGAATTATATACTGAAATAGCAAGTCAGTTTAATGTGAACTCATGTTCTGTTGAAAATGAGTTGGTGCAGATTATATCAGATATACATCTCGAAGCTACAGCAAATGATACAAATTTCTGGTGTTTTATATCTGAAGATAAATATCCGAATCTGAGGCAAATTGCCCTTTAATTGACGGCCATGTTTGGGTGCGAGTCTGCATTTTCTGAAATGAAGTCCATCCTCAGTTAAGTTTAACACCATATGTAACTCTTTTGTTTTCTAACAACCAATAAACTCGCAGTTTTGAATAACTATGAGCTTTTTCATTGATAATATTGGGAAGAACCTAACTAAACCAAACCCAAACCTTTAATGAAATAATGTATATTGTGCGAAAACCTAATATCTATATATGCTACGGTACACCCTACCTAGAAAGGTAGGTAGGGTGTATCGTGTATGTACGACAACCCTGCATCACACATACTTGCAGCCTCTCAGAGTCGATCGTAAGTAGTCGATCGTAAGTTGTAAGTTCAAGTTTGAGCACCCTTGCTGTACACTATCAATCATAACTGAAGAATAAACCATAAAAAGAAATTTTCACATGCCATTCCAATATGAACTCAAGATCAAAAATGATTGGTAAAAGTGACATAATTGTGCTTTTCTTCATTTTTTTTCAGCTATAGTCTAGAAAGAACTTTCAATGAAATTTGGATATAGTTACAAAGGAAGTTGAATAATTATAATTAATCGGTCCACTAATCTTACGTATAACAAGAAAATACCAACTGATCCTAAATTAAACCTTCAAGAGTGTACCAAATTTTACCAAGGATTTCTACTAACTTTTCTTCGTATCTATTTACATATAATAGTTCTAAACAAACCTACGTTTCGTAATTGAAAACGCCTACCTTAAAAATTCTTTCTGTGAAATAGTAGGGCCCGAATTTGGGTGTCATATTCTGCAGTTCATGGTGAAAATTTAATAATTGTAGAGAGATTTTATGAGGAGTCTGTTTCAAGACAAAATTACTAGGTTATCATCGTTTTGATATACAGGGTGTATCTGGATAAGTTGTACATACTTCTGCAGTGCATGCAATTTGATGAGGAGGGTAAAGATCCGGACTTGAAAGTTTCTGTAGATCCTTGATGATGGTTCTACAGGATATTCTTTGAAAATTGGTAAAAATTTAAAGTAACACTAAAATTCTCAATAATTAATGGAATAGAACGATTTTTCAGACATTATTGGCATCAATTGCATCAAAAATATTGCCGAAAACAAATTCTAAAATTTCAGGACCGAACTGAAAGATCCTCATTTTCAGGCAAAAATATAACCTTGTATATGTAATTTTTAGCACATACTACGGTATTTTTTCTACAGAAAGAACATTTAGAGGTTGAATAATCAGTTATTTAATCTCATGGCACACATTTTTTTATCGGAAGTAAATTTTTTTCAAACCCCCCAATTATTGTCCGAAAAGAATTTTTCTAAAATCGAGTAAAAACAGAATAATACCTTTTCAATTAACGTTGTTTGAAACTGCCCTGACTGATACGTGTAACTCTTCATCAGATTTGACTAGAAAGATCTGGTTCGTAAATATACAGGGTCGGACTCAGATTTTCTGAAAATCTGGATTCAAAGCATAAGGAACCTTATATTCCTTCTTTTTTCGACTATCGTACGAATTCACAAAAAGAATGAACATTTTGACGTTCAATTAATTTAGAATTCACATTCATTCCAATTTCAACTTCAAAAACTGGCCAATGCGTCGCGGGCTAGGCGGCAAATTCTTCGAAGGAGAAATCAAGATCACATCCGTGTATTACTTTATATTCACGAGACAAATTAAACTTTCATTGGATTTGAACATTTCGAAACAACGAGAACTAGGAACACAGTAAATTACTAAGTGAAACAAAAGAAAAAGTAAATAATTGGAAAAAAATTGAATTAATTCTGCCAAACTAGCTCGAAAACATTCAAACCAGTGCGGAGAATAACAATAATCTTCAAATTTCACAATGTTCAATATGTCCTCCATCATAATAAACACGTTTTCTGGATTGAATTATTGAGAATCAGTTCATAGATTTCCTGATAACGTCAGGCCGATTTCACACCTCATCACAAGCTTAGCGAATTCTGACTTCCAATTAATTTCCACCTTATAAACTAAATCCCTCAGGTATTCCCATAAAAAATATCAAGGGCTTTGGATTCACAAAATTTCGAAGGAAATTCAAAAAATCTCCGAGGTTAGAGTTCGTTCGAAGGACTGAAGACTGTTTGATTGGTCCATATGCCTTATATTGAGCGCACCACGTATTTAATGAAAACCGTTGTTGGGAATTTTTGACAACTTTGGCGTGCGAGTTCTGTCGAGCGCACACATGGAAATTCTTCAGATAAATAATTCCATCACGAGTAAATTGCGCCTCATCAGTGAAATTATTCTGAGGGTGGCTCTTCTGTAACCTAATAACGACGTATATATTGAACTCGTGGAGCATGGTCTGATAATCATAAACGCTGAACCTTTTGAAAATGGCACAGATGGAATCTATTCTTTCTTAATGTAATGCATACTCGATTTTGAATAACTTCCATTCTTCTGACCACCATTCATGAGCTTATTACAGGTTTATTTTCGATAATTCCTAAAATCTCATAATCTACTTCAACTATTGCTCGTTTCCCAGATGGAAATCTTTCATGTTCTCTTCAGTATCTGAATACAGGAGAGAACGTCTGATGATTCGGCGTTCGGCTGTTTAGTGCCTTCTCTGGTATTCACTTGCAGCAGCTCTTCTTTCACCATACGAGTAACCAATCGGCATTTTCAATTCCTGAAAAAACTTGGGAAAACCGAAGTAGGAGCAATAAAAATATTCAGCACTTATACTGCTCTGTGGAAGATTACTAGTGATATAATGGAAAAAAATGGGCAATGGTCAGGTAACACTACTAATGTTGCTTGATTATAGCAAAGCTTTTGACTTCATGAATCCTTTGCTCACTTTGCAAAGCTTCATTACAATTCTTTCCATGCTACAGTCATAAGTTTGTTTTCAAGCTATTTATCTGATAGATCCCAGTATGTTGATGTCAATGGAAATCTTTCGTCAGTTTATACAGACAACCAGGGTGTCCCACAACGAAGCATCCTTGGGCCCCTGCTCTTTACAATATACACCTCCGATCCATGTGGCTTCATTAAACACTCCTCAATTCAACTATATGCGGACGATACGCAACTATATAAATCATTTGTCACCTTGAATAATAACGAAGGAATTGAAAAAATCAATGAAGATCTCTCTAGTCTTATTACTTGGTCTGCAAATAATGGTATGTTGCTGAATCTGGCTAAATCGGTGGCAATATGCATTGGTACGAAATTACTATGTTCTAAGTCAATTGAAGCTAAGGACTGTGATATTAAAATTAATGAGTCTGTGATCTCATTGAGTGAATGTGTGAAGAATTTAGGTGTGCTGTTTGATTGTGAACTCAATTTTGAAAATCATTTGAGTAAACTGATTAAAAATGCTTACATCAAACTCCAGTCAATGTATAAGTTCAAAATATTTTTAAGTAGCGATGTAAAGTGGAAAATGTCTAAAGCATTATTCTCAGCCCTTTTAACTATTGCAGTTCTGTGTATTTTTTCTTTGCCACTGGGTACATTCAGGGATTTATTCGGAGATTGCAGAACTCGTGTCTAAGATTCTCATTTAATATAAACCGCAGGGACCATGTAACGCCTCACTACATATCACAAAATATTCTGAGGTGTTGAGTATCTTTTCGTGTTGCAATATGCCTCTATTATTTATAATATACTACTAACTGGCCAACCGTTATACCTTCATAAGTTCTTGTTGAAAATAAATGAATCACATAGTGTCAACATTAGTAGCAGTGAACTGCATACTATACCCTCTCATAGAACTTTGAAATTTGAGAAATGTTTTGCTTACCTGGCAGTGCTGTTTTTGAATAAGTACCACAATTTTTATCGTGCGGCTGTTTCCAAAGACAGTTTCAAGAGAAATCACAAGAAATTTCAATGAGAGACACTATCAGATGAGAGTCTTATGTAGTTTGTTAGTTTATTTATTAATTGGTTGGGTGGAAGAACAGCTATAGCTGAACTCATACCTATTGCTCCAATTATGTTATATGATGTAGTGATGTTGGATGCAATAAACTTAATATTATTATTTTTATGCACTATCTCAGCTGTTAGCTGGATATAATTTATCTTTCCCAGATCCGGCAATCAAGGGGGAAAGGCTCGATTACAATATACTTGACATAAATTTCCTAACTATCCTACATGTATTAACCCAGTCGAGGATACGATGACAGGAACAATATCTAGTTTATCGAGGTGCCACATCTGCTTGATCTCAATAGCAAGGTCTGTGTATTTGGACTTTTTCTCCTAAAACTTGTTCAGCACGTTGTTATTATTCGGTATGGCGACATCCACCAGCATTACTGTTCTGGCTCTCTCATCAAACACCACTATGTCCGGCCCATTATTCGTCGCCGTTGTGTCAGTGATAACAGGCCTATGGTAGTATAATCTCATAGAATCATTTTCCAAAACGGGTGCTGGTTGATACTGGTAATATGGCTGAGAGGCACTCAGAAGTCCGTACTTGTGTGCAAGTTTCTGGTCCATAATGTTACATACTTCATTATGCCTGTGAAGATAGTCCGTATTGGCCAGTTGTTCGCAGCTGGACGTAATATGCTGTATAGTCTCCGATCTAATATGACATTTTCTGCACTTATTTGTTTGTAATGTTCCGTCCTTAATTATAAATTTTTTGTAGCTTTTTGTAGCGATCACTTAGTCTTGAATGGCCATTAACCATTTGTTGGAGGCTATTTTGTCGATGTGTGGTTGATTCATCTCATGGTGATGTCGTCCATGCAATTCCTTTCTTGACCATTGCTCTTGTTTTTCAGTATCATTTGTATTATTATTATTATTATCGTGGACTTATGCACTATCTCAGCTGTTAGCTGAATATAATTTATCTTTCCCAGATTCGGCAATCAAGGGGAATAGGCTTGATTACAATATACTTGACATACATTTCCTAACTATCCTACATGTATTAAGAATAACAGCTTTTTGCATTTATATATAGGTATTTTTATGCAATTTTAATTTCTTAAGGCTATCATGCAAAGCTTTGGGTATTAACCCAGTCGAGGATACGATGACAGGAACAATATCTATTTTATCGAGGTGCTCGATCTCAATAGCAAGGTCTGTGTATTTGGACTTTTTCTCCTGGAACTTGTTCAGCACATTATTATTATTCGGTATAGCGACATCCACCAGCATTGCTGTTCTGGCTCTCTTATCATTCACCACTATGTCTGGACTATTATTCGTCACAATTCCATTATTATTATTGATTCAGATCTACCAGTTGTTCTGACAGATACAACTCTGTGCTTCCGGCCTAGAGCATAGAGTCATTGCAACATTTTCTATGGAACGTTGTCCACAAGCATCTTGTATTTTCGCTTAACATTGCCAGCAACGATTTGCATTGAATACGTGGGGTCGCCCATAAAAGGACCAATTGATTGATCCAGTTTAATTTTTATGGGGATACTTGAGGGATATAGTTTATAAGGTGGAAATTGATTCGCGTCAGCAATTGGAAGCCAGAATTCACGAAGCTTGCGATGAGGTGTGAAATCAGACTGACGTTATCAGGATATCTATAAACCACCACTTAATTTGGACCAGAAAATGTGAAATAGAGGACATATTGATCATTTATTGTGAAGTTTGAAGATTTTTGTTATTTTTCACACTGGTTTTAATTTTCGTTCGAGTTAGTTGGCAAGAATTTTGTCATTCTTTCAATTTTTTCACAATTATTTACTTTTTCTCCTTTTTCATTCGACAATTTTCTGTGTTTCTAGGCTTTTTGTTTCATTATGTTCAGAGTCCAACGAGAATTAAATTTTTCTCGTGAAAATGATACATGGATAGGATCTTGAGTTTTTATTCGATGAATTTGCCGCAGGTCGCGGCGCATTAGTTCGTTTTCGAAATATAAATTTGAATAAATGTAAATTCTGAGAGAAGAAAACTTCGAAATGCTTTTCTCTTGCAAATTCATAGGATAGTCAATAAAAACAGGAAGATAACGTTCCTTATGGTTCGACTCCAGATTTTCAGAAAATCTGAGTCCGAACCTGCATATTCACGAACCAGAACTTTCTGATGTGATTTTTCTAGAAGAAATAGAGTATGTTAAACATTCAATACACAGGGTGATATTTCTACCAGAACATTAAGAATGAGGATGTTTGTAGTCCGGCCCTGGAATTACCGAATTTTTTTTTCGGCAATATTTCTGATGCGATCAATGCCAATGTCTTAAAAATCGTTCAAATACATTGATCATTGAAAATTTTTAAGGGACTATTCGGCAATTTCCGAAAATCCGCGATGCCACTGTAAGGGTTCCGCAAGAATTTGAGAAAAATCAACCATTTCTCTCTGGTTGAACGTTTCGACTCTGCCCGCCGCGCGTATTCTTGTGAGCACGCAGTCCCTTTGATAAAAGCCGCCTCTGAATTAGACGCTATAGTTGTGAACAAGCGACTTTCTGCTCTAACTTCAAAACATAATGTCGAGGTTGTTTACAACGCATTGTTTATATTTCTATTTTTATTTCCTGTTTTTGTTTATCAAAGGCGCCGGCTCGAGTATTTTTGAGAATGTTCGAGGTCGAATCTAGGACTAAATATAAAAGCGGCGATCACGCGCCGATTCTCGTCAGTCAGTTGACAATTAGCGTTAGGAGCGTTCCTACTTACCTATGTACTTACAAGCTGCAAGCGAATTGCGGAGTTTAAACTTGATATGAAACTAGTGTTCATTGTTCTTCTGCCTGTAGTATTCTGATTGTATCAGTTTTGTACGTTTCTAGTTTGGACTGAACTTAGTCTCTTACGCATTAACGATTGTGCATTATTTTGACCCCACCATTCTGACGTGTACCATTATCAATATAGAAGAATGGAAGTATGATGAATCATATGTCAATTTCGGATTTGTTGATTCCAAGGGCTCACCTCTTTGCATGCTATGTACTAAACTGCTTCCTAATAGTTCCATGGCACCTGCCAAATTGCGCCGACATTTAGAAACTGTACACCCCGAGTCTAAAGATAAGAAAAAAACTTTTTGTTCGTAAAAAAGAACAGTTATTGAAAAGTCAAAAAAATATGAGCATGTTACACAAACTATAAACGAAAAGCCCACGGAGGCATCATATTCAGTTAACTATCGCATTACACAAGCAGTTGAAGCGCACACTATCGCTGAGAATTAAATGAAACTATATGTGTTAGACATAACAAAATGTATTCTCGATGAGAAATCTTCAAATCAGCTTTCAACTGTGCCGCTATCAAACGATACTATTTCACGGCAAATCCATGATCTGGCAAGCTACGTTAAGGAAGAACTAGTTACACGTGTACAAATACCAGATTCGCCTTGCAAATGGATGAGTCGACTGATGTCGCAGGTCTGGCTATCTTGCTGGTTATCGTAAGATATTCTTATGAAAGTTCTTTTGAAGAAGACATGCTTATGTGTTCCTCGCTGCCCACAAACACTACCGAGGAAGAAATTTTTAATAAAATAAACATATTTTTTGGAGAAAATAATCTCAGTTGGAACGATTGCATTGACATTTGTACAGGTGGGGCCAAGGCGATGACAGGTAAAACATCAGAAGCAGTGTCACGAATAAAAAAAAGCACATAATAGTAGTTCCAGCCATTGTATTCTGGATAGACAAGCACTTGCGATGAAGCAAATGACGTCAAATCTAAAATTAGTTATGGATGAAGCGGTAAAAATAATTAATTTTATCAAATCATGACCACTACAATCCCGGTTGTTCACATTATTGTGGGAAGATTATGGCAGCAAACATAAAACACTGATGCTCCATACAAAAGTGCGATAACTATCTCGGGGTAAAAATTTAACAAGGCTATTTGAACTTAGAGCCGAGTTACAAACGTTTCTTTTAGCAAATACTTCTTTTAATTTGAGAGACCGTTTGTATGATAAAACTTGGTTGTTCTGTTTATAATTTATGGCGGATATCTTTCAAAAACTGAACGAATTGAATTTATCATTGCAAGGTAAACAGACAACTGTGTTCCAGGCTTATAACAAAATAACTGCCTTCAAAAGAAAATTAGATGTTTGGATTATTGACGTTAGTAAGAGAGAAATAGAAAGCTTTACGTCACTCAGTGGATTTTTTAGCGATAACGACTCAGAAATGTTGTCTTCGAAGAATTGGTCCAATATCTCACTTCGATGCGCGCATCTTTTGAAAAGTATTTTCCCGAAGAACAGAATTAGAATAACCAGAATAAAACTGAATTCATGGATTCATATCATGGATTCATAATCCTTTTTTACCCAACTTGCAAAAACCCCAAAGTATGTCAAACGAGATATATGAATCTCTTTTAGAAAAGTCATCAGAAACAAGTATGGAGTCACTGTTCAAAAAACGCCTCTCAGCATTTTTGGTGCAGAATCCGTGGTGAAAATCCAATTCTTGGCAAAATGGCTGTGAATATTCTTTTCTTATTCCCAACAACATATCTGTGCGAAACAGGATTCTCAAACTAGGCAGCCACGAAAACAAAATATCGCAATAGACTGGACGCCAATTCCGATATAAGACTTCAACTGTCTTCTATCAAACCTGATATCAACCAATTGATGAAAAATAAAAAACAGTTTCATACCTTCCATTAGTTACACTTTTTCGTTTCTAATATCTTCTAATATTATACTTGCCATTTGGTAAAGTAAGTAATAATTAGTAACTGTTTCATTGTACTTTAATTATACTTATTAATGAAGAATTCACCTTTTAAAACTAATGTTTCATTGTAGGGTTCAGTCAAGTATTGTCCTTTCCAAAAGGGTTCCGTCACCGAAAAAGTTTGAGAACCACTGATCTAAAGAAATGAAAGAACAATTCGTAAAAAGTTTACTTCCGATAAAAAAAAATGTGTAGACGTGCCATCAGATTCACCTCTGAATATACTTTCTGAAGAAAGAATACCATAGTATGTATTGAAAATTCAATATACAAGGTCATGTTTCTGCCTGAAACTGAAAATGAGGATGTTTCAGTCCAGTCCTGGAATATTTTCGAAGAATTAATGCCAATAATGTCTTAAAAACCGTTCTCTTTCATTGATAATCGAGAACTTCAGAGCAACTTTTAATTTTTGGCAATTTCCGAAAAACACCCTGTAGAGTCACCAATAAGAATCTACAGAAATTTTCAATACCGGATCTTAATCCGCCCCATCGAGTTGCATGTATCGTAGAAATACGTAGAGTTCATCCGGATTAACATTATATTTATGTTGTATATGCTCGAGCACTATTTCTGTTACATTTAGAATAATGGTTTTCGTTTTCCATGCTTATTAATTCTCACTAAAAAAACCCCGAAACAAAAACATCAAAAAGAATGAGCAAATATGTACCTAATGCATCATAATTTCTCGTTAATAATTGCGAATCACATACATCATAATTCTATGGAGGTTGCTCTGTGAGCTTCAATTGTATTCCGCCACAGAGCTTACTCCACGATTCATTAGAATCTTCTATAACGTTTTAAATTTTTTCCGCCCAGAAGACGAAAAAATGTGAGTTCCCCAAATTAAAAGAATGACCAAAACAGAGCAAAACAATTCAACATAAACCGAAACATTCTCCCATTCTACGAATTACACACAACCAAGTTTATATGGAATCACTCGGTATTTCACATTATAGATTATTTTAAACGATGGATCTTTGACTAATTTTGAGGAATGACGTTTTTTGTTGTAAAAAACTGGATAGTATGATAAGAAATGTTGAATTATCACCACATGTTCGGGATATTGTACTCAGTCGTCACTGAGATTTGAAACTGTGAATTTCAAAATTCAAAAACGCCTATAATCATAATGGAAAATGCCTTACTTTGGATTGTCCGATGTGCAGAGGGGTCGAATAATTGCTGTCGTTGAAGAAGGGGTGACACAGAGGGATATAGCGGCCAGAATGGGGGTATCACAGAAGGTGATTTCAAAAACCTACGAGCGATACGTGGAGCTACAATCTCTGCAAAATAAGCCTAGAAAAAGTTGTAGGAAGATCATTTCTGACGAACAAAACAACTTTTGTGCCAAATTGCAAGAAGAGACCCTAGTGCGTCGCATTCCAAACTCCAGAGGCTATTTCTCACTTCGTTCAAGGAGTTTATACAGCAGAAGGTCATTAAGAGTTCCAGAGCTAAACAGACAAAAAAAATTAACAGACTTAATTGGTGTATCGAGCACCAAAATTGGAATATTGAGAATTGGCGAAATGTTCTTTATTCGGATGAGACCAGAATTCGTGTACAATCAGATGACTGCCGGATTTGGGTTTTAAGCGGTCGTGAAAGACAAGCTAGACTCCAAGCAGCGAGACAAATTCCGAAATACCAAAAGGACAGTGTATTGGGAGACAAAACAGATTTGATTACGCGGACCTAGTGCTGGAGCCCATAGTGAGACTCTGGCGAGGTGCCCACGGTGAGAATTTCACTTTTATGCAAGATAATGCTCCTCCGCATACCAGCAATCTCGCGCAACATCATCTTGAAACAGAGGGAACCGCTATTTTGGACTGACCAGCTTGCTCTCCAGACCTAAATCCTATTGAACATTTATGGGATAATCTCAAGAGGAAAATTAGATCGCGCCAGGATAATCCAAGAATCCCACTACAGCTCATCCAAGCTGCTACAGAAGAGTGGCAGAATATCACACCAGGAGAGGTCGCAAACCTGATCCAGAGCATGCCTAGATGGATTCAGGCTTGTATCCGGACAAGAGGAGGTAATACAAGCTACTAAGGTAGAGAAAAAACACCTACTACGTGACAAAATAGTCTTCAATTTTTTTACTACATGCGGAAAGAGTACCTTATTTTCTTTCATTTGTTTCTTTATTAAAATAAACTTTAATTTATTTCTTTCTTCAATTGTAATATCTCAAAAGGATGAATTCAAACAATCCTTCGAAAATTCCAAAAAAATAAATGATTATTGGGTAATTCCATATAAATTTGGTTGTAGGTACATCGATGTATTGGGAATTAGTGTTTTTTTCCGAAATTTTATCGGAAAATACAGCGATTTAAGTATTTCTTTTTTCGCATAACGAACTCAAAACTGAATAAGAAATCGAAAAAAATTAAAATAAGCTAAATTTTCAGTAGTTCCAGAAGTGAAAGATGAAAATGTTTCAAGCTGTTAGAATATCAGTTGAGAGGCTATGCGGTTTTTGTTTTATTGAAATCGATCAATATTTGTAGGAGCTATAGCTTGGGACGTTTAGTACGGAACACCCGATATTCAATTAAATATGACTTGATCTTCTATATCTAAAATAAATTACTGAATACACATATTTAATAATCATAGTCGCATAGGACATGGGGAATCTGTATGGTTCAATATGGTCCCTGGTTCTATTGAAAAAGCATAACACAAATTTGTTTCAAATCAAATCCTAAAATGACACACGTCCGATATGCTCTCGGTTGATGTTGACCAAGAGTTCGGAACATAAGTAACATCATTTTTATTGAATTATTTTGGCAATGAACACATAGTAAAAGTGTTTCACTGACGATTGAAAATCATTATGACATTCTCCTGTTTCTTGGAAGAACTCAACTAAACGTGGACAGAACAAGATTCCATGTACTTAAGCATTCTTTGTGATGATGCAAGAATACTATTTACTAAACTTCTTAGAAATATTCACACAAAGAACGAACAAGATGCCTTCAATAAACTACATTACGTTCATCATGAGAAACATTCGTCTGCACAATTAATTGATAACCTTGCTACACTTACAACTATTAGCAAGAAATTGAAGGCATCATAAAGATTCATGAAGAAATATTACAACTACACGTTATTTTCGTTTTACATCTTAGATCTTAGCTTATATTATTGTTACTGTTCTATTTAAGCAACAGTTGCAATAATTCACCTTTTCAGTTTATTGTCTAGGCTTGTTTTTTCATATAATCCTTTGTTATTATTCTCAGTCAGGGTCACCGTTAATGCAAACGCAGAAAAGAATGATCCAATATTGACTTTGCAGTTGTAATTATTTAAATTTCCTTATCATTAACATTTGTTAGCAATCTACACCTGATTGATATCAAGCAAATTCAATATTTTATATTTGTTTTGATCACTAATATCAATTATTCTTTTCTATTTAAAGAATAATGGAAGAAAGGTATATTAACGAGTTGTGCTACTAGATTAACAAAGTGCTGGATTGCAGTGGTTCTCAAAGTCTTGGGGCCGGATCACACATGGGGAAACATGTGTGAATACTTGATCACAATAGAGGTCATTCAGCAATTCAAATTGATATTGTGGAAGGAGTGAAGCCAACGATGGAATATTGGATATACACATCTAATCTGATTCATGGAGCACCAGTGTGATGGTGGAAAGCGAAGAACAAGAGAGAAACAATATGAACTTTTAATGTTTTTTTTAAACCTTGAATGTTGGGAATAAGCGTTGCCTAGAATACCACAGGTGTGGCCGCCCTTTATGATTTAATGTATGTGTTCACTCATTTTTTGATGAGCGCCAAATTGTAAGATATCGGAAAAATGTTCTATGAAAGCGAGTTCCACAGCTCACTAGCCCTATATTCAAAAGAATTCTTATAGAGAGAGGTACGTAGCGTATCTAGTTGACCGTCAGCCGATGAGAGCTTTCTGCGAGCTTGGTTTTTCTTTAGAAATGGATTCTTTCTGCAACCAAGCCTTTCACTTCTTCAGAGCATTTACCATGGTATCTATTGCGAAGAGAAGGATGAGCAACCTGTCGCCTTTGAGCGTGAGGCTGGAGATCACGTGTGATCTCGATAAGAGACACTGCTCTCTTCTGGACACTATTCAATAAATGTACTGAAAGTTTAGGTGCGGAGCCTCATACATGGGAAGAATATTCCAGACCAGGTCACACCTGTGCTTTGTATAAAATCATCAGCTGTGGTGGCGTGAAGTAATGCTCACATGACAATATGGCGACGGGTGGAGAGGTTGTGAAACCTAACGCTCCGACAAAACCGTGTAAAAGTGTGGAAAAGTTCCAACCAGTGGTATCAAATGCAATGTATGTGATTCATTGAATCATCCTGGGTGTATTAAGAAAATGAAATATATCAAACTCAACTGTAATGATAGAATAATTTGTTGTAAAAGTGTGGAGGGCGATAACAAGATTGACTCTGAAGATCGTGACAACCATGATGAAATCATGGTCAGCAAGGAGTCCTTGATCATTCCCACGAATTTGAATAATTTTATCTTTGAAATAAACCTCCTCAAAACTGTCATCACATGCAAATATGACATAATTGGTGAGTTAAAATATGCATATACCGATTCCCTAATGGGGAGTAGAATATGTTTTTGACCAGGATGGTGGAAATATTGCATCATGTCCTGAGCTACAGCTGTAACATTTATCTTTGCGGCGATATAAATGTGAACTTTCTTTCTGAAACTGTAAGTAAGAGCTTGACCTGTTTGAAGGTTTCAATTTGAAAGTATCCTCTCTTGAACCAACAAGAATATATATATGGACCGGAATGTTAAGCTATTGGAATCTAAATTAGAAATTGGATTACCTAATTACTAATTGGGATCATGCTGAAATGAAAATAAGCAGGTAGTTCAGACCAACTTGGGCGACCATTCAGCCCTTATCCACTCATTTTTTTTAGCTGCTTCTTATAAATCGAAAGAGTCGGATACTTGTTATGAATCATATAGAAACTATTCGACTTCAAATTTGAATAACTTCAATCTGTCTCTTAATGACAACACGTTCGATAATGTTTACAGGGTGGGTCAGGATGTTAAAGCCGTTAGTTCAGAAATTGTCCGTATATTACTGAAAGAAATGGATGTAAACTGCACCATGGTTACTAGAAATGTCAACAAAAATATAAAAAAGCAATGGGTTAACAACGATGTATTAAAGGCAGGTAATGATCTAAAAAATTTATTCTGGCTTGAAAAAATTTGAATGCAATAGGTTATTTAAACTATATATTCTCAAGAAGAAGGAATATGAAGCCCCTTTGGAAAATACTAAGAAAAAATTTTACAATGATAGATTACAAAATGGTAATCATAGGCAAAAATAAATTTGGTCGCTGGTTAGGGCCCATAGTGGAGGAACACGCATTGAGGACAGGATAAGCCTCGAAATTCAGGGTAGCACTGTTAGCAACCCTGAGAAGGTTGCTGATGCATTTGTTAAATATTTCAAGACAATTACCGAGCAATGTCTCATTTCTGAATTTCGTAATAATAGGTCAACAGAATGCACTTTGCCGAGTATAAGGAATATAAACAGTTTCTTCGTTAGGGCGGTTGAAAGCAGTGAAACTTTGAATATTATTCAGCTTATCAAACTTCTTGTACCAGAAGTTGTGGATATTGTCTATACCTGTGGCCTTCCAATTGTTGGTCCCTCTAACTAATGTTGTGATTTCTTCCTCTGTTATTCCTTCGAAGTCCATATGTTTTATATCAAGGCGTTGTTTTTCATTCCAGATCCATTCCGCGTCTTTATTGTGTTCTTTGAGGTTCGACAAAAGTGATGACCAATAATCGGTCAAGCATTGTGCGTCAGGTACTTCTCTGTTATTGTTTGTTGCAGTTTTGTTATTTTCCTTATGAAAATTGGCCGCGCTTTGGAGGAACCTTTGGTTTTGATGTTTCCTTTCAGTATACTTGATGTATCCCGAGAGCCTCTTTGCTTTTGCTTGGAGTTTCTGCTTCAAAATGTCCATATACACGTCAATATGTTGTAGTGATCAGGGTGTTTTGTGTTCGTACCAATTTTTCTATGAATTTTTCGTATATGGGATTTCAAGTGCCTTGAGAGATTATTGTTATTTATTATCGTGGACTTATGCACTATCTCAGCTGTTAGCTGGATATAATTTACCTTTCCCAGATTCAGCAATCAAAGGGAATGGGCTCGATTACAATATACTTGACATAAATTTCGTGACTATCCTACATGTATTAAGAATTACAGCTTTTTGCATTTCTATATAGGTATTCTTATGCAATTCTAATTTCTTAAGGCTATCATGCAAAGTTTTGGGTATTAAACCAGTCGAGGATACGATGACAGGAACAATATCTATTTTATCGAGGTGCCACATCTGCTTGATGTCAATAGCAAGGTCTGTGTATTTGGACTTTTTCTCCTGGAACTTGTTCAGCACGTTGTTATTATTCGGTATGGCGACATCCACCAGCATTGCTGTTCTGGCTCTCTTATAATACACCGCTATGTCCGGCCTATTATTCGTCACCATTCTGTCAGTGATAACAGGCCTATCGTAGTATAATCGGATAGAGTCATTTTCCAATACGGGCGCCGGCTGTTACTTGTAATATGGCTGGAAGGTGTTCAGAAGTCCGTACTTGTGTGCAAGTTTCTGTTATCATTATTATTATTATTATTACCCCTGAAGAGAAAACTGTGTTCAAGAGAAGCAGATTGGGTCATGACTGACACATGGGCATTCCAGCAAAATCCACAATTGACTTTAACACTGAAAAGATGTTCTTTTCTAAGGAAATTCGATGTCCTTGCATAATTAGAGGAGGATCTGTAGCAATGACTTTTCAGGAGAACGTTGTTGATTGCATCTTGTTTGCTTTAAAATTGACCAAATTCAACCTGTCCCACTCTGACATCCGCTCCAACTCTAGATTCACTGACATACTCTGTTGGTATCTTTGTCGGTGTGACTCTTCAACAGTTATAGAACTGACTAGAAAATGAGCACACCAGAGTACAGTTGTCAGCAAATTCAAATATTCTGTTTTCGGTAGAGTGAAGCAGATCATTAAACTGCAGCAGAAAAAGAGAATTCCCTTAACCTGAAAAGACTCGTTACCTCATCAACTACCACCCGAGTGGATCTACTGAAGAAAAAGCTACTGATCCAACCACGAAGTTATTCAGAAATTCCATATCCAATCACGAAGTTATTCAGAAAGTCCATATGGGATTCACTTCAGACATATTTGATTGAATATGATGCTTGGTGGCAAGGCTTTTGGTATATCAAAAACAGAACTTGGCGAAACATTTTTGCAAAAAGATCCGTCTTTGCTTAAGGTGATGATGCGAACCATGGTCCCTAATCAAAGGCAGGAATGATGACTTCCAAAAGTTGTTGCTGTCTGCCTTCACCATAGATCAGAACTGAAGAGTTCTACTGAGCTGCTCCAAGAGTCTATTGCTGATTCTTTATTTGAAGTAGGTTTTCACTTCATCAATTGTAGAGTTACAAATTTAAATCTTTCTGTCAGTTTTTATAAGTTCTGTTTTCAACGGTGACAGTTTTTAGTAAACCAAAGTTTTTGTATGGATGTTTTCCTGGTGAAATTTGGAATGTAGAAGCCCATGTCTGCATAGTGCAGACATTAACATCAGGATCTGAGTAGCAGGCGTCATTAAAGGAAAAACACGAGAAAAACGCGCGCAGCTCCTCCCAGCTGACTCGGTTATCTGGTTGTACGAAAAGACCAGAAACGAAGTTTTGGATGGAGTTGCCTAAAGATACTGAGACCTGTAAACCGAAATCATCTGGATTAGAAACGAGAAAGAGAAAGAGTATTGTAAAAATTTGTTATATTGTCAGAAACTCTTTTCGGCTCATCGACATGTTGAGTCAAGTTGCGGCTGATCGCGGAGGCCCCCAGTTGCTTGCCTATTTTGTCGGTCCTATTTGAGTGCTGGAGCCTGTTAATGTTGTGAATGTTGAAGTCTCCCATTAGAATCATCGCAGCTGATGAATGCTGTATTTGAATCGTGTCTACCTTAAAGCCTAGGTACTGAAACAACCTACAGTAAATCTTATCGTTAGGAGATCGAAAGTGACAACAGAGAAAAATGGTTTTGAGATATCAACAGATTTTGAACTATGCCAGGTTGTCATCCTCAAACGTATCCTCTATTTAGAATGCGACATCTGATCTGAAAATACAAAGCCCTTCCTTGAACCGAAGCTCTGAATGCAACTCATAGCCATAACAGAGATAAGTGGTGTCTGTTGTTGACATTATTTGAGTTTCCGTTAGAGCTAGGACATCAGATAGCGTGTCTTGTGCTGGTGTAATGGATTCGCATTCATGATGGTGTATCCTAGTGCCCTTCTGTTGTAAAATTCAATAGCAAATTGGCTTCTATCATCAGATTCTGCATCCGCCAGAGGACTGAGGAACTATTTTAACTCCGGATATTTTTGTACCAAGAGATGGATAATTTTGTACCAAGAGAGCTTATCATGTTCTATCTGAAAAACCCTTCCACTCTAGAGAACAGACTATCTACTAAGCATGCAACACTTTGTACTGAATGACCATTTCATGGACCCATAACATGATGCGTTGGTATCACACCGAGTGACGGGTAGGGGGCCGTCTTCCACCTTCCTTGCATATCTGTGAGTCACAGAAGCAGTGCACAACATACCAATAGCAAGCATCTCAGCAATTTCACAATCTGCCTCTGTTAGATATGCTGCTCAGCTGGCATCTTCTAACAAAGATAATCCAGAATAATGCAATTGATCCTAGACTAATAATTGGACACGGCATAATGACTAAGAAAATAATAGATGACATATCTAACTGCACCACCATCACTAAAGCTCGGGAGGGAGAGTCCGCTAGAATCTAGAACATAATATGATGAGGTAATCTACAGAACAGTCGGACGATTTTGTTGCTCATTTTGCAAGAAAGCAATGCTCAAGAACAAAAGAGCTGAAAGGACTCAACGATCTGCTAGAAGGTCTTACTAGATAAACAAACATCTTCAAATAGAACTGAGTGCTTTGAGAAGGGCACAAAAAGGCTGAAATATATAACAAAAAATGATAAACGATTCAGTTTTGATGGCAAAAAATTCAAAATGGGATAAAACAGATGGACAAAGCATTCTTCTAAACTATTCCGCTAGTAAATTGGTGATCAATTTAATGCATTCTTTTGGGCGTGGCATCAACAACCAATTCATATTTATTCATCATACATTATTTATAATCGTTTTGTACTAAAAATTGGATAATTCGATCTCAACATGGAGAAAAATGTGAATATTATACGCTGACAAGCTGGCGTGTTGCGTAATTTCATGAAGATAAAATAGCATACGTAACTTGTATCTGTGGGGCTACACGCCCAGCACAGATGACCCCTTTCATTTGAATTGTAACAGTAAAATGCAAACTATCATGGGAATGAGGAATATACTATTTCTTCTTTCTTTACAAAGAATGCTTTGATAATTTTAATAGAAAGATTTTACATTCAACAGATGTCACTTATTAACAGCAATTTCCTTTGGTAAAATGTAGTTCGACGTAAATTAATTCTCCGGGTTGTTAAATCATAGCGTAATCCATCTCAAATTTAGTATTTCAATAGAAAAACTTGTTTCAAATAATATAAATATAAAAAATAGACAAAGTTTCCATATTTATACTCAAGGATTCCTTTCAAAAAAGAAAATTTTTCAAAATAACAACCGTTCCGTTGTGGAAACCACCTTAACACACTTGCGACACACACACTTTGACTATATATGCTGAAGACTACTTAACTATCAGAGATAGTCCACACAATATTAATCTTCAGACCACACGAAAACGATTCTAACCCATGGAAATTTTCTCGGGGAAATATCCTTCCTAATTGACTGAATTTTGTGAAAAATTTAACACTAATGCCCGTTTACTGAACTCAAATCATAATTAAAAGAAAATTTTAGCATACATTTATCAACAGTCAGAGTGTTCCATCTCAAACAATTCACCCCATATATTTCTCATTCCGTAGTGATTGGAAAATTTGCTGAAACACATAGAACGTTTTATGAGCAACCCACTAAGGGGGACACTTCAAGCCTTCAAAATTGAATAGGGAAAATGGGTCGAGCGATACCTCATTTTCATGAATTAGTTTCAATGAATCTTTTTCGCAAAAAATAATTTTTTCAGTTAAAACAAGCTGCCTTGAATATCATAACCCTTTTCAAGATAATTAAATGAAGGGAAACAATTGTTTTCTGGCCGTTAGCACCTGCGTACTTTAGCCTAACCTTGAGGTTTTGGATAAAGAAAGTGGTTTTCCTATAACGTCTTTGGAATGTCATTTTTACAAACAGTTTGGAAAACAATTTATTGTTTCATCATGTTGACAACAATATAAATTACATACAATGATTTCGAGTCGAATGTTCAATTTGCCTTCCATTAACTTCCATGCAATAATAAAATCTTGTATGAAAACCGTTTTTAAAATGGTTAAATATATTTTGAGTTACTCGACGACACTTATCTACAATTCGTTGGCAAAGGTTGTCCACATTCTCAGACTGAGTCACAAACATTTTGGAGTTGAGATACGCCCACAAGAGAAATTCTAGCGGGTTCAGAGCAGGAGATCGAGAAGGCCACTTCATAGAACTTCTTCCTCCAATCCAAAGACCAGGAGGTTGCAAATGCAGGTATTGGCAAATCGGTACGTGATAGCGGGCTCCGTCTTGTTGAGGATGAAATAGTAATTCAAGTAGTAGGCGATCGTGTCCTGGTATTTCTGTTAACAGTGGTTCCATACCTCATCAGATTTCTCTGATCACGTCCGTTCTGGGATGTTGTCTCGACCAGCTGGCGGAAGGTTAGGGTTTTATATACACCTAAGATGGAAAAAACGAACTGACAGCCTACATCGTTCAGACCGATAAGTATCAAGTCTTCCGTTCCGCAAACCTTGGAAACTAAATTCATACATTCATCAAGACTGAGATGTTGTCGCTGAAAACTGTGAGTGAGCATCACTTCAATCAATAAATCTGAGACTTCAAATTCTAGTCAGAAGGCTCACTCTGTCTCTAGACCGCAAGGAGACCGAAGTTCCAGCGTTTATGGACATGAAGGGTGTATTTAACGTGGCCCCCTCTAGTTTAAGATGTAGCGCTACGAGCCTGAGGACTACTGAATAATATTTCGGAATGTATTAACAACATGCTGATCACCAGAGTGATCAACACTTTCCTGATAGTAAAAGTGGTAGGTTTTGTGGCTGGTAGGGGCTGCGCTCAGGGATGAGTACTATCCCTTTTTTGTGGTCCCTACTGAATGACAACTTTCTGGTAATAATCGACACATGACTTTCATGTACAAGCGTAGGTTTACGATATAGTCATTCTGATAGGCAGAGATGACAAAGATGTCTCCGACAGACTTTAGGAGGCTAGTCCAGAGGTGATGTGAGTGTGAAAAACTTAGTATTCTTATCCCCACCGATCCAGGGGGCAGTGTATATCTCGGTTCTGTGGAAGCAAAATATCTAAGGGATACCTTGGATAATAAGCTTTCGTGGAATTTGCACCTGGAAACATAAAACGAAATACTGGACATTCCATAAAGGCATTCCAAATGACCAAAAGACATAGGTACTTGGCCCGAAGCAACTTCGGGATATATGTGATGGTGGTAAGACCACGTATCACACATGGGTGCATTAATTGGTGGGAGTGCAGCCTTGAAAATCAATCCTAACTGAATCTCTGCTTCTGGTGATAAGAGGAGCAAATAGAATGGCTACCTACAGTTTCCATCACTTTTCCTGAAATGGGACAAATATGTCAGTCTAAAATTGAGGACAACGAGATGTTAAGTATGAAATCTGACATGACAATACCGAAAACCAACATGGAGCTTTCATTGCAGACCATCTTTCCTGTCAGCAAAAAGGGACCAGCTCAAAGAACAGTCTACTTAAGGTAACCTGTTGGTTCACTCACAGTTCCAATACATCCCAAGATGTTGGTGCCGGTATATGCAGTCAATCCCAAGTAAGAGTCTATCTTGGTGGGTTGTGACTATTTTTCGAGCAGAAATATACGCTAACCTCCTGATTGCGGAGGGATCAACATGTAGGTCAATTAATATCATCACGAATGGCCAAGCTGTGCAGGATTCCACGTTCGCCAAACTGGTAGAATAAAATAGCCTCCGTCTCACCTGAGGACAGAATCATGTCTGAGGAACTTGTATCTAAACTACCTAATTAAACGTAATGTTGAAATCTATATATCTACCATTGGGAGCAATCCTATTTTACACCATTTAGAAAAAAGCTAGACCACGCAGATATTTTGAAAAAAACTAATAATGGAAAATCTAAGAACTCTTAGAAAAAACATAAAACCTATTAATACCGAAGATTTCCACCCTTGTCGAGAAATATTTTATGACACCTGAGATTCATGCTCAAAATCAATTATCTTATAGCATTCTGATCCATTTCGATCCAAATTTTGATCAGTCTGTTCAGAATCGCATTCACGGTAGCTTGCTGGTTTTACTGGTTTCTTAATCTTGTATTGGAAATGTCACAGACATGACCGATGGGATTGAAGTCTGGACTTTCTGCAGACCATTTCAATAAAGTGACTTCGTTATCGTTATCCCAAATGGTACTAGATTTTCTTCTGAATTGTCTTTAGCGTACCTTTAAGCAATCAGGGTTCCATTATTTATGATGAGTAGATCGTTCAAGAAATCCCCCCCGACACACCATTATTGATCCATCAAAACCATAGATAGATGAGAACATACACTGGGCATATCTCTCATTTCTGCGTCTTCAAGGGGACCTCGATCACAATGTGAAAGTCAATATCTCGTACCCAACTGTAATCGAAACTTTCTCCCAGTCAGCATCTGACCAATTGACATATTCCCTGGCAAATTTCAATCTCTTCGATGTTCTTCGGTTAGACCTGGGCCTCGATCCGTGACACGAGGCCTCCAATAAACTGTCCCCAGAAGTTGTGGTATAGTTTAAGTGCTGAGTTGTACACCTCTGTTCTCTGCGGATCATTCTAGAAATAGTTCAATGGAATACCCCATGCTTTTGGCATGGGGTTATTTATTTTTCATGAAATTTTCAGGAAGAACAATCGTTACATTCAACTGTTGATCTGTTGATCTGCTGTAATCAATGTGTGGTGGTTTCTTGGAAGATCTCAATATAATTATTTTTTTTCGGTTTTTCATGGAAGGAGCATGTGCGCTAAGTAAAAACATCAAATTTTGTTGGCATATGTCCGGACATATCCGAAAAAAAAAAGTTAATATTTAATTGGCTACCAAAAACGAAATTTGAACTTTTGGTGTAGTATGAAGAAAGAAAGGTTCCGACACCTCTTTCTAAACAAATTAATGAATCAAATTATAACTCAACCTGTAAGAACAAGTTGCCATCATGTAATCTACGTAATCATCGTTGACTCAAAGTAGGTGAATTTAGTATATCATTCTGTTCTTTTGAGGGGATTCAATCTTCATCCTTATGAGTGATTGCTCTTTCAGTTAAAGCTTCAGATATACGTCGAAAGATTTTCCCCAAACAAAATCATTCGACTTGTCTCGACAAATTTCTCTTATCACAAAAGGAAAATAATATATAGGCTTGCTTCTCGAAATGAAACATCCTGTATAATCGTATAATGAAACAGCGTCTTACGTAAATCATTAAATATTGTACATCTATTTGCTTTCAGTGTTTTATTTCATTTAACTTTCAGTCAATTTAATATACAGAAACGCTCGATACGTTTATTGAGGAGAAATTCCTTGATGTCTTATACATGTATTCCAGTTATATCTTTTGTGTATTTCACTGTAAATAACTTTGGTATTCACAATGCATGAATACAAGTATTTATTTTACTCATTTGGCAGGTTTACATGCATAATTGTGTACATAATTGGTAGGAAGATAGTACACTTTCTCCATCGTTGATTTCGGAAAGCTTGTGTTGTTAGTTCATACTTTATTAACGTTTTTCGATTACAGTATGTAATGTGTGAAATAACGAGATGTAACCTTTCCGAAGAACTGATAGATCAATCATAATTTAACTTGATAACGTTTTCTCCTCGTGTCGTTTGGAGAAATCGCTAATGAGATCAGGATGAAGAATGAATCCCGTTAAAGGGAACATAATGATATATTAAATTAACTTATTTTATGTCAACGTTTATTATGTAGATTACATGATGGCAACTTCTCACAGTTTTAGTTAATAAATGTAATTAATTAATTTGATTGAAAAGGGTGTCAGAACTCGTCTTTTCTGAACTGCGCTAAGAAATAATAATATAATAATAATAATAATAATATCCTCCAATGGGTTAATACCCAAAACTTTGCATGATAGCCTTAAGAAATTAGAATTGCATAAGACTACCTATATAGAAATGCAAAAAGCTGTAATTCTTAATACATGTAGGATAGTTAGGAAATTTATGTCAAGTATATTGTAATCGAGCCGATTCCTTTGATTGCTGAATCTGGGAAAGGTAAATTATATCCAGCTAACAGCTGAGATAGTGCATAAGTCCACATATATATATATATATATATATATATATATATATATATATATATATATATATATATATATATATATATATATATATATATATATATATATATATATATATATATATATATATATATATATATATATATATATATATATATCGTTGGAGGTCGGGATATACACCACTAAATCTTGCTACCAGAGATGACCTGCTGAATCTACCGTTCCTATCAGATACTGAAAAACAAGAGCAATGGTCAAGAAAGGAATTGCATGGACGACATCACCATGAGATTATTCAACCACACATCGATTGCAAGAAGCCTCCAACAAATGGTTGATGAGAGGAGAATTATTCGCAGAAACAGAGGGATTCGTTATGGCTATCCAAGACCAAGTGATCGCTACAAACAATTACGAAAAATTTATAATGAAGGATGGAACATTACAAACAGATAAGTGCAGAAAATGCCATATAAGATCGGAGACTATACAACATTTTACGTCCGGATGCGAACAACTGGCCAATACGGAGTATCTTCACAGGCATAATTAAGTGCGCAACAGACCTTGCTATTGAGATCAAGCAGATGTGGCACCTGGATAAAATAGATGTTGTTCCTGTCATCGTATCCTCGACTGGTTAAATACTCAAAACTTTGCATGATAGCCTTAAGAAATTAGAATTGCATAAGAATACCTATATAGAAATGCAAAAAACTGTAATTCTTAATACATGTAGGATAGTTAGGAAATTTATGTCAAGTATATTGTAATCGAGCCTATTCCCTTTGATTGCTGATTCTGGGAAAGGTAAAGTCCACGATAATAAATAATAATAATAATAATAATCTTAACTGCGATTTACTGTAAAGCAGTAGTGGTTCTTCGACTTCACAAACAACAAATCTCCACAACTTTGATTCAAGCTGAGCCAAAAAGCGTCAGAAAACCACCATGGCAAAAACGGCTGGAGAAGGATATTGATAATATTAGAGCAGAAATCGGTCGCCTCACAGAATTCCTGAGAAACAGAAAACCCTCAAGGCGCTTGAAATCACATATACGCAAAATTTATAAGAAAATTGGTACGAACACAAAACACCCTGATCACAAACAACACATCGATGTGTATATAGACACTTCGAAACAGAAACTCCAAGCAAAAGCAAAGAGAGATACATCAAGTGTACTGAAAGGAAACATCAAAACCAAAGGTTTCTCCAAAGCGCGGCCAATTTTCATAAGGGAAATAACAAAACTGCGAACAATAACAGAGAAGTACCTGATACACAGTGCTTGACCGATTATTGGTCATCGTTATGATCGAACCCCAAAGAACACAATAAAGATGCTGAATGGATCACGAATGAAAAACAATCGGGAAAAGGTAAATTATATCCAGCTAACAGCTGAGATAGTGCATAAGTCCACGATAATAATAATAATCTTCAATCGCATATTCCAAATAGCAAGACAAGCAGTTTTTGAATCAACAAATTCAAATTTGTGTTTCCCAACATTCACTCACATTATATCTACATTCTATTCATACGACTAAAGATTCAAAACGAAAAAGAACACTCGCAAAGGTTGAAAAACCTGTCGCGAGATAGAAATTATTTAGTTATCAATCACAAAAAAATTCAAAAAGATCGATGTTCTCACAATAAAAGAAAAGTATTTCTATAGTGATTTTCTTCATGCTTGCAAGTCAGCAAGTTCTAACCATATTACCAATTCTCCATGAATTGCACATACATGAATTTTCCCAAAAATTTTGTTGAATAAGTTAAGTATTTCATCATTTATATATACGAATTATTTTTGAGATCAATAAGATTGTTAATATATTCTCTTTCTGTATAAATAACCAGTTTTTCAATCTGTTTTTGAATTTCCTCATATTTACTTCTATTTTAAGTTCTGAAGGTAACCTATTGAAAACTCTTGATGCTGGAAAAAAATGACTCCTTTGAAAAATGGCTTTTGAAATTTTATCTGGTACCCAGAATGAATGATAGGTATTTGATTATGCATGTTATTTTTCGAGTGCATCAAAAATGCTGAGCAAAACAATTGCTTCAAGTCCCACACCCCAGACATTTCGAACAACTACTTCGAGGGAAAGGTGATTTCTTTTTTGAAAACTATTTCAACTCATTAGTGCATACAGTCATTTTAAAAGGATCACAATACAAATGCATGTCGTAAATATTCAGAGAGTGATGGGGAGTCAGCAACACGTGCATCTTCTCATTAGACCTTTCTCAGAAGCATTTATGTCTTTGGCACTACATGGAATACGATAGTGTTGAATTCATTGACAGTTTATATTTTACTAAAATTGGGTGGTAAGTAATATTCAATTACTATTTAACAGAAATATTTTTGAAACCCTATTGAAAAATTCCGACGCATTATGGTCTCTTGTTTACGACTTCGAATTTAATTTCAAATTTTCTTACCAAGTTTTTTTCTTATGCAAATTTTTCTCGTCGATCCGCTTAAAATGACTATATGCACAGAAGTCGTTTTTGTTTCCATTTCAGATTATCTCTGCATCAACTTTTGGACATCATAGAGGGCGATGATTTCTATGAAAGTAATACGGAAATATATAATAAACCTCCCAATCAAAATACAGCAGTATCTGAAGAAGACAGCGATGTTTCAGACCATGAAGCTAGCGGTATAAACCTCCTACCCAGAGGTATTCTGGGTCGAGGATGCGAATTTTCATTCGAGAATAGTGAAGATGAGGAAACTTTCTGCTAGAACAAGTAGACTTCAACCTCAAGCCACCACACTTTCCCATTCATCGGAGAGCGATGATGAAGGAAATATATCACTTTCTGTTAGACAACAGCTTTCCAGGAGGAAGAAAGGTAAAACTGAACCCAAATATTGTATGAACACCACTTGTTATCCTTGTTTTATCTCTTATTCGATTAGCAGGACTGGAAGAGAATAAGGGTTATAAGCTTTATTTCCAAAACTACTTTACTGGTAATGATCTAATGTCCCATCTAGCGGACCGCAATATTCGTGCTTCTGGTACTATACGCCAAAATCTTTTAGAATGATGTCCTTTTTCCAGAGGAGAATGTATGGAATAGAGAAAAAGGAGGGTTCTTTCAGTTTTTATCGAAAGAGAAAAATTCTGATGGCTCAATGAAAAGACAACAAGGTGGTAAAGATGGCCACCAACTTCGAAGATCAATTTATGATGCCGCTAGACGTTGGTGCAAAGAAGACCATTCCTAAGAATATGTTCCCCAGCCAAAAGTGGTATCAAATTACGCTAAATACATGGGTTAATAAGATGAAAGGATTAGTAGCTACGTACCGATCGAGAATGTGGCAAAGAAAGTGGTACTGGTTCATTTTGCAGCATTTGTTCGATGTGACTGTGGTAAATGGCTGGATTTAGATGAAGAAACTGAGACCTGAAAATCCAAACTGTGCAAATCTCCTAACATTCAGACGTGGCATAGCCGTGAGCTTTCTGGAAAAATATGGGACCTGATCAGTCAGAAACTGACGATAGTTTGTCAACAATAACGATGTTAGATTCGATAATATAGGACATTTGGTCAAATACTCTGAGTGAAAGGAAATGTACAATGTGCCATAAAAGTTCTTATGTGATAAGTGCGACATTGGCTTATACCCTAAAAACTGTTCTTTCAATTTTCATGAGAAATAATGCCAAAAAATATGATGTTAATGTTATCGTATTTAGTTTATTCAAATGTGTTGCTATCTTCGATTTTTTATTCGTAGAATAAAATAAATGAATTTTGGAACTAAATATGCTCTCATGCATATAGTCCTTTCAAACGGATCACCTTTTTTTTCTAAACTGAGAGAGAAAATTTAAAAATAGCGACAGAACATCATTTCAACAGTAGAATTATATCCATTTCAAGAAAAAATTATAATCATATCAAAATTCTTTTCTCCACATGCACTTATGGGTTAAGCAGCCATTTTTGCTGCACATCAAGTTTGTTCATGACAGTATTATATGCAGACCCATCCCCCCACCCCCCAAGCTATTACTCCCTATCTCAGTTGTGACTCTACAAGAGCAATATATTAATTTAAGGTGAGATGTATCGATTATATGTGAGAGGTGGAGTGCTCATCCATCCAGTTCTTCATTTGAATGAAGTCTAATTCAACAAAATTTCAATTCCTCCCAACTATTTCCTTTATAAAATATGCAAGTATCATCAGCAAAGCCAGAGCATTCACCTTTTGTATGTATGAAAAATAAGTTGTTAATGTATAGTAGGAAAAGTACAAGGCCGAGCACAATACCCTATGGAACCCCATACTCAACTGTACAAAAATCACTACACACCCCATTCTCTAACCTTACACATTGCTGACGATTTTTAAGGTAGCTCAGCATCAACGCCAAACCGACATCCTCCATTAGCAATTCTTCCAACAATCTCAACAGTGTAGCATGCTCCACTGTATCAAACGCTTTTTTTAAGTCTATAAGAAAGCATAAAGATACCTTACTTTCATTGAAAGCTTTATAAACCCTTTCTGTGAGTGAAGCGATAGCATCCTGTGTAGATCTTTCTTCTGTGAAGCTGTATTGTCGCCCTGACAATACGGACAACTTTTAGTCATTCTAGAGTCGCTTGGTAACTTTCAGAAGTGTAAAATAAGAAGATATCATTCAAAAGAAATGAGTTAATGATGGAAAATATCAACAATTTTCGAGGTAATGAAAAATCAAAAAAATGCTACCTTCTTCAAACATTCGCGAAGAGATCATTCAATTAGCATCGAATAGTCACTAATCAATTTTCAAAATCGAGTGTTTCCTCCCCGAGCCCTAATTACTGCCAGTATACGTCTCGGAAACCCTCAAGCAAATTTTGGATGTACTCTTGAGTCACTGAGTTCCAAATTTCAGGAAGCAGATTTTCTAGTTGTTGGAGTGTTCTACAAAGAATCCTACGTTGCTGAATTTGCTACCCCATGTTGTCCCAAACATGTTCTATGGGATTCAAGTCGGGACTTCTGGCTAGCCATCTTAAAATATCGATTTCAGCATTTTGCAGAAATTCTGTAACTACCATAGCTGCATGAGGCCGAGCATGATCATGCATTTAAACGAAGTTGTTGCCAATACATGGGCCAAAGGGTACAACGTGGGGTTCAAGGTATATGGCCGCTATCATTCTTCCATTATTCTTCATTTCAGAACCTGAACTCGTCGAAAAACAGAACCATTCTGGAATACCCCAATTTGCATGTTCAGGACAATGAAGAATGGTAAAGGTTGGGACAGGCCTACATTCAGCAGTGGATGACTGGGAGCTGATATGATGATGACTCAACACACCCAAAATCTCATAAATACGCTGCATTTAATTCATAGAGCTTTCTCTCTGCCATTATTCCAAAAAAATATATCCACGGAAGTGTCAACTAAACTGAAATATAATGAACGAAATGATACCAAAAAACAACCATAAATAGCAGATCATAATATTTGCCTACGTATAGAATCAACTAATTCAGATAAATATATTTAATTGACATATTTTGGCCCTATCAGCGAAAAGATTGCAAATGTCATTTCAAAACAGAATAAAAAAGTAGCTTTCAAGACCCACATGAAATTCTTCCAGGAAGTTTTTGATAGTAAAGATAATACTGATAAATTTGACAATACTGGAGTTTATAAGTTGTCCTGTATGAATTGTGAGGGCGTCTATATAGGTCAAACTGGTCGTTCATTCAAAACGAGATATAAGGAGAAAAATGGCCATCGCTTTCCACCTATAGATCAATTTAAAATTATTCACAGAATACCTAAAGGACGAGAGTTAGATTTCTTGGAATCAACCAAAATTTTCAAACTGCAACAAAGCCCCTATAAAGTTAATCTTCTGAACGACCAGTATTGTCCGGCTTATTCTTCTCTATTTGAAATCTTTGAATAAAACTTGCCTTTATCATAATTATTTTATTGCCTCTTGTTTGCAACCTTATTAATTTTGTACCTACCGATTTATATATGTATGTATTTACAACTGTAGTTCAATACTTGTTGTCAGCTGAAGATGGTCGAGAGACCGAAATTGAAATCTTGATTTTCAATAAAATCTCTTGTGATAGTATAATTATTATTACGTAGTAACGGCGGAATCAATTAACCATATCAATTCGACTTCATATTGAAATAAACTCGGCCTCGTAACAAAATACGAATTTACTGATCTATATCACATTAAAACTCATAGAGGCATAAATGTATATTTGCAATATACGTATGGAAAATTCAATTAGAAACACATCAGACCAACTAACCTCTTCAAGTGATGGTACCTTCAATTGGAGCTGGTTAATACGGTGGAAAACTTAGAATGCTATAATAAAACTCGCATTAAATTTCCATTGTCTATTCATTGCTGTCAATAAGAAAACTATGCCCGATAAAGAAAGAGAAAAAAGGACCGATTCTTCAACTCGTTCTTCGAAGAGCCGCCATTTTATTTATATTCGATACGATTTTAATAATAAATAATAATAATTCTAAAACATACCTTAACTTCTTCCAAATAAATTTGAATATTCTTTTTTGTGCGTTAATTTTTTGGCTATGTGAGCTCAGAAAATACTTCGATATGTTTACTTGGTATATTTTGTGAGCAGCTAATATTTTATTCCACTTTGGTACCCTGGCGCAACCATACGTTGTAGTCTTTTAGGAATAAAATAGCTTTGTAGTGTCCATAGCTACAAATCGTTGATTATTTTCTTATTAATAAAGATATACGAATACACTCCTGGTTTACAAGGAATTAGATTTTTATTCCTTTATTTTTCATTATTCAGCACATTTACACTAATGATTTGTACAGTATAGATACTCTCTATAAAAATAATTATAATCAAAGACTTATATCTAATATTTGGCATTAGTTACAAATATTATTTAATAATGTGCATGAGAATGAGTGTCGTAATAAGGCTCCAAGTCATATTGAGGATACGCATAGGCAGCATCTTGGTAGTCCTGATAGGGGTAGTTTTTTTCATATCCTGAAAAACATGATGTAATTAGTATTTTGATAACTTTCATTGTTCTGTTTTATATATTTTAATTTCAAAAGATTCTTATAATCAAAATGAAAGTTACAATGATAAGTGTGAATGTACAGACAAACTGAACATTCATCAAAACAAAAATTAATACAATGTATTTAGTTAATAAATATGATAAAATTTTTGAACAGTGAAAAATGCAGGACCGTTTTAGAGAAAAAAAAACTGCAATGATGATAATTTTAAATGCACTTTCTATTATAACTGACGATATGAATGACGCACAGTGTGAATCCAGACCAAAGTGGATTTAGAGCGTTCGCCTCTATTATATAAGTGCATACGAAAATTATAACTCTTGCACTTTGATTCGTTTTGAGTTAGTTTTATATAGTTTTCAGAAGTAAAAAGCGAGTGGAGAAGTTAAAAATTTCAATGTTAGTAAATCACAATTTTAAATGATATCTAATAACGAAATGGAATATTGATTTGATTTCTCGATTCCCCCAATCCCCTCCTTAAGAAATTTAGGAGCAATATTGATTAATTGATAGATATAGCAGCCTCGTTGCATACTTTGTGAAACATTTTCACCAAACAATCAAATAATTGGAGAAAAAACACCGGGATTAAGTTTCACAAAATACACTCCTCACAAACATTGTCGCATCACCCTACTTTTACGACAATACTATATAGACTATTAGGTTGGTCATTCAAGAGTCGCTTGGTGACTTTCATAAGTGTAAAATAAGAAAATATCATGCAATAGAGATGAGTTTATGATGGAAAATATCAAAAATTTTCGAGTTACAGAAAACTTAAAAATTCTACCATTTTCAAACATTCGCGAAGAGACCAATCAATCAGCATCGAATGGTTAATAATCATTTTCAAAATCGAGTGTTCCTCCCCGGGCTCTAATTACTGCCAGTATAATTCTCGGAAGCCCCTAAAACAAATTTTGGATGTACTCTTGAGTCACTGAGTTCCAAATTTCAGAAAGCCGATTTTCTAGTTGTTGGCGTGTTCTACAAGGCAACCTACGTTGCTAAATTTGCCACCCCATGTTATCCCAAACATGTTCTATGGGATTCAAGTCGGGACTTCTGGCTGGCCATCTTAAAATATCAATTTCGGCATTTTGCAGAAATTCTGTAACTACTCTAGATGCATGAGACCGAACATTATTATGCAAAGTTATCCGGATAGTTTGCATCGATCGATTTCACTCGAATTTAGTTCACTGAAGCGTTATTATTTTTTTAAATGCCACGAACTTACACAAGGAATATGCAAGTGGATATGCCAAAAGAATGCAGTAGCTGCTGTCAATTTGTATGCCGAAAGATACCCTTATCGACAATGCCCCGTAAGAAATTATTTTAGTCGCCTCGAGGATCCCTTTAGAAGAGAACTCAATAATGGTCCTGAAGAAAAGTTTATCATTAGAGAAGACACTGAAATTAATGTGTTAGCGCGAATGGAAATAGATTAAACCATTTCCACCAGGCAAGTTGCGTTTGAGCTGGATTTAAGTCGTGAAAGCATTCGTCGAATTTTGAAGAAGTATAATTATAAATCATACAAATATCAATTGCATCAGCATTTGAATGAAGGTGATGCATCACTTCATCACCTTCATTCAAATGCTGATGCAGGAGGAAGGAGTACTGCAATTTGATGATGCAAAATAATCTGCAACTACACAATGATTTCATAAAAATAATGTTGTTTATAGATGAATCAAGGTTTACTAATTTAGGGTTATTAAACAGACAAAACTCAAGATATTGGTCTCAGGATAATCAACATTAATTCAACCAGGGTAATTTTCAGGAACAATTCGGTTTCAAAGTTTTGTTAGGTGTGATTGGTACCAGAATAATTGGTCCCGTGATTTTTGATGGGCCGTTGACTGGTGCTAGATACTCACAATTTATTGAGAATTAGATTGAGGGATATTTGGAAAATGAGCAGATCTAGAGGATAGAGTCAGACGAGCCATCGGCAGTACACCTGAACCAGTGTAACTAGAAATTCGCAAGAGCGGATTCAAATGTGCGTAGATGATAATGGTCAACATTTCGAACAATTCTTATGATTTATCATTTGAATTTGGGAGGCTTATACTTGGTAAAATTCCATTATCAATAATAAAAAACAAGTACTGTGGTTTAAGGAATTTTATTTAATAATTGCGATTCGTAACGCGTTTCACTACACCGTAGCTTTTTCAGACGAATGAATGTACAGAAAATATAAATATAAATGTTCTTGACTAATTAAAAGCTTATTGGGTTGCTTCTTCTTAAGTGGTTAAGAGATTCAATAGAGGTGAAGGGCTTAAATCGACTTGTTCATTGATGAGTCTACCTGAGTGTTTGTATTTATTGATTTCTAAAGTTTCCCAAAGATCTACCTTCCAATATTTATTATCTGTATGCGAAATTTCAAACTGTGGGTCGAAAGAGTGATTATTTTCTAAGAGATGATTCGCGTAATTTGAATCTGATTTTTCATTTGAAAAACTGCGTTTATGTTCCGATATTCTAATATTAAAATTTCTATGTGTTCTACCAATGTAGAAATTGTCACAGTTATTGCAATTCAATCTATAAACACCTGATTTATTGTTTTTACCTGGTTTGGTTTCATTATTTTTATATATTTGCCTAAATTATTATTTGGAAAGCTATGTTGAAATTATTGCTACTCAAGAATGATTTCAGTTTCTCACTTGTAATGCCAACGTAGGTTAAGGTGTTGAATTTTTGTTTCAATTTATCGACAGGGTAAACTTCATTCAATGCGATTCTACTTTGTTTTTATTTAAAATATTATTTATTAGTTTGGGATTGTAACCATTATTTTTGGCTATTTGTTTAATCAAATTTAATTCTTAGTTGAAATTTTCTGGTGATAACAGGATGTTAATCAATCTATGAATAAAACTATTGAATACTGACATTTTATGTTGATATGGATGACACTACGAGTTATGTATTATAATATCTGTATGTGACGGCTTATGGTAAATTGCGAAATCATGTTTTCCATTTTCATTCGAAATTGTTACGTCTAAGAAATTTATCGAAATATTGCTTTCTATTTTGGTTGTGAATCCAATTTTTGGATGTAATGAATTTATATGATTTTCGAAAATTTTAACTGTCTATCTGTTCCTGTGAAGCCAATAATGATATCGTCTACATAGCGATACCAGTATAAACAATATTTACTGAGTGGATGATTATGAATTAATTTTTCTAAGTTATTCATGAATATTTCTGCTAACAAAGGACTTAACGGATTGCCCATAATCAAGCCGTCTTCAATAGTATAATATTTGTTATTGAAATGGAAATAATTTTGATCTAAACAAATTTGCAATAATGAAAGAAAATCTGATTTAATGATAGTATTTACATGATTCTTTTCTAATAATTCTTCAACTAAGTAATACGTATCTTTCGGAGGAAGAAAATTTTAAATCAAAATTTTCGGTCAAAATTCATACGAACTAATTGCCAATAGCAAAGATACCATTATACCACCTAATTCCAAACTCATTTCTTTCGATGTTAAGAATCTATTTCCCAACATTCCTCCGAAAGATACGTATTACTTAGTTGAGGAATTATTAGAAAAGAGTCATGTAAATACTATCATCAAATCAGATATTCTTTCATTCGTCTGAAGAAGCTACGGTGTAGTGAAACGCGTTACGAATCGCAATTATCAAGTAAAATTCCTTAAAATACAGTACTTGTTTTTTATTATTGATTTTTATGTTTCTAAATTTGTTTTTCGTCTGCTCATGATTTATTCTCATGAATGAGATTATATTTCTTGTTTTGGGATTCATTATTGTTGTTTTGGATTGAAAGAAATTGAGTTTTCTTATGGTATGAAGCTGAATGTACCCTAAATTTGACTTAATACAAGTAAATGAGTTTATTTCTCAATGATTCTTGATATCAATGCTTGATATCAATGTTCCTTTCCATAGTCTTCTGGATTTACTTACACGAATTGAAATAAAATAAATGAAAATTTTTACATTATCATAATTTGTTTGCATTCTTACAAAAAGAATTTGTTTACCCATAGTGTCAAGCTTCTAATGGTACCTCGGTACCAATATGATGCCATTTGAAAAAATGAAGTTTTGATCGAAAAATTTTGGAGAATATTAATCTGGCCTGGACAGAGTAAATCTGAATTTAGACGTCAATTGCTTTTCTTAAGTGTTGCTTTGATCAATTATTGTAAATTAACAATATTCATGGCACCCTAGATTATTCAAAAAATAAAAACCGAACCGAAAATAATTTCGACGCTCAAAATATCAATTGAAAGAGATATACAGGGTGTTCCATTTAAGAATCTGGATAAAATTGTTCCAAATGTTCCAAATGTAAAAAGGTGGCCTGTCATAAGTTTGATCGAATCACAAAATCTCAAATTTCAATTACCTGCAGAAATATTGAAATGGGGATTTTACCATGATCCTGTGTCTATATATATATATATATATATATATATATATATATATATATATATATATATATATATATATGTATACTTGCAGATGAGAATATCACCAAATCGTACACCGAATAGGTCTCCAAATACCAAGAACTCGCCTTCGAGATAAAGGAGATTTACCACTTCAAAACAGTTAGTGCTCCCAGTAATAATATCGACGAACGGCCTGGTTGAAACACATCTCACGGAAAACACCAAATGGCTAGGGCCAAAACGAGATAATCAGGACAACTAGAGTCCTTCGAGAATATATATATATATATATATATATATATATATATATATATATATATATATATATATATATATATATATAACATATTCTGTAGATTCTTTCCACTATGCTCGTTCAGTTTCAGCAAAGACAAGAAAACTTTGACATTTCAGAAAACAACGTGTGCCGAGTCGGTTATCTTAAAATAAAGTTTTGATTTTTAGCATTCTGCTCAAAGTAACGAAGGATATAAATGTAGGTTATGTTTCATTAAGTGAAACTGTTGCAATTGTGGCTGTTCGGTATAATTTTATGATTTCATATTTAATATACGGTTTACCTTCAATCTCAATCCATAAAGCTATCATCTTAATATGAACAATTACAATTTATACTCAAGCTATTAATATTTTTCTTGCATAATATTTCGTACTCCTCAGACGTTCTCCACAAAATGATGGTAAAACGATTTTACTCACTTTACCGTATAAGGAAATTGCTTTGGTTACAGGTGTGAATAGGAAATAAATAACATTCTCTGGTGTAACATTAATGTAAGAGATATGTTCTCAACAGATAATTAATTGTAATCTAGGATTTTGATGGAGATCCGTATTATTAAATCCGGCAAATAGTGAAATGTCAGATTTGCAGAGAAGGATACTGGAAGAAACCAAATATCATGGCCGAATATGATTTGTGGCCCGGAATCATACTTAATGCGTACGCGTTTGCCATTAAGAACGGTAATTATAGGATAGATTATGAAAAATGATTTCAGAGTCTTATTTTTCAGCCTAAACTCGCAGATCTGCTCGCATGGCATAAAGTATGGTAGGGGAAAACATTTTTCGTTGATGTTTGCCCGTTTATATCATAATGAAACAAGTGTCCATTTGCAAATGTAGGCTGGACAGATTTTGACGTTTTAGTACTGCTGCTATTTGAAATATATAGACGAAAATTATTTTTGCGTGAGGACATCGTGGATGCAAACAAATGCAATATAGCTTATTTGATTTCGCGTTATTTGGAAAATTTTGAATTTTTCTAAATCAGTTAAAGTTATATCAAAATGGTTTTAATATACCACAGTCACTTTTTTACGTTAAATCCTAATTGAAAATTACGAGCGAAAAATTTTTTCGAGTGGTATCCGAGTGATGCAAACTTGGATTGTTTTTAATTTGAACTATAGGAAACATTGATTATTTTAAATAGAATTTTTCTTTTCTTTTCCAACTATATTTCATATATAAACTCATTTTTTCATACAGGACATAATTCAATTAAGAACCAAGAATTTTATTAATTTTTCGTAATATTATTAAGTAGGAGTGAAATGACTTAAGTATGTTCTGTGCTCTGATTATGACAGCTCGAAAATTAATTTTTGCAATGACAGATCAGATAAATTATTTATTATATACACTGGTTGATTCACCAGTGGCGCGGTGCGCTGTATATCGTACACTCTTGAAGATTTCATTTTTGTCCGAACATATTGTATTTAGAAAGTAAGAATCTACTTCAGCAATTTATTTTGCAGTAAACAGGGTGTCCCAATTTTCTATAAAAAAATTTTGGGTGGTTTTTTTCAGATTGGAAGACTACTTTTTGTTCAAGATTTACGAACGGCCTAAACTCTGCTATAATATCTTCAAGTGATAGGTTTTTTTGAAGAGTAGTTTCGTCACAGTATTTTTCTTTCCGTGAAAATTCATGAAAATAGGCTCTCACATCATCGCATGCTCCTTCAGCCAGCCTTTCGTTTTCTTATTGCCCAAGAATAGCTTTATTTATGAATTGAAATAGATTATCCTCATTTTATACAGGAGTGTCTCAAAAGTTATATTGAATATTGTAATTTTAAAAACACATATCTTGATTTTTTCAAATAAAACAGCCTTTATTTCATTATACATGTCAACGCATAACATTTTGTGCTATATTTTGCAGAAGTAACCTTTATCTTCGATCATTTTCGAAATATTCGATTATTTGTAAAAATTTCTGATGAAAATTCTACAAACCGTATCAAACTCATCAACGTGCATCATTATTCGCGCAGTTTTTTTTTCTGTAATGATTCAAGTATTTAGAAATGAAACCTAAACATGATAATTCTTTTAACGAACGATAAAATCAAGATGATTAAAACGTAAATCGAGGTATGTGTTGACATGTTTTTTATTTGTCCCTTCTGTCCGGTGTCCGGACATATCATATTCTGCATTTTACATGGTGAACTTATCAGTGTTTCGTAATTAAACATTGTTAAAGTAAGGTTTGAACCCAATTTTCTCAATTGACTGCCATGAAGTTCTCCAAAGAAGAAATGGTTGATATGATTTTCATTCTGGGTGAGTGTGAAAGAAATTCTTTGTTGACAAGTAGAGTTTATGCACAAAGGTTTCCTGATAAGAGGCATCCTGAAGCAAGATGCTTTGAAAAACTTCTAATTAGATTTATCGAATCGGGTAATATCGCTTACAAAAAAACATGCAAAACCAAAAACTGCTTCAGCTGAAGAGAACCAGTTATCAGTTTTGTTGACAGTGGCACAGGACCCATATAAAAGCCAAAGAGAGATTTCTCAGTTAACAGATATAAGTCAAACTTCCGTCCAGAGAATCTTGAAAGTGAATAAATTTCATGCATATCATGTACAGCTGCACCAGGAACTGAACAATCAGGACTATGAAAATCGAATAACTTCTTGCAATTGGGCAAGTGACAAAGTAGCGGAAAATCCAAATATGTTTAGCAGAGTTCTTTTCTCGAACGACGCAACTTTCCGCAAGAATGGGCTTGTTAACAGGCACAACTTTCATTATTACGCCACGGAAAATCCTCGCCTTATGAGACAAAAAGATTACCAGCATCGTTGGTCCTTGAATGTATGGGCTGCTGTAGTAGATGGGTATCTAACTGGGCCGCACTTTTTCGACGGACACCTCAATAGTGAAATGTATTTAGATTTTCTGCAAAATCATCTACTAATGTTACTTGCTGATGTACCAGAGCGTATAAGATAACATTTGTGGTTTCAACAGGATGGAGCACCGGCACATTTCCCACATCAGATTAAGGAGCATTTGAATCATGTATTTTCAACAAATGGATATGACGTGGTGGTCCTATTCGATGGCTAGCTAGGTCTCCGGACCTTACAAGTCTAGATTTTTTTCTTCTTGGGTTATATTAAGGGCATCGTTTACCATATTCCTTATACAACACATATGGATATGAGACAAAGAATAGTCGACGCCTTCCAGTCAGTCAATCCGCAAATGTTGTCGGGAGTGCAATGGTCTTTCCTCAGAAGGATTGAGTTGTGTCTACAAAGAAACGGGCAACATTTCGAGCACATATGGAAATAGTTCAACACCTTGTAGATCATCTCCCAAAAACCCATCTATTACATATTTCCTACACGACTACCTTAAAATTTCTCCATTTCTCTGATCAAGTATGATGATATGTACTAATAAACTCTTCTTTCGCAACCTCTGATTTTGTTGTTTTAGTTTATTTTTTTCATTTCGAAAATGCTCGAAGGTGAAGATAAGGTTACTTCTGCAGAAATATGGCACAATATTTTATTCGTTAACATAATAATATTAAATATTAATAAAATACAGGATGTTCCATTTGAAAAAATCAAGATATGATATTTTTGAAATTACAATATTCAACAATCTTTTCGAGTCACTCCTGTATAAAATGAGGATAATCTATTTCAATTCATCAATGAAGCTATCTTTGGGCAATAAGAAAACGAAAGGAAAAAAGTATTCATCCTCTATGGCCGAAGGAGCATGCAATGATGTGAGAGCCTATTTTCATGAATTTTTACGGAAAAAAAATATTGTGCCGAAACTACTCCCCAAAAAAACTCATTACTTAAAGACATTATAGCAGAGTTAAGGACGCTCTTGAATCTTCGACAAAGAAGTGGTCTTCCAATCTGAAAAAACCTCCCAAGATTTTTTTATAGAAAATTGTAAGTAAACCTTGTTTACTTAAATAAATTGCTGAAGTAAATTTTCACTTTCTAAATATAATATCGTTCGAACAAAAATGAAATCTTCAAGATTGTACGAGCTACAGAGCACCGCACCACTGGTGAATCACCCAGTATAGTTATAACTATTGTGTGAATAAAGTATTGTTTGTATTAGCGGTGCGAATATGCTATACGAAAAGTTTGATATGATTGGTTCATATTCAAAATAATTATGATGCTTTTGCTGCTGTAATTGCTTATTTGGATCGTTCTCCTGAGAAGCGACAACCTCATATATTCGACAAATTGAGGAAAACCTCATAAACATTCAACTTCCCAAGGATATAAAGAATATGACGTAGTTGATGGATAAGATGTAATTATTATTATAAAAAGTAGTGCAACTGCCAACCCATTGATTTCGGGCAGACAAAGTGTAGTGGAAAATCGACTATCTAACAACCGAACGCTCAGTATTCTTGAGAAAAATAGATATGAACCTTACAAATTAGGAATATCCTAGGTTTGGAAGCTGGGAGATTTTCATCGTCAAGTCAATTTTTACAATTAGTTTCTGCAAAATCAGAAGATAATCTGCAGTTTTTCGGAAAAATAATTTACACTAGTGAATTTCATACCAGTTGTAATAAAATATACAATTGTCAAACTGAATAATGGTGGTGGGATATAAACCCACATCGCCATACAAATGTTCAAGGCCGATATATATATATAGTGTTCTCTAATAGATAATCATAATAAATCATAATATAAATGAGATAAAAACACAAGGTTTAATAGTGTTGAAAAATAGAATTCTATTTTTCATTCTTGATAAAGCAGTGTCAGCGAAACGTCGTCGAATTTTTTCAAATAAAGTGTAGATTAAAGTTAAACCTTGTGTTTTTATCTCATTTATATCATGGATCTACATCAAGTAACGGCCTCCACAATTCAAATGATAAATCATAATACTAAGGGACTAATATGAGTATGAAATTACACTATTTCAAAAGTCATCTAAATGACTTTCTACTCAATTCAGGTGATTTGAGGGAAGAACAAGGAGAACTTTTTCACCAAGGAAAAGAACGGTTTAGGAAGCTGGAACACTCATATGATGGCTTATTATTGCAGGGGAATCATGCGAAAATGCCCAAGTCAGCTTTATTCTAGAAAATCACTCAAAAGGCAATTTCTTGATGTTCAATGCCAATTCAAATATTAGTTCTTTGTAGAAAGTGTATTTATTCATCTCGCGTACTAGAGCTGACAGAAAAAAAACTGTAAAATATTCGATATCGCCATGTGAAAGATACTTGAAATCAGGTCTAAAATCTCCGGCACTAAAATCGATGTGGATCTGTGTAATTCTTTCATAATTTTTCGAAACAAAACTGTGTCAACATAAGGATTTAGTAGGGCATCTATAAATAATCATCAGCTACAATTACTCCAGATCAATTCATGAAACTTGGGTAATTTCCCGTTTCAAGAGCCCGCATTACATCGACTAATAATTCAAAGCACTACAGAAAACAATATCTAACTGCTTATTTTGGTGAAAGATGCATATTTCTGTAATGCTTACCGCATAAATAAAATTACATAATAGACGCAACACTGAATGAATTGTTAGCTTAACCACTGGTATTATTTCCATAGATTTAGAAAAATCTAATAATAACTGATCTGATAACGATTAATAATCATGTTTCTGTTCAACATCAATCACGATAGTTTCCTCTGATCCAATGTAAGTAAGTTATCAGATACTATTATATTGTGCTGAATGAATAATGGATAATTTCAGGGATTTTGAAATAAATGAGGCTGAAACATTTTACAAATAACTATGAAGAAGTAAAGTTCGTTTTTGTATTACAGTAGACTCGCGATAATGTGAAAAGGCGTATCGAAGAACTGCCTAATAACGTGAATACAGAATCTTTTGCATTGTATTGTATTGAGAGCATACTGTCGAGCATTTGAGACCAGCTTCTCTGCAGCCACACATGCTCCCACAATTTCCTTTGCATCGGCAAAACATTAATTTCATGAGATCTGGGGGTGCTGGTGGCTTGGAAGCTTGGATTGGCATCCAAATGCTTTTATGCTTTTTTCAGCCCCAATCTTCAAGATTTTTATATTTTTCAAGCCACGACTGTATCTGATGATAAACTCGTAGGCTGTGGAAACGAGCTGCATCTCGGTTTAAAGGCAGTGAAGATAAACTAAATGAATTTTTAGTTACTGTTTTCTGGAATTTATTGTATCGCATGCCGTCTAGAGAAACGTCTTTATTACTGCCATATAAAAATAGAAAAAACCGTTCGTCTACAAGACAGAGCAAAGATGGATCAACTTCTTCATTGAGAAATAGTGCGGTACCAAAAGATAGCTCAGAATGTTTTTTCCTATTTTTATAAATTTGAGTTTCCCCATATAATAGGCAGTTGATGTTGTATCACAACCAGAGAAAGCATGAATAAAATGCAAATTCTGTGCTATGAAATAAAGGATTATCCAACTGACCACATGTGTGTCCTTTAGAAGGTTTTAAAAAGAAAATGTTTGGCCGTCTTGTTCGTATTGCCATGAGCACTACAAGAATGTCGAGGTCCTCGGCCACAATAGTGATATAATCATGAGATTGGGATGTACTAAGCGCAGCAGAGACGATGATTGAATCTGCATGTCATTCAGCTTGATCGACGAGAAAACCTACTTCTGTGAAAGCAATTTTAAGTAAATCTATAAAGTGTGATTTATTCTTTTCATTACCAAAAAATTTCTCTTGAGTTATTGTTGGTATGGTACTCAAACTTAATTCTTGCAGAATGATGTGTCTTCGTGCGACGCAGGTTTCCCAAGACTTCGTTCCAGCAAGATCTGGATCTTCGGAGTAACTATCAAATATTAAAACCACTTTATGTAATAGAAAACCACCATCGACAATGCCTCAAATTCAGCGTCTTTGAAGATTTTTGGCTTTCATTCATGGGGACGGTCGTCCACATCCAAATCACCGTTTTTGAAACGACTGAACCAATCAAAATCAGACATTTTCTCAAAACTAAAAGTATATGATGCAAAAACAAAATCACTAATGCGTCAAAGTGGTTCGTTTACCATATGTCTAAACTTCGTTCAAGACGTTCTTGATATGAAAAAATCGAACAGCACTTACTACTGCAGCCATCTATTGACAAACAACGAGAACTTAGTTGCGCACCTAATATATTCCTTCATAGAAAAACCATAAAATAAATATCCATGTCTAACTTACATTGGCCTGTTTAATAATATCAGCAATTTTCTTTATAAATTTAATTTAACATTCTCCTTTTTCAAGAGTTTTAACAAGAAATTACTATACCAAACAAAAACTAATAAATTCAAACTGGTAAATACTGAATTGATTGCAATGAATGCCCAACAACTAACGTACGACAATGAATCTGTTGGAAGTTTATAAATTAACAAAAAAACAACCAAATTCTTCTAATAGTCAACTAGAATGAAATCACTCCTCTCTACTCAACTTTGAAAATAGGAATGGTTAGCGCATTCTTGCTCCTGACTGTCAGATCTAGACACTTGAAAATGACGTAACTGTCGAAACCAGTGTATATCAAAAATCAACATTGTGGAAATCAGACAGAAATGTTCCATTTCATTAATATTCGAAATGGTATTTATGACTACTTTCGCAAGCGGGGGGATTAATACTGAGGGCCTTAAAAAACGTCACGGACTAGTAAGCTACACTGAAGGTATTGGCATTCAGCACCTGCATTTCACTTATGGTACAAGAATACCTTTAAACCATTGACAAATTGGGAGGAGGGGGGCAGCAGGCTGTTCTGGAACTAGAATACTCTTTGGGTCCCCAAAGTATATCCTAGAGCCATCTTTTAACAAACAGCGAGAACTTAGTGGCTCACCTAATATAACGAGAATTGTTTTAGAGGGCAACCTAGTATCCGATACTATTTTATAAAAGGATGCTCGAAACTAACTTGTCAACCCAAAAAATTTAAATTGTGAAAAAAACTTCTTTTCAGCTTTTTTAATTTATTAGAACTGTATTTTAAAATAATGTTGATTGGTATTAGGTTTCCCAATGACTAAAATGGCTCGTTCTCACTTTATTCACGATTTTATCGAATACCTACAGATTAAATCATTAGGCCGTTGACTATCAAAAAAAATATGTGGACTTATTTTCGATGCCAGTTTCTATATTCCACAATGTCCTATGTGAGGTTCTATGAATCTCGACTTCAGTTTGACGTTTTGAAAATAATCAAAATAGCAATAACTACTAATTTTCTTTGTGTATAGATGTTTTGTTGATTCAAATGTCAAATAAATTTTCAAACGGGACTTTTATGAATTTATTCATCATTCATGGTTTATGTCAACATACAATACGTCAACTTGCAGAACATTAAATGAAAAGTATCCGAATTTGCCAGTTTCTATGTTCTATGTAATGTACTATGATTTTTGGCCTCTGTTTTGTTACATAAAATGGCGAATAAATACCCAAACCAGGATATTATGAATATTTTTATCTTCAGTGGTCAATATCAACTAATAACAAGTCGGTCGAACTTGCAGAACATTTAACGAAAATCACCCGTATTAACGATTAATTTGCAGAAAAACAATATAGAATATTAGAATTAAATTCTGTCACTTATGGAAAGCAGACAGCTGAAAGGAGTAGATATAGTTTCATTGCCAACGATGAAGACATTACAGTTACTGTTTTGGATTTTTTTATGCCAATTCGTATGCTTCTGTACGTGCTGCTGTTGCAGATTTGGCAATTGATCAATCAATGAAATTTTAGACAAAAATTATTCCCACCCTAATTCTCATTAATTTTATCGATGAATCCAGGAGATGGGGCAGTTAAGATTAATTTCTGCGAAATTTTGATGATTCACATTAATCAAACCCAGACTTCTTGCAATAAGATAAGTCTAAATTTGCGAGAAGGTATTTTGAATCCCCATAGTTCTTATATATAGGCCGTCGAAAATCCACAGACGGGAGCGAAATTTCTAACATTGTTTTGGCTTTGAAATATTCAATTTGATGTAAGAAAAATATCAATATTTAATTTTTGAAGAAAATTTGAATGGTTAAGATATTCAGAGATTTGAACTACATTTGTTTCTGAACAATCTCGTTCACGTGTTTCATGTTGGTAGGAATTAGAGGGTGTTCCACACCTTTGCACACCTCAGATCAACCGGCTTGTTTGGTGACAGATGAATAAGAAGACTGGTTCCATGGAATTAGCCTAAAAGATCTCCGGATCTCACCCCTTTAGATTTTATTTCTGGAGCTACCTAAAGAACAAACTTTATAGTTAATTAATTAGTTAAATAATTAATTCAAGAATTTTGTTTCATGATTCATGTCGTCAAAACGACATCTCTATCATTTAAATGGAGCTAATGCTACTCCCTTCAGTTTTATCTATTTGACAGGTGACAAAATTTGATTGTAATTGTAAATTCGAATTTTTATTTGTTGACATTTGTTGAATGATAAATAGATTCAAAACATACTCCTTTGAGTATTTTTTCGCCATTTTATTTAATAAATTAACTATACATTAACACGATTAGTATTATTGCTCTTTTTCAATAATTACTGAACGTTCAACTGGGGTCAAAATTCTCAGAACCTTTCATAAAACTAAGGAAACTGGCATCGGAAGTAAATGCACTCTATTTCTATGTTCCACGACCTAAGAACCAATTTACCAATCAATATATGGTTCCAATTAAGTAACCAAGTTGATACTCTTATTTGAAAAAAAAACCGTTTTTTTGACAATCTAGTTACCTTGGATTGACAAGTGAATTTTGAGCACCCTGTCAATAAACAAGCATCGGAAAGTTCGTTTAACTAAAAATAATACTTTTTTCGTTGAATTGAAGAAAAGTTATAATCTTAGTCAGTTCTTTTGGGCAAAAAGATGACACTAAAATTCCAAAAACAAAAATTGTTCGTAAGAGGATGCACTTTAATAAAAAAGATTAAAAAGTACTCCATGTCATTTGAAATATCAAAGTTGTATTCGATGTTCGGTATAACCGGAATATACCGGATACTGTATACACACTGCGCACAATTCCTCTGCCCAACTCAACAGGCATTTTCAAGGCTAGAAGGCGCAAACCTTCAATTTTATTTTTTATGCCATTCAATTTTGAAACCTTTCGTTTCAACATTAGATATCTTTATATAAGTTAAGTACAATATATTCTTGCCAAAGTCGGAATCATTTCAAGAGAAACAGATGGCCCACCCGATATTCTCGTTATAAAGCTCGGTTTTGTGAAATAGTCTTGGAAATAAAAGAAACGAAAATGTTACATGTGGGCGTGAATATATTAGTTATTATTGGAATAATAAAATATTGCTTTACTTGAACCCATTACTTACCAAAAAAATGCCTAAAGTCTACATTATTTAAATGAACTGAATAATTTGGAGTAGTTATATTTCCTACTATAACCAGTTTGTCAGTAAACAGTTGCAATATTTATGTATGTAAGTCATGATAAGCCATCCTTGATCTTTAAATAAATAACGATTAGATCTGTACCCGAAATCCACCTCAAGAAAAAATACTTCATTCTTAAATGTCACATAAAATAACCTTGAAGTATTATTTTCACCTAAAATAGCGGAGTGAATGTGTTAATGATAGTTGTCGAGCTTAATTTCAATACAGATAAATCTGACTTAAAAAGACTAATAGTTGCTTCATCTCATTATTTTCCCATTGTAATAAATCGTGTTAACGTTGAGGTCATAAAGCTAAAGTCAAGGAATTAACCAGAAAAAACACGAAGAGGTGTTTAAATAGAGCAAATCGATTTTCTCAATTATTCACAGTAATTATAATTACTAATTTTTTAAAGATGTACCAGACGGCCATGAATTCAGCTGCGCAAAGAAATTAACAAACAATTTCAATATTTCGAATTTCTTTTTCGGTAGACAGGTTTTTCGAATGTGTCCGAACGTATGCCTATAAAATTCGATGTTTGTCCCGGCGCACATGTTTCTATCATGGGAAATAAAATGAAAGAAATAAATTGAAATTTTGCAAGAAATCTCCACATATTAATAAAAGCAGTTGTTCATTAATTTTCGCGAGTAACGTTTGAAAATTTTGATTTTCAGTTATTATGTAACGCAGTTCACGAAATTCGACCAGTTGACAGTTATGCTAGATGCCAAAGGCTTAGAGTGATTCATTCTCCTGTTTCCAGAATGATCCACAGGAATATTGAGACTGGTAGTCATCAAAGAAGACCTGGACTGAGACGACCTCGAGCACAAATGCGAGGACCATTATCTCCAAATGGAGATTCGACAGAGCAGAGGAGTACAAATTAAAACGAAAACGACACGAAAACGTCCAATGGAATTTGGTTTGAGCCCTCTTGTCACAGTATGAGGCCCAGCTCTAACCGTAGTATATCGAAGAGTCCGATTTAATTTTACGATGGAACATGTCAATTGGTTGGAATCTGACTGGGAGAGCGTTTTGTTTATAGATGTGTCGAGATTTTATTTTCTTTATTGTGGTAGACGTTCTCTAGTATACAGACGTCGAAATGTGTGTGTGTGGAGAAACATCTTTGAACGCCCACACTGATCTAATCATCCTAGATAATGGAACCCTGAATTCTCAGAGCTACGTAACAGGCATTTTAAAAAAACTTGTTATACAAAACATGGGTGGAAACTTTTTGTTTATGAATGATAACGCCAGATCTCACCAACCTCATATCGTCAATAACCACGTTTGAATTCACGAACTTTATTCAATGGAGTGGCCTGCACGAAGTCCAGACCTCATTCAGATCGAAAAAGTCTTGGATATTCTCGATGGAAGTTCAAGAATCCAGTAAAATCAGCCTACCGTGTATGAGCTTCGGAACCGATCATGACTTGGAACGAAATGTATCAGACACCTTTAGGGCCATTGATTTTGAGTATGAAGCGTAGATGTCATGCAGTAATTCTCGCCAAGGATGGTATTTCTCAGAAATGTTTTACATTCATCATCATTAATTTTACTTTTACTTTACATTTCTACGAGTAGCATTTTCATTTCGATTGTTCTCAAGCATTCCTTCTAAATCAATTTGAAGTTTCGATTTTGTGCAATAATTCCGCAGTGTAGAGGAAAAAATACTTTAATTTCTATGATTGAATAAATATCACATGTTTCAGTTACGTAAATGTGTATAGGTAGTCACTATCTAATATTTTCATATGTATACAAACGATGAAAATAAATAAATGCAAAAGATTTCAAATGACGAAAAGTACCAATAAATATAAAATGCGTTCCAATGCATTCGAACCAACCTAAATAATCGGTTGGTTTGATTTTTCTGTGAATTTTCTGATCGAAGTCGATTTTTGCTACATGTTTCGTTCTCTCCCGATTAACCGCCTACCGTTTGCAGCATGCATCTCAACGTTTGAACAGAGAAAAGGAGTCGATTAATGCCTTTTTGAAAAGGTGATTCCATTGTTTACACAACCGCATAATCATTTACTCCTCAAATAACATTTACAAATTGATATCGAGAATTCTTTCAAATACTTCCAAGTTTTCATCAATGCTTTCGATCTCAGTTTGGGGAAAACACTTGATCAAAATTGGTTCTGTTGGTTCAAAAAAATTTTCTATCTCGTTTGAAAGTTTTCGCATCATCTCGCTTCCTCTGCCATCAACCTTCCCGAAAATTTCCACATGAGAAAGGGGTTATGTAATACCTCTTTGAAAGGTTCTTCAATTTACTGAATTTTCTTAATTCATCGACCATCAACTCTTTACAGTATATGATAAGATCTATCAAGTCGTGTTTCAAAGTGTTGATAATTTTGCTTATCTGGAATGAAAAACAAGGAGCGTGCGATATTATTCTCTCAAGAAAAAATTAGATTTTCTCCGTTTGAATCAATAAGTAAAAAGAGTGTTTCATTTTGATGGCATATGTCGGTTTGTTAATTTAGTTGAAGATGGTGTACATACTTCAGGAAATTTTGAAATTGTCAGTCTATGTATTATTATGAATTTATAACTATTCAAACGTAACTGAGTGAATTTTTCTTTTAAATAACTCTGAAAGGAATTTATGGCACATTATTATTATTAATGAACAAATACAAGCCCGCTACAGTTGTGAATGACGAAGGAATTGGTATGGCTGTTTTGATAGAAGTTGCCATGAAGGAGAAGACACATTCTGTGAGGAGATTTTCGCCTGAAGTATGCCGAATAAGTATTCTCAGCATTCTTCACCTGAACAAATTCCATCCAAATAAAAATCGACTCGTACTCATGCTGAATGAAGATGAGTTCGATTGTCATTTAGAATTCAGTGACCTTTGCACAGTTTGCTTATAATAACTCTGTTATGGAACCACTACTTTACATTTTTGTAACTCATTATTAATCTTTCGAGTTCTTTTGACAGCTAGCATGTGGCCGCTGGTGACACGGTTGTGGCGTCTCGATCCTGGGGATCATATACGCGCTAAAATGGATAGTTGGTGATTGCTAATTTTCATAACATTTACCCCCTATTGGGCTTTATTTTGAAACGATCATCAAATATGGGGGAAACTTACTGGATGTCTATTACGGACCTCCCAGATTGTCCTTGTTTGTATGAGTATATAATAATAATATATATAATTTCTATAGCTCAGAAAAGAATTATATGGCTTATTTTCAATTTGCATCCTCTGTGATCGTATCGTTAAATTTTTGCGCTTGGTATACTAACTGCCCCATCCATATTCATTTTTGAAGCTGCAATATATACAGAAAGTGGTTTCTTGTGAGAGACTTGGTGGTTGCCATGGTACATGGAACAAACTAACAATCAGCTTCCCAAATCACAAATCATAATTGTTTGCGCGCTCGTGAGTATACAGCAATTAAGGTGCAAGTGTACAGTAAGCTACAATTAGACAAACAAAACATGAAAGTGAGCAAAAAAAATCCCTCGAAGAGCCTTCGACAAATAAAATCTAATATTACGCAAGTGAATTGTAGATCGAGTTCTCTTTCAATGTGATTTGGCTTTTGTATCTTCAATTGTGAAATTGACTTTTTTATTGTGTTATTGTTATAATTTTTTTATGTTTACTAAAACTATACTCAGAACTTTTTGCTAACTGTATTCATGTATCTATATGACGTCATCAGTTGAACTTGTGATATCGGTTTTGTTTGTACCTATATGAATGAGAATAGTCAATAACTATCCGAAATTCCCTAGAATGTTTGTTTTTCTGCGAACTCAAATATTTTTCTAAATAGTGAGGTATCCATTGTCATAACTAAAGGCTCGAGTGACACTAATCCCCATTTAAAGAGAAATAATCATACTCAAAGGCCCCAAAATCTTAATGTTTTGCCGGAATTTAGGATGACACCTTTACGAAAAAAAATCCAATTTAGCTAAATAGATTTCTATTGAGTGTTTTCCTCAAACAGAGGTCAAACAAATTCATGAAAACCATGAATTTTCCCAAACAATTCTCGATTTCAATCCGTCACATGTTATTTCAGAAAGTAAATAATTATGTGGTCGTGTAGAGAAATAGAGAATGGAATTACCTTTTCAAAAAGGTATCACAAGACCTCTTTTCCCTGTTCAAAAATTTGGGGCAGAAGCTACCAAGAGCAGAGTGTTGATAGGGGAAAAATGAAACACGAAACAAAAAATGTCCTCCTACTATAAAAAATCAACTTACTCCAGGAAACTCACAAAAAAATCAAAGCAACCATTCAAGTTATTCGAAGGGGTTTGTTTTCATCAGAACACACTGTATATCTACAATAATTACTGATAAACAAGGTATGAAATTCTTTAGGTTTATTACCTTTTTTTCTGCCACCTACAGTTTTCGACATTCTCACTTCAAATTTGGAAAATGGGGGGCCTTTTAAGAATCCACATTATTAGAACACTAAAGTGATTATAAATAAAATATTTTTTGGTCCACATGTTATTTTATCCCCAACCAAACTTTTTTAAGAACGACCCTGGTAATTTCAACAAATCGATGTTGAATCTTTCGTAAATTTTGATCCTCTTTGGTTCCCTTCTTTTGTTTTCGTATTCGATGCCATTTTGGTGTAAAAAATTAATTGAAATCAAGTGTCCTGGTCCGAGATGGGCACTACCGTTTCAAGACTGCAATTGCCGAGTTGACAATCGTCAATTTCCGAGCATTCGCTAACAGATGATTCTTTTGTTCACTTAACAGAACAAAATATTAATTTTTTTACAAGGGTCACATTTAAACCAGAGTTTAAAATTAAATGATCTCTATTCAGTCTTGACAAAAGACGCAAATATCTGGGAACGCTCCAGTAAAACAAGAACTTCTCAATGGTCTGTCTGTTTCACGTCATTGTTATTACCATTGAATTGAAGTCATATTTTTGACAAATATCATGAAAAAAAAAATTTTGACGGAAACAAGAAAATCAAGAGCAACATCGACTTATGCGAGCGTTTCTCATTTAACTTGAAGACTACGTAACTATATAAATCTAGTGCAGCGTAGTATGCCGCCATCTGTACTTTCATATATATAGTTCTTACCTAGATCGTTCGAATATACGACTTCTTCCACAGGGTGCGCTACTATCGACTTCTGATACGTTGAAACAGTATGAATCGGTAAGGCAGGTATCGCTTTATAAACTGGTGCAATAGGTTCCAGTGGTTTTACAACTGGTACCAACTTCTTCACTACAGCTGGTACCACATCCACATGATGCTTCGTTGGTATGTGGACAGATGGCCCTGATTTCGAGACGACAGCATTGAAACCATTCACTGGGTCAGCAGTATAATGTACCACTCTCACACTACCGTCGGGTTCCACTAGAGAGTATTGACCTTTGACGACGTCACCCACTCTGCTTTCTTGCTGACTTTTGTGATCACCTGTGTGTGGATCCGAGACGCCGTATTTGAATGAATATTTTGGTGGTGCCTGCAGATTGAATTATTGTTAGTTCAAAACACACAATTTCACATTATGACAAACTCAAAATTGTATTTCCAATTTTTAAATATGCTGGACAGGTGTCCCCTTTTCGGTGATTTAGTACGGCAGCAATGTGAAATAGAGAAAAATTATCACCCCATCTCGGTCCTCGATTTTCGAGGAAAATTGATTGGTTGAAACAGATCACAGCTTCTATTGTTTTCCGCAATTGCAGGTTACCTGATTTTCTGGGATTTCTGTATATGCCAATTTCTCGGTTGTTATTAAAATTAGGTGACTATTTTGACATTCTACAGACACTTTTTGCGTACAATGAAGGATCGTATTCAAGTTATTTTTTTGTTGGATAGTTTTCGAATCATTTTATAAACTTGAGTTGTATAAATGTAAACCCTACATGAATATGATATGACATGAAGAGTATTTTTGTCTTTCCGAGTATATATAACGTGTCTGACAAATTTCCCGAAAAATTATGATTTTTCCAGAAATGAAAATTCTTTGAACATTCTGTGGGTTCATCTAGTATGTTAGTGCGAACTTATTCAAAACATGTAAATGTTCTCTACTCTATGCTCACCACAATCACAAATTATCTTAAATACTTAAAAGTATTTCAATTGTTCAGAATGCAAGAACTGCAACGTCCAGAAAAACTTCTAGCAATTTGGAATTAAAAGATAGGTCACTCAAGCTAAACAATTTCAAATATTTTGTTTCAACACTTCTATATTATTATAAGTTTGTCTTTATAATATTTTCTTGACAGAGAAAATTACGAACAACAAGGTTGAATCTGCTTAGCGAGGTATCCATCTGACTCTCGTTCCCATCCAGATATCACCGAAAGTCAGATATCCTCTGTAAATCTGAGTTTAAGTTGTTAAACCAGTGTACAATCGTCTAAAAAACGAAGATCTTGTTCTCTGTAGATGACAGAAGATCGTTTATCTGCAACAGAAACAAGGTTGGCGAAAGAATGGATCCCTGAGGTTCTCCTGCTTGCAACTAGAAACAATCAGATATTATACCGTCAATCACAACTTGTATTGATCTATTTGAAAGAAAGCTACTTATCGAACCCCGCAATTTTTCGGGAAGCCCATACGCAGCAAGTTTATTCATACTTTATCGACAGATCAATCAATACTCTCCCGAAGAAGTTGAAACGCATCGAAAAAAGCAGATGATACCTACTCATCTTCATGAGTTTTTTTGGAGTAGGTCTCAAGGATGTGTGTATTGAATTTATGTTTCAGATTCTGGAAAAACGTAATATTTATCAAACGCATTTTACTCGTAATAACGACCACAACCAAAATGATCTTTTTCAGAAAAAACTTTGAATTTTCAGATTTTGGTGAATGAAACGATATTATTTGTCCTAAGCCGCCTCTCTTATTGACGCTTGTAAGAAATTTGGATGACAAAAATTGAAAGACGATAAACGAATATGCCCAAATTTAGTCATTTTCGGATTTAGGGTTCCGTAAATGTAGTGAGAAAACCGTTTACGGGGTAGCCTTTTCAGGGGGCCGTAACTCCGCTAGGTGAAATTTTTGACCTAAGTTGGGAACTCTCCTTCTATTTCGACCCGTAGAATTTCTGCCAAAAACCTACGCATCTCCTTGAGTTTTTTCGTTCGAGAAGATCTCGAGGATCTGGGAATGAAAATTTGTGAAGAAAGCATAATTTTCGAACGCATTTCACTCGAAAGCGGTGCATCCTAGAGACTTTGACTACAAGGATATGAAAAACTTGAAATTTTCCTATTTTGGTGTGAAAAATGGTATTGACTGATCAACGAAAAATTTGGGGCAATTTTTACCTTATACCCCCCTGTTTTCGACGCCTATGTATTCAATATCGAAAATTTGATAAGAGAAACTGAAAGAGATTCAAAAAAATGCCGACACACCAAACTTCGGTATAATCCGTTCCAGGGTTCCGTAGATGAAGTGAAAAAACCGTTTCGGGGGTAGCCTCTTCAGGGGGCCGTAACTCCCCCTGATGATTATTTTCGACCCATGTTGCTATGAACTTTCATACTATTTCGGCGTGTAGAATCTTTTGTCAAAGTATTGATACCTAATTCTGGGACACCCTGTATAGGCAGCAACATACCGCAGCACAAAGCTAGAAATCTCATCCTGATGATGAAATTAAGATTGCATATTACATGGCGTAATACTATAATTTTTCTTCGAGTTTTATCATTTTCATTGAAGTGTTTCATATCTTGATGACAAAACAGGGTGTTACATAGTAGTTGGTCAAAACTTGAAGGGGTAAATCTAGGTGCAATTTTAAGAAAAAAAGTTCAGGTAAACATAGGTTCGCAAAAGCTTCAGGGCTATAGGGTATTGAAATTTTCGGAAAAAATTGGTTGTTTCATCAAAACTACTGCAGTTTTTGAGATATTTTACCCAAATTTGGAATACAAGCTATTTTTTACAGCTTCCATCATTACACCTCCTAGATTTAAACTGAAACTCACAAGGTGTTTTCTTTTCTGAGGCCATGTCTCCGTTTGTCCTCTCGAACTTTCTTGCAGTACGCCATGATCAACGTATAATGAATTTTCGTCATCTTTATTCAATTTAGAAACTTTTTGACGCCTGTAATTTTTTCATATCTCCAACCGTTCTCGAGCAAAAAATTATTAAACGGTTTTATGCATTCGCTGAATTGAAAGTACTTCTAATTAAAAAAATGACTAGTATGCTTTTATTTTTTTCACTTATTTATTTAGTTTGACAGTTGCTAAAGTTGAACCAATGTCTGCTCGAATTAAATTAACAATTAGTTTTGAGACTTTTGAAATTATTGCGGTAAGAAAAAATGGCTAATTCTACTAACGCCGAATTGGCTGATATCCATTACATGTCCATTACAGGATGACGGAAACACAACAGAAGCTAGGCGATTATATCAGATGCGCTTTCTTAATCGAGTAACACCAGACAGGATAACATTTTCAATTATCCACAGAAGGTTGATGTAAACTGGTACTTTTACTGCATATAATCTTTTATTTGGTGCAACTCAAACTATTAGAACTTCAGATATTGAGGGAGCAGTTTCGAATTGTATTGATTTGAATTCTCATGTGAGTACAAGAAAAATTTGAAATCAGTTGAATATTTTACATGTTTTAGTTTGGAGGATTCCCCACGACTTTTTTTTGTACCTGTTTCATATTCAACGGGTCCAAACTTTACTTCCTCGAGATTTTCCTTCAACAGAATTTCTACCGATGGTTCTTAGATAAAATTAGAGAAAATGCTCATTTTGATAGTTATATGAGGATCACAGATGAAGCTAACTTTTCGAGAACTGCTATCACAAATTTTCACAATAATCATTATTGGGCTGAGAAAAACACCCATTTGATTGAAGATTCTCATCATCAAGAACAATTCTCACTAAATGTCTGGTTCGGAATAATTGGAAATTATTTGATTGGGCCTGTTTTTGCCTAACAGACTGAACGGTCCCGCTTACCGGCAATTTCTTGATGAGCAGTTTATTGTGGTTCATCCATGACGGGGCACCAGAACATTTTAGTGGTGAAGCTAGAGAATTTCTGAATAATACATTCAACAACCGATAGATAGGTCGGGGTGGGCCGGAACCATGGCCTCCTAGATCCCCAGACTTAAATAGTTCAGACTTTTTCTTATGGGGATATCTCAAAAGTTTAGTTTATACCACTCCAGTGAACACTGTAAAAGAATTGAAAAATCGAATCATAACCTCTTGTGACACGATATGAATTATCCCAGGAATATTTCAAAGAGTGCATGATAATATGCGAAGAAGGACAGAGGATTGTATTCTTGCAGGTGGAGGACACTTCCAGTAATTTATTTAGTTTTTAATTGTTCTCTTTCTTAGTTTGATATTGAATAAGTATGAGTTGAGTCTCAGAAGACGAGCTGTGATAATAAAAGCAATTTTTGGGTTAGAGTATTTCTATTATTTTTCTTTATTTAACCAATAACACATAATTCAAATAATTCAAACGGTTGGAGGTACGAAAAAACTATAAGTGTCAAAAAAGTTTTTAAATTGAACGAAGATGACAAAATTGATTGTACGCTGATTCAGTTAAAATTTAGGACGTGTAATGATGGAGGCTGTAAAAAATAGCTTGCATTCCAAATTTGGACTGAATATCTCAAAAACTGCAGGAGTTTTGAAGAAAAAAACAATTTTTTCCGGAAATTTCAACACACTTTTGTGGACCGATGCTTATGCAAACTTTTTTTCTTAAAATTGCACGTTGATTAACCCCCTCAAGTTGTGACATACTATTATGTAACACACTGTATAAAATAGTTCTCCTGTGGCAACTCTCTAAACCCTACCAGTATCTACTAAGATTCAATTCAAACTTCAAAAAGGACAAACAATTTGAATGATTTGTGGAATTTCATACGAAGAAGAAAATTAACTTACGTAATAATCAACTGCATGCTTTGGTGCATACACTGGTTGTCTCACAACGACGCCCCCCAACGACGCTGGGACGAAGAAGGAAATTGCAAAAATTGCGCACTGAAACAGAATAAGTTGTTATTAAAATTATCTTGAAGGTTACAATAATTTCATAATAGAGTGAAATAATTTTTAATTGTTGGGAACAAAACGAATTCCAACATAATACCCAAAAATTGCAAAATGCTCTATTAGCATATTTCCATTGTGAGAACAATAGAATTATTACATTCCATGACAACGTGTGAGTAACAATATTATTATGCAATGAAAATTGAAAATTTTAACGAACCATTCTTCGGATTTATGGAAATTGATTAGGTATTTTTGAATTATTCGGCGAAATTTAGGTTTTGTATCATGGTGCTTTAAAGGGAAAATTATATTACATCGGACAAATCTTGAATGGCGGATATAGTCATTTGAGTTTTACGAAATCCTAACCGTCCGGACCGGTTATGGCGGATTATTTTATGTATTTTTCAAAAACATACGAGGGAGAAAAGTTTTCTGTCAATACTTTGTTTGAGGAAGTAGTTACTTGACAAAAATTGATATTTATTTTTTAATTAAACAAAACAATGATGTTTTAATTGTCACTATACACTAGACAATTTTTGTCTATTTGGAATATTTTGATGAAATTTGGAAATCGGATAAAAAACAACATTTTGAATTTGATGACATTAATATGTTTGACATTTTGTTTCGGGTTATACCGGAAACGATACCAACCTTTATGTTTTTGCTTATTTTCATTGTTCACCTTATCCTACTACCTTTTGGCATATTTTTGAAAGGAAACAAAACACAATCTTTGTTTTGCAATTTTCATCTTTCGTTTTAGAAGGCCATGATCAAAGACAATTGGATTAGCTCAACATCTTCTATCAAGAAAATACAAGTTTGTATCTAAAAATTCAATTGGTCATGTCTTACGGGGTGCAAAAGTTTAAAATTTCAGTTTTTCCTCAAAAAGTGGGTTTTTTTCTGAGACAACCATATCGGGCCATCCGGTCTTACAGAAGAAGTATTTTTTCATCTTTTTTTATACCACTCATGTCACTCTATTCTTAACGGTTTCCCCATTCGCTAATAACAATAACTACGTTGGCGATGCAAAATTTTTGTTCATACGTATAATATTCTGTCATCATAAAAATATCAGTGCGGCATGTCAAAATTCCATGGCTGTTAATTATCAACATTTCCAGTTTTGAGTATAAATCAATACACCCAATGTGAAGAAGTCGATATGCGATATGGAGAGTGCAGGCAAAATAGCGTTCAAGCATCAATTTCACAGAGAGCGCTATCCGGACAGACTTCATCCGAATAGAACCTTTTTCTCTAAAGTTGAACGATAATTTCGTGAGGTGCAACCTAACCTGCTGAAAAAGAGGATTTTGTTATCGACCAAGATACCGAAATAGACGTATTGACATTTGTTGATATTAATCCAACCACATCAACAGGGGAAATGGCCGAGGAGCTTGAAATTAGCCACCAAAGCGCATGGAGAATTTTGAAACATAAGTACCGCTCATTTAAATATCAACTACAACACCTCTATGTTAACGATAGTGTTAGGCGACTCCAGTACTGTGAAGAGTACCTTAGGAAAATGGAATGTGATCCACAAAGCGAAACAACAAATGGTCCATTACTGGTACTTCCAAGAATAACACAATTAAAGCATCACAAAAGAAAATACAACTGTTCGTATCCACAATCGATGCTGGAACGAGCGAAGCTGACTTCACAGAGATGGTTCGAGTTAATATTCGTGAAGCATTTTGAAAAAAATTAACATCGAAGTTTCTTGACTCATACTCCTCCTTCAGGATCACCATTGACGAAAATAGCTTCGAACAAGCTGAGGAAGAATGCACACCTCTGATATGAGATATTCAAAAGGTTAAAAGATTTTCTATATTTCATTTTAATATACTGCGTCACATAGCCGTAAGTCGAATTTATTTAATGTTTACTTGAATGGTATGAAGTGTCCTGACATTGTTTGTCTATCTGAACATTTTCTGAATGATAGCGTGAGTGGTGAGATTTTCCTGGATGTTTGGACAACTGCAGCATCTTTAGGTCGCTCTTCAACTCGTCAGGGTGGCAATTTTGTGAAAGCGTCATGATTTTGTAGTTCTGAAAAGTCTTTGTGATTTATCCGTAGAATTTCATTGCGAGGTTGCCGCTATTTATATTGAAAGATTAGGTTTCAATATTTTCACTTTTTACAGATCTCCCTCTGAAGATTTAAATACTTTTCTACTGATTCTAGAAAATATTCTTGATAAGTTCAGTTTTACTAGTAGAATAATATGTGAAGACTTCAATGTATATTTCAATACTGACGATCGTAGTCTCGTTTAATTGTGTGATCTGCTCAAGAATTATGGTTTCCACCAAACTATTTTTGAACCCACCAGAGGAGAAAACTGTATTGATAATATTTTTTTGAATTTCAATCCCACAAATGAGAGGGCACAGGTGTTTGTATGTGGTTTTTCTGACCATAGAGCGCAGCTGGTTGGCATGGATATCGGGGTGGTCAGTGTCGTGAAAAGTTGTGGTAAATTTCGACCGCTAACTGAGAGAGGTTTTCATGAATTTCATCTTGCTCTGGAGGGTGAGTCTTGGGATTTTGTAATGGAAGATCGTATTGATGTCAATGATGCATTTCAAATTTTTCAGGACGTATTCATCAATTCTTATAGAACTGCATTTCCTGAGAAGTAGTGAGAGATGATGGATACACTCCTGATCTCAGTTGGTACACTGAAGTTTTAATAAATATGAAAAATAGATTGGAGCTTGTTTCTGAGCTTCTTGACAAACATGAAACGGAAGAACTTAAGATACTTTGGAATAAATTGAAAATCAATTATAAGTTAGAAATTGACAGGGCGAAAGTTAGAAGACACGATGGAATGATATTGAAATCAGGAAATAAAAACAAGGTTATTTGGGGAATAATAAAAAAACGTGGAAACAGTTCTTGTATTAATACTAATGAGAATAGTAAATATTTTTCATCTATCCCTCACGAGATCAGTTATTTACAGCCTGTATATAAAAGTAAAAGTGATTTATTTCTTAAGAATGATCCCAAAATGTCAGCTTTTTCTTTTTCTGAGAGATATTGTGAGCAGGATGAAGAATAATAAATCTAGGAATTATTATGACCTCTCAACAGTACTTATTAAAAGGAATATTAATAGTATAATCTATCCACTTACTGATTTAATAATAGATATCTTTCGAATGGTACTTTTCCTGATTGCCTTAGAATCTAAAAGACTGTTCCCTTATTTAAAAAATGAAACAATGCCTATTTCATTAGTGCCAATTTTCTCAAAAATTATAGAAAAAATTATGTGTAATCAGGCAAATTGAATATTTCGATTCCAATAATCTTTTTTCGTCCAGCCAATTTGGCTTTAGGAGAAAGAGAAGCACTGTTGATGTCATAATTGAATTTGTTAACAATACCTTAAGGTGTTTTGAACTAGGATTATTTTCACTGCCTCTCTTTCTGGATCTGACCAAGGCGTTTGATTGTGTCTCTCACTCAGCAAGCTTAGCCAAGCTTGCACGATATGGATTTGATGTTAATAGTAGAACTCTTATAGAATCATTCTTGACGGGTTGATTTCAGGTGGTTTTTGCAGATGGCATTTGGTCAGATGAGGAAGCTATATCAATTGGAGTGACACAGGGTTTAATTATGGCCCCTCTTTTATTTTTATAAATGATTTTCCAGAGTATCTGGCCAACTGTTTTGAGCATTCTTTTCGCTGATGATTCTACTTTGTCTGTGAAGTGTGATTATTTTGCACGAATTGAGATGCTGTTTGAGGGTACGGAGTCAAGGGTCTTGGAATGGTTCGGGGGGAACAAGTTGAGTATGAATGGCGAAAAAACCGAAAAGGTCATTTTTAGCATCATGAGACATGTTGAGAAGGCGAATGTCAAGTTTCTTGGGCTGCATTTGGACACAAAGCTCACCTGGGGTATCCATGTTGATCATATTTTCTCCATACTTGCGAAAAACATTTTTTTACTGGGAAGTCTTACACAGTCGGTTTCACAGGGTGTTTTAAAGACTGCTTATTCTTCACTGTGTAAGTCCCACCACAGATACGTTGTATTAGTTCAGGGTAACTGCGCGGATGTCGGGTGGCTGTTTAGGTTACAGAGGGGAGCTATTCGCATTGTAGCGAATCTTAACTGATGCAAGAAGACATTCAGGGATTTGCACTTGTTGACTCTTCCTGCCATTTTCATTTTGGAATGTTTATTATATGCTCACAAAAATCTCTGTCGTTGGGAGAAAAATGATGATGTACATTGTTATAATACTCATCAGAGCACAGAATGGTCCGTATTACTAGTCAGTGAAATTTTATAACAAATTACTTGTAATGTTTCGTTCATTATCAGCTGATAATTTCAAACGTGTTTTGGAGAATATTTTAATATCCAATAATATTTTTAGTGTTGAACATTTTTCGAACATAAATGTTTCCTTTTACAATATCTTAATGTTTCTAAATCTTATATTTATTTTATTCATAATCTATTTTTAATGAAAATTTTGATGTTTCTTTTTTCAATCACTGACTTGTGCGTACACTTGTATATTTGTATTACAGCATCAAAAAACCTGATTACTGATTACTGATAACACAATATCCCACAAAGATTTTATTCAGTGACGAATCACGTTTCACGAACAAGAAGATGTTTAATAAGCAATATACCAGGTACTGGTCGCAACAAAATGAGCAACGTTATCAAGATGATAATTTTCAAGAACGATTTGGGTTCAGTGTCTGGGTGGCGATGATGAGAAGATATTTAATAGGGCCTATAACTATTTAAGGTTCATTGACAGGGGAGAGATATTTTGAATTTTGGGAACCCAAATACAGGATCAATTGCCATTACTGTTGAGAATGAAATATATTTTCAACAAGATGGTGCACCTACTATACTAACAACACAAGGGAGGTCTCGCGGTATCTCGATGAATTTTTCCCGAAAAATGGATAGGTACAAACGGTCCCATAAGATGGCCAGCTAGATCTCAAGATTTGAGTCCACTGAATTTATTCCTGTGGGCCATTTGAAGAATGAGGTTTTCAAACACCTGTTAAAATCGTTTGATACTGGCTATTGCAGGCATTACAGCCCAACAATTAAATAATGCTGTGAGGGGAACCATCAATCGTGTGCGATGTTGTGTTCATTAGAATGAGGGTATTTTCGAACATTTAATATAATTATTTCGTTTTCGCTGTTCGCTCTTTTGTTATCAACTGTGACACCCCGTATAAACTGAGCAATTGAATTTTTAGATACAACCTTGTATTTTCGTGATAGGAGGTGTTGAGCTAAGTCGATTGTCTTTTCATGGCCTTCTACAAAGAAGAAAATTGTAAAAATAATATTGTGTTTTTTTTTCTTTCAGAAATATGTCAAAAGCTCGTAGGGCGAGATGAACAATTTAGATAAGCAAAAAAATACTGGGTGGTTCATTCGAACATCGAAAGTTGGTATCGTTTCCGGAATAACATGAAACGAAATGTCAAATATATTAATGTTATCAAATTGAAAATATTGTCTTCTATCCGCTTCCCAAATTTCATCAAAATATTCCAATTAGAAAAAAGTTACAGGGGTGGCCCTAGTTTCAATTAAACCCAGTACTACAAACTTACGACGCGTTTCAACACGCAGATAAGAAGTACATCAAAAAGGATGGTAAGCCTTATATGTCACACTGCTGAAAGCAGGTATTTAACTCAATAGGATGAAAATTCAAATATGGCTTCTTCAAAGAACTGAAGATTTAGTAATGGTGACGAATTTAGGTCTAATTAGCTCATAAGTGAGTTTCCCGATTTTTTCTGTTAATTGATTTTTAATGCTTGAGGTAGATTCAGTTTCAATATCTTATTTTCATGTAAAATATCAAAATTATTATTGAAAGTAGAGTTTGCTTCTAGAAGATTTGTATTGTAAGAATCTAATTTTCATATGTCAAAGCTGCGCTTGTGCTCTGATAACCTTATATTAAAATTTCTAGGAAATTAAATCTTATCACAACTTCAGCAAGGGAAATTATTAACACCAGATTTGTTCACTTTAAAATTTTTAGATTCACAGTTAGTTCTCAATATATTTGTCTGAAGAGTTATCCGTTCTGAAAGCTATATACAAATTATAAGATGAGGAGAAAGACTTTGAATTTGTAGTGGGTTTACCAATTGAATTAAACATATTATATTTTTGATTAGTCTCTTTAATCGCGGGATTAATCTAACCTCATGTTGCATGTTGAAATTGTTCGCAAAAAACATACTATCAATTATATTAGACTTATAACAGTTATTGTCAGCTATTTGTTTTATAATATTTTCAAGAAATTATTTTCTGACATTGCTATCGTGGTTGATCTATGTATCATATCTTTATGAGCAGCTATTTTATGTCGATGTGAATGTGCGAAAAAATAATGAATGGTAATATCTGTATGAGATGGTTTATGGAAAATAGAAAATCATATTTGTGGTTATAGTTATATCTAAACAATAATACTAATACAATACTAATGTGATATGTAAGGCAAATGTGCTACTTGTCACAGTGTGGCGAAACCCGTCATAATTTTGTGAATATAGTGAAAATATGAACATCATTGTTTCACTTGAGTGAAAAAAGTTTCAATTTAAACGAGCTTTAATAAAGTAATTCTTTCATTGGAAAATTATAGTTTCCAATTAAATTCTAACAAAAAAACGATGAGGAGTTGCCGATTTCCATCTTTGGAAAATGTAGATTAATGAAATAACGATGACATAAATGGCCCTTTTAAAGAGGTGATTTCTGCAGAATTTCAATCTGATTGTTGTGATTCTGTATTTTTTCAAAAAGTATTCATTTATTCATGGATATCTATTTTGTCTCGTTCAAAATGAATCCCTTATTTTGTGATTTTTGGCTCAATTCGTGCAGGAGGAAAGATGTGTGAGCAGGGCGTTAATATGGTGCAAAAGCCAATTTCAGTTCATTCGCAAGACCGGATTGATTCGTGAAAATTAAACATATCATGCAGGTTATACTCCTTATATAACTTTACCATCCTGTAGCGAGGCCACCACGCTTCTACAATAAAAGAAATTTTTGAGCAGAAACTTAACATTTCATTAAACATGGCGAGCTTTCTTCGGTCTCGATTCATGAGCAACTTCCATTGAGCTTTAATTTCTACGAAATAATCATAAGTTCATGATTCCTCACCAGCTATAACTTTCTGGTGCAAATTGTGAAAGTGGTGCTATATGAGCTAGGTTGGAAACAAGAATAGGCCAAAGGCTCAAGGTGTCCCATTTAACTGTTTCCAAAATGATATGCAGGAACAGTGAGACATGGAGTCATGAAAAAAGACCTTGGTAAGGACGACCCTCTAGCAACAACGGGATCTATGAAATCTCAAGACAGATAGTTACAATTCTCTGGGCTCAGCTTGAATACACCATTCATAAGTTAATGATTCCTCACCAGCTATAACTTTCTGGTGCAAATTGTGATAGTGGTGCTAGATGAGCTAGGTTGAATATTACTTCCGAATATATCAGACAAATATCAGATACTACCAATAATAGCAAAATTTTTTGGAGTCGTTGATTAGAAAATTCGAAAGCAGAACGTCAATGGACATTTACGAGAAGAATGTGGTACTATTTAAAAATATTATGTACGTGAATATTAAGCGTGTCTGTTCTGGGATGAGCAACTATTTTAACCATTGGAGATTTCCAAAGCTGTTAAAATTGCAAAAGCTGGCTGGAGTGCTACTAGCACATAAAAAAGGAGACAAAACCAACTTAAACAACTAAAAACCAATCTCTATGCTGCTTGTCGTTTCCAAAGTATTCGAAACAGATTTATATCATACATGGAATCGGAGTCGTTAAGAATTTCTGCGTTGAGACAACGGTTCACTTCTTCAAATGCACCTTCCATAGAACAGTGGAGTGCAAATCAGCACTGCGAAGAAACGACAAGGTCTCAAGTAATTTGATTTGAGGTCCTGTGTAGCAGCTCAAGGCCCAACTCTAACCGTAGCACATAAAAGAACAAAACTGAATTTTGCTAGGGAATATGTTGATTGGATAGAAGCTGACTAGGAGAGAGTTTCGTTTACAGATGAGTCCAGATTCTCATTATTATCGACGTTCTCTAGCGTACAGACGTTGAATTGACAGATATTCCCAACTTCCAACTTTCCACCTACCTATGACTTTGGTGGATGATCAGTAATAATGTTGGAAGGATTTTCTTTGAACGCCCGCCTTGATCTGGTCATCGTTAATAATGAAATTCTCAGAGATGCGTTACAGACCTTTCAAAAGCAAATGCTATACTATTTGCGGCAAACATGAGTGAAAACCTTTTATTCATGCATGATAACGCCAGACCAAGCTCATATCTTCAGAAATTATCTTCAAGAATCAATGCAGTGGCCAGCACGAAATCCAGATCTCAATCCCATTGTACATGTCTGCGACGTTCTCAGTAGAAGCAATACCATCAAACTACCGTGAATGCGATAGGGAACAGATTGATGATGAGATTTGGAACGAAATGGATCAAAATACTATAAGGTCATTTATTTTGACTATAAATCATAGATGTTATGCAGAAATACGGTTGTTCTCCGGCTGCTAGATAACTGGAGGAATAATTCTATTCATATTCATTTCTTAACTTCTTCTGAATAAATTTGAATTTTATATATTGTGCGTTAATTTCTTGGTTCAGTGTATGCTGTCTAGAAATCTCCTAGTAGTGGAATGAATATTGCCAATATCATGCCGAAAGTGACAGAGATTACATAAAATGTGCATCTATATCCACTTTCATTACCCAGGAAATAAAATCCTGTTAAAGTTAGCGCAAAACATGTAATCCAAGTTTAAATATTCATTCATTGACAATAAATTTTTTATTCGCTACTAGTTATTCAGAAATTGAATTAGCACATACACGCATTTCTTCTGGAATTCCGCTTACCATCTGTTGTTACATGACTTGAATGTTTGCGGAGATGAGTACAATACATCTTCATTTTGAAATATCCTCTCCGGTTATTACAAAAGAAAGTTTCAAGTTCAAAATTGATATCTATCTGTGACAGGCATATCATTTCTAATTCATTGTTTTTTCGGAGTCTTATATACCATAATACAATTGATGATTAGTATCGAGAAGAAAATTAGAGAAATAATCGGAGAAAGTTTTAGCTAAAAGCTACTATGAAATACGAAATATTCAAGTTAATTTCTGTTAGCGATCAATATTTGCAGTAATGACCAATTTACAAAATTCATCATTATTTTTGAATTCTGAAAACTTTTGGTGCATTCCATGTCTTCGTTTATTTGGATCGGAAATTGAAAAGAAAATAAAGGAAGAAATACAGTAATGAACAATTATTCTCCACAAAAACTGTCGATTCTCCACTCTTTTTGACATTTTCTTGTTTTTCTGTAAATGTAAGCCCATTCCTGTAAGTGGCTTCTGCGAACAGTTGAGGAGTAAAAGAGGGTTGTTAAGGAATACCGAATTTCCTACACATCATAACTCAAAGGTAATGAAGATAGTTCATCACCGGAAAACATCACAAGGGTTTCATCAGGTTAAGCAGCTTGAAAATTTTTCTAAAATCTTGACCTTGACTAAAAAATCAAAGGTATGACTCTACTTGATTTTACGACACAAAAGTTTGACTTAACATCAAGCTTTTTCAAGCTGCTAGAATGCTTGATAATTGTAAGAGTATAAAGTTAAGTTCACTTGCAAATCGCTTACCGTACCCGTAGAGGTGCAATAAAGGTAGGTAGTATCTCTAGTCATACAGAATTTTTTAATTGACTACGACACAATGGGATGTCAAAACTTGGTACATTCGATCTAGTTAATTCATTTCGTAGCACAACAACTAGATAAAAAAGAGCTCCGCGATAAAATTTGGTTAATTTAAAGGAAAATGAAAGAAATGTAGGGAAGTTTTGTACTCAACAACAACGTCAATATTGATGTCGCCTACAACCTACAATAATTTTCTATATAAGAGGGGTAAAATCATCTGGATGTACTGTGTAGTTCTAATCTTGGACCCTCATCATTAGATGGAAACATTTCTCAATTATTGTTGGGAAAGAGATTGCAGGTTCCAGATTTATAAAACAAAATATTTAGGCCTAACCCAAACCCAATTCTTTCACCAAGAACATTTGCAACGAAGCAGGGCGAATCTAGTGACTTGGAGTCGAATAAATTCGAAATAGACCTACTAGGTCTATGCAAAAAGTATTTAGTGCCCGCACTGAATGATGGGTTTCTCCTAAGGAAGTATCAAGTGCTATCAATGGTTGGAAAAATTCAAACTCGAGTGGTGCTGATGAAATATCGTCGTCCATTGTGAAGCTTTGTGCTGAGCAACTAAGCTCGCCTTTGTCTTTTCTGCCCCACATGTTTTTCAGAGGGTCGGTTTTTCCAGACTATTTAAAGGTCTCCGAAATCATTTGCTTATTCAAGAAGGGCGACGCTTCTAATATAATATAAAACTACCGACCTATTGCTCTTTTATCGGTGTTTTCAAAAATTTTCGAAAAAATTATGCTCAAACGAATAGTGAATTTCCTTGAATGCAATGGACTTATGTCGAATAACCAACATGGTTTTCGTGATGGATGATACACATTAACCGCTTTATACTCTATTCTAGACACTGTGTACAAGGGACTGGATAAGGGCGAGAGGGTGATGGCATTGTTCGTTGACCTTACCAAGACATTCGACTGTGTGGATCACCAGCTCCTCATGAAGAAAATTTAGCCATATGGAATCAGAGGACATTGCTATAATCTATTGAAGTCATATATCCAAAATCGTAAGCAATATGTTTTTCATGAGGGGTCGGTGCTCTACGCAGTTGGATGTCGAGGTTGGTGTACCACAAGGGAGTGTACTAGGACCTCTCTTGTTCCTAATGTACATTGATGAGGTTTCCGATTGCTAAACATCAATCCACTGTGCTTTTGCTGATGACATCACTCTGTTATCATTCAAGACCGACGACAGGAAGATGAGGAATCATTCGTCATATAATCTACAAATATTGTTGAAATACTTTTCCAAAAGCAAGCTTATTTTGAACCCAGATAAAACTTGCATGATGCAGTTTCACATTCAGGGTAGTAACTATACGAAAAACCAATATATTTCAATGAATATCAAGACGATCCAGCAGGTTGCTTCCTTCAGGTTACTGGGTATCCATATAGATATTTCATTGAATTGGAAGAAGCACATCGATTATGTGCATGGTAGTAGGGCTAGTATCTGTTATGCTCTGCTCAGACTCAAACGATGACAAATTGAATTTTTCTCTAATTTCCAATCCATAATTAGCTACGGTTTAGCATTATAGGGGAGCTTATCTGCTGCACTAAGGGCATTTCTGTTGCAAAAAGAGCGATTCGCCACATGTTCGGCTTAGGATATCGGGAGTCTTGTAAAACAACTTTCAACAAAGAGGGAATAATGACCTTACCATCATTTTTCATTTTTGAAAATTTGAAATTCACCAAGCAGAATATGTGGTATTTTAGGCCTCAGAATCAGTATCACGCTTATAATACGAGATTCGGTGCCGATTTCCAATACGACCAACATAACCTGGAACTTTACAAAAAGAATCCGTATTACATAGGTGCTGTTCTATTCAATAAATTACCATTGAATATAAGAACTTCAGATTTTAAGCCATTTGTAACACTCATCCAAAATATGCTTATTTCTTTCAAATTTTGAAATTCTCGTGAATAGGGGTGTTTGACTCGTCCTATATCCTTTCATGTGATCTATTGGACCAATAAATGATTTTGATTTTGAAATGTATCGCTATGAGACAGATAAACACCTGAGTGGCGCCCATGAAGAAAGCTAAGAAGACATTTAAGAATGGTGGAAAAGGCATGAAACTATGTTTCCAAATTTAGCGAAGATGGCAAGAGATTCTGAGGCCACTCCTGCAAGTTCGGCTCCTATAGAGAGGTCTCAAGAGCTGTGTTTACTCTTACCCAGACTCGAAACACATTGATTCACAAATCATTTAGGACGTTGACTCTTTGTTCAAAAACAGCGAACTATCAACTATCTGATGAAGTTGGAATGTGATCTTGCTTGTTCTTATTATTTTTGACTTAATTTTCAATGTAGGTATTAGTTTTATCCTCACCGAAGTTCAATTCAGTTGTTTTTATTTTCGCAGTTCATTCCAGTATTATGGAAAATTAATTTGTTTTGTTTTTGTGATAGTATGGGTAAGTTTTATTTGATAATATACATTTCACTTTCACTCTTGTTCTTTTTCTTTATTTCTGTTTCCTTCAACAACTTCATTAATTTTTTCAGATTCTTACATTGAATATCATTTAAATATTTAAATATTCAAATATTCAGTATACTCTGAACCATTATCAACGCTTTTATTGAATAAAAGAGAAAGTCGAATGTATTATTGCAATTGTGTTCTGATTCAAGCTTTTGAGTTTTCGAGAAGCTTGAATTTTCAAACATTTGTGAAAAAACCCTTCACTTGACTTGAAGTCTGAGAAGAAGCTTGACTCGTACGATTCATAGATGAGTCAAATTCAAACCAAGAAATCATATTCATCTACCACGAAGAGTTCAAAAAAAGATGGTCATTTACAAGAACAGTTAATAACTTCAAAACAAGATGGCACCATAACAATTTGCATTCACTATCAAAACACACTGAATTACACTACGCCAAAATCGAAAATTCAAATTAAACCAGAAGAAGTTCAGATTGTTGAAGAATTATTTTTTCAATAATCTACCAGCACTGAGAACAATCGAAATAAAATGGTACTCATAGATATTGATATAGAACTAATAATGAAAAATGTAAAACTTTTGGAAAAACCCAAAAACCTGTTAATACGGGATATTTCCAACCCTAGAGAGAATCACTGCATGACATCTATGATTCATACTCAAAATCAATGACCTTATAGCATTCTGATCCATTTCGTTCCAAATTTCTAGTCTGATTCGAACCTCATTCGCAGTAGCTGACTGGTTTTGCTGGCTTCGTAATCTTCTAGTGGGGCTGTCACATAAATTTTCAATGGGCTTGAGGTCTGGACTTTGTGCAGGCCATTCCATGATAGCGTGGTGAGGTCTGCATACCAAAAAGTTTCCATCCATGTTTGCCGCAAATGGAACAACTTACTTTTCTTAAATGTCTGCAACGTACCTCTGAACATTCAGAGTTCAATTGTTTACTATGACCAGATCAGTGCAGGCATTCGAAGAAATTCCTCTCTCAGCTTCTAACGAATTGACATGTTCACAGGTAAAATTCAATCAAGCTCATCGATGTGCTTTGGTCAGTGCTAGACCTCGAGCTCCGACACGAGGATTCAAAACAAATTCTCTGAAACGTTACCGTATTGTTTCAGTGCTAGTTGCACTCGACTGTTCTGTGAAACCTGCTTTTGAAGGTGCCTATCAGTACCAATCCGTTCTCTTAATGAAGAAATTCCTAAACAATGGTCATAGATCGCCGTTGTTGCTCGAGGTCATCCTTGTCCAAGTCTCTTTTCATAACTACCAGTCTCCCTGTACCTGCGCATCATTCTGGGAACTGTTGAACGGTACACCCCAAGCCTGGTCATCAAACACCTTCTGCCGAGGTCAAATTATAATTTTCAAGAAGAAAAAATGTTACTGGCGGATTACATTTTTGACAAAATATTCACAGTAAATGTGTTTTGTGTTTTCATGCACAAAAACTTTCAGGGATCAATGTTAAAAACGATTCCTAATTTTGCGATTCTCGGAATGGTACTGTACAATATTATAGAACGATTTCATGGACTAGCTCAGTAACTTTTCTAAAAAGAATTCAAAATCAAGTATGGAGTCCAAAAAATTGTTTCTTATACTGCCCTGTTTCGGTCGATAAAAGGAAATCCAACTGAGGTTCACCAATTAACAAAAGATAAAAGTTGCAACTAACGACCAATTTAAAATTTGTTACTTAATCGTGTATCACCATCACCGTTTACACCTGAAATATCATCTGTTCCAATAGAATCTGATATATTCTAGAGAAAAAAATTGTCGTATATTGTGCTAACCACATTGATAGGGTTATTCTAATTAAAACAGCTTTTTTCGTTTTTAAGTTATTTGGAAATTTCGAGAATTTTCTGAAACAGTCAATATCTCAGTTGTTTTTGAAGCTATGTAATGAAGGTTTTGTTGACTTTCTGTAGTCACTTTGCCACATAAAATCGTGCGGAAATTTATTTTTGTCAAACGGTTTTTAAGTTGTCATGCAAACTTGCGTTTTTTAATATGACTAATAAATAACTTTGATTTCTAATTCTAATTTTATTCAATTTCGGAACTTTTCAAAATAATAGACTTGTTATGAAATGTGTTTTCAATATTTCTCCTCCTAATAAGTCTAATTTGAAGAAATATGAAGTTTAATATGACATTTTCAAGAAAGTGTCACCTCTATTTAAAATCGAACATTAGAAGAGGCCAATTGCTGTGGATGAAGTGACTAGGTTAGATTCAAATTCTGCATAAAAATTCGCCCCGGAAATATATAAATATGTATATAAATATTTTTTCAGTAATTTCAAAAGTATTGTCATTTGCTTAGTTACTAAAAATTAGGAGTTAAAAAAAAGATAAGGTACATAGGCGAAGTTAAGCAACCTATTCAAAATTGAGAACTGGGATCTGCCAGTTGTGAAGGATGATGTGCCAAAATCAGATTTTGCATAAAAAAAATCACCATAAAAAAACCCATTTTCGATTTTTCTACGTCATTGCATTCTTCTGGGTTATTCAAGATGATTATTATGAATATAAATTCTCATCAATATATCCCAAATAATATACCACAATAAAAACACAATTTGTATACTCCACTGCACACAATTCACACTCAATTAATTCAGTTCTGCATGACAAATTACCTTCAAATGAATCATATTAGCACTGATTAATTTGGCATGAAAAAAAGCAAACGCACTGACATCATCGTCGTAGCCTACTTGTCTTTTATAAGTTCCTCCCAATGGTAGCATACCAGACAACATCCCTCCCTTCTCTATGAAGAATTTAGCAACTGTTCTAAGCAAGGACGCACCACTTTTTTCTTGAGATGAAGAAGTCATTTCCGAAACAAAACAATTGAAATTTCGTGAAACCCGTTGCTTACAAACACTTTCATTTGTTTCCGATTTGATCTAAGCCTACTGTTACTTTCTTCAAACAATTTCAATGAATGCTTCTTGTCTTATAATAATAGCTGTTGTTGTTTTCAGTGTGATATGATTTTATGGTAATATCGTCCATTCTAGCTAAAGTTAGGAGAAATACTTCAATGTGTTACATACGCGGAATTTATTCTAAAGTGTCCATTGTTGTCTAACACAACCCACAAATAATTAAATTCATAATTGTGTTAAGTTGGCAATTTTTGCCCATTCGCCCATTAGAACTGAATTGTTTCACTGGCGTCGATATTATGAATGTATCATTAATTCTTTATTATAATCTTCTATTTTCACACTTATTATTATAATTATATTTTTCTTCGATCTAATTTGGAAACTTTACCCGATGAAGATTTTATTTCTCAACATATCTCTTTTTCACTCAATTTAATTAGTCCAGCGGAACCTCACCCAGTAATTTATTCAGATGTGGTAATAGAAAACAGTCGCAGAAAGATTAATCTGGAGAATGTGCTGTATGAGTCTGCAATTCATAGCCCAAATTATGGATTTTGGTCATCACAACTATCCGCAGGTGCACAGAAACATTGTTTCCGTCGCAAATGCTGGCTATTTTAGCTTCAAATCATAATCAAATCTACGCAGGAGCTCTGAATATGATTCGCCGGTGATCTTTTTATCCTTCATGTCTCATTATCCGATAAACGAACAATATTTATCGCTATTTGTGTGAACACATTGAAAAAATTTTATTCAGAAAGCAATTTTCATTCTTCCGTCGAAGTAGATCCACTTAGTAGTGGTGGTACAATCTAGTCAGATTTCATGAATAGGAGCAACAAACTGCAGTTTCGGTCTCGTTTGACCTCGTCAGTATTACATACCTATTCACACCATCAAGCCAGACCGCTCCGTATCAACTCGAAATAAATTCACGTGTTATGGAATTTTATTTATGAAATATTGTCAAAAATAAATACTTCATTACTCATATGTCCTGTCCGTTTCCCGGATTTGTCGCCGCTGGACTTTTTCCTTTGGGTATATACCAAGGATCTGTTATATAGAAGAGATGGTCGAAATATTGAAAAGTTGAAGGAAAATTTCGAATATTATTTTGCTGCGGTTATCATTATTCAAATATTCATTGCGTGTCGGTGTATCCTCAGACGTTGTAAATTGTACAGAATAATGGCAATTCATACAATGCCTGCATTGATTATTTCCATTTAATTTCAATTTATATTATAGAATACCTCGTTAATTTTTCGTTTCAGAATATCGATTCTATTTTACAATAGTTGTAAATTGATGAAAAATTTGAAATAAATTATCTATATCGTCATTGCAAGAATTAAACTAACCTAATCACCATATGAGAGCACTTGACATACTTTTATTTTCAATCAATCCTTGTAAACTCTGTGAATGAACTAAGAGTTACTAGATGAAATTAGGGAAAAGTTATTCAGTTCTTGTTTTTCAAGTAAAAATTTGATGCACATTTAATATATTTTTGAAAATAAAAAACTCTTTCCACCGAAATCAAGGTAACTCTGGCTCAGATTTAGGAAAACACAAGTTTGTGTTATAACTCAAAAACCGTTGGAAAAATAAAGATTCCGCACTCAGTTCGATTCTTCTTAAAAAGTGCCTATAGAATGTCTAAATCATTTTTACATAATTCCCAAATCAACAGAGCAATTGATTCATGACTTATTGCAAAAATTTTTGAAATTTCAAATAACTTGGAAAACGAAAAAAGCTAGCTTGAATCTGCTTGTGTTAATGAATTCCCCAGAACACGGAGAAGGGAGGGTCATTTTCCCTTATTCACAAGATCCCACATAGCTGCAATACTGAAACGTTTAAATCTGTCCCCCTGTACAGACAATTAATGAATTACCTACTCATGTGTAACCGAAACGTCAGTAGCGAAATTTTAGTTTCAATGATGTGATAATTTTTGTTTGTTATGTATACAACTAGTCGATGATATAATTTTGAAGACACCTTATAATTCATACAAACAGAAACTTTTATTTCCATAAAATATTCGTTATTGTTTCCAGATTGAGAAAACATCTAACATTTGAATAAATCATGGAAATTTGAATAATTTGTCTACAATTATATCATAATTTGTTGGTCATTAGGTAATATCATAAGTGATGTACAATTACATCAATCACATAATTGTTACACTTATTTCGCTTAACTTCAGCTATTGACATAGTTTATTTTTCCATGAATAAATCTAAGGAAATTGCTCGAGGTCAAAGAAAATCTGCATGACAGACATTTATCTATCTACGAGGGTTGTCACAGAAGTACGTGGCGTGACTTCGAAAGGGCGGTAGTAGGTTGAAAAATATAACTGCGTTAGAACGTACGCCATTGATAAAGCATGCATTTCAACTTGGACAATTAGTCCATTGAAATGTTACATGGACTTTTCATTTTTTGGAGGACGCAATTTTATTTTTGGAACATGTGGGAGGGGTCAGTAGAAGCTTAACCCCAAGTTTCTGGGGTTGCCGCTCTTGTCCACTGGTCGCCATCTTGGAAAAGGGGTGCAAACACGCGATATCTCGGAAACTATACGTCTCACAAAAAATTTGTAACGACATAATTTGTAGCAAACCCCCTTGCCTACAAATATGCTTATACAGGGTGTTACATGATTGTATGTCACAACTTGAGGGGATAAATCTACGTGCAATTTAGGAAAAAAAGTTCATTTAAACATAGGTCTGCCAAAGCTTCGTTACGGAGCTACAGGGTGTTGAAATTTCCAGAGAAATTGGTTTTTTCTTTGAAACTCCTGAAGATTTTGAGATATTCAGCACAAATTTGGAATGCAGCTATTTTTACCGCCTCCATCATTATACGTCCTAAATTTCAACTAGAATCTACAAGGTTTTTTCTTTTCCGGAGCCATGTTCAATTCAGAAACTTTTTTGACACTTCTAATTTTTTCGTATCTCCAACCGTTCTCGAGCAAAAATTATTGAGCAAATCTATGCATTCGCTAAATTGAAATCACCTCCAATTAAAAAATAATTACTGGTAGGCTTTGATCTTTTTCATTTATTTATTTATTCTGACAGTTGCAGTTATTGTTCGTATCTTTCTCGAAGTCCGGTAGCGGGTTCGCCGTGTCGGTCCATAGAGGGCGACTCTCATACGTATGTACGAGGTGCGTCCTTTCTGGAATCAATAGGGTAGCCCGACGTAGCTTGATAGGATGCTGAGAAGCGATATGCGACACTGATGAGCTCCTAATAGTTTGCAATTTTGCAATTGCAATTTCGCAAAACTGCGAAACTGCAGTCTGTCGCTTCGTTTCTTGGCATCCTGCTCAGTTGCACTATTGTGGCTCTTGGGGGCTGCGTGTATGGCAGGCAGTTTTGGGAAATAGCTCTTGTCAGGAAGGATTATTCATTGATCTACGGATTTCGGATCTTGTCTCAAGTTTAGAAATATATATATATATATATATATATATATATATATATATATATATATATATATATATATATATATATATATATATCATATAGTCCTATATGAGTTGCGAAGGTCAGACTGGTCGTTGATTCAAAACTAGATTCAAAAAGCATCAATCAGATTAAAATAACCAGAGTACCGAATCTACTTTCACTTCCTATTGTATCATTCTCCACGCATAGATCAACTCCAAATCAATTACAGAATATTTAAGGGACGAAAGATTCCTTGAAATTCATCGAAAATTTCGAACTGCAACAAAACCTGCTTAATAGCCCCTATTTGATGTCTTTAAATAATACCTTCTTTTATCATAATCAGTTTATTACCCCTTGTTTGCGCCCTTAATAATTTTGTATCTACCTGTTTATATATGTTGTCAGCTGAAGATGGCCGAGGGACCGAAAATGCAACCCTGATTTTCAATAAATCTCTTCTGATAGTATAATACTTAGTTTAGTTTTATATCATCATCAACTCTCAATTAATTGTTATTAATTCACTTTAATTGATACTTCGCTGATAGGCATGGATAGTTGCAGTGACTCTTTCGAATTTTCATAAAGGTGGAAGTTTATTCGAATGCAGAAATGATCGAAATGCATTTCGTCTACGGCCTATCTATCGCTCCTCATCATAATGTTTGTTTGGACGTCTTCATCAACGACTTCGAGAAACAGGCATTTTCGAAACTAGAAAACATAATTGTGGTCGCCACTGGGATAGTAGAACACCAGAATTAGAAGAAGCTCTGCCAAATTTAATTGACGAACAATCCGACACCAGCACTAAGTAAATTTCTTTACAGCTTCATGTTGATCATATGACGGTATTTGCCATCATGAAGAACAGCTCTTATATCCATATCTTCTAGGAATCCAACGAGTCCAGGCTTGATTAAACAACAACCTGAATTTTTAGAGCATATTTTATTCAAGAAAGAAGCAGGTTTTTAGGGAGATGTCATTATTAACCCATTTAGCCTTACTGTCCTTTCGAAATGACTGAGGTTGTCAACCTAACTCATTTCGGATGGAGTACTCGATTCTAGATAGCGCCACCTGTATAGCATAACAAGTGATCTATTCAAACGAGTTAAGACTGTTTTGAATGAAATAAAACTTAAGTATTTAGATTTTCACTATATTAACAAAACTATGAAACTAATGAACAGAGTTATTCCTATATATTAGTCTTATTTCCTACTTAATATTACAATAGTTACAAGAGGTATGTTGGAAAACCCTACGGAGTTGCTTACTTTATGAATTAAAAATATTGAGTAAAGGAGAAGGATTTAGATCTTATTGACTATTAAGTAACCTACCTGAATTCTTTTCTTTGTTGATCCTAAAATTTCCAATAGATTGAGTTTTTGTCTGATATTTTCATTGTGTAAAATTTTGAAAGTATCATTAAAGTTATGGTTTTCTTCGAGTAAGTGATTAGAATAATGGGAATCTGATTTATGATAATTAAAACTACGTTTGTGCTCGGATAATCTAACTTTGAAATTTCTGAAAGTTCTACCAATATAAATTTTATCACAATCCCCGCAAGACAGTTTATAAACACCGGATTTATTACCTTTATCAATTTTAGATTTGCAGTTTTTGATATGTCGGCCTAAAGAATTTTCAGTTCGGAATGCTGTATTGAAATTATAATGCGAGAGGAATGATTTTTATTTTAGACTAGGATTACCAATATAAGTTGAGCTGTGGTATTTTGTGTTTGAACTTTTTATATTTGGAAATACTTCCTGGATTTTTTGCGTGAAATCATGTTCTCAATCATAGTTGGACTGTAACCGTTATTGACTGCTATTTGTTTAATAATATTTAGCTCTTTTATGGAATTATATTGTGACATTGGGATATTAATGAGTCTATGTACCATACTATTGTAAGCTGCTAATTTATGTGGATAAGGATGTGTAGATGAGCTGTGAATAGTAATATCTGTATGCGATGGCTTATGAGAAATAGAAAATCATGTTTGCCGTTAATTTTAGTATTAGTTAAATCCAGAAAGTTAATTGAGTTTTCTGTTTCTATCTCTAACGTGAATTTGATATTATCGTGAATTTTGTTAATGAATGTTTTGAATGACTCTAATTGTCTGTTTGTGCCAGTGAAACAACAAATGATATCGTCAACATATCTAAACCAATAAATAAAGTGTTTGAATAACGGATGTTCTTGGATAGTTTTTTCAATATTATCCATGAAAATTTCAGCGAGCAGAAGGCTCAGAGGATTACCCATAACTTTTACCTTTCTTACTATTATATAATACTCCATTGAAGTTAAAATAATTTTGATCTGAACAAATTTCTAAAAGGTGTAAGATTTCTGATTGAATTATCGGATTGACTTTATTAATTTGAAGAGCGTTCTTGATGAGTTTCACTGTATCACATGTGGAACACTAGGGAAGAGATTTACTACATCCCATGACATAAGTTTAGCTTTCGGTGGTAGTATCGTGTGCTGAATTTTATTTACTAGGACTGAAGAGTTTTTTATTGAGAATTTAGGTTCAAAATTACCGTACTGTCGAATGATGTCTATGAGAAAGCGTGAAAGTCTTGCAGCTGGAGCTTGAAAATATAAAACTACTGGTCTAATGGGATACCCTGTTTTATGGAGTTTGACGAGGGAGTAAAATTTTGGTGATTGCGGGTTCTCAATGAAAAGTTTATATTTTTGGTTGGTAGGTATTATAGACTTGGCATACTCTAAAACGTTTTTTACTATGGATTGAAATTTATTAGTTGGATCTTTATCAATTTCTTCATAACAACCTGATTCAATGAAATTTTGGGTTTTCAATGAATAATCTGCTTTATTTTAGGCTATGACTATATGACCTTTGTCTGCTCTGGTGAATATGATATCTTCAGATGCGGACTTAGATTTGATGGACTTTAAAGTTGTATTTTCGAGAGAGTTAAGACTGCATAACCTCACATTTTTTTCCAACTCCGCTAAATACGAGACAATATAAAAATCTGTCCTTTTAAAAGGACAGTAGGCTCATCGACTATCGTCGACTCAATTGGAATATTTTTATCTCAGGTACAAAGATTATCGTTTCAGACCTATAACGTTAGCTGAAATAATGGCAAAGATCGAACAAATTGAGAATGAGGTTTCAGAAGAAATAGCAGTTTTTTATTCCTGAGAACGCCAATGATGACTGCGATACAGATGAAGACTTCGGAGATGAAAACACCGTCCTATTGGAAAATTTACCGGGAACGCAACTCAGAGCTTCTGCTGAAGTACGGATGCAAACTGAAGATGACTGGGATAGCGACGATGATGAACTCCTCTCAGAGTTTGTAGATAAAAGACCAAAATTTCGATTACAAAGAAAGTGATTTGGGCTCGCCTCTACCGCAATGGACACCAATATCATCGGCGGTTAACAATCTTTCACCAGCTGCTACGTTCCAATTATTCTTCGATGAGGAAGTAATCGATCTTATTCTTCAATTCTCAAACCCCTTCGCCCAGAAGAAGAATCGTGACGGAGATATCACACACTATAAATGTGCTACTTTATTTTATTAGAGTTCTATTGCTCATTGGCTATGTACGTCTTCCACGGGAAAATATGTTCTGGTAGAATAGGGATGACACCAACAATAAAATGGTATATGAAGCTTTATCGCGTGATAGATTCCAGCATATAATGAGCAACATTCACTGCAATGATAATAAAAACCTGGATTTGAAGGACAAATAATTCTAAAAGTCCACCACTTCTTGACATTCTGAATTCGAAATTTTTTGCCCTTATAGAAGAAAATCATAGTATAATAATAATGCTTTAAAGTGTGAAATAACAAATACAAGATTAAGAAATATTCATACAAATAGTCTCAACTCATTTTAACATTAACAACGAATTATTTCATCCTCCTAAGTACATAATCCACGCAACATCAAAGTAAGATAATCTGCGAAGCCCCTTTTGGGGCTTGTTTGCAGATGATGTATACCCTGAATTGAGGGAAAACCCCAAACAAAAACATTCTCAAACAATTTCACAAATGGAAATGAAAAAGAAACCACATTTTCCAGGAAAAACAATAGTAAATGTCTCTCTATAGACTTTTCAAAACAAGAAAAATTCTTCTTCTATATGAGTCAATGATATCATATTTTAGAAGTCGCGGTGGAAAGCATTTCATACCTGGAAAACCTATCAGATGGGGATTTAAGTTTTGGATTGGTGCTCTCCGACTAGGTTATATAAATAATTTTGACATATACCAAGGTTCTTCAAGTACGTTGCTAGATAAGTACAAACATATGGGTCTTGGAGCATCAGTAGTTTTTCAATATGCAGATATATTGAAAAATATGCCCTTTGAACTTTCGTTGCTCAAAGAAGTGAAATTAAGGGGCCTAAAAGCTACTGGAACACTGAGGGAAAACTGAATCACCTCATCACCCATATCTCAACTCCACTCAAGTGTACTAAAAAAAGATCCAGGTTATTTTGAGCATAATTTGGCGGATGACGAACTCATCATCACCATGGAATGACAACAATGTACCATCAAATGCTTCAACAGTATTTCCGGTATATAGAGTAATCTGAGAAAAAATATATTTATATAGATGAACCAAGCTTGATAAAATCTTACAATGAAACTATGGGAGAGTTGGACCGTGGCTATCAAAATCTCGGTAACACGAGTAAGCAGCAGGGGAAAAATGGTATTTTCCTTTATTTGCTCTTTGCATTGACATGGCTGTGCAAAATTCTTCGCGCATAAGGACAATGGCGAAAAACTCGACCAACTAAAATCCAGAGGATCTATAGCAGCTGAACTATTAGAATCTAACAAGAGAATGAAAAAAAGAGGACCTTCCAAAGCTCCTAGAAATTTACACGAGTTCTCCCGTTATGACAGACTGGATCATCTCATTGTTTACAAAAACAATCAACGAGGATGTGCCATAAAAAAGCAAATTTTCTCTGCCAAAAATGTTACGTTGGCTGGCATCCAAAACATTGTTGTGTTTCTTTTCATAATATTCATGCTTAGATGTTCTTTTGATGAAAATGAAGACTTTGTTTGAAATTAATCGATAATTTCATATGAATATGCTATAGTACTACTGTCCTTTTAAAAGAACGAATAGTTTCGACCCATAGCAGCACTTTAAAGTTTCCTTTTCAACCTTGATCTATTTATAAAAGAACGACTGTTTCAGGGTAGTATGGGTTAATAACTACAACCACATATGGGCGCAATAAAATCCTTATGCTTTCATTGAAGTTCATCAACAGGAACAGCTCTCTTTGAACGTGTGGATTGGAATTATTGTAGATCAGCTAATTGGTCAGCATTGCCTTTCACTTAGATTGAATGAAGATTCAATCACTTAGCATCTGCCGGTTCTACTTGGACTTATTCCTGTAGAAGACAGGGCAGGATGGTTGTTCATGCACGATGGGGGTCCTGCTCATTTTAGTATAAGAGCACGTCAACGTTCGAACAAAACTTATCCAGATCGCTGGATAGGCCGAGGCGGACTCCATTTTGGCCAGCCCGTTCACCTGATCTAAATCCAATAGTTTTTTTCTATTTGGGAACATTTGAAACGTTTCTTTCAGGACTTCTGTACAAGACATAGAGGACTTGAGAATCCACATTATCATTTCTTATAAAGTCACTCAAGAAACTCCTTGGGTCTTCAATCGGATACGAACATCTATGTGTCCACGACTAAACTGGTAATGGTTGAAGGAGGCCATTTTCAGCACTTACTATGATCGCTTCTTTTTCATCATGTTTTCATCAGACGCCTAAAATTGATCAATTCTCTACACGAAAACTGTGAGAGATAATGAAAAAAATCACAAATTGAAAAAGATTAAAAATCAATAAATGAAATTTTTAGTTAATCAGAGCGCATTGAAAATAAGTTGGAGGGGTGAAAGGACACGTGCCTCTGAAAAAGTATCATCCTGTAGATTTTTATAATTGTTTCTATGATCTGATTATGTAGATTTTAAAATCGGCATCTTTGTGCCAAATTTGCACTGAGTATCTGAAAAACTGTAGTAGATAAAATCTGAAGAATTCAACACCCAGAATTTCGATAACGAAGCGTTTGCGGACATACACACAAGAAGAATGAAGTTTTTTGTTATGAAAAAACTGGATAGGATGATGAGAAATGTTGAATTTTCACCACATGTTCGGGATATTCTACTCAGTCGTCACTAAAAATTGAAACTGTGAATTTCAAACTTTAAAAACGCCTATAATCATAATTGAAAATGTCTTACGTTGGATTGTCCGATGTGCAAAGGGGTCAAACACTTGCTCTCGTTGTTGAAGGGGTGACACAGAGGGATATAGGGGCCACAATGGGGTATCACAGGGAGTGATTTCAAAAACCTACGCCCGATTCGTAGAGCTACAATCTCTGCAAAATAGGCCTAGAATAAGTCGTAGGAAGATCACTTCTGAAGAACGAGACCGCTTTTTGTGCCAAATTGCAAGAAGAGACCCTAGTCCGTCGCACTCAATACTCCAAAAGCAATTTCTGGAAGCAACAGGCATCAGTGTATCGGTCGAAACGATACGTCAAAGACTTCGTTTAAGGGGTTTATACAGCACAAGGCCCTTAACAGTTTCAGATCTAACCAGACAACAAACAATTAACAGACTTAATTTGTGTATCGAGCACCAAAATTGGAATATTGAGAATTGGCGAGGTGTTCTTTTTTCGGATGAGACTAGAATTGGTGTTCGATCAGATGACCTCCGGATTCGGGGTTCAGAAGACAAGCTAGACTCCGAGCAGCAGGACAAATTCCGAAATACCAAGGGGCAGTGTGATGTTTTGGGGCGGCATTATACCGAGAGGCATAACGGATTTGATTTCGTTTCCTGTGAGTGTAAAGGCTAGAAATTACGTGTACCTTGTGCTGGAGCCCCTAGTGAGACTCTGGCTAGGTGCAGACGTTGAAAATTCACTTTTATGTAAGATAATGCTCATCCGCATACCAGCAACCTCGCCCAACATTATCTTGAAACAGAGGGAATCGCTATTTTGGGCTGGCCATCTTGCTCCCCAGACCTAAATCCTATCGAAATTTATGGGATAATCTCAAAAGAAAAATTAGATCGCGCCACGATGATCCAAGAACCCCACTAGAGCTTATCTAAGCCGCCACAGGAGAGTGGCAGAATATCACCCCAGAAGAGGTCGAAAACCCAATTCAAAGCATGCCTAGACGGATTCAGGCTTATATCAGGGCAAGTGGTGGTAATACAAGCTACTGAGGTCGAGAAAAAAACCTACTCCGTGAGAAAACACAATTTTCAATTTTTTTACTTCATACGGAAATAGTCTTTTATTTTCTTCTATTTGTTTATTTTTTGAAATGAACCTTAATTTATTCCTTTTTTCAACTGAAATATCTCAAAAGAATCAGTTCTGATAATTCTTCGAAATTTCCAAAATCCCTGAGGTAAAATTCAAATTATCGGGTTATTTCATATAAATTTGGTTGTGTGTATGTTCATGGCATCTTTTCGTCATAAAATGGCTTGTGGAATCACTTCGCTAAATCTCTCGCACTTATTCATTTACACCATGTATAATATATATTCTCAAGACTTTCTTTCATTTCTCTTTCATGAACCCGTTTTTACGATGACATAAAATTTCAGTATTTCCTCGGAATATATTTTAATTTTCAAGAGCAATTATGTTACGAAAGAAGTCTCAAACAAGTTCATAATAAAAGGAAGGTTATTGAATCAAATATGTATCATGACGAAACATTTTTGCTCATTTCTTATTCGCATCATCAACTCTCTTCCGCTGTATCGATAAAAAAATTCACGGTCTCTGCTTATAGATTGTAAGCGATACTGTCGGTGTCAAGGATTATTTCCTCATCCATTTCATGAGCGATTAAGAGATCTAACATCTCGCTTGTAATCTGACATAATGAGTTCGAAGGAAGATCCATATCTCTGAATTTTATTGAGGATTACCATTACTTGTTTCATAAGGATGATGCTATGTTTTTTCTAATCTCGTATACTTGTTGACATGGTACATGTGTCGTTATAGAATACACAGAGCGTTTCAGAAGTTATCGGAAGTACTTTAGATGGCGGCAGACCATGGTTGCAAACTTCGAACGGAATATCACCTACAAGGATGGGCTGGAAAGTTTCCAACCTCTACGTGAATGAAAACTGAGAGCCATTTTGGACGGGTATTAGTTGTGGAACAGTTATTTGAGTATTTTGATGTGAGAATCGGGTATCTCATTATATATATATATATATATATATATATATATATATATATATATATATATATATATATATATATATATATATATATATATATATATAAATGAGATAAAAACACAAGGTTTAACTTTGATCTACACTTTATTTGAAAAAATTCGACGACGTTTCGCTGACACAGCAGCTTTATCAAGAATGAAAAATAGAATGAAGAGTATGGTATTATAAACAAATCGTAAAACAAGTTGGATGAATAACAGGAAAATCCACACCGAGCCATTGTACAGTTAGTATGAAAGGTAATAAAAACTAATTGAACAAGTTAAGTAGGGTGAGTAATTCAAATCTACCTGTTCATTCAAAAGCTTGTCCGAATGTTTGTATCTATTTATTTCTAATGCTTCTAGGAGATCTAATTTTGAACTTTTTGATTTTATATGTAATATGTCAAAGTTTTTATTGAATGAATGGTTTTCTTTTATTAGGTGGTTTGAATAATTTGAATCAGATTTATTTTGTCGAAGCTACGTTTATGTTCAGATGTTCTTATGCCAAAACTCCTATAGGTCCTATCGATATAAATTTTATCACAAGAACCGCAATTGAGTTTATAGATTCCTGATTTACTTGATTTTTCAACACGAGATTTATTATTTTTAATATGTTTACCTAAGTTATTAGAAGTTTTGAAAGCTATATTAAGATTTTGTTTGACGAGAAAGGATTTAATATTTGTACTTGCAGAACCGCAGAATGTTAAACTGTTGAATATTTTATAGTCTTTATGAATAGGATATACTTCATTTATTGCTTTTTGATAGAGTTTTTACGAATGATTAGGTCTATCATATCCGGATTATATGAATTATTAATGGCTATCTGTTTGATGATGTTTAACTCTTTATTATAATCTTCTACTGATAAAGGTAAATTGAGTAACCGATGTACCATGCTGTTCAAAGCTGCAACTTTGTGTTGAATGGGATGTAATGAGTAGTTATGTATATATGTATCAGTATGTGTTGGTTTACGAAAGACCGAAAAACATGATTATTATTTTGTTTAGTGATTTTAAGTCCAAAAATTTATGGAATCGTTCTGTTCAATTTCTATCGTGAATTTAATGTTCAAATGGATGGAATTAATGAAATTAACAAATAAGTCTAATTGACGAGTAGTTCCAATGAAACATACTAAGATGTCGTCAACATATCTATACCAATAAAGAAATTTGGAAATGAGTGGATGTGTATGAATTTTCTGTTCAATATTATTCATAAAAATCTCTGCTAAAAGTGGACTCAAAGGATTTCCCATGATCAAACCATTTTCACTACTGTAATAGATGTTGTTGAAAGAAAAATAATTTTGTTCAATGCAAACGTCCAACAGATTCAATATTTCTGATTTGATTATGTGGTTAACATGATTCGAATTCAACATGTTTTCGATTAATATTCTGACATCACCTGGAGGAACACTTGGGTATAAATTCTCAACATCAAACGAAATAAGTTTTGCGTTAGGTGGTAGGTTAACGTTTTTATGTTATTTATCAATTCGAATGAATTTTTATAGAAAATTTTGATTTGAATGAACAATAATTTTAATAATATCTATAAGGTAGTGCGACAATTTCACGGCTGGGGCTGTAACGTAAGATACGACTGGTCTAACGGGGTTATTTACTTTATGCAATTTAATGAGTGAATACAGTTGAGGTGGTTGAGGGTTTGGTAAAATTAATTTGTATTTATCTATTGCTTTAATTAAAGATTTTGCGTCATTTATTGCAATTTTAATATTTTCTGGAATTTAATAGTTGGATCTTTGTTTAAAATTGTATAGTTTCCGGACGAAATGAAATTTAGAGTTTTAAATAGGTAGTTATTTTATTTAACGCAATAACAGTATTACCCTTATCTGCTTTTGTAAAAATAACTTCATTTAGTTGAGATTTTTGTTTGATGGCCTTTAAAATATTTTGTTCTTTACTCGGTTTAAAGTCAGCTAATGATTCATTTTTATAATGTTAGATGCTAAATATTTAAGGTGTTTGATTTAATATTGTGTTTGAAACCTTTCTCCAAGAGATTAGTTTCATCAGTTGTGGAATTAGTATCAGAAAGGTTAACGAATCAATCAAAAATTGATGGTCAGAAAATTTACTTTTACGTGGAGTAGGTTTCGGTTTTTGTGACACGAGAAACTTTAATTTGCGGTATTGAATGGTATATTTATTATGTATTAAATATTTAGCATCTAACATTATAAAAATGAATCATTAGCTGACTTTAAACCGAGTAAAGAAGAAAATATTTTAAAGGCCATCAAACAAAAATCTCAACTAAATGAAGTTATTTTTACAAAAGCAGATAAGGGTAATACTGTTATTGCGTTAAATAAAATGACTACCTATTTAAAACTCTAAATTTCATTTCGTCCGAAACTATACAATTTTAAACAAAGATCCAACTATTAAATTCCAGAAAATATTAAAATTGCAGGGAAAAATACTTCAAAAATCTTCACACCGAATCAGAATATGAAGAAGAACCCCAGAAGAAGACTTAGAAAACGACATTATAAATGAACCGGTAACAATCACGAAAGAGCAAGTAGCTATGGCAATAAGTAAACTTAAAAATAAGAAAGCTCCAAATGAAGATGAGATAACAAATGAGATGATCAAATATGACGGAGAAGCCATGAGAGAAGAGTACACAAAACTGTTTAACATCATAATTCAACACGGAAAAATACCAGAAGAATGGAAAAGAAGTGAAACAGTGCCTATCTTAAAAAAAGGAGACAAAACAAATCCTGCCAACTATCGCGGAATAACCTTATTAAGCACCTCTTTGAAACTGCTTACAAAGATTCTTGCCGATGACATAACGTCAACAATGCCAATCAGCGAAGAGCAACAAGGCTTTCGAAAAAACCGGCCCACGGTCGATGCACTATTTATAACAAGGCAATTAGTAGAAAAGTCTCTTGAATATAACACTCCAGCATATCTTTGTTTCATAGACTTAACGAAGGCCTTCGACAGAGTCCAACTGAAGGATGTAATCAAGATACTGGAAAACGAAGAGGTACCCAAAAAATATGTAAGACTCATAAAAGATCTGAACACTAATACAACAACGCAAATACGAACAAACCTCACCCTAACGCAGCATTTCGGAACAACGTCGGGTATCCGCCAAGGTGATAGTCTTAGCCCTCTACTATTTAATACTGTTATGGACCAACTTGTAGAGACCATTAAAAACTTGGGACTAGGATACCGCATCGGAACCTACAAAATTAACATCTTATGCTATGCCGATGACGCCGTACTCATTGCAGAATCAGAAGACGACCTACAAAGAATGTTATACGCCTTTAGCAAACGCGTAAAAAATTTCAATATGGAAATCTCAACAAGTAAGACAAAATGCATGACCATAGCTAAGGAACCTCTGCGCTGCAAGTTAACAATAGACAACGGCACTATAGACCAAATACGCCTATTCAAATAAGAGATGTATAAGAACTGTACACCATCATTTACCACAGTGAAATTTTGGGCAACAGAATTTAAACGTGGCCGTAAGAAATTGGGAAACAATGAACATTCGAAGATCCCGAAAACTGCAACTACTGACGATAGCATCACTAAAGTTCACCAAACAGTGCTAGATGACCGCCGAATTAAAGTGAGAGAAATAGCAGATGTTATGAACATCTTAAAAGAACATATTTAATCAAAATATAATCAACAGCCTTCGACCTAGTGGTGCATGATCTGCTTCCGTATAAATAACATCGCCTAGGTTTCAAGAAAGCAATTCATGAGTTTATCAAATCTTATTCATCCAATAAAGTGCAATTTGTTGAGATTGAAGCTGTGAAAAATCCCAAGAATCTCTATTGGGACCTTTACTATTTCCCTTGTTCATCAATGATATGCCTGTTCTTGTTCGGAACCTAAACAGCTTGATAATGTTCACTGATGACACTACTCTGTTTTGTACTGATAAGACTCTTGCCAATACCCTTCTGAATGTGCAGAACTTACTCAACTAATTCTGCATCTAGTTTTGTACTAATAAACTACATCTTAACATCTCCAAATTTGTATTAATGAAATTTTCATTTAAGAGCAGTACTATAAATGAAGTTCATAATTACCTTTGGAAAGTAAAAAGTAAATCCATTGATCAATTCCAATTACAACCACCTTAAATATATTGTTATCATTTTACTACGCATATTTTAGATCTAGACTTGTTATGGCATTGTATTCTGGGGTGCTTGAATACTGTGTCAGAATATTCAAGTTATAAAAAGGGCTATCAGAAATATTGTGGAAATAACTGAACGTACTTCATATCATGGGTATTTCATGAAATTACATACCTTACCATATTCGTGACCTTGTAATTTAAGTAAGGCATAATTTCAACACCTTTATACCAAGTAACTTCCATCACAATTATGAAACAAGGTGGTCGGTCTTTTGCTTACATCATCACATACTCTTTTGGGATAGAAAAGAGGTCCTAGATTCATGGGAATAAAAATATTTTGCCTAACCAATTCGAATCAATAAGTCATGTGAAGGAGTTTCGTGATCCTGTAGAAAAGTATCTGCAAACTAAATGCTTTTATTCATCAAATGAATTTTTTTCAGTTAATTATTAGTTTATTCTGTTGCATGAGGACATATCTTATACCTTTGTTACTCACATTTGTATCGTAATGGCCAGAAAACAAAAAGTTATTATTGTTATTTATTTATTTATTTATTATTTATTCATATAATTGTCTTATGCACAATAAATGAATACAAACGAGAAACCTCTTTTTTAAACTACGTTGAAACATAAATTTCTGTGATTATTAATTTCTGACAAATAATAATCTGATATGGGTCTTGAAACAAGGAAATGAAATACTGAATAATTCAAGACTGACACCAAGATCATTGACCAAAGACACCCTGCGATTTAGAAATGTATTCGAGCCATAATTGTACTTGCAAAGTTTTGGATGGAATGAAGGAGTGTTTCGAGTGACTCTTAAGGGTAGATTGAAATCAATCAGTTTCAATATTCGGGGAACACACCAAACCATTCACTATCTTCAAAAAGAAACATAAATCGAACATTTTTCTCCTCATTCGAAGAGGATTTAGGCCATATGTAATACGCAGTATATCGAGGTCAACAGTCCGACTATGACACCTGAAGGATAAATATCTCAAAACTTTACGCTGAACCTTCTCTAAACAATCTATATCATAAGAATATAGAGGAGACCATATGCAAGTTTCATATTCTAAGTTAGATCTTACTAACGAGCAGTACAACAGTTTAAAGATATCAGCAGAAAATCAAGCTGAATGTCGAACAATGAACCACAGCATCCGGTGATCCTCAGATGTTATTATTCTCATATGCTCTTTAAAATTCAACCGACTATCAAGTGTTATGGCCAAATCTCGGATACAGTCTACACGCGGCAGCTCCACACCTTCCAGAAAGTAACTATGCATAACTGCCGTATTAGAAGGATAGAAGCTAATAGCTTGACACTTATCAAAGCTCAGATACAGTGAATTAACATGAGTCCAACACAGCAGAAAATCAATTTGGCGTTGCAAGTCATGTACATCTGTAACATCTCTGATAACACGATATAATTTCATATCATCCGCAAATTACAAAAATGCGGAACCTAAGGCATCCCTGATGTCATTAATAAACAAATTAAACAACAAAGGACCAAGGTGCGAGCCCTGAGGTACACCAGATGTAACAGAAATAGCTTTAGAGCAAAAATGTTTGTATTTTACAAACTGCGACCGATTACATAAGAAAGAATGAAATCATGAAAGAAGAGATCCAGATATACCAAGGGCGCCCATCTTGGCTATTAGCAAGTTTTGTTTAACACTGTCGAAGGCCTTCAAAAAATCAGTGTATATGGCATCAAATCGAAAACCTGCTCAAAACAATCAATGACAGATTGAACTGAAATTCCCCTGTGATTTTTAATAGGTGATTTCTGACCAGATTTGAAATATGAACAATAAAATTTTGTGTCTAATAAGTTGGAAATCTCCCCAATTTTAGGGATAAATTAAATATTAAAATAATAGGGCCAGACAGGGCATTCACACACTTTTAAAGAACATAATTGGGTATGCCATCCGGATTAGCACACATCTTGGTCTTCATACTCGAAATAAATTCAAAAACTTCAGTCGGAGAAAACTGACATGAGTCGATGTTTACAACCTGATCATATTTTATCTCTGGTGGTACAATAACTTCCGTACTGTATAAAGTTGAGAAAAAATCAACAGAGATTTACTTTTTCAGCCTCATCGGAGCTACTCACATCGTTCAATTCCATATGATTCGGAAGGTCAAAATTATTTAATTTAGTGTTGATATGCTTCCAAAAACTCTGCTGGTCCGAATGGATATTTCTTACAATTCTACGCATGTGACTATTGTACAGAGTGTTCAACAGTAGCTGACAATCCAAACGAAGTTTACTAAATACATTTTAGTCTGAAGGATCTCTGGTTTTCTTGAACCGGCAATGTGCTTCTTCTTCTTAGTCACACGATTAATTACTTCACAACTGAACCAAGGAGGGTATTTCATAAGATTGACAGCCTTCGTCGGTACAAACAGTTGAAGACTGGTACATATAGCCGTAAAATTTAGACAAACAATAATCTATATCATCATCATAAAATGACCAATCACAGATGGAAAAGAAGTCGTTAAGATCTACACAATTACCATGATTGTTGTTCACCAAAATCTAATAAAGTGCACGACTAGGCAAACATAACGCAACATCGAATTGAAGGGCAGCATGGTGAACACTATTCGGTTGTAATAAATCAGCGGCATGCGAAACAGTAACACTAGAGTTATTTGTGAAAACCAAGTTCAAGAATACGCCACGACTATTTGGAATATTACAAACTTGAGAAAGATTTTCAATCTCGGCCGAACCACTGAAAACTGATGCGCAACTACCAGCATTACATAATGAAATAACACCATAAGTCCACTTCGCGGAGGGTGAATTATACAAATACACATCGAGATCTAGATATCGCAGTGAAATTTCCTGAATTGCAAGTCCATGAGAGATATGCTTGTTCATCAGAACTAGACGGTAGATAGAATTCACCCACGATGAACTTCTTGGAATCTGCTGTTACCAATAAAAAGAGGTGTTCGACATTTGAGAATTCATGATACTTGATTGACTAAGAACGAAAGAGGAAAATGTAGAGTGTTCCATTCAAAAAACAGTTATTTGAATATTTTGGAAGCCGTAACCTGTTGAAAAAATTGAGTACCACATTGTATTCAGTTAAGCATATTCCGCCATAACTGAAATACAGGGGTTGTCTGAAAAATTTTCAGAATTATCTTGTATTACATAAACTATGACAGATACACCCATTCTGTTTGAAACATCTTCGGTCTATTTAAAAAGTTGCACCGGTGGCAAAATAACTATAATCTATAACCGAGAAGCCCACAAATACTACCAAAATCGGACAACCCGTACAGAAGGAGTATTAGACATGTTTGTCTAAATTTCTACAAAAAATTCACGATGAAATGGTGTTATGAATTTTGGAGATAGACATCAAGAAAATTTACACATGTTTCCTACATTACAAGTATATATGAAACATATGAGAATTGTAGCAAAATCACCATGAAATTGACATAATTCTCACGAGATAGAAATCATAAAATATATTACTACATTCAACTATGAATGCTATTATGAAATAATTACTCGTAAGATTGTGGTGATTTGGGATATATCACACACTGTTTGGGTTCATTACTAGAGAAATAAATAAAACTTATATTGTACCCAAAATATTGGAATATGGAAAATACATTGAATTAGTGGCTTATCTTCAGTTATTATCGAATATATTCGTCATTTAATGACAAAAACAAAGTCACTAAGATTCAATAAAAATGCAGCGAACCAGTGCAAAATTTCGCAAAAAATGTGATCTAATGTAATCGAGGAGGTCGTTACTTGATTTATATTTTTTAATTGGATGAAAGAATGATGTTCAAATTTTCTCTATATTCACAAACTTATGACGCGTTTAACCACACTGTGAATTCATCAGAGAAAATTTCGGCACATACCATTATTAAATTGTGGTTCAAGTGAATATCAGCTTTGAATTTGAGATGATTTTGTTCTGAACATACTTCTAAAAGATTAATGAGTTCTGAATAAGTAATGTGATTCACATTATAATTTTGAAGAGGTTAATTAATTTCATTGGAAAAAATTATTTCAACTTCAATGATGAAATTAAAATGAGCAACAACGGTTTAATAAGGAGAAATCTTCCCTTACTAGCAGAAATTTCCATGGAAAACATTAAGAAAATAATTCATAATCATCTGCTGTCGAAACACCGTATTTATTGGTGTATTCTTTCTAATATTAAGGTCACTTTATAGAAATGGAAACAGAGAATTCTATTTTCTGATTTGACTTTAACCAAAATTGATTTGTCTATTTTCCATAAACCATCTCATATAGATGTTACAGAAAATAATTTCTTGAATGAGCTCAATATTGTGAAACAAATAATGGTCAATAATGGTTATAATTCTAATATACGTGACACAAGGCAATTTCAACATGCAAATACTGAGGTTTCTCCTAGTACCAAAGTGCTCAATCAAAAATATATTATAGTAACTGTTTATTCCGTTTATATTATTTTGGTAAACCCAGTATTACTGACTGTCAGTCAGTATATTATTATCTCCTGATGATGCTAACTTAGTTAGCGAAACGCGCGTCGAGAGTTAAGATCAAAGTTTTGGTGTAGTGGGGATATAGTGTCTTCATTGTTCATACGCCAAAGGTTCCAAAATCACAACATAGGTCTTAAACTTAACTAAGGAGTGACTTTGGATGTTGAAGCGTGGCACTGCATGTCCTCAGCATACTTTTCATAAGATGATACGTTACCACTGAGCGCTATTTCAGTAGCTAATTCCTCAATGTTCTTACATGAAGAAGGATAACTCATAAATGATGCTCTATTTGCCAATTCTCTGCAATTATAAAAACGCATTTTGAATTGTCCCAAAATATTTGATAATTCAGATACGTATCATAATTGAATCCTTGCTTTTAAAGACGGAAAAAGGTTTCAGATACTTTCTTTTCAGTTGATCTAGCCTAAGTTGAAAGTTACTTTTGAATGCGTGTACTGCGCTAATCATCTCAATAATAGTTTTTCCTTTACCTTGAAGATCCAATTTAATGGTGTTTAAGTGCATTGTGATGTCAGTCACAAACGCCAAATCAGTCAACCATTATTCGTTTTCCAACATCTGAATGTCATCACCTCTTTCGTCTAGAAAAGCTATTATTTCAGACAATAATTCTCGAAACCTTTCTAGGAATTTTCCGCGACTCAACCACCTGACCTCCGTGTGAAAAACTAAATTTACAATTTTTGTTGAAATGCCCATAATTTCCTCCGTGTTCAAAACTTTTGAACACAAAACTTGTTGATGTATAATGCAATGGAATGAAAAAAATGAAGGGAAATCTTCATTAGCTCGACACAATGCCACAAAACCGTTTGTGTTTTCACTCATTGCTGGCGCTCCATCGGTTGTAATGTGCACTAATTTATATATTGATAGCTAGTAATTTTTTACAAAATTGAAGAAAACGTTATATATCTTCACCACAGGTCTTCCCCTTCAGTGGAATGATTGTCAAAAATTCTTCCTTAGCCAACATGTCATTGAATAACAACCGAATAAAAATACACAGCTGGGCAGTGTTTGTCATATCGGTGGATTCGTCGAACTGTAGAGAAAAGTATGTACATTTCACGACATCATGTTTTAGTTTATCTGCCATGTCCTGACTCATGACTTCAATACGCCTTGTGGCAATTGAACGAAAAAACTGAAGTTCTCTAATAGCAGACATGGTTTCTGTTTTACTTTTAAAATCTCCATCTAATCCATCTCATCCGCTTCAATAAATGCTTCATTCACAACTGATCCATCTTCGAATGGTTTCTTGAATTTCGCCTATATATGAGATATTTTAAATGACGCGATCGTAGCAGTTTTTGATTGTTTGGCTGGTCTTGCGAAAATGGTTTGTCCTTTTTCAAACAAAATATTTAATCACGTACTTTTCGTTTTATTAATTCACTCTGTGGCCGAAAATCCTTTTCATGGTTTTCATTTTGTACTATTTAATGATGAACTTTGTATCGACATAGTATTGCCTTCAAGTTACTATTCAGAATGACTCCAATTCCTGCTGGCGCAACATTTATATCTGCTTGAACGAAAGTCTCGAATGTTTCAGTCAAACGCGCCGCCCAAAATTTCTAGAAAAGCGGCATGAACAAAAAACGCGGCTTTTCTTTGACAATTACCGTGCGTTCCTTTGATAAATCCGCCTTTTGCCGCAAGCAGAGTGTTATTTTAATACGTAATAAATGTTTGTAGTTTAGTTACCTACTTATTAAAAAGTTTTTTCTTCTCGAGATCTACTCAAAAAGTACCAGTCAATCGGTCGAACTCGATCAACCGTTTGAACACCCCTGCTTTAAAGGTAATACTTATCTGATAGTGTGGTGGAACGAATTATTAATTTATTTGATTAATTTAAATGTGTAATCTAAATTCGTGTTTCGAAAAAACAAGGAAAAAGTGGCATTGATTAGAACTTTTGCTGTTCGTCAAAGTGAATTATTAAATCATCTGTCATCTGTTAACATTTGAGGAAACTCGGGGAATATAATATCTTTAAGAAAATATTACGCGAAGATAGTATATATCCTATAAGATACTGCGTTATTGAACATCTTAATAAGAAATGAAAATTCAATTTGATACATGTTATGAACTAGAAGGAAAGGGCTAATAGATATTGGTAATACCTATTTGCGTAAATAGGTTGTCTGCCAAGCTCTACGACAAATTTTTTGATGGGATTCCTGAAGCAATTCTAAGATAAATAGATGAGAACAGCAAGATTCTAATCTTTTTGAATTTTGAGATATTCAGCTCCAACAATTTGATCCTCACTTGTTCTAAAATCACAACTTTCAACAAACGAGGGCGATTCTATGGTGTTACAATAGATGGAAAGCAAATCAAATCTTTGTTTATGATTTTTACGATGGAAACACACGAGAACTTGCTAGAGAATACCAACGAAAACTTCCTCAAAGCAATCCTTCTGTTCGTACAGTTTTACTTCTATATTTAAAAGATTCAGATTTCATTTCGACCATTTTATAGTCAGAACCAAGCTTCACGGGAGATGAAAATAAATTTAAAATGATTATTTATAAGTCCTGCAGAATTCAATTGTGATTAGACAAAGACGTTTCCAGAGGATGTTCAGTATCAACGTTTGGGGTTGGTTTTATGATAATAGCTTATTGCCGATCTATATTGTAAATAACAGATTGAATGCCATTATTTAAAGAACACGTTAGTCAGTTTGGTTGATGATGTTCGCTGGATTTCATTCCGATAATGTACTATCATCATGACGGAGCACCTACACATCAAGGTAGAATAGTTGCTGGATGGATATTTCCCAAATAGATGGATTGATAGGGGAGGTCTAACTGCTTGACCACTTTGGTCACCTGATCTCAATTCGTTAGACTTCAATGTTAGGGGGTACATGAAACAACTTATCTTCAATGTAGATATAACGAAATTCAAGCAGTTACTATAACGGATATACATGACAATGTCAATCATATTGTTTTGCAGGTAGTCATTTGGAGCAACTCTCGTGATGATTAATATAATTTCTTACAAATTATTTTCTTCAGTAAATTTTCATAATATATGTCATTTCAAAATTATTTTTCGACATTTTTGATCGGAATAATTATAATTAATATGTTTTTCATCGCAACAGAATCGCTCTTGAATCTTCAGTGGTATCCTCTACAAGCTTGTCGTGCTTTTCCATCACAAAAATCAGAAACGTATATCATATCTGCATATTTTTCATATGCATGTTCAATCTAAGGATATAGGGTTTCAAAACAATAATTGTCATATTCTGACATTTATCTATCGAAATGATTTGGATATTGTATTCTACTAATTTGATTAAGAATTATGGGAACACCCTGTATATTATAAATTTAACAGTCTTCCTTCAAAAATAAAACCACAAATCCCAATCTTAGAAATTATATTAACACTGAATTTACACAAATGAAACACTGAAAATTTAGATTTTCGTTCAGTAATGGCCTCCGTGACCTGCATATCCAGCATAACCATGACCTCCATAACCACCCAGTACAACAGGTGCAGCAGCAACAGGAGCTGGTGCTTTATGAAGACTTGGTCCTATTTTTTTCACTACTGCATTGAACCCGTGTACGTCATCTGCCGCGTATTCCACTACCCTTATCGAACCATCTGGTTCGACCACAGAATATGATCCTTTCACTACATCTCCATCTCTGATTTCTGCCTGTGCTTTATTATCACCTGTCAAACCATCTGCGACCCCGTAGTTATACGTGTATTTTGGATGAGCCTGTAGAAAATTGTGATTCTATGATTCACATAAAATTTCATAATGTGGTTGATTCATGTTTACAGGGTAATTCAAAGCATACAAAATGCATTGTTAAAAATTAATGACCAGTTTATTGCATGCATGCTAGGTTAGAAGCTCATAATAAGGAAAATATCCCAAAAGAGATGGCGGAAAAATTGTATTGTCATCTTTTATTTCATAAAAGAAATGGGGTAGAATAATAAAAATTAATGAGTTAATACGATAAAAACAAACAATCTGTATAATTTTAAATTTCAATTTTGAAATGAATTCTTTTCTTTTGATAAAATATATACTCACGTGATAGTCAATTTCTGTTCCATATGGTCCTACAGGAACTGCTACAGGTCCCCCCACCACATGTGCACCACCTACCCCTGATACTCCAGTATGACCCAGACCCGCATAACCGTATGGAGCTATTCCAGCGTTTGCTATCGCAGCGGAACATACCGCAACAAACGTTATCTGCAGAAAGGAAAACAATTTCAGAATTCTCTCATTAATTTGAACTTTTCAATCTTTTGATGGAAACTGGAATTTTATACAGTCACCAGACGATTAAATCTGCAGATTCAGTGATTATACACCTATTGGTTTTCTAAATGATTTGATGTATAGCTTGGTTTTTGTTTAGATATCGAAAACTGATATGCGTCCATAATTAGGACAAAATAGTAATTTACTTTTCGAACTGGAATGTTTTATTAAATCCTGTCATTAGTAACAGCAAATTACCTCAATTGTTCTCCCTTAATTATGATTGTTTGATTTTTCATTTTATGATTGCGCTTTAGAACTCGTTACGATACAAATTCGATGATCTTCAGGTTTCGTGCTTTAACATTATTGTTGAATTCTGGCAATTCTATGCCATAGCAAGCGCGACTTGTGATTATAATGGGAACTGAGGTTATCTTGCCGATTCCGATAACCGGGGACCAAAACAAAAGAAGGATAACAAATTTTATCATTCCTATCATAAGTTATGCTCGAAAAAATTGGTTTTCTCTGCTTGTCCAAATTTTCTGAATTTCTTTTGTAAGTAACTCTTCTGATTTGCTGTGAACACACAAATATGTACCCTAGTAACAGTTGAGGCGAAAGAGTACACTGAATTTATGACTTTTACAGTTAGTTTAAGTATAGTTTTTTTCTTCAAATAGTATCAAAACTATTTTATCAAGTCTACAACCACAAAATTTTTGATAATTAAAGTTGTTCAATTAAATCAGATATTATTATTTAAAGATTTCAAATAAGAGAGAGATTATCTCTGTGGGGGTTTGTTGCAGTTTGAAAATTTTAATGGATTTCAAGAAATCTATCTTTCGACCCATCGGTATTCTGTGAGTAATTTGAAGTTGATTTATGGGTGGAAAATGATGGCCATTTTCGCTACAATGTGAAGCAAAAGTAGATACGTCTGTTCTCTGGTTATTGTAATTTGATTGATGCTCTTTAATTCTCGTTTTGAATGAACGACCAGTTTCACCTATATAACTTTCACAATCCATCCAGGACAACTTGTAAACTCTAGTATTGTCAAATTCATCAGCTTTATCTTTATTATTTAAAAATTCCTGGAAGAATATCATGTTGGTCTTGAAAGCTACTTTTTTATTTTGTTTTGAAATGACATTTGCAATATGTTCGCTGATGGGGCCAAAATATGTTAATGCTGTATATTTATCTGTATTAGTTAATTCTATACGTGGGTAAATATTATGATAGAAAGAATAACTCCTGTGAGACACGCAGAGAGTGTTGATGGAGTGGAAGATGGCACTGGATGAGAATTTGTTTTTCGGTGTAGTGTTTCTGGACTACAAAAGAGCGTTTGAAACAACAGCCAGAAGATTACATTGCAAAAAATTGTAAAAAATGGGTCTAAGGGGAAAGGTTCTGGTTCAGATCTTACCAAGAAGGGAGGAAACAGAAGGTTAAGTATGGGTACCACATCTCGGAGGAAATTTTAGTTGATTGGGGAGTACCCCAGGGATCAGTACTGGGCCCCGCACTTTTCACACTATTTTGACGACATTGTCAGGATTCTCAAGAACTGCAAGGTTTTGATGTTTGCATACGATACTTGCATTTCATAAGCGACAAAATAGACGATGTAATTCAAACAATCAACAACGAACTAAAAATTCTTTTTACTTGGCTTGAAGATAACCACCTTAAATTGAACCTGGAAAAGACTAAAATTATGATGATACAAAAAAACAGAATGCAAGAAGTTATGGTGTTAAAATTAATGATTTTTCCATCGAAAATGTTACTAAGTTCAAATACTTGCGATTAGTAATTGATAACAACTTAAAATTCACAAAGCATGCTGACTATATCTGTAAAAAAGTAAGCTAAAAGGTAGGTTTTCTGGGAAGAATCAGAAAATATTTGAGTGAATTCACCGAATCTTTGGTTTACAATACCTTTGTTTTGAATTTGGGAGGATTTTACTAGATAAAATTCCATTATCAATATTGAAAAAAGTAATGTGTTTTTGGAATTTTACATAACAATAATGATTCGTAACGCGTTTCACTACACCGTAACTTCTTCAGACGAATGAATGTACAGAAAATGAGAATGGGAATATAAATATAAATATTCTTAAGTAATTAAAAGCTTATTGGGTTGATTCTTCTTAAGTGGTTATTTATGACAGGTATATCCAATGAAATTAAAAAAAAAATTAAAACCCAAAAATGACAGTCTAATGCCTGGACAACTAACCCTGAAAGAGACAATTTTACCCTGATGAGACAAAATAACCCAAATAGTGACAAATTAACCCAATTGCGACATATTAACCAAGACATAAAAAGTATGTGATAATAAGAACAAACTGTACTAAAAAGTTCAACAGATTGTGATCGCGTACAGAAGGATTATATCCATCTCTGCGATTTCCTATCGTTTATTCGGAAACCTATCAAATGTAATAATAAACATATCTAAGAATGTAAAGCCATGTACCTACTTACCTTCTTGAATAAACTATGTTATTATTATTATTATTATTTTCTGTATTGTCCTACAATTATTTATATGTTCAAAGAGAAGGAAATAGCTAGATTATTCAAAATAAAGCTATGCGCTATATTCTAGACTATGATAATTATACTTCTATCCGTTATATGTTGGAAAAATCGAAGCTTTTATCCGTGAGACAAAATGTCTATTTATGTGTTTTGTATTTATTTGTAGAATGCATCACCTCCTGCCAAAACATTTGGTGGATCGTTGTACATTCAATAAAGATTTCCATGAGTATAGTACAAGGAATTGTCAGAATTTCCGTTTGCCTCGGACAAACACTAGGTTCGAGGACAATCAGATTTTCAATAATGGACTGGAAATGTACAATGGTTTGCCACGTAATGTGAAAGATAGTCGAACCGTTGAGTGTTTCAGGACGAGGTGCAATATATATGTAAAAAATAAATGGAGTTTATAACTTTTATGTATGTTTATAGAGAAATAATGGGTCATAAGGACCTCACCAATATCAGTATACAATGATATGTATCAATGTTTTTGTAATTAGCTTACTAAATAAAGTATCAGCATCATCATCATCATCATATGCTATTTGTGTTTGTTTTTTCGGATCATTTCGTTCATTATATTTTAGGGATATTGTTCTAATCTATTTCTTTAATAGATGACTTTTCCTGGATATACTTTCTTCGGATTATGGCACAGAGGAAGCCTTAGGTTAGATGAATCATAAGGGATGCAAATATCAGTAAAGGTGGGTTTTCGATATATATCAAATTTTAGAGTGTTACTTATATGAGTGATTTCTAGGTCTAAAAGTGAATCTGAATATCCACATTTCTCTCTATTTTGAATTTAATTTGGGATGAATGCTATTGATGTAAGTTAGAAATTGATTTTTGAATTTGGGAGGCTTTTACTTGGTAAAATTCCATTATCGATAATAAAAAACAAACAAGTACTGTGTTTTAAGGAATTTTACTTAAAATTGCGATTCGTAACGCGTTTCACTACACCGTAGCTTCTTCAGACGAATGAATGTACAGACAATAAATGAGAATATAAATATAAATGTTCTCGAGTAAATACTTATTGGGTTGCTTCTTCTTAAGTGGTTATTTATGAAAGGTATATCCAATAAAATTAAGGAATAGATTGCTCCCCGAAGAGATTCAATAAAAATTGATTTAGTTGTTTAGCGGTTCCTATTTAACATGCTAGTATATCGTCTACATATCTATACCAAAAATGTACTAATTTTGATTTGGAGGAATTGGATATGATTTCTTCAATATACGCCATGAAAATATCAGCTAGTAAAGGGCTCATTGGTGATCCCATCGGCAGACCGTGAGGATGTTCATAGAATTTGTTATTGAATTTGAAATAATTCTGTTGTAGACACAACTTGAGCAGAAACATGAAATCATTTTGTAAAACCGGATTAAAGTATGATTTCTTCAAGATGCCTAAGATAAATGGAAGGCCGTAAAGTTTTGGGGATCCGGGATTCATATTCATGAAAGAATTGACTGGTTTTGTAGATATTAGCGGTGAAATTTCTTTTAGAGGATTTCTCAATGTTTTCAGGATATCTATGGTTCTATCTTAGGATATTTCACTTATGTTCTCTTTTTGAAAAAAGTCTGTAATTTTTTATATATATATATATATATATATATATATATATATATATATATATATATATATATATATATATATATATAATGATTTTGGTGAAATGACTATGGCGATTGATTTGTCTGCTTTAGTTAAAACTAAATCGTTGCTTTGAATTTTTGTCTTAAATTTGTTGCGGTATCTGTGTTTTTGATGATATTTTGTTAGAATATCGTCAATTTGGTATAATATTAAATGAAGCTTATCAAGTTGTTTTAATGCAATTGCAGCGAAAGATGATCGAAAGACCAAAATTACAATCCTGATTTTCAATAAATCTCTTGTGATAGTATAATATTTAGTTTAATTTCTTATTATCATCATGTGACGGCAGAATCAATTCGCTATTTGAAGTTGTGAATTGTGCAAGAGAATGATAGCAATGCATTGAATACCACCATTGATTACTTTGATTAAATTTTATGTCATATACTAGAATATCTCGTTAGTTTTCTGTTTTGAAATAACATTTGCAACTGTTATAATGGAAGCACGAAACTTTCTTAAGCTATTTCAATCGATCCGTGTAAATTCTTTAAATGGACATGGAGATACTAGGTGATATTAGAGAAAAGTTATACAATCTTCGGTTTTTCAACTGTGGTTCATATTAAAAAAACGCTAGTTTGCCTTATAACTCACAAATCGTCGAACTACGTAGGAAAGTGCCTGAAAAATCTGAAAACCATTTTCACATAACTTCAAAAACAACTGAGATATTGGCTCTTAATTGTCTCCGAAAATTTTCAAAGGTGTGGTGCACACCATTTTTGTCGACCAGTTTAATTGTGAAATTTACCATCATATTATAGATGCGAATATAGTAGAAGAAGCCACACCAGAAACGAAGCGCAAAGGCTGAACTGGAATTTCAGTGATCACTGGGTAGCAACTTGAGGACCTGTGGAATGCTAAGCCCGTTCCCCAGATATAACTCCTCTAGATGTATTCCCCATGGGGGTATGTTGAGAATCCTTTATATAAAGAGAAAACGAATATTATAGACGAACTCAAACAAGATGTTAGAATCTGTTTGAAGAATGTGAGTATCATTCATGTAGGAAACGCATGCAGAAGTGTTGCTGGGCGTTGAAACTCCTGTTTATGCGCGCTTCTCAGGACCAGGCGAATACGCCTGGGAAGAATTGAGGTGTCTGTTTACTCGCTTCTTGAAGAGGGTTAAATTGTGAGATGTTGGGAAGATGTTAGATGGAAGCGAGTTCCACAGCTCACCGGCCCTGTAAACAAAGAAATTCTCATAGATTGAGGTTCGAGGGGTCGTTAAATGTACCTCCATATGATGATAACTCCTTTCCAGCCTAGTGTTGCGGCAAAACATGAGTTTTCCTTGAATAAGATCTTTCAACTACTTGGAGCATCTTCCATGGAAAGATCTGAGAAACAGAGAAACTTGTCTTCTGAGAGTCAGCGGTTGGAGGTCGCGGGTTATCTCCGGGTGGTCGATGAGGCACACCGCCCGTTTTCTGAACACTATTCAACATCGGAACGAATGTTCTGGCGCCGATCGCCATACATGGATACAATATTCCAAAGCAGGTCGAATCTGCACCTTATATAGAAGCAACAGCTGATATGACGTGAATTGTCGCTTGGCTCTGAAAAGAAAACTACATTTAGCTGGTGCCGACTTAGCTATTGCTGATACATATTCATGCCAGCAAAACTTGTAGTTGACCGTTATTCCGAGAAGGTTCATCGAATCTTTGTACGCAATTTGTTGGCCTTGCATTATTAGAGGAGGTTCTCCAGTGGGGGCCTTTCTAGAAAACGTGTTGCTTGTATCTTGCTCGCGTTGAAGCTCACCAGGTTCAACTGACCCCACTCAGATATCCTCTGTAAGTCAGACTTCAAGTTATTGATTTGTTGACACCTCTGACGATGAAGTTCCGCAGCTGTAATCGGCCGCAGACTACTGAAAGATGAAACCAGGGTACAATCGTCTTCAAAACCGAAGATCTTGTTCTCTGTACATGACCTGCAACTGTAACAGAAACAAGGTTGGCGAAAGAATGGATCCCTGAGGTAGTCCTGCTTGCAACTGGAATCAATCAGATGTTATATCGTCGACTACAACTTGTATTGATCTATTTGAAAAAAAGGTACTTATCCAACTCCGAAATTTTTTGGGAAGCTCATTTGCAGCAAGTTTATTAAACAAAGCTGCATGCCAAACTCAATCGAAGGCTTTAGAGATGTCGAGGGGTATTGGTCTAGATTCCCCATGTTTTTCCATCGTTGACGTACAAACATCAGTGAGTGACGAAGTCGAGCAGATCTCCTGTCAATCTTTGCCTGCGAAAACCATACTGACGGTCGTTAATAATTCTCTGCAACTCAAGAGATTTGATGAGTTCATCATTTATGACTCTTTCCATCACTTTGGACATAATGGGAAAAAGTGCAACAAGGCCGTAGTTTTGAGGTAAGGACTTCTTTCCTTTCTTTGAGATTGGTCAAATTCTCGCTATTTTCCAGCTGATCGGAAAAGTCTGGCTTCCATAAGAAATCTGAAACAGACGGTTAAGAATGGGTGCCAGTTCGAGGGCACACTTTCTCTGGACGATTGGCGGTATTTCGTCTAGACAAATTGCCTCCTTACAGTTCACCTGCTCGAGAGCCCATCACACAGTGCGGACTCTGAATTTGATTTCTGCCATGATAGAATTTGTAGGTGGAACGTTCGGTGGTATTGCGTTAGATGAATCCAGTACAGAATTCTCTGAAAACAAGAGAGCAAAGAGATCGGCTTTCTCTTTCGAAAATGATGCTATACTTCCGTCTTCTTTAACTAGAGGTGGAAACGCTGATTTGTAGAAATTGGCACTGACAGTCTTCGCCATAGACCAGAATTGTCTAGTCCCACTTGCCTGTTCGAGGAGTTTATTAGTTATCTCTTCGTTGAAATTGACCTTTGCTCTTGCAATTGTCAGGTTGCATACGTTCCATATTCGTACGGAGGTTGTTCTTGTTTCTCCTATTGGATTCATCTTCCATGACTTGTAAGCTCTACTCTTGGCTGCAGAGGCTCTTTTGCCGTCTTTGTTGAACCATAGCTTTTGTGCTGTTGTTCTCTTCATAAATAGGGGAAATAGAGATCCATTCCTGTATGAATAATTTCTGTAACAGATTCAGTGCACACATTGATGTCAGGATCTGAATAAAAAATTCATTCAATTCATTGTGTATATAGTTTTTCATCGAAACAATTTCTGTCAAGTCCTAAATTAAATTCTATGTTCAAAGAAGTCAACACAGAATTGAATGAATGAGATCTTTGATGCTCACAGACGAACCTCTTCTATCATAGAATTGTAAATATCTACTATGTTCCGAGTGGATCGATATGAATTTTCAATTATTTTTCTTGAGAAAAATTGCAGGAACTTATATGGCATTTGATATGTATTTGGAAATTAAAATAAACCTCCTATAGATACCAAAATCACCTATAGTTCGTATTTGAAAGAACACAAGTTAGCTTTATAATTCAGAAACCTACAGTTAAAAATACTTCCCTGCATTCTATTCATAAAAAGGCCTGTAGAATGTAAAAATATTTTAGCTCAACTATATTAGGATTCGAAAATACGTCACATGTCGAGATCCAGAAATATCCAGAATTCCGAAATAACTCAAAAACTAGAAAAGATAGCTGAAATCCGTTATCACCAATAATTTTTTCTCGAAAATCGAGTTCTATCTACAATATTTACACAGATGCTTTAGTGCATACATCAGCTGCCTAGGTTACTATGTGACGGTGAAACATTATGTCAGCAACTTGAAGTTAAGATTTTCGTGATCAAAGAATCACCCAACGCACTACAAAAACAAAGATTTTTACTTAAGTAAGATAAAATAACCAGTGAATGTCTACAGGTCAATAAAATCGAAGATGCACCTCGTTTCATTCTTCAATGTCACCACGAGTAAATGTATGTAACAGTAAAAATATTTTTACCATCCATATGTACTTTAATCCAATCGAATTAGACAACGTTAATGATATTTAGTGATTCTTCGAATCGTGGTCGTGATGAGGATGAATATATCTGATATATCACGATCAATGACGATCGTAAAAACGTTACTTCAGTAGTACAGTAAGAACATTTTAGTAACTTGAGAAACAAGTTTCAACATAAGGCATGCTAATTGAACAATGTAGTAGCAATTATTATTACACAGATCGTCCAATTGAGTCGATGATGTTCACATGAGAATTCAATATTGAAATATGAACAATAAATTATCAGGAAATAAGAAGATGCATGGGAAATTCTACGTTGAAAATTTTCTGATATAATTTTTAATTATGCGGTATGAAAACTTGATTATCTGTATTGTTAAGTTATGATTAAAGACTGGATAATATGCTGTTAAAAATTGCAAAATATACCTGCCATTATATCCTTCATAATTTAGAAAATTATTACCCGATCTTCAAAATAAGATATACTGCAAGTGCAAAGTAAGAAATAATTTTTTTCAAAATTTCACATCATTTAATATTGGCACCAATATAACCTAAATGTTGTTTATTTTCATAGTGGGAAGCCTATTTTTCTGAGTTTTACAATGCCCCGTAGTGGAGTCTGCCATAAATAATGCTCGATTTATATAGTATTCCATCCAAGAAAAGATTAATTCCATATTAAAACACAAATAAAATCCTTTATTATGCTTCTACTAACAACAAAAAGATTAAGTTATTATATCACTGTTACCGCGGTTTCGAACTCGCGCTCATCCTCGGACGGTGTGAAAACCGAGTATACAGTGACATGATTTACATATGAATAGGTCGTTATTTGGATTTGGGAAAACCACATATTAGGACTGTATTCAAAAAGTATTGAAAGGAAATTATTATTTGAATACATGAAAAATTTGGGATTTATCTAGTCGTTCATTATCTGATAGTTGTCATAAAGAAGCGATTTTAGGTAATTTAGTTTTTCACCCTTTGCGACAATGTGTAGAACTTTCAATCTATCAATGTTAGGAAAAGAATTGCAATTTTGGATGCAGTAGTTAGCTAAGGTTGATTTTTTCTTTATTTTCAAGGAATGGAGTTTGATGTACCTCATATATTTAACTTCGAAGGATCGACCAATCTGACCTATATAGAAATTATTGCAGTCTGGACAATAAAACTTATACGCTCCTAATTTGTTTGAGTTCTCTATAGGATTTCGAGCATTAAATGAGAGTGGTCACAATTTACACTTCCTACAAAATCTGTGGCATCACCCTACTTTCACGACAATACCATATAAACTTCAAGGTTGGTCATTCAAGAGTCGCTTGGTAACTTTCAGAAGTGTAAAATAAGAAGATATCATTCAAAAGAGATGAGTTTATGATGGAAACTATCAAAAATTTTCGAGTGAATGAAAAATTAAAAAATTCTTCCATCTTCAAACATTCGCGAAGAGACTTATCAACTAGCATCAAATCTTTACTAATCATTTTCAAAGTCGAGTAGTTCCTGCCCGGGCCCTAATTACTGGCAGTGTACATCTCGGAAGCTCCTGAAACAAATTTTGGATGTACTCTTGAGTTACTGAGTTCTAAATTTCAGGAAGCAGATTTTCTAGTTGTTGTAGTGTTCTACAAGGCATCCTACGTTGCTGAATTTGCCACCCCATGTTGTTCACAACATCTTCTATGGGATTCAAGTCGGAACTTCTGGCTGGCCATCTTAAAATATCAATTTCGACATTTTGCAGAAATTCTGTAACTACTCTAGCTGCATGAGGCAGAGAATTATCACGCATATAAATGAAGTTTTCGCCAATCAATGAGCCAAAGGGTACAACATGGGGTTCAAGAATATCTGGGATGTATCTGGCCGCTGTCATTCTTCGATTATTCACTGGAACTAACTCAGTTCGACCATGGAACGAAATTCCTCCCCACACCATTACTGAGCCCCTTTGAAGTTTTCGGTTTGCCGGATATTGCAATGCTGATACCGTTCCCCAGGTCGTCTGTATGCAGGCATGCGTCTATCATTTGATACTAGGCAGAACCTGGACTCGTCGGAAAAGAGAACATTCGACCATTTTGGAATACGCCAATTTGCATGTTCCCTCGCAAACTGAAGTCTTGCAACTCCATGCTCTCTGGTGAGACGCGAGCCAATAGAAGCCACCCTTGCTCTGATATCGTCTTCTCTGGGCCTGTTCCTAACAGTTTGCAATTAAATATGCAAATTTCTGAAAAGTGCAAGTTCATTTTGTAGCATTCTAGCCTTACAGTCTCAAACTCTTAGTGCAGTTAAACGAAGCCAACGATCATCAACTGGTGTTGTTATCCGATTTCTTCCCTGTTTGGCCCTTCTTCCATATTCTCCTGATTTGTGGTACCGATTAATTGCTCTTGAAATAGTGTTTTGGTCAATATTCAACAAGTTAGCCACGTGACGTTGGCTTCGTCCCTCCTCTAGAAGTGTTACAATTCTTACCACTTCATGATCACTCAAATAAGGTCCAGAACGTTCAGCAGCCATTACAATAAATTCAAAGATTCGAAATTCAACAAGAAACGCAGAAAACTTGTATCAATTTAGCGTGAAAACTGAGGAGAAAATGGATGAATAATGATAGTCAAATAAACTCATTCTTGTTTCAGACGTGTTTGGGAGCATATGGAAACAAATGTTACTACATAGATAAGATTTTCTTCCCCTCATATGTCCAAAAACATATGTTGGCAAATAAACTGCGATCGAGCTACTAAATCGATTGTGGAATTCAGAATAGCAGGTGATGCGACAATTTTTGTGGTGTGTGTATTTTGAGATCTGAATGTGATTTTAGTTTTCAAATTGGCCATAACAATTTCACTTCTGTCCACAATATGCTAAAGAAATAATTGTTTCAGATTTATTAATACTCATAATTGGATATATTTAGCTTTATGTAATTGTTTTCGTTCAACTTTTTTGTCAATTAAATCAGTTTCAATGATCTCAATTTCAAATGAAGAAGGTAGCTAAAATGCTCTAAGGATCATTGAATTATAAGCCGAAATTGTGAATGTGGGTGGTTAGATCCTTAAGGATACTAGTGTTAATGCTTGTAGGTTTTCTAAAGATGTTGAAGTTAATTTTACTATTTGGGTGAGAAATTGACATATCTAAAAATGATATTCGATGGTTTCCTCGTTTTCGAATCTTAATTCTATTTTCTCTGGATACTGTTTATGAACTTATGAAATTAAATCATCTAGATATACCATTCAGGCAAATAAGTACGCCATCGACGTACCGATACCAAAAATAAATTCGAACAGGCTTGTTAGAATTTTTAACTTTGTTTTCTATACTGGACATAAACATATCTGCTAGAAGCTATCAATTTTTATTCATTTGAATTCAATCTGCGCGCGCAAATGTTTTTGAAGCAGGATTTACATGAAATTTATTTTATTTTGTTTGCGGAATGAATTATTCTGCTACTGATTCATTTGGTATGGTACAAAAAGCCTTTGGCGATATGACTATGTCAAAAAAAATTGTTTGTTATAAAAAGTTCCGAAAAGGTCGAGAGTGTATGTAAGACGAAGAGAGATATTTGGTGCTTGTAATTCGTCGATTAATAATAAGAGATCTTGCTGATCATGTTAGCATTTCCGAAGGATCAGTTAACATCATTTTGAAAGACGCTATGGGCCTCAAACGAGTCAAATCTCAATTGGTACCGAAAACTCCGTTTCACACTGCATTGATTCTTCGTGACCATTTCGCCATAAACTCGACCCATATTGTTCCAAAACCGCCGTATTCACCTGATTTGGCACCATGTGACGTCTGGTTATTCAACAAACTCAAAAGATCGCTCCAGGGATATCGTTTTGAGTACATAAGGGAGGCTGGGTTGAAAGACACATCATTCAAAAGGTATTGTAAATCGATAAAAACACATTTTTTGCTTCGTTATTCAGAAGGATAAGAATGAAAAGCAGTTTTTTTTTCTGCAAATAGAGAATGATGACTCCCCCATCTCTGTCCCCAATTTTTCAGAAGAATTCATTGAAAACAGAATGCAGAAACCTTCTTCTGTTTGTTATACCAGATTTCTAGATTTTTCGGTATTTCCACACGCCAATATCTCGATAACTATCATGGTTGGGTAAAAACTATTTTAACATTCTAGGGGCACACTTTTGTGTAGAATGTAGGACCTAATCAAAAACTTTTTTAGAATGATTTTCGAGTTATAATATAATGTTGTATTTTTTGACGTGAACCATAGGTGAATTTGAATGAGAGAGGAGTATTTTTTCTTTTCCCGAATGTATGCCTGACAAATTTCCTCAAAAATGTGAATTTTTCCAGAAATTGTAATTTTCTGAACCTTGTGTAGCTTCATGCTGGTACGCATTTACACAATACATCTAAAATGAGATCAAAATTCTATGCTCACAACAATTTATAATTCTGATGTAGCAACGTTGAGCCTGAAGAAAGATGTCAATTTTGACAGAGGGCAGAGAGGAATCCATAATGGATGCCTCCACAATGTAACAGTCAATATATCCGTAATCATAGTGGATAATAAAAAGCTAAATAGATTTTTTGTTGTTTTTACTACTAACTATTTAATGAATAGATCAATGTTACCGCAGTTTTAAACTCTCGTTCCTCATCAGACGGTATGAAACTTGATATAAAGTGCCGTCTATTTTGGAGTTTGAATTAAAAAAAAAAGCCTGGTAATAGGTATGCAGCTCAGGAGCTATTGAAAGGGAGTTATTATTTGAACACATCGAAAATTTGGGATTCGCCTAAATCATTCTAGTCGTTCATAATCTGAAAATTGTCATTAAAAGTAGATTTGAAAATTTCTAGTGATTTTAGATAAGAGAATTTTCTACCCTTTGGGGCAGTGTATAGGAATTTCAAATTATCAATACTTGAAAAAGAGTTGCCATTTCGGATGATGTGGTTAGCTATTGTTGAATCTAATTTTGAAGGAGCGACCAGTCTGACCCAACTAGTAATTATAGCAGTCTGGACTAGGTAACATATAAAGTCCTGATGCATTCAAATTTTGTATAGGACTTTTAGCAATTAATAAGAGTGCTGAAAATTTATTTTGAGGTCTGTGTACAATTTTGGATTTCAAGTCAGAAACCTTTTTAGCGACAGTTTGAGTTATTTGTTCGAAATATATTGAAGAGATGAATTTTTTGTATTTGTTGGTACTTTCAATTGCATGTATTTGGCTTATAGCTATGTTACTGTTTTCGTTTCACTATTTTGTTGATTAGGTCATGATCAAAGCCGTTGTTGGAGCTAGTTTAAAAATTTTCAATGTCTTTTCTGGCGGTGGTAAATTGGATCCCGGAAGACGAAAATTTCATGTCTTATTGCTACGATCGACATATAAATTTCCTCCCGAGCTATTTAGATAACTGAACACATAAAATTATCTTCTTCGGAAGAACATAATACATATCGAATGTAATTCAATGAAATTATATGCTTTCCCTTGAAATGTTGTTAAGGAGGTTTTAAGGATTAGGAATTTTTAGACTATAATAATCCCATCGAAAGTTTAACCAATACTTCATTGATTCCACCATTACTATGGTATAATCATGATGATAGTAAGAAATTAAACTATGTATTTTACTATCACGAGAGATATAATGAAAATCACTATTAATAGTTAATATTCTAAATTGTGCATTTAATAATCCACTTAATATATGGTTATATCGCGGGAACGCATTTCGCTATATTAAACGGACCCTAAAATCTTCGGCACTGAATTTACATATAGATTTTTGACCTTATTAGCTGGGAGAGAATTCAATTGTCTCCTGTTCTTCAAGATTTCCTCATGATAAATATAACGAAAAAGCTATTCCATTCGTGTTTAAATCATGCTTAACTGCCTAATAGAAACGGATAAATCCATACAGTGTATGAATGGTAGAAGTGATTTGACGATGACGATCCTGAAATACCTTAGAAATAACTTAATTTCACCAATATGGGACGCACTATGCTTTACTTATGCACAACTTTTTGAATCCGGTTTTTGGAAATCGTTGAGTTTTCAGAAGATAGCACGTTGATTCCCATATTTGAATACCAACGATTCTTTTTCATTGGGAAACTTGATAGTGAGGCTTACAAATCTGAAGTTTTTAATGAAATGATTGAAGATAAGAAAAACACTGAAATTGAGCCCCAAGAAACAATCCTGAACAAATTCGAATATCAGTTAATTTTTTGTTTACATTCGAAGATCATTAACCATAAAAATAATATATTAGGATATTCTCTTCTGTTTTGTTCATCATATCGGGAATTTCGAGATATTTATAAAGGAATGTCTGAAAATTTAGACAGAATGCAAAAGTTGAAACGTTTGTTCCAATGATTAATTAAAACACGAAGGTTTCACAAAAATATATAAAAATACTTGAGACGCATTCGGATCATCAGCCCATTATCAAGAGAAGCACAACACTGAAAGACAAAATGAGTGGTTTTATTTAAATTAATCGTCATTTACAATAGGAAATAGAACGAAGTCTATTTGCCCAATACTAATTGGCTGGTTTTTCATAGGAACGGACATAATTTCCATCATCTCATAATTGTCTATCTTCTTCCCTTTATGCTCTGGATGTATAAGTTCAATTCACTCGAAATGAAAGAAGTGATTTTTTTCTCTACAATAGTCAGAAAAATCAGTAGAATTTTTGTTTTGAATAATGGATTTTTTATGTTCGTCAATTCTCTCCTCGATACATTTGCCGGTTTGGCCTTTATAGAAAATCACGCATTCAATGCAGTGTATCTTATGAATTCCTCTTTGATCCCATAATTTTATTTAATCCCTAATATTAAGTAACTATGAATCAAAACTCCTTTTATCAGTAGTAATGGTATTAGAACATTTTTTTGGGATCTGCTACATATATTCTTGCTAATATTAGGAAAATAATTAATTGAAAATTTTCAATTCGATTTCCCATTACACAAGAAAGAATGCTCTGCAGTAAAAGCTTTTGTTGTTTTCGTTTAATTAAGGTGGCAATTAAATTCAGTTCATAACCGTTATTTTTAGCGATTAATTTTAACATTTGCATTTGGGAGGCTTTTAGTTTGTAAAATTCCATTATCAATAATAAAAAACAAGTACAGTGTTTTAAGGAATTTTACTTAATAATTGCGATTCGTAACGCGTTTCACTACACCGTAGCTTCTTCAGACGAACGAATGTACACAAAATATAAATGAGAATATAACTATAAATGTTCTTGAGTAATTAAAACCTTATTGGGTTGCTTCTTCCTAAGTGGTTATTTATGACAGGTATATCCAATAAAATTAAGGAATAGATTGCTCCCCGAAGAGATTCGATAAAGGTGAAGGGCTTAAATCGACTTGTTTATTGATGAGTCTACCTGAGTGTTTGTATTTATTGATTTCTAAAGTTTCCCAAAGATCTACCTTCCAAGATTTATTATCTGTATGCAAAATTTCAAACTGTGGGTCGAAAGAGTGATTATTTTCTAAGAGATGATTCGCGTAATTTGAATCTGATTTTTATTTGAAAAACTGCGTTCATGTTCCGATATTCTAATATTAAAATTTCTATGTGTTCTACCAATGTAGAAATTATCACAGTCATTTCAATTCAATCTATAAACACCTGATTTATTGTTTTTACTTGGTTTGGTTTCATTATTTTTATATATTTGCCTAAATTATTATTAGTTTGGAAAGCTTTGTTGAAATTATTGCTACTTAAGAATGATTTCAGTTTCTCACTTGTAATGCCAACGTAGGTTGAGGTGTTGAATTCTTGTTTCAATTTATCGACAGGGTAAACTTTATTCAATGCGATTCTACTTGGTTTTCATTCAAAATATTATTTATTAGTTCGGGATTGTAACCACTATTTTATTTGTTTAATCAAATTTAGTTCTTTGTTGAAATTTTCTGGTGATAACGGGATGTTAATCCATTTATGAATAAAACTATTGAAAGCTGACATTTTATGTTGATATGGATGACACGACGAGTTATGTATTATAATATCTGTATGTGACGGCTTATGGTTAATTGCGAAAACATGTTTTCCATTTTCATTCGAAATTGTTACGTCTAAGAAATTTATTGAATTATTGCTTACTATTTCGGTTGTGAATCCAATTTTGGATGTAATGAATTTATATGATTTTCGAAAATTTTAAACTGTCTATCTGTTCCTGTGAAGCAAATAATGATATCGTCTACATAGCGATACCAGTATAAACAATATTTACTGAGTGGATGATTATGAATTAAGTTATTCATGAATATTTTTGCTAAAAAGGACTTAACGGATTGCCCATAATCAAGCCGTCTTCAATGGTATAATATTTGTTATTGAAATGGAAATAATTTTGATCTAAACAAATTTGTAATAATGAATATTCTTTCATTATCACAAATAATGAACAAATCGATTTAAGCCCTTCACCTCTATCGAATCTCTTCGGGGAGCAATCTATTCCTTAATTTTATTGGATATGCCTGTCATAAATAACCACTTAAGAATAAGCAACCCAATAAGCTTTTAATTACTCAGGAACATTTATAGTTATATTCTCATTTATATTTTCTGTAAAGTCATTCGTCTGAAGAATCTACGGTGTAGTGAAACGCGTTACGAATCGCAATTATTAAGTAAAATTCTCTAAAACACAGTACTTGTTTTTATTATTGATTAATTTTAAGTTTTATTCTCGAAATTAACAGCAGTTAAAGGAATACTGAGTATTCAGTGAATAAATGAATGAAAAGCACATAACATAAAAGAACAAAACAAAAATTCTACTAGTTTTTCTAATCTTTAAACAGATGAAAATCCTTTCATAGATCTCGAGAGAATTGAACTTACACATCCAAGTAATGGACAGAAAAGGATGGACATTTTAGGGTAGATGGAAATCACTTCCGCTATTACAAAATGTGACCAATCTGAAATGAGCAAGCAGACTTTCTCCTGTGTAAATGCCATTATATTCAAGTACTACTAATTTTGTTTTTCAGTGTTGTATTACTGTTTATATTGGGTTAATAACCCGAAATATATGTCGAGAATTTTTCTATATTTTTGTGAAACTGTTGCCAAGTATTTTAATTGATCATTCATTCATTATATTTCAGCAAGTTCTAAGCAAGAATTCTATATATCTTTACTTTTATATGTTTTATAATCTAATATCATTTATTTGAGAATTTACTTTGTTTCATTCTTTAGGGTCCTAAAAATTACGAATGCACAAAAGAAGAATTTCAACAGATAGAAAAATTATGATTTTCGCATACACTTTCTATTTCACTTGTTTCCTATTATATTGGGAATATACCAAAACTATGACCACCGAAATTCAATGAAACATTCTCAGTCACTTTTCATTCATCCTGTTGAGCTATTTGGAAAGATTCGAGTATTTTCAATTTCTATCCTATTTGTAAATTCTACATCACTACTGTTTAAACAAAGAGAATTCTACATAATATGAATACCAAGATTCTCACTTGAACTAGTGACATTTTGGATATTGAACACTATGGGAAACACTGAACTGATGCGTACCCTTCCATTGAACTCTATTTATATCAAGAGAATTACAAGACTCCTTCACCGTGTTTGTCTCAAGGTTTCTTCCAATTTTTATCTTTTCGAAAAATCCCATTCTAATTCATCCATATTGTTCACTGACTGAGATATTTTATCACAATTAGCCATTAATAAATTCCGATTGGAATTTATCAAAGGTTTCGCTGATTTAGTTTAGGTCTTGCACGATATTTAACCATAATGATATGTTATACAGTGTGGAACAATGTAAACAAATGAATACAATTTATTGAAGATTTATTCAATCGATTTTTAAATGAAAAAGATTATTCGATATACACCTGATTATATAAGAGTGTGGAGTTCACATAAAATAAATTCAGAGAAACGTCGGCAATCAGTTTTTGTTTTCAGTCAGTTATTTTCTGGGTGTGATTTTGTTTTTCTCTTATCATGAAGAGGAACCACAACTTTTTTTCAAATGGCATAATTATATCATGTTTCATATGAATGGTTAGTCCTTCAAGAGAAATATAATGAACTAATTGATTCGTTTATCACTTCGCAAAGGTTTCACCAATATCACAGTGCGTGAAAATGACACTTCAAAATTCTAACATGCGGGAGACATATCTAGTAAACCTATATCGGGTACGCTGAATCCAGTAGTAACCACCGTTTTTGAAAGTTAGCTCTTGTTTAGGAGATATTCGCCTTTGAAGTTAGCTGATTTTAGTAGGGTTCGTCGCTTATGACTTCAGTACATTATATGCTTGTAATTCCCAAACCGTTCGGAATATCGCTTTACTGTCTTCGGCAAAGTTTTAGCTATTGTCATGGCCAACAACTTTTCTGAATATACCAACATAAAAAACCTCATTCAAACACCTTTTCTTAACAAAATGTCCAAAAATCTCCATTTCTTTGCCATTTTTTCGTTAATTTTCGTCTAAATAATAGAAAAATCAAGGGAATTTCGCTTTAAAATCTTAAAATAAGAAAAGAAAACACATTTCCTATAGTTAAATCAAAAGATTTTAACGCACAATCATAGTTTTAACTCAAATTTCTCATAGATGTCACTGTTAATACGTATTTATTAGTATTGTCACTGAGGTTACTACCTATTTTGCTATGTATTTGTGTGCCATTTTTCATAGTCTTAGTTCTGATATTTCTTAATTTGACATTTCTTGATGAAGTTTCTTTGTTTACACAAGTTATATATTTGGTAGAAATATCAGAAGTGAATTTGTGGAGTAAATTTAATAAATTTTGCTACATTTGTGGAAAGTTTACTATAATGACAAGCAAGCGTTCAATTTCTGAAGAAATTGCTGAATCGTACACACAATATTTCAACCAAACTGTAATCAAAGATGTGAACTGGGCTCCAAAAATCGTTTGTACGGTTGTATTATAAGATTGAGTGGATGGAAAAGAGGTAAAATGAAATGATTTATCATTTATTTCAAAATTATATCAATTGAAGCTATTTTTATTACAGGTGAATTCCAATCTATGCCTTTTGGCATTCCAGTAATTTGGACAAATCCTCAAGAACATAATCAAGATGACTGTTTTGCTTGTGTTAATGAAATTGTCGGATTGAACAGAGCTAAAAAACGTAAAGTTGAACTTGCGAACTCGGTTTGTTCAGTTGCCGTTACCACATTCGGAATCCATTCCAATACCGAAAAGACCCAGTCCGACAGAAGAGTGCATTCCATCTACTTTCGATACTATTGGCGAAACGTCTGCATCGGTTTATGTACCATCAAATGTATCTCCACAATGTAATCATGCCGAATTTTCTCAAAAACATCTGGATAAAATTATTCGTCGATTGGAATTATCGCAGCGTCAGTCCATTATTTTGACTCAGGAATTGAAAAAAAAGAATGTCTTAGCACCTGATGTGAAAGTACATGGAGCAATCGGCCGTTATAGACAGTTCACTGCTTTATTCAAATCCATCGAAGACAATTCATTCGAGTACTGCACTGATATCAAGGAATTGGTATTAAATATGCATCATGAGTATAAACCAGAAGACTGGCGTCTTTTCATCGATTCGTCCAAAAGAAGTCTCAAGGCGGTTTTGCTTCATGTCACAAACTCAAAAAACAGTGTCAAGATTGCCATCATCACAAAAACGAAAGAAAATTACGAATCATTGAAAAAATCCTTGATTTGGTGAAATATGAAGACCATCGTTGAAAGATTTATGCAGATTTGGAGGTGATAACTCTTGTGAGAGGAATGCAGACGAGATATACGAAAAACATGTGTTTTATATGTTTATGGGATACTCGATATGCCGGCGTCCAATATGCCTATAAAAGCTGGCCTATGAGACAAGGGTTCAGATTGCATCGAGAAAACGTCGTTGAAATTCCACTTGTACCAATCGAAAAAGTTTTGCTTCCACCTCTGCATATCAAGCTTGGGATTTTCAAAAATTTCATCAAAGCCCTAGATCCTGAAGGCAATGCTTTCAATGAGTTGAAGCGAATTTTCCCAAGATAGAATAGAATGAGAATAAAAGAAGGTTTGTGTGAAACTATATGTATACGTACCAATCAATCTAACTTATTCAATATTTAACACATATTTTTTCGAATTATTTTATTACAGCCATACTCAATGGACATGACATTCGACGCTTGATGAGAGACCAACAATTTAAAAACAGTTTGTCGAATTTGCATCTCGTTGCTTGGGATTGCGTCAAAGGAGTAATCAAAAATGTACTTGGAATTCATCGTGATGAAAACTAGCGCATACACGTTGAAAATATGCTCGTTGCTTTACATAACATCGGTGTAAAAATGTCTCTGAAAATTCATTTTTTACATTACCATGCAGACAAGTTTGCCGAACAATCACCATGTGAATCAGATGAGCATGGTGAACGGCTAGGCTTGAGCACTGGTATAGTGGAAAAAAATTCTCTATTAGGAGACATTTGCTGGAATTCACAGCAAGATGAAGATGGAGAAGAAGAAGAATGAACCTGAATTTATATGTTTATTTGTTGAAAATTGTTGGAATTGGAATAAAAATGAGTTAAAATCATGATTGTGCGTTTAAATTTTTCGATTTAACTATAGGAAATGTGTTTCCTTTTCTTATTTTGAGATTTTAAAGCGAAATTCCCTTGATTTCTCTATTATTTAGACGAAAATTAACGAAAAAATGGCAAGGAAATGGAGTTTTTTGGACATTTATTAAGAAACGGTGTTTGAATGAGGTTTTTCTATGTTGGTATATTCAGAAAAGTTGTTGGCCATGACAATTACAAGCATATAATATACTGAAGTCATAAGCGACGAACCCTACTAAAATCAGCTAACTTCAAAGGCGAATATCTCCTAAACAAGAGCTAACTTTCAAAAACGGTGGTTACCACTGTATTCAGCGTACCCGATACGGGTTTACTAGGTATGTCTCCCGCGTGTTAGAATTTTGAACTAGCACAGTGTATTCATTAAAAATACTCGACATATGTTTCGGGTTGTTAACCCATTATCAAGAGTAATACAATACTAAATTCAAAATGAGTGATTTCACTCATAACGAAATCCACAACATGAGGTAAATTAAACTCTATGTGGTCGTTGCAAATTGGCTGGTTTTTCCTATGAGCGGACGTAATTGCAATAATCTCCAAGATGTCCATCCTTTTTCCTTCATTACCTGGATGCATGAGTTCCAAATTCTCGAAATCTATGAAATGATTTTTATTGATGCAGTGGTCCGAAAAACCTGTAGAATTTTAATTTTGGAGAATAGATCTTTTAAGTTGTTCACCTTTCTGTCTCGATGCATCATCCGGTTTGGCCTATATAGAATGTCTCACATTCACTGCAGTGTATTTTATATACTCCGCTTTTATCCAATAATTTTGTTTTATCTTTCTTATTAACCGATAATGAACCCAAATTCTTGGCTGATGGTGTTAATATTATTTCTGTGTAATCTGTTACATATTTTGTTGCTAATATTAGGGATATAGTTAATTAGGAAATTTTCTGTTAGATTTCTCAGTATGCAACGGATAAATGCTCTGCAATAAAAGTTTACGTTTTTTTGTCTTATTAAGGTATCAATTAATTTTAGTTCATAGCCTTTGTTCATAGCGATTGATTTCAAAACTTGATTTTCATTCTCAAAATCGACAGCTGACAAAGGAATAGAAAGCAATCTGTGCACAAATTAATGAAAAGCACTCAATTTGATACTCTGGGATTGAGAACTACTGTTATGAATCAGAGTATCCGAAAAGGTTGGTTTTCTGTATATTTTTAAGGCAAGTGACTCATGAGCTAATCGAGAAAACCAAGATGTTCAAAGATTTTTCATTATTTTCATTTTCTATTGTAAATTGAATCGATTGATGAAAAGAATTTAAGAACTTTAGGAAACTATTGAATTGTCTGTCTGTGCCAATTCAAATACAGAAGAAATCTACCTTTTCCATGAAAATACATTATTGATTAGGATGTTGGGGGAACTGAAAATTCTATTTTCTAAATTTGTCATAAATACACTCCCCACAAAAATTGTCGCAATGACCAACCTAAAAGTATTGTCGTAAAAGTAGGGTGTACTTTTACGAAAAAACTTTTAGGTTGGTCATTCGAGAGTCCGTTGGTAACTTTCAGAAGTGTAAAATGAGAAGATATCATTCAAAAGAGATGAGTTTATGATGGAAAATATCAACAATTTTCGAGTTAATGAAAAATTAAAAAATTCTACCATCTTCAAACATTCGCGAAGAGACCAATCAACTAGCATAGAATAGGTACTAATAATTTTCAAACTCGAGTGTTTCCTCCCTGGGCCCTAATTACTACCAGTATACGTCTCGGAAGCCCCTCAAACAAATTTTGGATGCACTCTTGAGTCGCTGAGTTCTACATTTCAGGAAGCAGATTTTCTAGTTGTTGGAGTGTTCTACAAGGCATCCTACGTTGCTGAATTTGCCTCCCCATGTTGTCCCAAACATGTTCTATGGGATTCAAGTTTGGACTTCGGACTGGCCATCTTAAAATATCAATTTCGGCATTTTGGAGAAATTCTTTAACTACTCTAGCTGCATGAGACCGAGCATTATCATGCATAAAAATGAAGTTTCGCCAATCAATAGGCCAAAGGGTACAACATGAGGTTCAAGGATATCTGCGATGTACCTGGCCGCTGTCATTCTTCCATTATTCACTAGGACTAACGCAGTTCGACCAAGGGAAGAAATGCCTCGCCACACCATTACTGAGCTCCCTCCGAAGTTTTCGATTTGCCGGATATTGCATTGCTGATACCGTTCCCCATGTCGTCTGTATACTGCATGCGTCTATCATTTGATACTAAACAGAACCTGAACTCGTCGGAAAACAGAATATTCGACCATTCTGGAGTACCCCAATTTGCATGTTCCCTCGCAAACTGAAATACTACAACTCGATGCTCTCTGGTGAGACGCGGGCCGGTAAAAGCCCCCCCTTGCTCTAATATCGTCTTCTCTGAGCCTGTTCCTAACCGTTTGCAATGAAGTATGCACATTTTTGGAAAGTGGAAGTTAATTTTTTAGCATTCTAGCCGTACAGTGCCGAACTCTTAGTGCAGTTAAACCAAGTCAAGGATCATCAACTGTCTCGTGGTACTGATTAATTGCTCTTGAAATAGTGCTTTGGTTAACATTCAACAAGTTAGCCACGTAACGTTGGCTTCGCCTCTCCTCTAGAAATGTCACAATTCTTACACTTCATGGTCACTCGAATAGCGTCCAGGACGTTCAGCAGCCATTACAATAAATTCAAAGATTCGAAAATCAACAAGAAACACAGAAAACTTGCGTGAAAACTGAAGAGAAATTGAATGAATACTGATAGTCAAATAAACTCATTTTTGTTTCAAACTTGTTTAAGATCATATGGAAACAAATGGTACTACATAGATAAGATTTTTTCCCCTCATATGTCCAAAAACATATGTTGCCAAAGAAACTGCGACCGAGCTGCTTAATCGATTGTGGACTTCAAAATACCAGGTGATGCGACAATTTTTGTGGTGTGTGTATTCTACTTAATAACGGAGGCAATGGGGAGCCCATAGGTAAACCATCTAATTGATGATATATTTTATTATTGAACCTGAAATAAATTTGTTGGAGACATAGGTTTACAGCTGACATCGTTTCTTCTATATGAGTGGGGCTTAATGTACTATTGGATTGAAGTTTTTGATTAATTGTGGCTTTTACATCACGGCATGGTGTAGATTAATTATATCAGAGGATACTAATTTAGCATTTATCGGAATTTTCAGAAATCTCGAGTGATTGATTAATTCTATAGAGTTTTGTATTGAGTAAATTTGATTATGTTGTATCAAAAAATATCAAAGTATGTTATTCAAATATTTAGATAATTTAATAGCACTTACATATGAAACAATAGGTCTCATGGGATAATCTGTCTTGTGAATTTTGGGTACTGAATATAAAATTGGAGGTTTTGGATTCATAACCCATCTCTTTGCAATAAATTCGTACACTTTTTAATTAGAGATATGACTTGGGTTTGAAATTTGTTAGTAGGAAAAACATATGATTCTTTAAATTGTTCTGAAATAAATAGTCTTTCTGTTTCTTCAAGTTTCTAAAATCGTAATACTGTTACCTTTATCAGCTTTACAACACTATTTTTAATAAATATTTGATAAACCTTTGCCAAGTGATAAACGAATCATTTATTCATTCATTATGTTTCACAAGGAGAAAATTCCATACATAATATAATGAACTATTTATTCTGAACATTTTCTCACAATATTATTGGAATATTTCGAATACAAAGATAGTTGAATTAATCAAAATTATCGTACAAATTCAAAACCATCCTATTTCTTTCTTGAAAGTACTCGATGATAAAACTACATCTCATTTTTTCTTCTCTGTCTGCTTATATGCGAAGCATGTTAGCGATCGTCACGAAAATCTTTATCTTATCAACATCAATGCTTAAGAGTTGTGGGACGTTCAATTGTACAGGATTTCTGAAGTTTTCAAATCAGGACTTTCTTTTTCTCTCTGGACCACTTTTTCCAAATATTTTTCTATACAAGGAAGATAGCAATGGAAAACATGGTATATCAGGACTGAATATCCAAATACACGAAATGTTCATTGGAAATTCTATTCCTTATAAGTATAAAATCACTGAAATAGTTATAAATATTCAGGTAAAGCCCAAGGAAAAGAAGCATTTGAAAATCGTTCGTTCCATTGCTAAAAGATCCAAAAAGAACATATTACTTAATTTTTTAACTTTACTAAAAACGTAAGCAATGGGCGTAGACAAATTAGAGAATTCGTTGAGAGGAAACTAAGGATATTATTAGGCGTTTTTATCAAATAGCGCACAATTGTCTCGGATAAATTGGGGCTTTCTACGTCTGACGACGCCCGGTTCTGAAGTGGCGCTAGAGCTTCTCGAAAAAAGCACGCTAGGGCCTCACTAGGTGAAATTGGGAGAAAATTTCGCCAGGAAACCAGGTTGAAAAATTCGCGTCTACGAGAGGATTTCCAAAAAAACCACATTTTTCCCTCGAAAAATGGACCTAATTGGTAGGGCAGAGTAAGCCTAAGCGGCCGAATTTCGATCTGCGGTTTCTGAAGGAGAAACGCTACCCGAAAATTCTTCTGTTCCATAGCGTAATCTAACCGTTCCAGAGAAATTCGCCTCCAAAATTGGTATTTTCCGAGCGATCGCCGAAAACGACAAAATTGACTTTTCCCAGGCGATATAGAATGCCGTGACGGTACCTACTTGCGCCCTGCGAAATAGGCGCATTCGAGCAGTTCAAAAACGTATTTCTGAATCGGATTCCTCGGGAAATTCACCGTTGATATGTATTGCGATATTTTCCTATTAGAAATTAAATGCATTTCTTTCCTAAATCTAAGTTTTAATCAATAAATCAACGTTCAAAGTCATCTCCTCCAAAAATCTAACCCCAGTCACTCAGTTGCGCCAAACTTTCATGTCAATGATATAATTTTTGAATTTGCGACCATTTATGAGACCTACATTATCGAGGAAAGAATCTGATAAGGGAGGCGTATTTAATTGTTCCCCTCTTTCCCCTCATTCGTCTCGTGAGCCAGTTTCTTCGAAAATTTAGTATGTCGCATATCTAAAATAAAGTGCTATCCTTCTTCTGAATGAGAACAATGAAAATGACAATCGCAACATAATATCAACATCAACTTTATAGTCATACAAATTACTTCTTCTGTCAAATATCACAATATGATCTTGGTTATTTTTATAATGACTAAAGTAGATAAAGGCAACAGCATAATGAAATACCAGGGAATTACCAAGTGATGAACCCTCGATCACCTAGAATATATGAACAGATAAAGTTACATGAAGCAGAAAAATCTGCTAGACCTGTAATATCCTACATTAACACCACATCAGTAACTTAACCAAAACGATGCGACTTCTTTCTTTGGATTGCTTTAAAATCTAGAGTTTACCGTTCTCCAATCGACACCCGTGAAGAATTATATATGACAATTTTAAATGAGGCCAACAATTAATGTTTATTTCAAGAAAGAAACAAATAAAAGAAATTGAGAGACTCTTTCCGAATGTAGTTAAAAAATTGAAAATTATTTTCTCACGGCTAAGGTGTTTTTTCTCGACCTCAGTAGCTTGTATTACCTCCTTGTGCCCTGATACAAGCCTGAATCCTTCTAGGTATACTTTGGCTTAGGTTTTCGAACTCCTCAGGGGTTATATTCTGCCGCTCTTCTAGGGCAGCTTGGATGAGCTGTTGTGATATTATCCTGGCGCGATCTGATTTTCTTTTTGAGATTACCCCATAAATGTTCAATAGGATTAAGGTCTGGAGAGCAAGCCGGCCAGTCCAAAACAGCGATTCCCTCGGTTTCAAGATAATTTCGTGCGAGGTTGCTGGTATGAGGAGGATATCTTACATGAAAGTGAAAACACTATGGACTCCAGCAGTAGATCCACGTAACTTCTAGCCGTTACACTCACAGGCAACGAAATCGAATCTGTTTTGCCTCCCAGCATAATGCCACCCTAATACACCACACTGCCCTTTGGTATTTCGGAATTTGTCCTGCTGCTCAAAGTCTTGCTTGTCTTCCACGACCCCTTAAAACCCGAATACGGCGGTCATCTGATCGAACACCAATCCTGGTCTTAATCGAAAAAAGAAAACATTTCGCTAATTCTGAATATTCCAATTTCGGTGCTCGATATACCAATCGAGTCTGTTAATTTTTTGTTGTCTGGTTAGCTCTGGAACTTTTAAGGGCCTTCTGCTGTATAGTCCCTTCGATCGAAGTCTTTGACGTATCGTTTCGACTGATACACTGATGCCTGTTGCTTCTAGAAATTGCCTTTGGAGTATGGAGTACGACCCACTAGGGTCTCTTTTTGCAATTTGGCACAAAAAGCGGTCTTGTTCTTCAGAAGTGATCTTCTTCTAGGCCTATTTTACAGAGCTTGTAGCTCCACGTATCGGGCGTAGATTTTTGAAACCACCCCCTGTGATACCACCATTGTGGCCGCTATATCCCTCTGTGTCACCCTTCTTCAACGAGAGTAATAATTCGACCCCTCTGCATATGGGACAATCCAACGTTAGGGATTTTCAATTATGATTATAAACTTTTTTAAATTTTGAAATTCACAGTTTTAAATTTTAGTGTCGACTGAGTACAATATCCCGAAGATGTGATCATAATTATCATTTCTCATCATATTATACAGTTTCTTTACAACAAAAACATTCTCATTCTTCACAAGTGGTCGACCGTCCATGGTTTAAAACAATCAATAATATGAAATACCAAGTAATTCCATAGAAATTTGATTGTGTATATACCTATTGCGACAAGTACCTAAAACACCACTGAGAAGGTTGACCTACAAATACAAACTGAATTTGATCAAAATTGTTATTCAAATTATAATTTTTTACCCTTGAAGCTAAATATATTTCATTTGTAGCACTTTCTAAATATTGTTTGATAGTTTCCTCTATAACAATCTTCGGATTCTCAACTATATAACTTTCAGAAGATCATTTTAACAAAGATTTCCATTTTTATATTTTGAAATAGCGATAACGTGTCTCACATTCATTGTTGTTTTCAGGATTGAAAACATTTTCCATAAAGTTGAGGATTTTCATTTTTCAATCACTAATAAAATGTAAGAGAAAAGTTTTCAGAAAAGGACGTCGTTTTCCTTTCTTGTTGCGAATCTGTGAAAAGTGCTTAAAAGTTTTGATATTCATATTTCGATTTGGCAGCAGATTGTCGAATATATTATTCACATAATTTGTAATTAGAGGTGAAAGATTTCATGTTTTCAATCACTTTTTCTAAAATAATTATGGTGTTGACTTTTACACCTGACACTGCCTCGGTTTTGAATAGGCAATCGCGGATATTTGGTTCAATTATCGTATACTTATTCCGTATCTAGTTATACACACAACCAAATTAATATGGAATCACTCGGCATTTCGCATTGTTGATTGTTTTTTGATCATGAATCTTTGACTACTTGTGAAGAATGAAGTTTTTTGTTGTGAAAAAACTGGATAGTGTGATAAGAAATGTTCGGGATATTGTACTCAGTCGTCACTGATATTTGAAACTGTAAATTTCAAAACTTAAAAAAGCCTATAATCATAATTGAAATGCCTTACGTTGGATTGTCCGATGTGCAGAGGGGTCGAATAATTGCTCTCGTTGAAAAAGGGGTGACACAGGGGGATATAACGGACACAATAGGGATATCACAGGGAGTGATTTCAAAAACATACACCTGATACGTGGAGCTACAATCTCCTTGTGCATCGCACCCTATACACCAAAGGCAATTTCTGGAAGCAACAGGCATCAGTGTATCAGTTTAAACTATACGTAAAAGACTTCGTTCAAGAGCTTTATACAGCAGAAGACCCTCAAGAGTTCCAGAGCTAACCTCTGGAACTCTTTTTTTATACAAAAAAATTAACAGACTTAATTGGTGTATTAGTCAACAAAATTGAACATTGAGAATTGGCGAAATGTTCTTTTTTCGATGGCGCCGGATTCGGGTTTTAAGGGTTCGTGGAAGATAAGCTTTATTCCGAGCAGCAAGACAAATTCCGAAATACAAAGAGGGCATTGTGATGTTTTGGAGTGGCATTATGCTGGGAGGCAAAACAGATTTGATTCCGTTTCCCGCTAGTGTAGCGGATCCAAATTACGTGGACCTAGTGCTGGAGCCCATGAAACTCTGGCGAGGTGCCCATGGTGATAATTTCACTTTTATGCAAGATAATGCTCCTCCGCATAGCAACAACCTCGCGCGATATTATCTTGAAACAGAGGAAATCGCTATTCTCGACTGGTCAGCTTGATCTCCAGACCTAAATCCTATTGAAAATATATAAGATAAGCTTAAAAGGAAAATAAGATCGCGCCAGGATAATCCAAGAACCCCACAACAGCTCATCCAAACCCCACAAAAAAGTGGCAGAAAATCACCCCAGAGGGGATCGAAAACCTAATCCAAAGCATGCTTAGACGGATTCACGCTTGTATCAGGGCAAGAGGAGGTAATATAAGCTACTGAGGTCGAGAAAAAAACACCTACTCCGTGAGAAAACAATCTTCAATTTTTTACTACATATTTTCTTTTATTTGTTTTTTTCCTAAAATAAACCTCTATTTATTTCTTTTTCAATTGAAATATCTCAAAAGGATCAATTCTAACAATCCTCCGAAGTTTCCAAAATCCCTTAGGTAATATTCAAAATATTGGGTGATTCCATATAAATTTGGTTGTGTGTAGAATGAAAATACATGAAAAACACATAAGAGTCAAGTGTTTTGAAACAAATATTCAAACTCGCGAGTCAGAATGTTTAAATTCTTCATTGAAAGTGATTTCAGAATTATATCTGATTATATCTGAACTTCTTCTGGATAAATTTGAATTTTCGATTTTGTGCGTCAGTTTCTTGGCGCATTGTATTCAGAGACACAATAAAACCGTTTTCAAGGATAAGTATTTGTTCTCGTTTGTTATTCCTTATACAATTCTCTCATAGAACTGAATAGTTCAGTGTTCTTAGAGCGTGAACGGATATTGCATATAAGAGGATACATATCTCTCCAATTCATCATCATTAAATGATAAACTGACTTCTGGATGAAATAATATTATGCGTAGTCTGTCAATATAATCGTGATTTATCTTAGCAGAAGCTATTTTACCTTTCAAACTTGATCGAGAGGTGCAAAATCTATAATCAAGGATGAAGGTATCAATTATCTTGAATATTGAGCATAGTTTGTATAGAGAATCTGAATATTAAAATAAGTACCTAAGTCTAGAATTATATATTTCAAGTTGAACGATGAAGTGATTGTATCTCGTATTATTGAAAAATAATTTATGGTGTGGTGATCACAGTTTCTCACGAGGAAACTTTCAATCAAATTCTAACAAGCAATATCCAAGAGCTATTATGTTTTTAAATTAATTTGTCAGGGACCGCGCCCGAGTGGAAGGTTAATGAAACTCTTACACAAGTAGAACTCAGCCGAGGATTCTGTTTAAAGTTCACCTCTGTTAATGATCTTGTTGAGTGCCTTTTATATATGAAAGGTTCCTATCTCAACCACCGGATATAATGCCGTTAAATTAATATTTCCATGTCCTCTCTGAAGTTGTTATAGAAGAATTGCACTACAGTTTACTCAGAAAACGTTAACAGTAATAAGAGCTCATTAAGAATTCAAATGCCGTGACCATACCATGCACATCGAAAAATCCAAGAAACCCTGTGTTTTTACATTGGGCAAACTATAATTGTAATGAGGATCGACCAAAGAAATCCCTCGTACATAACTAAACATTATAGTTCTCCTCCCCTACCTCTGAAATTTTCAAGCAAGTCACAATAACAGACGATGTGTCTCCGAAACAAACCGAATGTCTGAAAAAGGCTCACGAAGACCTGAAACTCCGCCAATCTCAAGCGAACAGAATTTAACCATCAAATATCTGAACGGTGTTCCTACCGTCATAAGCCTCAACATTGCTGCTTTTTCAAAAAACTAGATTCGGCAGTCCATACCTGGACAATTTTATACATCAATGCCCGTTCAATTAAAAACAAATACAACTAACTCTGTTGCAAACATATATGTGAAGGTAATCCATACGGAATTATTGTTTAGATTGCACTCTGTTGAGTTTGATATTTTAGACTCTGAATCCAGATACGATGTCAAAATTTTAATTCATAAAAAGTTTCAGCAACAACAGAAAAAAATGAATTCACTTAAATTCAAAATTTCTCCACCCAAACCTTCGACTGATCAATTTTCAGACCATAAATTTTTTGACAGATTCATTAATTTAACTGATACCGATTTTACACAACCACAAAAAGATCTATTAGAAAAAGGATTCAAACATAATTTACATCCAAAACATAATAAAACTGATTTTGAACAGTTAGGCATAGACTCCGAAATCATTCTCAAAAACTCCAAAGATAATATTTTAGCCAAACATCAAACAGCAAAAATCATCAAAGAAGACTTTTCGAATTTATCACATCATTGCAATTCCGATTATAAGATAATAAAAACAATTCGTGAAAATAGTACCAAGAACGATTTAGTACTCACTAAAGCAGATAAAGGTAACACCGTCATCGCGATTAGTAAAACCGATTATATTTCTAAAACTGAATAATTCTTAACAGCCGGAAACTATATAACATCAACTAAGGATCCTACCGCAAAATTTCAGAAAGTGGTTAAAAGCATAATTTCGACAGCAAAATCATTAATCACAGACCACGAAAAATATAAATTCATTAACTCCAATCCACAATCCCCCGAATTATATTCGTTGATAAAACTTCATAAACCTAATAACCCTATTAGACCTGTTGTTTCTTATGTAACGGCACCTTCGTTCAAACTTTCAAAATTCCTCTACGACTTGCTAATAAAACATTGCAATTTTAAATCTATATTTTCGGTCAAAAATTCATACGAACTTATTGCCAATATCAAAGATACCACTATACCTCCTAATTCCAAACTCATTTCTTTTGATGTTAAGAATCTATTTCCCAACATTCCTCCGAAAGATACGTATTACTTAGTTGAAGAATTATTAGAAAAGAATCATGTCAATACTATCATTAAATCAGATATTCTTTCATTATTACAAATTTGTTTAGATCAAAATTATTTCCATTTCAATAACAAATATTATACTATTGAAGACGGCTTGATTATGAGCAATACGTTAAGTCCTCTGTTAGCAGAAATATTCATGAATAACTTAGAGAAATTAATTCATAATCATTCACTCAGTAAATATTGTTTATACTGGTATCGCTATGTAGACGATATCATTATTTGCTTCACAGGAACAGATAGACAGTTGAAAATTTTCGAAAATCATATGAATTCATTACATCCAAAAATTGCATTCACAACCGAAATAGAAAGCAATAATTCAATAAATTTCTTAGACGTAACAATTTCGAATGAAAATGGAAAACATGTTTTCGCAATTTACCATAAGCCGTCACACACAGATATTATAATAAATAACTCGTCGTGTCATCCATATCAACATAAAATGTCAGCATTCAATAGTTTTATTCATAGATTGATTAACATCCCGTTATCACCAGAAAATTTCAACAAAGAACTAAATTTGATTAAACAAATAGCCAAAAATAATGGTTACAATCCCAAACTAATAAATAATATTTTAAATAAAAACAAAGTAGAATCGCATTGAATGAAGTTTACCCTGTCGATAAATTGAAACAAAAATTCAATACCTTAACCTACGTTGGCATTACAAGTGAGAAACTGAAATCATTCTTAAGTAACAATAATTTCAACATAGCTTTCCAAACTAATAATAATTTAGGCAAATATATAAAAATAATAAAACCAAACCAGGTAAAAACAATAAATCAGGTGTTTATCGATTGAATTGCAATGACTGTGATAATTTCTACATTGGTAGAATACATAGAAATTTTAATATTAGAATATCGGAACATAAACGCAGTTTTTCAAATAAAAATCAGATTCAAATTACGCGAATCATCTCTTAGAAAATAATCATTCTTTCGACCCATAGTTTGAAATTTTGCATACAGATAATGAATATTGGAAGGTAGATCTTTGGGAAACTTTAGAAATTAATAAATACAAACACTCAGGTAGACTCATCAATGAACAAGAATAAGCAACCCAATAAGCTTTTAATTACTCAGGAACATTTATAGTTATATTCTCATTTATATTTTTCTGTATATTCATTCGTCTGAAGAAGCTACGGTGTAGTGAAACGCGTTACGAATCGCAATTATTAAGTAAAATTCCTTAAAACACAATACTTGTTTTTTATTACTAACTCTGTGCCAACATATACACCTTCAAACATCGCATCATTTTCATCTCGGAAAGTTGGTTACATACTAAAATACCCAATCGTATCTTAGACATTCACGGCTTTCAGTTGTATCGTTGCGATAATGATGGTACTGTAGGATAGGAGTCTGCAACGTGGATAATGATACCGCAAACGGATACAAATTATCTGTGTCCACTAACTACTGGCCCCACATCGACAACTTATTTCTGGATTTATCGTCTCCAGATTTCTCTATTTACATTGGTTGCATTTACCGCCCTCGCCCATCTCCATCTGATGCCCTACATCTGAATCACTTGGCTACTATTCATCCAACCAAGTCTGATGTCCTCATCATTGGTTACTTCAATTATCGAGACAATCACTGATCAGAAGGTACTCTTCCACCTCAGAATTCAGTAGCTTCTCAATTTCTTGATGCCCTAAATCAGGGTGGCCTCTTCCAGCTTATCACTGAACCTACCAAATTTGGTACAGGACAAGCCCCTTCAACTTTAGATTTGTTTCTAACAAACGATCCTGCTCTCTTGTGTAACATACAACTTTCTGCTCCCTTGGGTCGTTCTGATCATTCTGTCGTCACAGCCAACCTTCAGTCTTCCAAGATACACCACACAGAACTAGCTTCAAAGATGCGTAGCTTCATTGCCCTCAATTCCCTAAACTCCTATTTGCACGGCATTGACTGGGATATAGTACTTGACCCAGAGGATGTTGAAACAGCCTTTCAGCTCTACTTTGACAGCTGCCGTCTCGGATCACTCCAGGCACCGATAAATCAAAGCAGTTCCCACTAAGCCCTGGATATCTGAATACATTCTCTCGATGGTGCGTCGCAAAAAAAGTCTTCAGAAACGCTACTTACGTCAGAAATCAGCATCAACTACGAGAATCATCGTAAGTACTCCAATCGGCTCTCTGCAACTATAACAAAAGCGAGGAATGGATTCGAGGAAAACCTGGCTACTTCTAAGAGTCACAAAAAATTCTATAAATATGTCTTTGAATTCTAGAGTCTCTGTACCGCTTGTTCGGAATAGCTTGAGTACTCTTTCTGCTGACAACACAGAGTGTGCTACTGTTTTCGCTAACTCTTTCGCGGATTTATATTCAGAGGAGCCTGCTGGGCCTGTCCGGCGGTTCAAGTTCCCCGCGTGAATCTTTCTCTTGAGCATGTCGAATTCTCAGAGGTCGAAGTTCACAGTCTACTCAACTCTCTTGATCCCTCCACTTCCCCATATATAGATGGCATCTCAGCTAGGGCACTGAAAAGCTGTGCTGACACGCTATGTTCACCACTTGCAAAGCTACTAAAACTTTCTTTCCGTACTGGTGGGCTTCTAACTGATTGAAAATCTGCTAAAATAACACCAATATTCAAGAAGAGTGACCGCCTCTCGGTCTCCAATTATCGACCTATTAGTCTTCTACCGATTGCAGAAAAAATTGTTAGATAGCACCTGCTGAACTTCCTGAACACCAATAAAATCACACCAGATGAGCAGCACGGTTTCCTCCCTGGTAAATCTCTCATCACCTGCCTCCTTAGTTACCTCGATAAGTGGACAAGATCCATCGATTCTAACATACCTCTCGACATCATTTACCTTGATTTCGCTCGTTCGTTCTACAGTGTTCCTCACCGTCGATTGCTCCATAAATTAGAGCATTTTGGTATCAGAGGGGACCTTCTTCGTTGGATGGCAGCATTCTTGAGTAATCGACGTTTCATGGTCAGAGTTGGAGAGCGCTCTTCTTCTCTTGGGCGGGTGTTGAGCCCTGTCCCTCAGGGCTCCGTGTTGGGACCCATCCTGTTCCTGGTATACGTGGCGGACCCTCCTTCGGTGATTTCCTCTTCTTTTTCATCATATGCTGACGACCTTAAGATCTTTGCGGACGCCTCCACTACTTCGAATCAGTTACAGGCTGACATCGACGGCATCCTGGAGTGGACACGTATCTGGCTTCTTCCACTGAATATCGACGAATATAAGGTATTACATTTGGGTAAAAATATCCCGCGTCATACCTATCGTATCGGTGGTGTGAGTTTAGAGTCCACGAAGGTCCACAATGATCTTGGCGTCACCATTTTCGATGATTTATCCTGGTCGGCTCATGTGCGAATGATTGTGTCGAGTGCTAATAGTGCGTCTTATATGATGCGGTAAGCTTTCCCTAAGTGCTCCATAACTACATGTAAATTTTCATACACCTCTTATGTACGGCCTATTACCGTGCATGCGGGCCCTATTTGGTTTCCAACCCTGGCAGCAGACAAGCACTTCTTGGAATCCGTCCAGCGCCGATTCACTGAAATTCCTTTCGGCTCTGTTAGACCTTCCTACGAGGATAGACTCCATCTGTTCGGTTTGGAGAAGTTCGTTGATCGCCGCGAACAAGGTGACCTTATTGTGACGTACCGCGCGTTGCACGGATTTTTCGGATGCTACCTCCCAATTCATCAGATAGTTGATAGTTCGCTGTTTTTGAACCAGGAGTCGAGACAACTCAACGTTCTAACTGATTTGTAACTCAATCTGTTTCGAGTCTTGGTAATAGTTGAGGCAGCTTCGAGAACTCCCTCTCAATAAGACCCAAACATTTTCAACACTAAACGTGTATTTTGCCTTCCTAGTTATCTCTTTTAGTGCGGTCTGTCGTACTGATAATAATAATGGTATAACAGTTAAACTATATTTAAAATAAATGGAGTAAGAAAGAGAAAGCGTTTCTTTTCATGTACGAGTTTTGGGAAAGTTCCTGGACTCTCCCGACCCCCAGTTCTCGGGGAATCACCGTTCAATCTCATTGTCCAAAAGGGTTAGAATATCGCCTAATGAAGTAAACCTTAATCCATAGATTATTATACTTACACTTTTGGCCACTAGTTTTAACGAATGATGAGAAAAAGCTTTGAAAGAATCAATTCATTTGAATCTCTTCAATATTATATGGAAATCTATTGTATGATGTAGACATCAATATTTCGTTGGGTGTTGCTGTTAAATAAATTACACACAATACATAAAGTGAAAAACCTCATAAAACCAAAGGCTTGTGATGGGGGATTATATAATTCTTAGACATATTTTGAATTGAATATAACATGAGATTATAGCAATGTTATATCGACTAGGAGAGTTTTGAATTCTCGAAGCAGAATACGACACAATGATTAAGTAGCGTTGAGAGATGGGAGTTCTGTACCCTTCATCGATTATATCTTTCTATTATAATTTCCAGGAATATGGGTAGATATGACAAGGATAATATGTCCACCTTTTCTCATGTTGGTAGAGTTTATCGAAAAAAGAGAGATTCATACATAGAATAGACCGAATGAAATGTTTCACTGCACTACAGACAAAAATTACTCACAAATGACTCCCTCTTCCTCTTTCATATAACGATATGATAGGTTATCAAATTTCCTTCTTATATTCTGGAGACATTTGATCTTATTAGTCGGTATTCTGCCACAAATTTCCCGTCCAAAGTTTCTGGCTCCTCAGCGTTCATAACCAATTGCGCATATCGTTAACGGCTTTTTTAAGTATGGTCTTTTCCCAGAAGCGCAAAAGGTTGCTATCCTGGTTCCTCTTTATGAGAAAGGTGGCTCTGATCAGTTAGGGAACTTCAGGCCTATTAGCCTGCTTTCTTCGTTTTCTAAAGTCTTCAAGAAGATTTTGGCTGATCGTCTGATGAGGTTCTTCGCAAAATTTAAGCTAATCTCCAAATGTCAGCATGGTTTTGTCCCTCGCAAAAGTACTATGACAGCTCTGTGTGAATTGACTCAGTTTATAGTGACTGCGCTGAAAAAAGGAGAAGGACCTATTGGTCTTTTCCTTGATCTCTTTAAAGCGTTTGATTGTGTTGATCATACTATTTTAATTGAAAAACTTGAACGATAAGGATAAGGGACAACTAGCTTCTGATTTACAGGAGTTATTTGATGATAGGAGGCAGATAGGCGTTGTTGGCGTTGGCGGTGTTCGGCATTTCTTCTGAGATGACTGTTAACCTTGGGGTGCCACAGGGTAGCACCCTGGGCCATTACTTTTTATATTGTACATCAATTATTTCCCTGATGTTATGTCAGACATTAGGATGTCGGAACTTTCTGTCGGGTTGGTTGGATATGCGGATGATGTGAATGCATTGGTTGCCTCTCATAATGTTGAAGATGCTGTGGTGGGTGCTTGTCGTATTATGGATGTCATAATACAGTTCAGAAGACTGAGAGTATTCGTTTTGCTGGTGCTCCTCCTCGAGTGGTTCGGCTGGTTGGTGTGTCGCGTGAGATTGTGTTCTCGAAGAGTGTTAGGTTCTTGGAGGTTCAACTTGATAATCAGCTCAAATGGAGAATGCATACTGAGCATCTTATGAAAAAATTAAATTCCGTTAGTTTTCTTTGAATGTTTCGAAATATCAAGTTCCTAAGTCTATACTCAAGATTGTCTACCATGCTAATTTCCAATCTCTGCTGACGTATGATATACTTTTCTGGGGCAGTTGATCGAGAAGGTTTTAATGAGACAGAAATATGAAATGAGAATAGTTGAGGAACTTGGCTATCGTGAGTCATGACGTGGCCATTTTCGTAAATCTAAAATATTGACAGTTTATGGTTTATATATTAACAGAGTACTATTATTTGTGAAAAATTATGAAGAATATTTCTGCTCTTGTAGAAACTGTAATGAAAGTAGGAGTTCAGCAATTTCTTTACCCCCGTCATAGTTTGTCTCTGACTGAAACAACGCATTTTCATATAAGAATGAGATTGTATAATGGATTCCTAGTGGGTTACAGAAAATTTCTGATGAAAATATTTTCAGGATAAAATTATTCAAGCTTTTCATAAACTGTGAGTCATATTCCGTCAATGAGTTTCTCAAGTATTGTGTTAAATGTTAATTTGTTTGTTTCAATATTTTGTATATGTATTTTACAATATTTAGAAACTATTAAACATCATTATCATTATTATTTTTATTTGTAGAAGATCCCACAAAAAGATCCAGAGTATTCAAACCCGATGACCTTGTTGGCTGCTTAGAAATCCAGTTCCCTGGAAAATTATTATCTAAGTATTGTCGCAATATCCCAACACGGGGGAGTATTATCTCAATTGATCTTCTGAGAGTGTGTACGTTTTCCCAAATTCCGATTATTGTAGAATAAATTAATTTTAATTTTTGTTTAATTCAATTTAATTAACAGTTGTAGATAACTATATCCATCAAAATTTCCTTCGATTAAAAACCGTCTAACAAGATGGTTCCTGTAGAACCTTGCCCATACTTTCGAAGCATTCAGGTCGAGGAAAAGCCGAAGAATTGGACAAAAAAGGACCAGAGGTACCACGGAGAAGAGTTGGATACAATCAATTGCAAAAAAGTTTGAAAACTAAGAATAGCAGGTATCTATGCAGATGCCTTTGAATCTACTGTGTCTTCAAAACTCCTTCATTGTGATCATGTTGATAAACATATTGAGTTCAGCGAGTGCATCCACTGTTTACCCACCTCTGTACGTTGGGGGCCATGTACTACATCTCTCGCAAACGTGCTCTGTCACCACGAAAAGGAACTTTCAGGCTTCATAAGCCATCACCTTCTTCGCCATTGCAGCAGCCAAGCTGGTGAAGTTTCCATATGAATTGCTTTATCATTCGCCATATTCTGCTGAGATAGCTCTCAGTGATTTTTTTTGTTTAGTATGAAAAAATGGAGATTTTCTACAGTGCATCAGAAAAAAGAAATTATGTTAGAAAATGAATGACATTCGATAAACAAACGTAAGTTCTTGTCTCATTTTTACCTGACTTGAGAATCCACTCTCGTAACTTGAATGAATTATTTCCTGGAATGAAAAGAGATAACAAAACAGTAGATATATAAATATCTAAATTGGGTGTGGGCTGATTGACGGGCTCTGCCACTGCGACACAGTGGTCTATTGTGGGGCATATTATCCTTAATGTCACCTACAAGCTCCAATCATCTCTTGATGGTTATAAGCTTTGTAGGTGAGAGCTCAATAAACTCAGTCAGCTAGAGTTTCTTAGATTCGAGCTCCTCGATCCTGATTCTGCGCCCATCTAGAGATTTTTATATTACATGTCCCGTTGATATGCCAATTAGAAGAATCAGGTCTAGTATAGAGACTTTCAGTGACCTGGGAAGTTCAGACATTGTTCCCGTAACTTCAAGTCCAACTACCAATTATTTTCCATCATCACAGTCTACAGGGGAATTCCAAGCCCTCAATGAACGAGTGACCTGGTACCCATATCAGCGCCCGTTTTTTTCTCCCAGTTTGACGAAGGCTGAACAACATTTCTGCACAATAAGTAACGTACAGTTGTGGAATCATCAGTTACCAAATTCTTGAGCGCAGCTGGGCTATACATCATGAATATTGGCTACTCGTCAAACCTCCTGCATGCAGGAAGTTAGCACTGTGATCAATGGCGAATACTTCTGTTTAAAATTGGTCACAAGCCCGCCAAGACAGATAGATTTTTCCTTGGTAACACCTCCATCATATACACCAGCATCAACACCTCGGACAGTTTTAGAGCTGTCTATGAATCAACAGGGACTATCGAATAGACGGTCTATTCCAGTCTGCTAGGAACAATGATCAGGAATGGCAGCTTAATGTTGCTTGTTGGTATTGCTATGTCAGACTTCATAGTCGGAGTCTCGTTGTTCTCAATTTCAGACTGTAAAGCTCCAGGTAGCAAGATGATATGTATCCCATTTCGGAAAAGGTGATGGAATCTGTACGTAGCCATTCTAGCAGCTCCTTTCATCACCAGGTGAAGAGGTGCAAGACGTAGTATCAGTTCCATGGCTGCAGTAGATGTAGAATGAAATGCTCCAATGATCATCATGCAGATCGTTCTCCGGAATTAGAAGAGCTTGAGTTGAGATTGTTTTTTAAGGCTGCACTCCCACCTAGCAATACAGCCATATGTGATACGTGGTCTAAGTACCTTCACATATAACTACTGAAGGTGCTTTAAGACAAGTGTCTATTTCTTTTCACAGGTCATTTAATATGCCCATAACAAATGTCTAGCCTTGTGTATTATGTTTTCTAAATGCGAATTCGACATAAGCTTACTATTCAATGTAAGGCATATTTTGCTTCGTCCACAACCGGAATAAACTCCCCACTCATGATAAGGATAGATACAAATATCCTCTTTTCCTAGTGAATGGTACCATAAGGGTTTGTGGAGGTTTTAAAAAGTAAACTAAGCCATAATGAATATTTTGTCTATCAGTGCAAGCTTGTATATAAACGTCCAGTGCGTCGATTATTGCCATAAGATTATCAATCAGTAGTAACAACAACAAAGGTGATAGTAAACCTCCCTGATGGCAGTCTATGCCAGCCAAAACTGACTGCTTCCCCTTTCATGGAAATATTGAACACTCTTGCATTTAGCGTATTGCTAATCCAGTCATCAATAATAGTTGGTACTCCTCTGGCTCTCACAGACCCACATATTCAACTAGTGAAGGCCGCGTTAAAGAAAACAGTACACTTATCAAAATATATTTATTAAATAACTCTTATATATTCACATAATACCTCTAACAATATTCATATTCTTATTCTATAACTAATCAACAACTATAAAAATTTCAACAAAATTAGTTCATAGCAAAAACATTAAATATATTTTCAATTTCAAAAAAAAGGAGTTATTATAACAAGTATTATATGAAACTTCTATAATATCAGTTAATAATGCAGATAAAAATGTGGCAAGTAAATTGATAAGAAAACATAGATTATATCTTGAATCAAATGTTATACAGTTGATATTAGTTCCTTATTGGTATCAATTGGTATCATGATACAACATGATTTTATGACTCTACTAGTTTTGAAATTATCCTAATTTTGACTAGATTCAAATATGTATAAATCAATAAAATTTTGGCTTATTCTTCTATATTTTAATCAATCATTTAATTTAGACTTAAGGACAGATTGGTTCTTATGAAAGATTCATTCTGTTTTCATCCTGCATTATCTTTAACACTATAGACAAGGATTGACTTCGTTATTGATATCTTCCACAAAGATACCAAATACTCTTAGAAAAAATAAAACTGCGACAATTATCCCATTAGTAAAACGCTTTTGAAGGTGGAAAATTCCAAATCGCGTAACTTCCTCAAGAGATGAACGTATTCATGAAACTATGTTGAGATCAGAAAGTGATTGCCAAAACCAATGTGTGATATGTTAGTAGCCTTGAGCTCAATATCCTTGATAGCTCAAAATTTGGCACAAACTTTTCTTCCATATAGAAGAAGATTTTGGGTGATAAATATATGTGCTTTTCAGACGTGGTAGGAAAATCTTGTCATACCAAAAGAAAGAAACTGGAAATAGCCTATTTCCGAGATAATTTTTCCCAAGAACTTACTTATGTTGCAGCTATAAAAGTTCATCATTCTGGAACCATGATTATAAGAAGCAGAATTAACTTTTCATGAAAGGTTCCTAGCAACAGACCCTCCATTTCCCTCAACATAAAGCTAATCAGATTATTAGTGATATCAATTCTCATAATCAGAATAAAATCTTGGACCTGTAACGCCCCTCAAGCTTTAACACAGTTCTTCTGCTTCTAGAACTTTAAAAGAGGTCATGCTTCAAGCAAGAAGTTTCCAAACTGCTTATACTGCCACAATACAGAGAATGAGTCAAAGCTTACTTGAGGCATCAGCAGTGGAGAAATAGGAACAATTATTTTCTTCAGGCATAGTGCACGTAAATATGTTAGTCAATATTCTCAAAGAAGTTTTTAGCCAAAAAAAGACATCCTGCTTCACAACACAATCTTAAGTGGTAAAATCTTCGCCGTTTTCAATTTTCTAGGCGAGTATATGATATCCTTTAGGAAGAATATTTCAAAGCGTTATCACTACATCTACACACAACAGGAGATTCACCATTCTCTCCATTTTTTGTTTTTGTAGTTAGAACAATTTCATTCTAACTATAAAAACTGGAACTTGACGCAAAATTCAGAAATAATAAATTTAGAAATGTCATGTTTAAAGGTGTTCTTCTTCTTGATGATGAATGGGTTCTTCGTAATGTGCTTCTGGTTCATGATGAGTTAAGGGGGCTGTTTTTCTCACAATAGCATTGAATCCACTGTGCTTATCAGATGTGTATGTAACTGTTCTGATAGAACCATCAGGTTCCACTACGCTGTATTCTCCTTTGACCACATCACCATCTCTGGTCTCGTGTTGTGATTTGATGTCCCCTGTGTGGTAATCTTGTACTCCATATTTGAAGCTATATTTTGGAGGTGCCTGAAAAATTGAATGTTCTCATTATTAATAAGAAAAATAACGACCATACTGGTGTCCCATCCAAGATCTCGAAAGAACTTCTATATTCTTTACCGACCTATTATGTACCAGATGAAAAATATAAGTGAAAATTGGACTCACTTAACTCGTCTTATGATATTGAGCTCTTTCAAGAAATTATTTCTGACATTATTATCGTGGTAAGTCTATGTATCATATTGTTATAAGCAGCTATTTTAGGTTGATGGGGAACGGAAGAATTGTGAATGTTAATATCTGTATGGGATAGTTTATGAAGAATAGGAAAATCATATCTGTGGTCAATTTTATTAAAGTTAAATCTGCAAAACGAATGGAATTCTCAGTGTCTATTTCCAGATTGAACTTTATATTATGGATAATTAGATTTGTGAGAGTCCTAGAGGAATCAAGTATTTGTAACATAATAGATTATGTTATTCAGGTATCTACATCTATAAATGAAGTGTTTCTACAACGGATGATTATGAATCATTTTCTCAATGTTATTCATTAAAATTTCTGCTAGTAATGGACTGCGAGTATTACTCATTATTGAGCTGCAGATAGTCATGTAAATTTTATCACTGAAGTTGAAATAATTTTACTCCGAACATACTTCTAAAAGATTCATAAGTTCTGATTGAATAAATTGAATCACAATATTATTCTTCAGAGCTTGGTTAATTAATCATGAGGTCGAACACAAAGGTAGAGATTAACTACATCCAAGGACATAAGCTTAGCGTATGGTAGTACAGTATGTTGAATCTTTCCTGTTAGATTCTAAGAACTCTCTCAATTGAAGATTTTGGACTGAAATCACATGAATGCCGAATGATGTCTATCAGATAACATGAAAGTTTGGTTACTGACGCTGCATACAACTGGTCTGATTCGATATTCGTTTTTATGAACTTTGACGAAGGAATGAAGCTTTGGTGACTGCGTATAATCAACTGAAAATTTGTATCTTTAATTATTAACAAAGAATTGGCAATCTCAGATGTGTTTAATATAAGATTGAAATAGATTAGCGATATCATTCTCGATTTTTTGATAATTTCCAGATTCAACAAAATTATTTTTTGATTAAAGTAAATAGTTTGCCATGTTCCAAGCTATAACAGTATAACCTTTATCTGCTTTAGTTGATATTGAATTGTCTGATTTACACTTCAATTTAAAGGATTTTAAGGTTGTATCATCAAATTTGTTATGTTTAAAGCGGATGCTATCTTGTTTCAGTAGTTTCTTTCGAAAAAAGAGTTAATTCAATCAAATTAAGATTTACTAACCATATTCATAGGAGGGATGTTGAAAAGAAAAATATTCAATCTAATCAATCTAAAATTCGAATACATCTTTACATGGTGTTACATAATAGTATTTTACAACTTAAGGGGTAAATCTAAGTGCAATATTAAAAAAAAAGTTAATATTAACATAGATTCGCGAAATCTTCGTTAGGGAGCTTGAAGATGTTGAAATTTTCGAAAAAAATTGGTTTTTTCTTCAGAACTCCTGCAGTTTTTGAGATATTAAGTCCAAACTTGTAATGCAAGCTAATGTTTTCAGCCCTCATCATTACACTCCCTAAATTTTAACTAGAATCTACAAGGTGTTTTCTTTTCCGGAGCCATGTCTTCTTTTGCCCCCTCAAACTTGCAGTACGCCGCTAAGCGTATAATCAATTTTCGTCATCTTCGTTCAATTTAGAAACTTTTTTGACGAATGAAATTTTTTCGTATCTTAGACCGTTCTCTAGCAAAAAAAATATTAAACGATAGTATGCATTTGCTGAAATGAAAGCACTTCAAATTGAGAAAATGACTAGTAGGCTTTGATTTTTTTCATTTATTCATTTATTTTGACAGTTGCTAAAGTAGAACCAGTGTCTGCTCGAAATGTTTATTAAATTAAAGATCAGTTCTAAGACTTTTGAAGTTATTGCTGTAAGAATAAATGGCTGATTTTACTCACACACCGTACATGTAATGTACGGTGTGGCTGACGGAAACACAACAGAAGCTAGGCGATTATATCAGGTGCGCTTTCCAAATCGAGTAACACCAGACAGGAGAACATTTTCAAATATCCACAGAACGTTGAGGGGAACTGGTACTTTTACTCAAATAATCATTTAAAAAGTGCATCTCATACTATGAGAACTCCAGATATTGAGGAAGCAGTTTCGAATTGTATGGATTTGAATCCTCAAGCGAGTACAAGAAACATTTGGAATCAGTTTAATATTTCACATGTTCTAGTTTGGAGGATTCTCCAGGACTTTTTATTGTACCCGTTTTATATTCAACGAGTCCAAACTCTACTTCCTCGAGATTTTCCTTCAAGACCGAATTTCAGCCGATAGTTCTTAGATAAAATAAGAGAAAATGCTCATTTTGATAGTGAAATAATGTCACAGACGAAGCTAACTTATCGAGAACTGCTATCACAAATTTTCACAATAATAATTATTTGGCTGAGGAAAACCCCCATTTGCTTAAAAAATCTCATCATGAACAATTCTCACTAAATGTCTGGGTCGGAATAAATGGAAATTATTTGATTGGGCCATTTCTCTTGCCTAACGGACTAAACGGTCGCGCTTATCGGCAAATTCTTGATGAGGAGTTACATTTATTGCACGAGGATGTGCCAGTTTTTGGTGGGAAACATAATAAGCTTCATGCATGACGGTGGAAAAGCATATTTTAGTGGAGAAGCTAAGGCATTCTTGAATAATACATTCAACAACCGATGGATAGGTCGGGGTGGGCCAGAACCATGGCCTCCTAGGTCACCAGACTTAAATATTTTAGACTTTTTCTTATGGGGAAATCTCAAAAGTTTAGTTTATACCACTCCAGTGAACACTGTAGAAGAATTCAGACATTTCCCAGGAATATTTCAAAGAGTACGTGATAATATACGAAGAAGGATGAAGGCCCATATTCCAGCAGATCCTATCGAGTATTTCTATTTTTTTAATTTACCGAATAACATACAATTCAAATAATTCAAAATCAATAATTTTTCACTCAAAAATGGTTGGAGAAACGAAAAATAACAAGTGTCAAAAAATTTTCTAAATTGAACGAAGATGATGAAAATTGATTGCACGCTGATCAGTGGAGTACTGCAAAAAAGTTTGATGGGCAAAAGGAAAAATGACCTCGGAAAAGAAAACACCTTGTCAATTTCAGTTGGAAAAATAGCTTGCAATCCAAATTTGGGCTGAATATCACAAAAACTTCAGGAGTTTTGAAGAAAAAAAAACAATTTTTCCCGGAAATCTCAACACCATGTAGCTCCGTAACGAAGCTTTTGCGGACCTATGTTCATATAAACTTTTTTTCTTAAAATTGCACGCTGATTTACCTCCTCAAGTTGTGACATACTATTATGTAACACCCTGTATATTTTATCGAAAGCTTTGAATTCAAAAAGAGTGCTGATTCCTAACAACTGCTGACCACTGAATATTAACTAGTAAAAAAAATCTTCTAAGATTTTATCACTTTATGACATTCATAACAAGTTATGCAAAACTCTTACTCTACGTACCATAAAGATGTGAACGACATTAACGGCTCAACATATGTCGTCTGCTTGAACAATAATAACTTTCTTCAAAAATAAATATTTCAATACAGCAGCTGCTTCAAACCGATAATATTTATTCTCTACAAGTAATAGGCACAGTGATTTTCTTTTTATATAATTTTAATTTCCAATCGACTCCTGATTGCCGCAATATGGTTTAGTGGAATTATCCAGTAAAGTGGGTGAGAAAGTGTGTTATCGTTAATTTACCAAAAAAATAACCAATTACGTGTTTAGATAAGTTCAATCACGAGATTACCCGTTGAAGAATGAAATGGTAGTTTGGAGAAATTTTATGAATTGCGTGTGTATATGAGTTCCAGAGACCGCTAATTGGTGCTCATATCTATACAGGCTGATCCATTTTTTTTTAGCTAGACTTTAACAGTCTATAGAAGACGTAAATGCTTGGTACTCAAGACACAGGATGTTCAAGTTTCAGAAAAATATTCTTTTTTTGTTGATAACTTTTTCAATTTTTAAAATATAAGCCTCAACTTCGAAAAATATGACAACCATTCAGTCCTTCATGATTCATTATTCACCACTATTTTGAAAATCCAATGGATTGTATTTTGTCTGGGACTTTTTCCTTTTCTCATCCTAAATAATATTTTTCATTTCTGTGAATACACTGCATCAAGAAATGTACGCACAAAATCGAAAATACAAATTTATTTAGAAAAAGTTATGTTTTATTATTTTTCAGTAAACCACCAACGCTAAGAAATGTTTGGGAACAATCGAAATAAAAATGGTGCTCATACAAATTGAAATGAAAGAAATAATGAAAACTGTAAAACTTTTGAAAAATGTTTGATGGAGGAGGTCGTTACTTGATGAAAATCGATATACATATTTTCAATGAAATAAAACTATAGTATTCAGATTTTCACTATATTAACAAAACTATGACCGGTTTCACCACACTGTGACTTCATCAAATAGATACAAACTAATGAACATATATATTAGTCTTATTTCCTATTTAATATTACAATAGGTACGAGAAGTATGTTGGAAAATCCAAACTAAGGAACAGAGTTATTCCTTGTATATTAGTCTTATTTCCTACTTAATATTACAATGGGTACAAGTACAAGGGTGTGTTGGAAAACCCATCGGAATTGCTTACTTTATGAATTGAAAAGATTGAGTAAAGAAAAGGATTTAGATCTAATTAACTATTAAGTAACCTACCTGAATTATTTTCAATATCCGATAGATTGAGTTTTTGTCTATTATTTTCATTGTGTGAAGTTTTGAAAATATTATTATAAGTTATGGTTTTCTTCTTATGATTAGAATAATGGGAATCTGATTTATAATAATTGAAACTACGTTTGTGCTCGGATAATCTAACTTTGAAATTTCTGAAAGTTCTACCAATATAAATTTTATTACAATCCCCGCAAGACAGTTTATAAACACCGGATTTATTACCTTTATCAATTTCAGATTTGCCAAATTTGATATGTCGGCCAAGAGAATTATCAGTTTCTAATGCTATATTGAAATTATAATGCGAGAAGAATGATTTTAATTTTAGACTAGGATTACCAATATAAGTTAAGCTGTTGTATTTTGTGTTAGAACTTTTATACTTGGAAATACTTCCTGGATTGCTTTTCGAATTTTTTTGCGTGAAATCATGTTCTCAATCATACTAGAACTGTAACCGTTATTGAGTGCTATTTGTTTAATTATATTTCGCTCTTTCATAAAATTATTATGTGACATTGGGATATTAATGAGTCTATGTACCATACTATTGTAATCAGCTAATTCATGTGGATAAGGATGTGTAGATGAGCTGTGAATAGTAATATCTGAATGCGATGGCTTATGAAACATAGAAAAATCATGATGTTGAATCCATAAAGTCAATGGAGTTTTCTGTTTATATCTCTAACGTGAATTCAATATTATCGTGAATTTTGTTGATGAATGTTTCGAATGAGTCTAATTGTCTATTCTGAACTCTGAACCTCATAAAACAGGGCATCCTATCAAACCAGTAGGTTCATATTTTCAAGCTCCAGCTGAAAAGGTTTCACGCATTCTCATAGACATCATTCAACAGTACAGAACCTAAATTCTCAATAAAAACTCTTCAGTCCTAACAAATAACATTCAGCACACGATACTACCACCAAACGCTAAACTATCATAGGATATAGTAGATCTCATCCGTAGTGTTCCACCTCATGATACAGAGAAACTCATCAACAACGCTTTTTAAATTAATAAAGTCAATCCGGTAATTCAATCAGAAATCTTACACCTTTTAGAAATTTGTTTAGAAAAAAACTCGTCTTTTGACGGACCAGCTTATATCTTCTTTCGAATATGTTAAAACTCAAAAATCATCACACATTTGTGTTGAGAATCAAAAGAGCTTTTCAATGAGGTATCAGTCGACCTATCTTCCATATTCAAAAAATTGAGTTTTGTGCACCCCTCCTTAGGGGGATGATGTAAAATAAAATCACTGTATGTTGAAAGATGTCCCCCTTCGGACAAAAATTGACCTGTTTCTGTTTTTTGTCCAGAAACGAACAGTTTAGCAGTTATTGAGTCTTTTTCGTTTCAGTTGCCCCACCCAGTATTTATACTCTATCGTTTCTACAGAATGTCCTTCCAATTGGCCAATCAAGGACAAGGCGATATCAATTTGTGTAAGGCGTCATTCTCATCCTTTCGGGTTCAAGAAAATGCATGTTATAAATAGGCCATATATGGGGGAAAAGAAAGTCTGTGAAATGCAAGAAAGAATGAGCAATTCAACCACGATTCTAAACCAATCATCAGCGAAAATTCTCGTACTCTCAATAAACTGAAATAAAAAATTCCATGAGTTCGGAAAAAAGATGGAAGGAATGTTTTTCATCTGCCACCTAAACAGTGTCCCTTTTTTGAGGTTCTAGCAAGGCAGCTATATGAAAATACTGCATAATGATCCACCACATTTTCGTCCTCTATTGTGGAGGTTAGTTCATAGGTTAAAACTGATGGCAGCTATCTCCTTTATCTCCTTATTTAAGATATTCAAAATTTTGATTTGCACATGTCTGAACAAATTTCCTCAGAAATGTGATTTTTCCCAGAAATGAAATTTCTTTGAATATTCTGAGGCATCATCTAGTATGCTGATGTTGATTCACACAAATGATCCCAAATATTCCCAATTCTATGCTGACAACAATGAATGTCAAAATTAATTTATTGTTCAATTGTTTATTCACCAATAATTAAAACAGAATTTCATAAACACTGGTTCTTTCGAAGCATTCAGAGAAAAAGTCACAATATACAGTATAATCAAGAAGTTACATTTGAAGTTTTAGGAGATGTTACTGTGAATCTCCCAATTTAATGTAAGCAACTTGAAGCAGAGAATACGATACTAGATTGTAAGGTTTTGCAAATCCTCAGATAAAATAAATTACAACCTTATATGATGAGGCAATCTTAGTTTCTTCAGCCAGAAGATTATGGGTGAAGTAATAGTAACGGTTAAATCCATACAGTATCTCAGTTTCTACAGTCAGGAAATTTTGAGCAACAGTTAGAGTTTTTTGTCGATGGTATCAGAAAATATCAAGCGGAAATCCTGAATTTTACCATATCAACTGATGAAGTGAGGGTGACCAGGAACGAATTACTCAGTTAGGAAAGTGAATATTCTACACCAATGGACCTCCGTGTTTGGGCGTACGTCTATTGAGACGAAAACCTTCGTGATAAACTTTATCATGATATAAGAAATGAGAATATAGACTAGATTTTGCCTTGACCCAAAGAAGGTTAGTATATTTCCAGCATGTAAATTTGCCCCCACACCAGTAAAGAAGTAATTGTAGCCATCTAAAGTTTTCGAAACAATAGAGATTGAATGGTTTCAATCACGATGGAATTGCTTTGAATGTTGGTGACTTATTCCACAGAAAAACCAATTATATGTCAACCTCTTCATACTGCCATTATCAAACCTTTAATGTCCATAATATACACTGAACATGATTTGGAAATGGATTTTTGTGGTTCAGACCATTATCTCTTATGTTGAACACGAATTATGAAAACATAAGTTGACGAATTCACTTTCTCCTGAAAACTTTTTTGCAACTGAACAGAGTGGAACATGGTACGTCACTAGCCCAAGACAAGATCGCTTATTGATGACTACAGCTAAGCATAATCGAGAAATAAGAACTGCCATGGGGGTACGAGTTTTGGTGTATACCGATGGCTTCTTGGACGATGATAAATACTCGGCGCTGTCGGTTTCGGCAACTAAATCGGAATCACAGAGTGTCAGGAAGAAGCTTGGCTGAATAACATGCCAATTGGACTATCAATTATTGGGGTGAATCTGTTAGAGTCTAGAGTGGCACAACTGCTTACTCACAAACATAGCTAGTTATTTTTGTTCGAGAAACTATGAATGCGCACAACGTATTTCACTTATTGAAGTACAATTTGGAGACGAAATTGATGATAACATCATTTTCATGAACGATAATGCACACCCACATCGAACCAACCTTGTCGCAAAACCTCTACAATTCTACTGTATTCACAGAATAATCCATCCAGCTCGACCCCCTAACCGCAATCATGACAGAGGTGAACTCATTGAAACGCTTGGTAGTTTATCTGGAGTGCTTCGGGAAGTTTGGATTAACATTTCAAGTTAATATATGCAAAGAAGAGTTGCAACCGTAAAAAGAAGTGTTGATGGACCCTTTGAACACTGAGGAAAAATAAATTGCGCTGTGTAGTTTTCTTCAATATTTCACTATTTTCCATTAGCTAGGTCATCATAAGTCATTGTATGTAGATAAATATCAATTGCTCAAACTTACGTAATAGTCAACAACTTTCTTGTGTTCCTCCTCAGGCTCCCCATATCCTTCGTATCCATGTGAGGCAACCTGATTCTCATGGATTTCCTCTTGAAGTCCTTTAGCTTCTGGAATATACTGAATATACTGGGCTACATCATGCCCCGAATCTTCATGCTCCGGGTATAGGGCGATTGGGTAAGCTGAAGCTACAACAACTAGGCAGCAACATACTAAAGCCTGAAAGGTAGATAAAAATCAACAACTGAATAACAAACTATAATTATCATCGTCCAATTCTTCAACACAATTAAATAATTAGAACGGATGAGTAATGAAATGGTCAATTGAACAGAGAACAACATAATTAGATGTTTTATAGGATTTATTCATTAGGAATAGGAGGCATCATGCCAACAAATTAAATAGATTCAACAATTACGGTACGTGTGCTTAAAATGGAATTATTCATTGAACAGAAAGTGAAATGATTGAGATTTTATAATGCTTATCGATCATGCTAACAAGCTGAATTCTATATAAGCACCTTAGTATATTTTATATTTATCGGTTGATACATCGATATGGGTATTTTAAGAACTAGAGTACAACATTTACAAGGTGAGTAATAGATTATTATACCCGCTTCTTTTTTCGTCATATTTTTGAACAACGCTCAAAGATGTGTTATTATTCCTAGTTTAATTTTCCACCGTTACCATATACTTTTACAGAGCAACTAACTGAGCCTTTGCATTTCAAATGTATTATAAATTGCACCAAGAAATAAGTGCATAATTTCAATATTTCCAATTTCTTCTTTAGTAGGTAACTGATTGATAGATAACTGAGTGATATGTTTTTTTTCTGCCTGGACATATTCCATCAAATTTCGGTGTTTATTCTTGCCGCACATGTTCCTCTTATTAAAAAAAAATGAAAGAAATAAATTTAGAATTTGCAAGAAACTACCACATATTGCTATAATCGGTTGTTGATCAATTTTCAAGAATAACGTTTGTTCTTCCTGAGAATTTTAAGTTAAGATAATATTGCAACCCGAAATTTCACCCCGGTACAATGCTGAGGCAGTGGTGTTAATTGAATTAGTTTAGACTTAACAAGAATAGGGAAAAGGCTTGGGTGTCCCATTCAACTGTTTCCTGAGTGATCCGCAGGTTCAGGGTGAGTGGTAGTCATGAAAGGAGACCTGGACAAGGACAACCTCGTTGAAACAACGTGAAGACTTTTATTCCTAAAACAATATTCAACCTTCCGGAGAGTTTTAAAAACTCTTTCCTGAAGGAACTGCTTTTCTGATACTGCTAGACAACTTCAAATGCAGCTTCGACAGAATAGACAAGTGTAAATCAGCACTGGGAAGATACAACAAGATCTCAAGGAGTTGGGTTGGAGACCTCGTGTCGCAGCTCAAGTCCCAGCTCTAAACGCAGCACATCAAAAAGCCTGATTGAATTTTGTCAGGGAACCTGTCAATTGTTTGAAAGCTGACTAGGAAAGAGTTTTGTTCTCGAATGAGTCGAAATTTCCTCTTTTTCATTGCGATCGACGTTCTCTAGTGTACAGACGTCGAAGTAAGAGATATACCCAGTGCAACTTCATACCCAACAATGGTTTTGGTAGGTTCTGAATATTCATAAGTATGTTACATACATACTAGAATGTTAATGCCAGACCTCACCAAGCTCATACCCTTAGGAGCTATGTTCAAGATCACGAGTGGCATGCACAAGCTCCAACCCTCAATTCCATCGAACATGTTTGGCCTATTCTCAATAGAAGATTAAGAAGCAACCAAAACCAGCTAGCTAACGCGAAAGAGGTTTGGAACAGACTGATCGAAATTTATAAAAAATAGATCAGAATGCTCTAAAGTTATTGAGCATGAATCGTAGATGACATGCAGTAATTCTCGCTAAAGGAGGAAATATCTGGTATTAACAGGTTTCAAGGGACTTTGATCTTATCCAAGAGTTCTTCGAATACATTTTGAGTTTTATTTCATTTTAAATTTTCGATTCAGTGCATTAATTTCTTGGCGCAGAGTAATTCGGAGACGCTCTCCTATCAAAGCTTTTATATGAATCTCTGTAATGAAATACCCAGTATATTTGAGAATGAGTTTAGACCTTGCAGCAAATTTTTTCTACATGTACTTCTTGAATATATTTAAGAAGAACAGAGTTATGGATCGATTGTGTACAGAATGGGCTCCTAATATATCAGATTGTAACAAAAATTAAAATTTCTCAGAGCAATAGGGCATTTCGTATAGGAAATTAAGGGGTAAGCACCACTGCTTACTGTTTATGCATAACTGCTTCATGCTGGAATATGTACCCCCACCAAATGAAAATCTACCACTCTTCGAGTTTAATACAGAAATTGGGCGTTATACCAGCCCCAAAATGGCCATCTCGCCCTTAACCCTTTTGAATGACTCTTGTTAAATAACTCTGCCCAAAGTTTCACAAATAAAAGGTAGCGATAATCTCTCCTCAACCATAATCGTTATTTTCTCAGTACTCTACTGTTCATTGGTATTTTATGAATATAACAAAACACTTGAAACACTTAAAAAGGTAAATTGATCAGTCAAGGAAAGATTGCTCTTAGTTCATAACTGTTTCAAATATAAACACAATAATGGTTAATTAGCATCAGGGAAAATTAAATAGGGGTGTGTTCAAAGTGAATATCCAGCATTTCTGGGAACAGTCAAAGAATCTGATAGCCGTGTTATAACCAATTTGAGTGAAAACTATAGCAAACACGCAGAAGAGCAACATATGCTGCAACGACAAAATATGAGCTCCTCTGTTTAACGTAACGAAGAGCAAGATATATGTGAAAAACCGTCAAAATCATCAGCATAAAAATGTGCCAAGCTGATATTACATGTTCGACGACGAATGATCTACACTGCTTGAAAAAAATAGGAACCAACAGTAACGATGAATTTTTATCGATCAATGATATTTCAGACAATTTGGTTATTTTTTCGTATGATCAGAATCTGAAATTTTTCTACGATCCCAAAATTATACATACTGACCAAAGTTTTTTAAGCAACTATCATAGATTTTTTAACGATAACTACATTCCTCTGGTTTTCGATTTTGTTTGTTGAAAGACAAATCAACTAACATATGAATTGTGCTCAACAACAATCGAAAACTACTGTTCAAGATTAAATACGGTATTATCTTCAACAGAACTAGTGATTGATCTTGAAATTGCTATTCATTCACCATGCCTCGCTAAATGTTAGGCCAAATACTAAAGTTACAGGATGTAGGTTTCATCTCACACAAGCTTGGTACCACAAAATTAAAAGTTACAGTTTATCTTCCGAATATAAAGAGAAAGACTTAGATAAGGTAAATGGCTCCGATATTGTTTCGGGCTTTTATTTTTGAAAGCCAAGAAGGTGGAAGACTTTTATTTCTTCGAAGGTACGACATCAAACCACAAGATGAAAGGCTAGAGCTATTCTCGGATAACATGTTTGTAAATTATTCAACGGATTCTTCTAGATTTCCACCATCAATTTGGGCAGAAACTTCAGCTGCTTTTAATAAAACAACAAATGCATGTGAATCATTCCATTCTCATTCTAATTATTCTATATGTTGTATACACCTATCGTTCCTCAATTCGTCAATGTTATTCTCTGCGTTCAATCTGAGGTTTATGTGAAATGTAATAGAATTTTCCTTTCTCATAAATTTAAAAATATCGAAGTTAGAAAAAAACATGCCTTCATAAAAAAAGAATAGACTTACAAAAATAATACTTCATCCAAGATGGATAACGTTTCGAATCATTTCAGTTCTATGTTGAGATATTATATTGTAACCTCATTTAAAAATTGACAATACAACATAATAATCAATAAGTAACACTAATATTCATAGACGTGTTTTCTTTTCTGGACGTACAATTCGTAAAATGTTATAATCATGAATAAATTGAGGATATAGACTGAGATTGACATAAATATTATAAAACATCAAAAAAAAAACACTTTTTTCAGTTTGCCACGTTTATCTGTTAATACGCAACCGATTTCGACCTTTCAGTCATTTTCCGGTGCTCAATACTAAGGTACAAAGATGATTACAAGATATATCTTTTACTCAAATGTTGAGTAGGAGGGATTTATTGATTTCAAGTTGGCTATTGAGAAATGTGTACTTTTCCTGAGTTTATTAATTTCTAAACATCATGGAGGACTTTGAGATTGTCTAAAACTACTGTGTGGTTTTTTGATTGATTGTATTCAAATATTGGAGATTTATTGTCTGATGATAGATGAATCTGCATTCAAAGCTTCTACCTTTTTGACCTAGATAAGCTGAAGAATTTACGTTATATTGGAATTTGTAAATACCAGATTGTTTGAGTTCATCTGTTTTCTGAAAAAGTAATTTGTTGAGATTGGGACCTCTTGAGAATAAGGTAATTTTGAATTCTGAAAATATTATTTTATTTTATGAGAAAATGATTCGACTTAATCAAGACAAGCGTATCTTTTTTCGGACTATTCTCGAATGCGATTTAATAATTGTGATTTTTTCCTTGCGTCTGCTGATGTTATTTATGAAAGAGGCTGGTATATTGTTGTTGGAGGCTTCTTTATATGGTATTTATTGCCGTTTCGAAATCTTGAATTGAGAGAATGATAGTAGAAGCTCTGTGAACCATAGAATTGTAGACAGCGAGCTTATGATTCAAATTATTAAATGGAAATTGTTGCTTCTTTGAACTATTCTTTTCTATAGAAGTTATTGTTTATGTTTATTATAGTTAAGTTTAAAAAAAATTTTCATTCAACTTCGACGAAAAGTTTTGATTGATCGTGAGATTGATTTAGGAAGTTTGCAAATGTATCCAATTGTCTATTTAACCAAACAAATATTATCAACGTACCGATTCCAGAACATGATATGTTGCTTGGCTAGATTGTTCAATATTAATGTGTTTTCCAAGTTGTCCATAAAAAATCTGATAATATAAAGTTGAGTGGTAATCACATAGGAAGTCCTGATTCTTTTCAAAGAATTTATTTTGAAACCAGAAATAATTTTGATCTAAACATGTTTAAATAGGTTGCAAAATTCGAAGGAGATATGTGGAAATGTGTTGGATTTTGTGAAAATATCTGAAACTAAAGGTAAATATTCATCTGGTGGAATGTTTGGATATAGGTTAGGTTAGGTTAGATTTATTTAGATAAATATTCATCTGGTGGGATGTTTGGATATAGGTTATTACATCAAAGGAAAGCTTGAAGTTATGACTGATTTTAAGTAAGGAGAATTTTTGTATGAGGTATATATTATATCCTCGAAATAAATATGTCATCAGTATTATTAATATAGATTATACACCTGAAATTTACCGAGATGGACAGTTTCCAAATACATATAGCCGGGTGCATCTCTTTTGTTTACGTAGATCACTCTGTATATGTATTACAAGATCAACAAATCCCTTATTCAACATTTAAAGCGTTCAATAACATTCCCATCATCCAAACCTTTCACTGTATGAATCAAGTTGTCATTAAAATTTCCGTCATCTATTTTGAGATTAATATTGAGAAACTACCAGTCTATACATCAATACACTTTGAAACAATGACCAACTATTATTCCATTGTCTCACTTAATCTGCATGTAACGAAATCTAAGGAAAGTTTTTATCTGTTTTAAATTCACAACGAAGATAGGAAGCAATTACTTGAATTGAAATGCAAGTCAACGACTATCTTTGATCTCATGAATAAACCTATCTGGATTTCTAAGGAACTGGACTCATACATGCGTGAAATTGGAGATCATGTAATATCTATGAAGAACGTAAAATCTGCAATCTACGTTGTGGAATGATATAACGACGTATGAATTCGTTTCAACCTAATTTGGTTCAATTTAATTAGGATAGTGTGTACGTTCGGGTGATTTAGAACGTTGTGAAACGTTTCAATATTGAACTTTTTATCGTAAAGTCATTCAGTCAATATATCTGGATCACGTAAACGTTCTTCATTATTATTGAACCATTTCTGAATCTGAGTTTTGAAAGCAAGGTGTTTATTTCGTATTAGGTTTGTTGGATCATTTGATGCATTGTTAATCAATCATTGAATTACTACTTTGTGGATATGGTTATTACCAACATCAAAATTGTGCCTGAGTGGCTGCCAGGATACGAGGTTGGTCTGAAAACTTTCCGACCTCTACGTGAAGATTCGTAAATAAAATGTAGTAAACTTTCTTTGTTCATCTCTTATCAAATACTCACCAAAGTTTCAGCCTCTTTGGACGTGTAGTTGTTATGGAAGAGACGTTCGATTATGTTGATGTGAGTGTTTTTGTATAAATGGTCAGAATCGAGTTTCGATCTGTCTTTAAATATTTTCTGCCCATGCAAGTTGAAGATAAGTTAGATTCTTTGGAAGGGGATTCTGCACCATCATTTACCACAATTTGTGCCCACTAAATCCAAGTTTTGACGCCGATTAAACACAATAGATAGAACTCAGATATACCATAACACGATTATCTTCGAGAAGGAAAAACCATCAAGAAATATACTACGCATCATTACTCGATAAGCTAAATGTATAACTTGCGGAGAAAAACATTCACAGGAAAGAAAATCCTGTTTCATTAAGACAACGCACCTCAGCGTTTGCCATGGCAAAATCTACGAATTATGGTTTAAACTCCAAAACTATCCGCCTAACGCACCTGGCCCTAAGCGACATCTTTCACTTAACTCATCAAAAAATTGCGCTACGACAGAGATTTTCGTCAAATGAAGAGGCAATCACCTTCGTGAACCACTATTCTGCAGAGGAAAATGCCGCTGGGAAAACTGTGCAGCGTTATAAGGAGACTATGTTGAAAAATAAAAAAATTTCTTGTATCCTTTTTAGGTCGAAAACTTTTCATACCAGCCTAGTACTTAATCGAAACCATCTTGATCGTGACATTCGCCATTAGTACGTTATGGAATTGTTATAAAAATTTATTGAGATGGGTTCAGTAGTGGATGAAAAAAAAGGGCCCATTACAATTATGAATGATGAAGCAGCAGCTGTGGCGGTATTGGTACATGTCCAACTTATGCCAAACACGCAATCTGCGTGACAGATTTTTGCTGTTTCCGGTGTAAGCCAATCGAACGAAGACTTTTGAATAAATACAAGTTCCATCCGTACAAAATTAAATTAGTTCACAAATTAAATTATGTTGATTTGAATCCAACGGCAAAAGGTTTGCAAGCGTAACTACAATAACCCGCATTTTTGTACGTTTGCTTTTCTGAGGAATGCACTTTTTCACTTCATGGAGAAGGTAACTGGCATAACTCGGGGTGATATAAGTCCTCCTGTATTTCGAGAAACCCTAACTCAGAATACAAAATGCTGAATGTTTGGATATCAATTTTGAGGGGCTACCATATTGGACCCCTTTTTGATATGCTGGAAAAAGCGACTGATCCATTGATAAGAAAAAACTAGAAAGCGATCCCCTACCACTTGAACAACAATTGCATTTGCAGCAAGACTCATCTCCTTCTCAGTATGCCGCAACATTTCGCCAATACCTCAATTTGCAATATCGGGTCATTGCATTAAAAGAAGAGGTCCCATGATGTGACCCACCTATTTTCCTGACTTGCACCTTCAAGTCTTTTCTTGTAGCTACATCTTCTTTGACTCAGCCTGAGAATTTGATGAATCTACGCCAGCGAATAATAAATGAATCATCAAATAAATACAAATAACCATGTTAGTGACGATTTTCAGTCAAGATTATTTTTTTGTATTGAAGGAAATAGAGGACAATTGGAACGCTTGATTTGAAATCGTTGGATTTCATTTTTTAATTGTATACATGATAAAACAATGGAATCTTTTAAGAATTATTGAAGTTGGGAAAAAGGATTTTCAAAGGACATCACAGTAAAATTTAGTTCTCTTATCTAAAACCTCAAGGTAAGTAAATTTAGTAGTTAATGCGCAAAGACAACTAATCTTGAAAATAGTCAAAAACTGGTTTGAAATGAAATATGATTTTTACAAAAAAGATTCGTCAAAATTATTTTCCTCATTCGCCGTTATGAAGAGGCTTCGAGGAGTTTTCAAATGAGGTATTGCTCGACCTCTTCTCACTTTTCAATTTTGAGGGGTTAAGGCAGTCTCTCCTAAGTGGCTACTTGTTTAAGCCTTACATATATTAGGTGCGCAACTAAGTTCTTGCTGTTTGTTAATAGATGGCTCCAGCAGTAAGTGCTGGTTGATTTTTACATATCAAGAACGTCTTGACATATATTAAACAAACCACTGTGACACATTAATGATTTTGTTTTTGTGTCATATACTTTTAGTTGTGAGAAAATTTCTGATTTTGTGCCAAATGATCGTCAGCGGCGGCTGAAGCTCATAGAAAGCTCCAGAAAGTTTGCGGACAAGCTGCTCTAAGTGAAACAACGTGGCGAGATTGGTTCCGCCGCTTCAAAAACGGTGATTTCGATATGGACGACCGTCCCCGTGAAGGCAAGCCATGAACAGTCGAAGACGCTGAATTGGAGCCATTGCTCGTTGAGGATCCGTGCCGAACACAAGAAGAGTTTGCTTCAGTCTTGGAAGTTACCCACCAGGTTATTTCCAAGCGATTGCATGCGTAGGGAATGATTCAAAAGCAAGGAACTTGGGTTCCTTATGATTTGAAGCCAAGAGACGTTGATCGTCGTTTTTTGCCTGTGAAGGGTTTTCTTCATCGCATCGTAACAGGTGATGCAAAATGGATTCATTACAGCAATCCAAAGAAGAAAAAATTCGACCGAATATACACGCTGCGAAAGTTATGCTGTGTATTTGGTGGGACCAAGTCGGTGTTATTTATTATGAGCTGTTGAAACCGAACGAAACCATCTCTGGGGAACGGTATCGAACGCAATTGATGCGATTGAGTAAAGCACTGCGCGGAAAACGACCAAACCTGTTAAAACCTACTTGCAAACGCTCAAATGGGAAGTCCTACCCCACCAACCATATTTCCAGATATTGTACCATCCGATTTTTACTTGTTCCGTTCGATGGCACATGGTCTAGCTGATCATTAGTTCCTCTCATATGAAAAGCTCGAAAGAAAGAAAGAAAAGTTGTAGCTAGCGATGGGCAATATTTTGAATGGTTCATTTGTAATCACTTTTCACAATGAAGTTGTATTTTCATAAAAAAAACAGCGAGGACTTTGTTGCGGAGCTGATACATCAAATATATCTGCCGAAAAAACTGTCTCGATGTTTAGCAAATTTTTCCAATTGCTATGGAGTACTAAATATACAGGATGGCTTGTGGTGGAACACGCTGTATACTGGTTATTCATTAAAGGATAATTACTCCTTAACTTTGTCCTTAAAGGAATTGATAAATTATTTTTTGAAAAAAACTAGACGCATCCGCATGTTCTGAAATTATCTCTATCTATTCTTCTCCTCTATTTTTCAGTAGCTCACTCTGTATCTTCTACAGTTTTCAATCAAAATCACTCGACCCATCTACCCTCTTCCAAATTTTCAAGGGTGGTCACCCCTGCTCCAGGGGTTGAAATTCGAGATGAAGATGGTACTTGATGATGACTGCCATTGATCAGCATGAATCTGTTTCATTTTACTTCACTGAAACTTGAATAGTCTCAGGGAGATAGTCTGCCCTATCCTTCAATTGCTCACCCTGTATGTTTTACAGTTTTCAATCAAAAATGGAAATTCGTTCAAGGCGATGTAGACAAAGATACCACCTTTCTTTTGAGTCATAACTCTACCCATCTTCCCCATTCAAAATGTTCAAGGATAGCAACCCCCGCTTGATATTTCAGGCAAGTTTTGTACCCCAAAAGATGTCCCCCTTGAAACAAAAATTGACCTGGTTTTGCGTTTTGATCAGAAATTAATATCTTGGTAGATATAGCCCTGTTAATTTTCGTTGAAGTACCCTGTATAATGAATTATGTATCACTGCATTTGCTGAAAAAAGTAGGACGAGGAAGTAGCATCATAATTTTTTTAAAACTGCAATATTTCACAGTCTACTGCCAAATAAAAATTCTGATATCTCAGCACTTACTGATACTTCAGAACAAATGTTATGTGAAATTATTCAATTTTATTTCATAACTAGAAAGTACATTGAAAGAAATTAATTAAAGACATATACGATAGGTAATACTGCGTGAAAAATGCATGTTTTACACGCTTCAAATGTGGATTTCCATATCTTCGTATTGATTTATTGGTGAAATTCTGAAGTTGAGGTCATTATTTCAATAAGAATTATAATAAAGATTCAAATTATTAAATTGCTGTTCATTGTGTCAGTACACGTCTGAAATTGCAACGAATAAAATCGAATTGTTTTCAGAATGAATTTCAAGTAGTGAAGAGAAATCAGACTTACTCTGTTCCATACGAATATCGACTAGATATGGTGAATTCTCATTTAAAAATTTGCAAACTAAGCGGTTCAATCGAGCTTTTTATTTTTATGTTGGTACAACTGTTATTGACATTTGTGCCAAATTTCATGTTGATATCAATATTCAACTCATAGTTACGCTTGTCTTTTCTGAACGACTAAAAGTGATTTTGGCGATTTCGTTTATCAAATGAGTGCCACCAAATTTCGTTTGCAGAATGAAATTTCGGCTGCGGAAACTTTTAGAACTTTACATGACGCAGAAAAATGTCCATAAATGATTTAAAGACTTTAAAGAAGGCAGGGAACGTGTTAATGCTTTGAAACGCAGCGGATGACCATCATCATCTACTAATATGCAACACGTTAATCGAGAGCTAGTGCTCACAAATCATCGGTTTGAGTCGACTAGAGACTCAATATGAATCAGCAGGTGTTTTGAAATCTCTACCCCTAAACATAAATGTTCCATGAACTTCTAGTTTAGTGTTTGTTAATCCAATGTGTGTGATGATAATCCTTCTTTTGGACAGATAGATATCAAAAATTTAAGTGTGAGCTGATTGACAGCTCTGCCTCTGCAACTCAGTGATCTATTATCAAAACTCTATCTTACATTTCACTTACAAACTCCATTTTTCTTGTAAAGAAGACTAAGAGCTGAATGAACTCAGTAGTTTCAAGTAAGTTAGATCCACATTGATAATTCTGTCTCCAGCTGGGTATTTTCTTATGACGTATTCCATCGATTATATATTATTATTAATATTCAGATAGTCTGCATTTTTTCCATCAATCCTAACCTATTTTGGTAATTTATTAAGTGACATTGTCCCGTTATTATGGCAATTAGAACTCTGAGGTCTAGTCTGGAGAGTTTAAGCCAATCCTAGGCTCTCGCAATGGAAGGATCACTGATGGCAAGTCAAAAATATCTGAGAGATGTGAGGCTTATCTAGTACTTCCATACTTTCAGGTTGAACCACCAGTCATGCTCATTCCTGGGGGTCTTCTGGGGTCTCCTAGAGAATCCCGAGCCTCGGCTTGGGTCCAGTGAATACCAAGGCTGTTCCTCGAGCGGCCAATGAGTCTGCCTCTTCATTGCCTCCAACGCCCAGGACCCACATCTAACGGAATCATTCTTCCAGTCTGGAAAAGGTTGAGCAACATTTCTGCTCCATAAGTGATGTGCAATTGTCGGATGCAATGTCTTCAGTACAGCTTGGCTACACGTCAAGATTTTCATTCACCTACTTTTCATTCCCCCTAGCACCGTTATCAATGGCAAATATTTCTGCTTGAAACACATTCGCAAGCTCGCCAAGACTGCTAGACTGTTTCTTGGCAGCACCTCGACCATATTGACCGACCCCTTGAGGAGTTTTGAAGGCATCTGTGAAACAAAAGAGACCCTCAAGTAGACAGTCCTTGGAGTTGACCCATTCCTGTCAACTGGGAATGATGATCTGGAATGGCACCTCCATGTTTGTTTGGGGTATTTCTATGTCAGACTTCAGCTTATGAAGTGCCAGGCACGAAGCTGACAATATTTGTCCCATTCTGAGAAAAGTAATGGAATCTGTAGGTAGCCATTCTAGCTGCCTTTCTGATTGACAGGTGAATTCCTTCTTTGGGTGAACTGTTTATGTAGTCTACAGTTAAACATACTAACCTTAGAAGACCGGACATGGCAATTAGGACGGTGGAAGGGAGGATATTGTGTTATTAATGAAGGTATCTCCGAGGACAAATGTGATTATGTTTCCGAATTAGCATGAGCCGATGGAGAGGAAATAATGGAAATCACAGAAGATTAGCCCCATGGCAGGGAGAATATTGCTGGGTATGTATTATGTTACAAAAATAATTCTTCTTTCAATTAAATTCGAGAAGATGGATGAAGGTCTCTCTAAGGGTATTACCTTAGAAGCGACAACAAGAAAGCTGAAATTTATCCTCAACGTGTGGTTCTTTATAATACTTCGTTTTTCTTTGTTTCCTTGACTTGTGATATTAGAACACTTGGCATTAGAAGAAGGAGTAGTTTACGTGTCTTAAAAATAGAGCTCGTACAATTTATGCCAAATTACCACCAGTTACTTGGCACTTTTGCTGATTAGACTCATTCGAGATTGACTGAGGGCAAGCGTTCAGTAGTAGGCGTAATTGTTTCATATGGAGCGATGGCAATTATCGAACTTTATGAAATCACCTTTGCATCCATTAAAATTGACTGTTCAGTGTGATTTACTCTTCTACAGAGTATCGGTCCTCATTTCTTTCAAAATAGGAACTAATGTTGTGGCTAACAGAGTTTATGTTTTCTCGAATTGATTAACATCGTCGACATTTGGTTTCAAAAATTGAATGATTTTCCCTTTACAGGTGGTCCTGTTGAAGTGCCTCCTCGTGTGTGAGATTTGACGCCCCTTGATAAATTTTATTGGAGTAAAATAATTAGTTTATGCCGACAAACCAGCAAGTCTTGACTCGTTGAAAGCTTATATTCAAGCCACAATTGACGAATTACGGCAATTGTGTTAATTGGCAAAAAATAGTCAAGATTTGGATTAATCCAATAGACCACGTACCTCGTAGACGTGATGTACAAATGCCCGAAATTAAATTCGAACAATAAATGGTATGAAATTGTTTAACAGACTGAATTGAAGAATATCTACTTTCTTTATTTTGGTTCGGTTAGATTTAGTTTTCAAGCTCTAAAAAAAATTCCAAACCGGTCTGCATTTAAGTTTGGGATGCTACACATAATAAGAAAGCATCCTAAATTTTTGGAGCATGTTTTATTGACAGACGAAGCAAGTTTTTGAAACTAGGTATTTATTACCGTAACAATTACATATGGAATGAAAAATACCCACACGTTATTGTTGAAGTTCACCACAAGTACGTATGTGTTGTAATTATTGAGAATCACTTCATCAGTCGACTTTTGCTTGTATTTATATTGAATGAAGATACAAATACTCAGTCCTGAAAGTAAACCTGTCCGTTCTACTTGATACTATTGTATTTGAACATATCTAAATGGCTGGATAGGTCCAGGTAGATCCCAATTTAGGCCAGCTCGTTCACCGATTTAAAAAATCCGTTAGCTTTTTCTACTTGGCTATATTTAAAAAACTTTAGTTCATAAAAATCCTGTTTTCAACAGAGATTCAAGATTCCCTGGTATTTTCGATGAGATATGTAGATCAATGCACTGATATCTTGATTTGTAAAGACTGAATGTGGTCAATTTGACCACTTACTTTGATTTCTATGTGTTTATAATTGAGTATATTAAAAAAATTAATTTGCGTATCAGAAAGATTGTTGTTCCCATTATACACTTGATATTGATAAATTTTTCACACGTAAATGGTGGTAAATATGAATTATATTTCAATTACTTTGAGTGCACTGAAAAAAAATTGGGGTACAGAAACAGCTCGTGTCCAAAACCAAATATTGCCCTGTAGATTTCAATAACCGCTTTTGTGATCTCAATAATATGAACCGTATAGAAGCACCCATATTTGAAATTTGAACTAAATATCTCAGAAATTATATGTGCTAGCAGGAAGAAACTACTTTTTTTGTAAGTCTTATATTGTATTTGTATGAAATTTTTCCTAACATATTATTTTTCAGCCCTATTAAGTTCCTTTTTTTCTCATTTCGACTTATAAAGAAGAAGATTCGACTTTTATAAAAATGTCCTCGTATAATATTAAAGACAAATTTGTTGATTTTGATCATAACAAGCAATGTTCAGTATGTAGCACTTCTGGTTATTTAGAGACGCAGCTATGTGAATTTGTCAAAAAGATCACGTGATTTACCACTTTTATACTTCTTTTTGTTGAGTTATTGGATGGGTGAGGTTTATGAAAACAATTTCCTCAACGGAAAAACAACATTCTATTTGTGGGCCACAGATGCAATCAATTGAACAAATTGAAAATGTTAACAAAAGCCATCATTTAGTACAAAAATGAAGAAAATTCTGATATAATTCTATGCTTTTCTAAGAAAACATATGAAAATGAAAACGTGGTGAATCATCAATCTATATTTCAATTCATCAATCTATCCTAAAGTTAATTTTAACATGTTGAAGAAATGGTGGAAAACAATTTCTGAATATCGCTCCTAAATAAGAGTAACATCGAAGAATTTGAAGTATGAAGTTTCAAACACTCAATTTCTATCTCTCAAATCTGAAATTTTTTTGAAACTAGTACTGTTCGTACAGATTTTTATAGTATTTATTCAACGATTCTAAAAATATCTGCTCAGGAACTTCGAAAATGCTTCCGAAAAATCAAATGGTATCGATAACTAGAACCTCACTGGGAAACTCTCATATCGTGTTAAGAAACTCACTCACTCTTACCTTGATATGCATCATGCTGAATAAAACCTGAGGAAGTGCACTAAACGAACACAATTTGCAGAATGGTTGAGTGAAATTTCCGAATTCTTATATATGCTTTCTTCTTCAACTGCTAAGAGAGACGGTAAAGTAAAGATTTCAGCTCGATAGACAAGGATGAAAGTAGGTTATTGGATCTATGTAAAGAGTGTGTAGACAAAATTTTATCCGCTCGAGAATGTGGTACTTTGGGGATGTGTTAAATTGTTATACAATGAGTTTAATTGTCGGTTGAAAAGCTTACAAATTAAATTAGTATTAAATCAGCTGCATGAGTTTGCAGAATACATTCGTTTTGAGAATATATCTAGAGAAATCTACAGATTATTCTTACAGGGTGGTCAAATGTGTCGGAACATCTTAATTCTTGTTGAGGTACGAATTTTATTGGAAATACCTTAACAAAAGTTCTCATAATATTTTTAGTCTAGTTGTAGTAAATACAATTCGAGTTCCAATGGCTATCAAATATTTTGAGTCATTCCTGTCAGATTCTTTTTATATTTCAATCGATCACCAAATATACATTATGCCAAGAGGCCATCGAACGATTTCAATATTTCAAATTCCTTTTTTGGTAAGCAACTTATTATTAATATACATGTTTGTGTTGTTTTTCTTTCGATATGTCTGAACATATCCCAACAAAATTCGATTTTTTTTGTTGGCACACATACCCCTCTCATGAGGAATAAAGTAAATGAAATGAGTTTTTGCAAGAAACCATCATATATTGATAATAGCAGTTTTTGATCAATATTCGCAATCAACGTTTGTTTTTCTTGAAAATTTTAATTTTCAGTAACAATGCAACGCGAATCACGAAATTTAACCCCGGTTGAATGTGCTGAAGCAGTGACGTTAGTGTTAGATGATCTAGATTGGACTTATACGAGATTATTCCGAACGATTAGGGTGCCCCATTCAACTGTAGGTACAGGGTGAATGGTATTCATGAACAAATATCTGGGTAAGGACGACCTTGAACAACAACAGCCATCCGTGAGCAATATTTATGAATTTTTACGTTTAGACAACGGTCGTTTCTGCTAGGAACCATGAAATTCAGCTTCGACAGAACAGTGGAGTGCGAATTATAACTGAAACGATACAATAAGGCCTCGTTTCGAAGCTTGAAGGCCAACTCTAACTACAGTTCATCGAAGACCCCAATTGAATTTTGCCGAATTTTCGACTCATGATGAGTCGAAATTTTGTCTTTTTCATTGTCATCGACGTTCTCTTGTGTGCAGACGTTGAAATAAAAATATGCTCCATGCACCTACCTGTGGGTTTTGTGGAGCATCAAAAGGGGTATGAGAAGTAAAATCTTTGAAGCCCACACTGATCTTGTCATCGTAAATAATGGAACTCTGAATGCATATTTGGCGGCAAACATTAGTGAAAACTCTTTGTCTTTGGATGGTAACGCCATACCTGACCAAACCAGTATTCTTAGGAATGAGATTCAGAACAGATGATCGTATAAATGGATCAGAATAAGGGGAGGAAATGTCCAGTATTAACAGGTTTTTTGGGACTTTGATTTTTTCCCAAAGTTTTACGTTTTGCATTACAATCTTTCATGGGTACCATTTTCATTTCGATTGTTCTCAAGAATTAGTGGTGGATTACTAGGAAAATATTGCTTCTACATATCTAAACTTCTTCTGAATTAATTTATGTTGTCGATTTTGCACGATAATTTCTTGTCGAAATATATTTTTGCATTTTCAAAAATATATTATGTCAATAATTATAGTATAAAATATGGAATGATTTCATATTATTTCAAATTTGGGTAAAATTAAAAATGACATATATTCACACCTTTTCTACAGAAACAACAAATGGTTTTAGAATCATTCAGATGATATCTTATACAGAAAAGATTTAAAAATTCCCTAAAAGAAGTCTGAATAACTCAAATGGTTATTTAATTCACCCTTTTTGACGAATGTATCCACGACGATTCATTGAATCGCTATGGAAATATTTGCACTGAGGGTGGATGTTCACAAAACATAACTATCGTTTCCAAATTTGCACAGTTGCCTTAGCTCATCAACTCAACTTAATTCCTAAAATATTTTCAGCCTCAGTACACTAAAGACACAAAGTTTTGACAGTAGATGAAGTATTGTATACTGAAATTGCGAACTAGATTATACTGGGTGATTCACCAGTGGCGCGGTGCTCTAAAGCTCGTACACTCTTGAAGATTTCATTTTTGTTCGAACGGTATTGTATTTAGAAAGTAAGAATCTACTTCATCAATTTATTTTGCAGTAAACAGGGTATCCAGTTTTCTATAGAAAAATCTTGGGTGATTTTTGCAGATTGGAAGACCACTTTTTTGTTCAAGATTCAAGAGCGTCCTAAACTCTGCTGTAATGTCTTTAAGTAATAAGTTTTTTGGTGATTAGTTTCGTCACAATATTTTTTTTCCGTTGAAATTCATGGAAATAGACTCTCACATCATCGCATGCTCCTTCAGCCACAGAGGATGAATACTTTTTTCCTTTCGTTTTCTTATGGCCCAAGGATAGCTTCATTGATGAGTTGGAATAAATTATCTTCATTTATACAGAAGTAACTCAAAAAAATTATTGAATATTGTAATTTTAAAAATATAATATCTTGATTTTTTTCAAATGAAACACCCTGTATTTTATTATTCATGTCAACGCCCAAAATATTGTGCTATATTTCTGCAGAAATAACCTTATCTTTATCTTCGATCATTTTCGAAATACTCGATTATTTGTAAAAATTTTTGATGAAAATTCTACAAACCGTATCAAACTCATCAACATGCATCATTATTAGTTTTTTTTTTCTGTAATGATTCAAGTAGTAAAAAATGAACCTAAACAAGATAATTCCTTCAACGAATGATATCATGTACAGCTGCACCAGGAACTGAACAATCAAGACTATGAAAATCGAATCAATTTTTGCAATTCGGCAAGTGACAAAGTATCGGAAAATCCAAATATGTTTCGCAGAGTTCTTTTCTCATACGAGGCAACTTTCATTAAGAATGGGCTGTTAACAGGCACAACATTCATTATTACACACGGAAAATCCACACCTCATGAGACAAATAGATCACCGGCATTGTTAGTCCTTGAATATATGGGCCGCTATAGTAGATGGATATCTAATTGGGCCGCACTTTTTCGACGGACACTTCAATAGTGAAATGTATTTAGATTTTCTGCAAAATCATCTACCAATGTTACTTGCCGATGTACCAGAGCATATAAGACTAGATTTGTGGTTTCAACATGATGGATCACCGGCACATTAGTCACATCAGGTTAGGCAGCATTTGAATCATGTATTTCCAAACAAATGGATAGGACGTGGTGGTCCTGTTAGATGGCCAGCTAGGTCTCCGGACCTTATAAGTCTAGATTTTTTCTCGTGGGGTTATATTGAGGGCATCGTTTACCAGATTCCTTTTACAACATAGTTTGATATGAGACAGAGGATAGTCGACGCCTTTCAGTCAGTTAATCCTCAAATGTTGTTGAGAGTTCAACGGTGTTCCCTCAGAAGGATTGAGTTGTGTCTGCAAAGAAACGGGCAACATTTCGAACACTTATTCAAATAGTTCAACACCTTGTAGATCATCTCACCAAAAACCAATCTATTTCGTATTTCGTACACCTTAAAATATCTCCATTTCTCTGATCAAGTATAATGATATGTTCTAATAAACTCTTCTTTCGCACCCTCTGATTTCATTATTTTAGTTTAGTTTTTTTTTATTTCGAAAATAGTCGAAGATAAATATAAGGTTACTTCTGCAAAAATATGGCACAATATTTTACGCGTTGACTTGAATAATGAAATACAGGATGTTCCATTTGAAAAAATCAAGATATGATATTTTTAAAATTACAATATTCAATAATTTTTTGAGTCACTTCTGTATAAAATGAGAATTATCTATATGAATTCATCAATAGAGCTATCCTTGGGAAATAAGAAAACAAAAGGAAAAAAGTATTTATCCTCTCTGGCCGAAGGAGCATGCGATAATGTGAGAGCCTATTTCCATGAATTCTTAGGGAAAAAAAATATTGTGACGAAACTACTCACCAAAGAAACTTATTACTTGAAGACATTACAGCAGAGTTTAGGACGCTCTTGAATCTTCCAAAAAAAGTAGTCTTCCAATCTGAAAAAACTCCCAAGATTTTTTTATAGAAACTTGGACACCCTGCTTACTTCAAAATAAAATGCTGAAAAAGATTTTTACTTTCTAAATACAATACCGTTCAAACAAAAATAAAATCTTCAAGAGTGTACGAGCTACAAAGCACCGCGCCACTGGTGAATCACCCAATATATAAAAAATCGTCTGTGTCGAAAATCTTAAGAAAAAAAGTATTATCCGTGTTATATTTAACTGCACCTAAAATTAATTGTGATAGAAAATTCGGGACTTGCGAATAGATCAAAAATAAATTTACAGAGAATGAAAATCATTGATGTATAATTGTTCAACGATTAATGCACATTTCACAATAATCGTCAACAGACACACCTTCATTACTTTAGTCGCGAAAACACACAAATAGTTCGTATGAACAATTTTTAACATCAATGGTATCTCAATGTTTGAAAAGGGATTTTTGAAATTATTACACAACAACATTGCACCAAGAAATTAATTTCAATAATTCAAATTTCATTTTTGATTGGCAACTGATTATTGATACATGTTTCCTTTGAATATATCGGGACGTATGCCAACAAAATTTGATGATTTTTCTTGATGCACATGTTCCTCATGTGAGAATTGAGATTTTGCAAGAAACCACCACTTATTGATAACAGCAATGGTTGATCAATTTTTGGAACTGGCGTTCGTTCTTCTTAAAAATTTCAATTTTCTGTAATAATGCAACGATAATTACGAAATTTGACCCAGGCACAGTGTTTTGAAGCAATGATGTTAGATGACCTAGGTTTGCCGATACAGTGAGGTACAAATTAGCATCGAAACGACACGACAAGTTCTCAGAAAATTTGGTTTGAGTGCTCATGGTCAGCTCGAGACTCAACTCTAACCACAAGACATTGAAGATCCTGATTGAATTTTTCCAGGGAACATGTCAATTGATCAGAAGCTGACTAAAATGGGGGACAGTTTTGTTCATTGATGAATCCAGATTTTGTTTCTTTCATTTCGATCGTCGTTTTCCAGTGTACACATGCCGAAATGAGTGAAACTTTTTTCCTAGGTAGTTCAATAATGATGTGGGCAGGAATTTCTTAGAACACACTGATCGGGTCATAAAAATGATGGAACCAAGAATACTGAGAGGTACGATAAAGGCAATTTATGAGAATATGTTTCACAACATTTGTCAAACATGGGTGAAAACTTTTTGTTTGTTCATGATAACGCCAGACCTCACCAATCTCATATCGATAGGAACTACCTTCAAGATCACAAATCACTTCAATGGAGTAGCCTGCAGGAAGTCCAGACGCATCGAATATGACCGGAACCTTCACAATAGAAGATTAAAAAGTGAGCAAAACAGGCCCTCTACCGTGAATGAGGTTCGGAGTAGTCATCGCAATTTGAAACGAAATGAATGAGAATGCACTGAAGTCATTGATTTTTTAGTATGATGTCATACAGTAATTCTCTCCATGAATTTTTTTATTGTTTATACATTTCAGATTTTGAATTATTGTATACAATAATATATTCATCTTTCAATACTAGCAGTTAAATAACGAAATAACAATTGTGCCTGCATTTTTCCATGTATGTATTCATAGTAAATGATTAATATTTTAAATCTTGTTCCAAAATCAATAACATCAAGGAATCAAGTTTATTTTGAAATAATTCATCATACAAAATCATTTTCAATGAGTAACTCGATTCTATTGACCAGTGCAATTCAGATCGCAAAGTAATGATTCATAAAGCATGCAATAATGCGTTGATATGTTTCAATACGGTAATAAGTACTACTCCGTATCTAAGAATTTACTTTCGGTTTCTATCACTTCGTATAACTGGAAGTTCCTTCTGACAGATCAAGAAGTATTTGCACAAAATTATCCAAATTGCAGGTAACACTGTAGTAATTACATAGTGCACTAAGAAATATATCTACATGTTAATTTCAATTCTATAACTGATGTTTCCGCATAGGTACTAAATTAAATGGGAAGTCTCTTGATAGACTCATATGTTGTGGATAAAATGATAATTGAAAAATCCGCCTAATGTGAGTACACCAGTTAATTATAGGGAAAAATTTTTTAATGCAATTGCAAAGGGCTCCTCACATAACAAACTGAACATTGTCAATAATAATAATATTCGGAATTTCCAACTACAAGAACCAAACAGTTAACTCACAGCAGGGATTATATCAGCTGGTCCGTTATGGATATCGACACATGGGCCTATGGCTTATTGTATCCTCCATCCTTGTAACTACATTCCCTACAATTCCTACAGAGAAGTCTGTAAGAGAGCGAAGGGGTATCTTTGGCAGATCATTCACTTCCAGATTTCCGCGCCCAGCCGCTTACGCCTATGGCGGATCCATACCGAGTATATGGTGATCAAATGACTTAGTATTTCAACCCTAATTCTACATCACCTCCGCTTAGGATTACTCTTCAATCCTATCTTGCAGCGGTGGTATCTGAACTTGGCATGCTCCGCCACTATCTTTGCCATTGTATAGTGCATTAGTTTACTTGCTAAGTGCCAACCTTGTCCAGGTCTAAATGAGTGATATACCAGCATTGCCTTGGACTGGCGATAACCTCGAAAATTGTACCAGGTGCATCTATGTTGTTCCGCTAGCCAGCCATTTCTTCTGATCTTGGTGTGACCGGGAACCCAGAGAAGAGGGATATGGTTGTTTATAGTCAGTTGTTCCAGTGCCTGAGCACATTGCTTGACCACCTTAGAAGTAAACCTGTCTACACACAAAACTCCCAGAGCATCTCGATTGTTGGAGCAGATTGAGATCCACTTATCTGTATCCAGTTCAGCCAACCTTCGAGTACATCCAGGTATCGCCTGGATCTCCGACTAGAAAACTGTTGTATGTTCATTCAATGGAAGGTAGAATCCTCTCCCATTTCGTTGGCAGTAAACTCCGCTACCTGATCCCCCTCTGGTCTTTGGTATGTCCGTGTACCTGATATACCCTCCATCCGGCGAAGAATCTTTCATTTCCTCCAACACTTGTCCTATTAAACCTTGGTCTACTGTTCTCAAATCCACATTGCATATATTTTGATAGGTTTACCAGATAGAAGCTGTTTGATTTAGACACTCCTTGAAGTGGGCTTCTCCTGATGTTCCATGCTGCATTCACAAATTAAGTTCAACGCTTTCTACTTACCATTAAACACAATTTCCGGGAACTCACAATAAACGAAGTAAAGATATCATAAACTTTATATTGAAATACAACAATTTTGGTGTACGAATATTCGTGAAAATGCACGAATAAATGTTTAACAACATATTGCAAATTGTCACTGCCAATTGGTTCATGGTAAGCACAGCAAATGCAAACCTCCCTACAAATTCTGGGAGTCACATATAATAGATTCACTGAGATATGAGGAACCTTCGAAGGCATTTGTGTCAATTTTTCTAATAAAAACCAATAGTCCTTTTTCATTTGAGGTACATTCTTCTTCTCTATTGGATAACGATATTCCATGTTGAAATTCATAAGATTCTCTGTATTCATATCAAAGTATTATAAGTGAAACAAATAATAAAACAATTGAAGAAAAACTATTATTCTCAAGTTACATGAAATACAATGAAATTAATATGTTTGACATATGATTCGGATTTTGTTTCCTTTTAAAATCTGAGGAAAATTGAAATATAAGCCATTTATACATGAGGAACAGATAAGGAAAATTTGTGAGCTGATGAAATTTCTACGATACTAACAAATTTGATCTCTTGCTTTCGTTATCTGATTGTAAAATTTGGGTTTTGTGAAATCTAAGATAATATTTTCTTCGATACAATATTCTGAAAATGCCGTTGTTAATTTATTATGAAGTGTTGATTTTTATGTTCGTCTACTCTAATATTGATGGAACAACCAGCTTAATTTTTATGAAAAGTAGCACAATCACAACAATATAATTTATATACGCCGCTTCTTTCACCGGTATCAACTCGATTTTTGTTACTGACCAACACTGAACATAGGTTCTTCTTCTTCCTGAATATTGTGTTGATTTTATTCCATATGGATATGACATAATTTAGTATTTATTTGTGGTGAATAATTATTGCTGTGGTATTCTATTTTTTCGTGAACCTTAAGGTTGTGGTGGATCGGCAATTTGAATATCACAAAAATTAAGTATTCCATGCATATTTTCAATTCCCATAGTAAATTTGATCATTTTGAAAAATGAATTGAAGAATTTTAAAAAGATTTGATTGTCTATCGATAGCTATCCAAATAAAAGAATATATCTTTAGCAGTAGAGAACGTTTTTCATCAAAATATAGCATGAAGGAAAAGTTTATTTTCAAGTTTAGTCAAAGATTTCGCTCAAAATAGAAGAAAGAAGAGAAGAAGACCATCGAGTTATTGATAAATTTTATCATTGATTTTAAAATAAGCCTGGTTCAACATACTTCTACTAACAGCATCGTTTCTAATCTGATTGGAGGGGTCAATGTTATATTTTAAATACAAAATAATAATAATAACCATAAAATGGTAAGGGTTATTAATAATTATTTTGAGTTCTTTATTCGGTATTGATGAGAACAAATTTATGACGTCAAATTTAACTGATGTAGCATTTGGAGGAATATTGAGTGTTTTTAGCCCTTCTGTTAGTTGCAAAGTATTTTTAACTGAGTATTCTGGGTGCTTTCAAAAATCTATCGAATAAGCCATTAAATACTGTCCGAATATACGCTCTGAAAATAAATTCTCTCTAACAGCGTTGAACCTTAGAATTCATTTACTTTATCCTCTTCCAAAAATACATAAAGAAAGTTGTTTGGTGAAGCCAATTGTTTCATGTACTAATGAATCCACCACAACAGAACTATACAGAATCTAACCTAACATCACCCTGCATTCTCAGTCGAAAGTACTTTACAACTATTAGAAGAGTTCTACTCAGAAAACATTATTAAACCTTCTGTAAAATGTTGAGTAGTCTTCCTTGAAAGAGCTGCTATTCCGATCCACTCAGGAAGGTTTACGTTAGTTTGACAAACTTCATCAGGCACAGTGTAAAATCGTGCTAGTCTGGCTTCTTAAAGTTCTCCCTTTGATCTCCTTTTTGTTCTCATCGTTTTGCAGTGCCCCTCGTAGTATCTGTCTCGGTTCATTGGAATACACAAATTGTATATTCATACATATACACGTACTTGACACGGTTCAATGGATTGATACGAATAGGTGGCAATCTGACTGGGTGTTGTGCGTCACTGACGAAGTCAAACGAGACAGGAACTGCAGTCTGTTGCCACTACTATGTGGCTGCTTGACGATGATTATGAAGAGTGTATTGGAAAACTAACTCCTTCAGAGAAGAATGTTTACCATTTTACGAAAGGTTGAATATTGCTCCCTGAATGAAAGTCTACAATGTGTTTACACGTATAGCCATAAATTTCGCGTGTTATCAGATATTGAGAACTAACATGAAAGTTAAAAACCCTAATGCTAGAATAATTTATTTCGACATCGTTAATTTGAAATAAATATAAATAATAAAGTAATATATATATATATATATATATATATATATATATATATATATATATATATATATATATATATATATATATATATGCTCTTTTGAAAAGAGAAGATTTACAAAAATTTGAATAATTGTATTGAAAATAAATGCTTATATCTATAATTTTGGTGTGTGTCAGAAAAAACACAAGTATGAGTTCAGGAAATGTAACAGGGGAACCATACTATCTTGTATATGATTCAATGAACGAATAAACGGGTGAAAAAACCTGAGGAAAAAACTCGTTTCCCTGTCGCTATTGCACTAGCAATAGCTTGTCTGTTTATGCTATGTAAGTGTCGTGTGTACATAAAGAGTACCAAAGATTTTTCTGCTTAGCCGCTTCATTCTCTCCAGCATTTCATGATTTCCAAACGAAGACAAGGGTGAAAGGAAGGGGGTTTGGGACAGGAATCTGTAAAAATGGAAAAAGAAAACCAGCAGAAAAATATTTCAACAATCATACTTCTTATATGTCTAAAGAAATCTAAGAAAAGATTTCATACATGTGTGCATAGATTACTCGCGGATACGTTTCTACGAAAAACTTAACATTAGGATTTTGAAAACATTAGCATCGAATAACGTGTGCTATAAAAACATCATAGACAAATTAATGGCTAAAAACATCACAAATTATTATTATCTACAATTAAGTACTGAATTATGCCATATATCAAAACAGAATAAAATCAACACAATATGTACGAATAAGAAAATGCATTGCTACTCTAATCTTATTTTATTATAATGATTGTTCTGCTTTTTATATAGAGCAAACTGGTGTTTCTATCAATATCAAAGTAGACGAGCATAAAAATCCATAACTCCTAAAAATTTAACAATTGGTTTTTCAGAATATTGTAAAAACGAGACCGTTTCCTTGAATTCACAAAAACCCCATTTTCACATTCAGGTAACAAAAACAAGAGACTATATTTATAAGAATTGGTATAAATTTCATCAGCTCACAATCATAATCTGCCATTAACTAACGATCAGCTTGATTTCCGTTTGCCCTCACTTCTCATCTGTTTCCTAGTTATAAATGACATTCTAATATTTTCCATAATTTTTCAGATTTTGAAGATGGATTGACACCCGAAACATATGTAAATATTTTTATTTTTATGTTTCGGGTGACACTTGAGCATAATAGCTTTTTTCAATTGTTTTATTATTTATTTTTCGTAATGTTCTGATGACACCATAATTTATTCGAATTATTTAATTGATATTTAATACTATAAAATGTATATTTGAATTGATGAAATCCTATTTTGAATATTCTATAAAATTATGAATGATTGAAATAGGAATTAACGAAAATTTCGTTTTCCCAACAATCGATTTTAATGATTTTAAATAATTGATTGTTTCTGAATTACTTCGAAAAGCGAGTAATGCCTTTTTATTTCGAATTCATCAATAAATTCAGAATTTTTTTCTTCAATTGTGTTTATATAATATCTTGCAATTGAGTTCCATAGACCAGCCCCAAATCTTAATCGTCACTTAACAGTAATAATAGTTATTATATTGATAATGTCGAATTTGAGGCCAATATTTCGAAATTTACAAAATTTATCAACAAAAAACAATTTTCGTTGAAACTTGAACACCCTGTGTAAAAGGAAGCGCTTGCAGACTTATGGATATAAAGAAAATCGACTTAAAATAACACTTTCAACAAAATTATAAGCTACAAAAAATGGACCAGTCTGTACACAGAATCTTCTTTTTATGCTCTTGAGAGAAAGCAAATCCTGCCATGCCACAATTGTGGCCGTCCACAATGATTTAATGTATGTGAGCACTCGCATCATAAAGAGAGCCAAAGTGTAAATTATCGGAAAGAGTTCCACAGCATACTGGGCCTACAACGAAAAGAATTTTTATAGAGACAAGTATGTGACTGCGTAAGTTGGGCCTTCTACTGATGAGAATTTTCCTTAAGTCCAGTGTTTCTTTGAAGCTGCATTCGTTCTAGGACCAAGCCTTTCAGTTCTTCAGACCATTCACCAAGGAAGTATATCTTAAAAAGAGAAAGATCAGCAACCTACTTTCTTTGAGCGAGAGGTTGGAGATACGCGTGATCTCTCTACTAGACACTATCCAATAGATGTAATGTGTATTTGGTTGCGGAGTCCCATGGTAATAGTATTCCAGACCTGGTTGGACATGTGCTCTGTATCAAAGCATCAGCTAAAATAGCCCTGAAAAGAAAACTGAGTTTATTAGGTACAGATCTGGTCATTCCAGCAAACTCCGCTGTTGACTGTGATGCCGAGTAAGTGCATGATTAGGGGAAGTTCTCCAGCAGTGGCTATTCTGGAGAATGTTGTTGATTGCGTCTTGTTCGATTCAAAATTGAGCACGTTCAACCGACCCCACTTCAATATCTTCTCGAAGTCTGAATTCAGTGACATGCTCTGTTGGTATCTCTGTCGGTGTGACTCCTCAGCAGTTATAAAATGCTGACTAGAAAATGGGACACCAGAGTACAGTCATCCACAAATCCAAATATTTGGCGGTGGAGTGCAGCAGATCATTAATCTGCAACAACAAAAAAAGTTGGCGAAAGTATGTAGCTCTAGGGTACTTCTGTATTAACCTGACAAGATTCACTCGATACACCATCAACCACAACCTGAATCGATCTACTGAAGAGCTACTAATCCAACCACGAAATTTTTCGGAAAGTTCATATGCATTTAGTTTATTCATCAAATTTGTGTGCCAGACCCTGTTGAAGGCCATTCTTTTCGATTGTTGATGTTCCTGAATGCATAACATATACAGGGAGGTCACCAGTTATCCTTGATTACAGAAAACGTATTGTGGATCGATCACTGAGGATACCCTGCATCTTGAGATATTTTATTAGCTCTTTCAATGACATAATGGGCAACAATGCGATTGGATGGTAACTTTAAGGTAAGGCCCTCTCCCTTCCTTTGGAATCGTTTGAACTCTAGAAATTTTCCAGCACTCCAGAAACGGCTAGCTCTCATACGAAATCTGAAACAGACGATTTTGCTACCTTTGGAGGACATTTCCTCAAAACAGTTGGTGGAAATCCATCAAGACCCAATATTTCTTATAGTTCAGCTGTTGAAGAACGCGTCGAATAGTACGATCTCCAAACTTTACTTCTGATGTATCCAAAATAGAATTTTGCGCTTTTGCTTGAGGCGATGATGCAATAAAACCGTCACCTCTAATCAGTTTTTGTTGACTGCTTTCTCCATTGATCAAAACTGACGAGTTTCACTGATCTGCTCCAAGACTCTATTTCTAACTCTTTCATTGAAGAAAGTTTTCACTTCATCGATTGTTGAGTTACAAATGATCCTCAAATGCACATATTTAGCTCTAGCCCCTTCTGTTAGATTCTTTATAAGTTCTTTTAAACTATGTTTCTAACTATGGCAGCATATTGATAGTTTTTAGTGAACCAAGGTTTGTGGGCGAATGTTTTTTTCGTAAAATGTGGAATATCCATGCCGTCTAGAATAACTTTCGCAATTGAGTCTCATAGACAAGTCCTCGATTTTGAATCTTCAATTAATAATAATAATGATGAGAAAGAGGACGCGGATTAATAGGTGATGTCAATTCACACACCGAACAGATAAAAATCATAGAGAATTCTTCTCTGCAAAAGCTCTCACTTCTGACCTCCATAGAGTGGTATTGATGTCTGATAAGCGATATACACCTCTAAATCTTGCTACCAGAGTTGACCTGCTGAATCTTCCGTTCCTATCAGATACTGGTTGATGAAAGGAGAATTATCCGCTGAAACATAAGGATTTCTTATAGCCATTCAAGACCAAGTGATCGCTACAAACAACTACAAAACATTTATTACTAAGAACGGAACATTATAAACAGATGAGTGCAGAAAATGCCATATAAGATCGGAGACTATACAGAATATTACACCCGACTGTGAACAACTGGCCAATACGGACTATCTTCACAGGCATAATCAAGTGTGCAATATTATCCATCAGAAGCTTGCACACAAGTACGGACTTCTGAATTCCTTCCGGCCATATTACAAGTATCAACCGGCGCCCGTATTGGAAAATGACTCTATCAGATCATACTACAATAGTTACTGTTATCACTGACAGAATAGTGACGATTAATGGGCCGGACATAGTGGTGTATGATAAGAGAGCCAGAACAGCAATGCTGGTGGATGTCGCCATACCGAATAATAAAAACGTGCTGAACAAGTTCCAGTAGAGAAAGTCCAATTACACAGACCTTGCTATTAAAATCAAGCAGATGTGGCACCTCGATAAAATAGATATTGTTCCTGTCATCGTTTCCACGACTGGTTTCGTACCCAAAACATTGCATGATAACCTTAAGAAATTTGAATTGCATAAGAATACCTATATAGAAATGCAAAAATCTCTTAATACATGTAGGATGGTTAGGAAATTTATGTCAAATTTATTGTAATCGAGCCTATTCCCTTTGATTGCTGAATCTGGGAAAGGTAAATAATATCCAGCTAACAGCTGAGATAGTGCATAATCCACGATAATAAATGATGATATTATATAGTGTCTGAGGGATGGCGAAACGTACGAATATCTGGGATACCAACAAGCCAGATTGCTAGACCAAAAACAGTCAAAGGAGAAGATTCGTTCAGAATATAGTCAGCGTCTGAAGACTATGCTGAAGTCAATATTGAACTCAGGGAATCTAGTCAAAGCAATTAATACCTACGCCATTTCAGTGTTGCTTTACTCATTTGGAATAATCAGATGGACAAAGACAGAACTTTATGATTTTCAAAAGCAGACGCGAACGATTCTTGCAAAGTACAATAATCACCACCCAAAATCGTCTGTGATAAGAGCAAATTTGAAGCGGAACAAAGGAGAACGCGGATTGATGGATGTCGTTAACTTACATACCGAACAGAGAAAAAATCTCAGAGAATTCTTCTCTGCAAAAGCTCGCACTTCTAACCTCCACAGAGTGGTATCGTTGGCTGATAAGGAATATACACCTCTGAATTTTGCTACCAGTTATGATCTGCCGAATCTACCGTTCCTATCAGATACTGAAAAACAAGAGCAATGGTAAAGAAAAGAATTGCATGGACGACATCATCATGATATCAATCAACCACACATCGACAAAGAAGCTTCCAACAAATGGTTGATGAAAGGAGAACTATTCGCTAAAACGGAAGGATTCTTTATAGCCATTCAAGACCAAGTCATCGACATTACAAACTGTCCCATACAGACTATCTTCACAGGCATAATCAAGTGTGCAACATTGCACACAAGTACGGACTTTTGAATGCCTTCCAGCCAGTATCAACCGGCGCCCGTATTGAAAAATGACTCTATCAGATTATACTACGATAGGCCTGTTATCACTGACAGAATGGTGACGAATAATAGGCCGGACATAGTGGTGTATGATAAGAGAGCCAGAACAGCAATGCTGGTGTATGTCGCCATACCGAATAATAACAACGTACTGAAAATATTCAAGGAGAGAAAGTCCAAATACACAGACCTTGCTATTGAGATCAAGCACATGTGGCACCTCGATAAAATAGATATCGTTCCTGTTATCATTTCTTCGATTAGGTTAATACCCTAAAATTGATAGCCTTAAGAAATTAGAATTGCATAAAAATACCTTTGTAGAAATGCAAAAAGCTGTAATTCTTGATACATGTAGGATAGTAAGAAATTTTATATCAAGTGTATTGTAATCGAGCCTATTCCCTTTGATAGCTGAATCTGGAAAAGGTTAATTATGTCCAGCTAACAGCTGAGATAGTGCACACATCCACTATAATAATTATGATAATAATAATGTCCAATTTGAAGCCAATATTTCCAAAATTGTTAACTTTACTAAAAAAAAGAATTTCTGTTATAACTTCAACACCCTGTGTAAAACGGAGTGTTTGCAGATGTTTTAAAGGGAAATCGACTCAAAATAACAGTTTCAATAGACTGTTGAGCTAAAAAAAATGGATCACTCTATATACAGAACTAATGTTTACACAGTATATCGCTGGCATAATGAGAAGATTAAACTTGTGGACGTATAAACTTCGGAATTTACGATTAAGATCGAATTTCATCACATCAGCATAACTCACTAAACGATCAATATTAGATCATACATATTGATTCATATAAAAATTGAGAAAAAAATAATTGAAATAAATACTGAAATGAGTTGAATAATAATCCATTTCGCGAATGATTTCGTTATCGTTTCCTCAAAAAAAATTACAATTATTTAACATACACCGTTCTCAGAATGTGTGTACGTATTCAATTTCTATACGTACCTGCAGCAATTGTTATGCAAAAGTCACTAGACTATGTCCAACACTCTGTAAAATGTATAGCATGCGAATTTTATGGTCGTTACGTTGTCCGGTAAAAGTATTTACGAACATTTGGAAAGTAGTTGAAGAAATTCTGTGTTTTCAGATGGGAATACCACGCGTGAACTTGTTCGGAATATTTGAATAGAATCTATTAAAACTGGAGTATTTTAATTGTTGTTAACAATTGCGGGAATGAGTGTGGAAATACTATTTATGTTAAAATATCTGATTAATACATGCGTTGTTGAAATCGTTTTGAATCTACATGGTTATGCATTACAATGATTTTGAGAACCACTTGTCAAATGTCCTTCTGACAGTACGAAAATCGAAATTCCAATATTAATTTCTGCATATCAATGGCTACCCTTGCAGAAGAAAATAACGAAAGGGATTGTCAAATTTGTGGGAACACATTCTTGAAGAATTCAATGGTAAACAGCAAAATTGAAGGACCTGTGTGTAAAGAGTGCTTCAAAAATGAAGGGAAATATAATGGTGAGTAACTGATTTTTCATCGTTGTACAATCGGATCAGGACAACGTTGCCTCGCCTAGAATTTGATATGCTTGCCTTCAACGGGTTCAAAATATGATTTTTCCATAATCAGCATCTGTCCAAATTTAATATAAAGACGTTTCTGGTGTTCACTTCGATACTTCCTAGGTTTGAAACCTTAATCTATTTCGAAAAGAATAAGTGAGTACCTGATATATCGAAGATACACTACGTCAAGAAATAAACACACAAAATCTAAAATTCAATGCTATAACAAGATAAGATAGTCAAAATTGCACAAGCCTGGAATTTTACTTAGAATTGGGCTTTCGAAAGTTCATAACAAAAGCTAATTCACCAAGGTGCTCCAGCGCGCCTATCATGAAAAACGTGTATTCATTTTCGATGAATTAAAACTAAAGTATTTAGATTTTCACTATATTAACAAAACTATGAGCGGTTTCACCACACTGTGGCTTCATCAAATAGTTAGTTAGTATTTGTCAATATAGTGAAAATCTAAATACTTTAGTTTTATTTCATTGAAAATATGTATATCGATTTTCATCAAGTAACGACCTCCTCAATCAAATTATTAAAAACGTGTATCGTCGAAAAAAAAATTTTGATCGTCTCGCTACTGCAAAATATCTAAAAAACTTCATCCTTTGGCTCAGGAAACAGCCTGTTTTTTCAGATTTTTTGGAAGATACTTAGCCTCAAAATAAATGACCTCTAAAAATAGAGACCGAATAAATGTTAATACGTTATTTTTTGTACATCATCGAATCCCTGTATTCTATTCACTAATTTGTACCTTAACATGCTGAACATTTGAAAAATCCTTTTTCAAAGTATTTTTGGCCTTATTTCAACATATACCAGCAAAATTCAGTAACTAAGTAAATGCCAAAACATTTATCTCAAATCGAAATCAATGTTGAACTCACCATTTCACACCTAAACATGGTTAGGATTCGAAATAGATTATTTTTTCAAAGCATTCTGTCTCTATTTCAGCATATAAACCCAAAACTCAGTAACTTAATTAATGCTCTAACATTCATCTTCCTTGCAACATCATATATTACTACTTGACTGACTTTCGTAGACCTGAACATGGTGAAAACTAAATGAAATCTCTTTTTTACAGCGGTTTTCTCGTTTTTCAGCATATAACCTCACAACAATACATTCGTGCTCTAACTGCTTTGACAAAACGATGGCGGTCCAGAAATTATATTTCTGTCGCTCCATTTAAAATAGCAAAAAAAATACACGAAAAGGCTGTATTGAAGAAGTTGGCTAAACGCGCGCACATAACCTTAGAAAGCGTTTGAAAACTCAAACCGTCTAATAACGTCTAAAATATCTGAAAACATTCGAGCTGTTTCCTGACCCAAAAAACCAAGACTATGAATTTTTAAACAGTATTGGGTCAGCAGGTAATCAGAAGTTTCTTTTTTCAAAAAATACGGAAATCCCCCGGAGCACCTAGAAAGCTAAAAATTTTAGCGAATGAGTTTTCTCTTATGTACTTTCTAACGACCAATTCTAAATAAAATTACAGGCAGGTATAATTTTCACAATCTTATCCCGCTATAGACTAGATATATTGAAGAATTATTTTTCTACTTATCCACCAGCACTATAGAATTCTTGAGAACAATCGGAATGAAAATGGTACCCATAGAAATTGAAATAAAACTTATAATGAAAACAATTGAACTTTTGGGAAAGATCACAGTCCATAAATTACTGTTAACCCTTAAATGCGTGATCTTCAAATTTGTAAAAAGAAAAATATTTCGGTGTAGATATTTGTCGGTATATGCTTGGAAGAGTAATAAAAAATCCCAATTGAAAAATAAAGATTTTATTGAAGAAAAACTATACTGGGTGATTCACCAGTGGCGCGGTGCTCTATAGCTCGTACGCTCTTGAAGATTTCATTTTTGTTCGAACGGTATTGTATTTAGAAAGTAGGAATCTACTTCAGCAATTTATTTTGCAGTAAACAGGGTTCCCCAATTTTCTATAAAAAAATCTTGGGATGTTTTTTCAGATTGGAAGACCACTCTTTCGTTCAAGATTCAGGAGCGGCCTAAACTCTGCTACAATGTCTTTAAGGAATAAGTTTTTTTGGTGAGTAGTTTCGTCACAATATTTTTTTTTCCGTAAAAGTTCATGAAAATAGTCTCTCGCATCATCGCATTCTCTTTCGGCCAGAGAGGATGAATATGTTTTTCCTTTCTTGCCCAAGAATAGCTTTATTGATGAATTGAAATAGATTATTCTCATTTTATACAGGAGTGACTCAAAAAAATTATGGCATATTGTAATTTTAAAATATCATATCTTCATTTTTCAAATGAAACATCCTGTATTTTATTATTCATGTCAACGCATAAAATATTGTGCCATATTTTCTCAGAAGTAACCTTATCTTTATCTTCTATCATTTTCGAAATATACGGTTATTTGTAAAAATAATGAATGAATGATAGAATCAAGATGATTAAAACGAAAATTGAGGTATGTGTTAAAATTTTTTTTTATTTCTGCCTTCTGTCAGGTGTCCGGACATATCATATTCTGCATTTTACAAGGTGAACTTGTCAGTGTTTCGTTATTTAACATTGTTAAAGTGAGGTTTGAACCTAATTCTCTCAATTGACTGCCATTTTTATTCTGGGTGAGTGTGATAGAAATTTTTTGTTGGCACGTAAAGTTTATGCACGAAGGTTTCCTGATAAAAGGCATCCTGATGCAAGATGCTTTGAAAAACTTCTAATTAGATTTATTGAAACGGGTAATACCGCTTACAAAAAATATGAAAACCCAAAAACTGCTACAGCTGAAGACAACCTATCACAAGTTTTGTTGACAGTGACAGAGGACCCATATAAAAGCCAAAGAGATATTTCTCAATTAATAGATGTAAGTCAAACTTCCGTCCAGAGAATAAATTTCATGCATATCATGTACAGCTGCATCAGGAACTGAACAATCAAGACTATGAAAATCGAATCAATTTTTGCAATTTAGAAGTGACAAAAAAGCGGCAAATCCAATTATATTTAGCAGAGTTCTTTTCTCGGAAGAGGCAACTTTCCACAAGAATGGGCTTGTTAACAGGCACAACTTTCATATTACGCCACGGAAAATCCAAACCTCATGAGACAAATAGATCACCAGAATCGTTGGTTCTTGAATGTATGGGCCGCTATAGTACATGGATATCTAATTGGGCCGCACTTTTTCGACGGACACCGCAATAGTGAAATGTATTTAGATTTTCTTCAAAATCATCTACCAATGTTACTTGCCGATCTACCAGAGCATATAAGACAAGATTTGTGGTTTCAACAGAATGGATCACCGGCACATTGCTCACATCAAGTTAGGGAGCATTTGAATCATATATTTCCAAACAAATGGATAGGACGTGGTGGTCCTGTTAGATGGCCAGCTAGGTCTCTGGACCTTACAAGTCTAGACTTTTTCTTGTGGGGTTATAATAAGGGCATCGTTTACCAGATTCTTTCTACAACACAGTTGGATATGAGACAGAGAATAGTCGACGCCTTTCAGTCAGTTAATCCGCAAATTTTGTGGAGAGTTCAATGGTCTTTCATCAGAAGGATTGAGTTGTGTCTACAAAAAACGGAAAACATTTCGAACACTTATTGAAATAGTTCAACACATTGTAGATCATCTAACCAAAAACCTATCTATTACGTATTTCATTCACGACTACCTTAAAATATCTCCATTTCTCTGATCAAGTATAATGATATGTACTAATAAACTTTTCTTTTGCCAACTCTGATTTTATTATTTTAGTTTATTCTTTTTATCTCGAAAATGGTTGAAGATAAAGATAAGGTTACTTCTGCAAAATGTGGCACAATATTTTATGCGTTGACATGAATAATAAAATACAGGATGTTCCAATTGAAAATATCAAGATATGATATTTTTAAAATTACAATATTCAATAATTTTTTGAGTCAGTCCTGTATAAAATGAGGAAAATCTATTTCAATTCATCAATAAAGCTATCATTGGGCATTAAGGAAACGAAAAGAAAAAAGTATTCATCCTCTCTGGCCGAAGGAGCATGCGATGATGTGACAACCTATTTTCATGAATTTTTATGGAAGGAAAAATATTATGACGAAACTACTCACCAAAAATAGTTATTACTTAAAGACATTATAGCAGAGTTTAGGACGCTCTTGAATCTTCAACAAAAAAGTGGTCTTCCAGTATATTGCCGTTTGGTTACATCATGCATTAAATGATCAAATTTAAGAGTGGAATGCTGCATAACAATTTTTTACTTTCTTATGGCAAGGGGCGACCAGACACTTTGTGCACTTGGTGCGGGAAATCCCTCACAACCAGGGAGTCTTCATATATTTTTCTTTTGACATCGTCTCTCGTTATAGTCAACACCATCCGTTCTTACATCTTTTACAGGTACAGGGTTCAATGGTTTACGACGAGGTTTTTTCGCTTCTAATTCTCTTTCAATATTGGTGCTAGATGGTCTTTCTCTCTTTTCACACATTTTCATAGTTGCATAAAGCCTCTACTAACCAGCTCTATACTCACCTAAAACCATCTTTTTGGTTTCATTGCTATCATTGGCTTTTTTATATAAAACCCATGAGTTTATGACTACCATGTCAATCAAGTGATAGAAAATTCAAATGTACCATTTTCTGCTCTTTATTCTAATCCTTTATATTCCCAAAAAGCTATCCATTAGGTCGACACCCCCATATGAGCGTTATAGTCCTAGATAATTTTGGGGCAAGGTATAGTTATTACTTTTTTCTGTTTCTTGTCGTACCTATTGACTGTCTCGGCTGGTTCTGCTCCTACGTATGTAGATGCCAATGTTACTAGTTTATTGTCTTTCCACGTCGTTACAGAAATGTCTACACCTTCATAATCTGCTACTTGCTCTTCATATGATCCTCGAGGTACAGAATCTTTCATGAAATCCTTCTGGACTATTCTTACCGAGCCAATTCCTTTGGATAGTACCCAGAGCATAAATACCCTGACTATTGAAAAAGTGCAGCAAAGGAATTGAGGTGTAAAAGTTTCAAAGTAATTTATGTGGTTTACTCGCCTAGAGACTAAACGACACAATCTCATGATGATATTTCCTACCACTCCCAGATCTGGTTCACCTAGATCTTGAGCAAAATCTTGCTTGTCAGAGTAAATTTCAAAGTTGTATGCATAGAACTAATAACTTGAAGCCCCACTTGTATGGCTTATTTGGAAGATATTGCTTCATAAAACGAGCCACCTTGAAAGCACACATTTGTTCATCTAACGAGATCCTGCGCTCAAATTAAGCGATGAGTTTAGATGGTCCACCAATTACCTTATTTTATGGAGACGATCATGCTGAGGTTGATTTATAGGTTCATGCTTCGAGTTGTCATTGAAATGGATTACAGATCTCATTCTTTCAAATCTGTTTGCCGTCATGATTTGCATAATTTGAATAAAGCCATATTTTGACCAGTATGATCTAACACTTGGATAATGCACACCGACATGAATATGATAATGCCTAAATATTGCCGTATTTCTGAGACAGCACTGGTAACACCTTGTTGGACAATATATAACTTGGTTTCTTTTACAAATTTCCGTAATAATTGTGTAGTTTATTAATTTTGAAAAAAATTGGTTTTTTGAGTTTCTAGATCCGCTAATTTTGGGGGTGGCTAAGTACTATTAATAATAATATTAAGATCTTTTTCGTAGTTATGAAATAAAATACAATTGATCTTTGAAGCATTGATATGTAATAAGTTTTTACAAAACCAATTGTATAACTGGTTTATATTTCTCTGGCCTTTCTTTCTAAGGTAATTGCATCCCTGGTAAACACAATTGCACTCCGGCGTCGTCTGCATAAAGGAAAAGACCAAAGTCAGTATTTTGATTAATATCACAGATGTATAAAAGTAATAACATAGGTCCTAAAATGGACCCCTGTGGGACACCTGCTTCATCATTTAGGATATCTGCGTGTACTTGGATTATCCGTGCATCCTCATCAGATACCCATTGTCCCCTACCTTTCAGGTAGGTGGGTAGATTATCACGTATTACCGAATGTGATGTTTGATTGCAACCTTCTTAGTTATCGATGGATATATTGAAGAACTGTCTCTTGCTAAAAGGAGAAATATCTATTTTCAACATAATGGAGCTTCCACTCATCAAACTATGGCCGGTGCTGGTTCAATTAACTCAAATTTTTACCATAATTGAATTGGAACTAGGGTGCCAGTAAGATGGCCGGTCGTTTTCTCGGATTTGTTGCCGCTGATCTTCTTCCTTTGGAGATATTTCGAGGATATGTTCTATAAAAGAGCAAGTCGAAATAGTGCAGGATTGAAGCAAAATTTTAGACATTACCTTGCTTTGGTTACTGATATTCAATTTCTTCAATGCGTGTTGGAGCATCCTCTGGCATTGTGAATTATGCATACAGAAAAATGGCAATGCCTCTCAAGTTTCTCCTATTATTCCGTGTGAATTCTGTGTTAAAAATTTGGTACACATTTTCTTCTATCTACAATATTACACATAGCTGCAGTACCAAAACTTCGAAATTTGTCCACCCTTTACTTTTGTCGGAGGAAATTTTATCATGAAGAATAGAAACACAATTCAAGATCGCTAACAATAGAAAAAAGAATGCAGTGGATGTTCGTTGAAAGTGTTGTTTGATTCTCTACACAAGTACTTTATTTCAAAATATTAGACTCAATTGATTCTAAACAACTCAGCCATTTGTATTCTGGTGATAGGATGGAATAAATAGAAGATAAAAATGACGTTTTTCCTGTTTCTTGAAACCCTGAACAAATCAAAGTGAAGTGAAGGCAATGACAATACAGAATCTCTTTCGTTTAGTGCTTTGATAGAAAAATTGTGAGGTTAAAAAATAAATACCTTTTTTACGCGTTCCGATGAGGGTTGAAGAAGGTGATGCATTCCGAGTAATCACTACAAACAAATCCTATTTTAGGTATCATAAACTTCAATTTCACCATCTTGATAAGTCACACCGCAGCTGTTGCAAGCATTATTATTTCTTCGTCCAACTTTTCTATTTTGAAAACAAACCAAAGATGTGCAAAGTTAAGTTAAGGTAGATAATACTCCTTGAAGTTGAATTTTGTTTGCGTAAGATCATTAAGAAAGATTCATTTTTTGTTTATTTCTTCAGCCAAACCGCAGCAAAGACATCGACCAAAGGCGCCACCATCAAATTCTGAGGGTAATAACCAAGAAATCTGTAATAAATTATTCCCACATCCTGAGAAATTCCACATGAGAAGAAGACCTGAATCTAGTACAACACTGATTTGTACTACATCAACTCCCTCTATATCGAAAAAGTAAGAACCAAGCGAACCTCGAACTCTTCATCTCTTCTCCAAATTCGTGATTATGATCTTGATTTCAGACCTCTCCAATGTCCCTATCAACAGTGTGGAAAGTTCGTGAGCGTTTTTGAAATAAGTGCCCATTTCAAATATGAACACAAAGAAGTTCCTCATATTTTCACACATTTTGACGCCCGAAGCGCCCTGGAATTTTCTCCTAAAATAATACAACATGGTGTACTCTGTACAATGGTGCTTCTCAATTTGAGAAAATCTGAACCTAACTTAGTTCCAGTAGCATCTTCGTGAGTACTGAAAGAAAACTTACTCGATATTTTTATATGTGGGTCGTTCCTTTAAAATGACCCATAATTAATATTGTCATGATACCTTAAATTTTAACATCCATTAGACGAAGTATTGAATAGCAGTAGAGCCTAGTAAGATAATATTTAAACACTTATCATGAATATCAACCAACGAATTATTTCATACAAAGAAATAGACAACAACGCAAATGGAAGCCAAGTTAGAACAAGTTATCAAACTCTGTACATGATCTCTATATTAAGATTAGGGATTGCAATTGCTGGATCAAGCATACAGCAATTCAGCTGGATCTAGCGCCTTTTTAAACATGCTAGATCCAGCATACGAATACAAATTTCGAATTTCCGCCATATTCAAAACTGCGCGCGCGGTGACGTTGCGTTCTGTCACCATAGCAGGTGCCGTATGTGCGAATGAACGTCAACGCCGCCACCTCACCCCCTTTTCAGCTGTACCACTTATATTTGTTTATGTTACAAATCTAAGACAGTTGAATAACTGGTCTCGCGATAGAAAGTAATTTTGTCACAAAAGTTTATAGGGAGTGCGTGTTGGTTGTTATTTACGAGACTGAATGATAAGTGAAATGTATATTTTAAATAATTTAGGATTAATGTTAATCTAATTCATGTCTCTTACTTGCTCTAAGAAGAGAGACACGTTTAGTGACGTTCGTCAACATATCGCAAAATCTTTTGGGTTTTGTTATACTTGTATTTATTTATCTTTAGGTATTATGTTCTATCAAAATGATATTCAAATGCATGTTATACTTACTTCACCAATGTTTTCTTCAAAATGTCGACCAAGAATTCTTGCGACGGCGGTGACTTGTGACTTTTTCGTAAAGTTGGATAGTCGAAGTGCCAAGTGTGTGTACGAAAAGTACACTGTATCAGTGTCATAAGTGATATCAGTGGCAACAAAGCTAGTCCATCCAACAAAGATTTGCATAATACAGATTCACAAGCTCCCACTGCTGCTATCGCAACCACTTCAAAAAATGAATATTATCAGGAAGTAGTTCCTAGCAAGTAGACCAAGAAAACTATTGATTCCTACTCTGAAAAAGAAAATTTTATGGAGGATTTGGTTACTAACGTATGTTACAAAAGTTCTGGGAAAAATTTGAATAGATAAATTAATTACTGAAAAAAATTTATTGAATTGATTATATCATTAGAATTTCACCTCATATGTAAACTCTATAAAATCGTACTTAAGGGTTTGATAGGGGCCCGTTCTGCTCAATGGCGCGCAATTTTCTCCGAACACCTCCCATCACTCTTTGGACGACATCCACATCGATTTCTCGTATCTTCTGAAAGATTCTCTGTCTCAAACCTTCTTCGTTTTGGGCTTCCCATCCATTATCATAGACTTTCCTTGTCAGTAAACCCCAAAAATCTTCGATTGGTCTTGCTTGTGGAACGTTTGGGGGGTTATAACCGCGAGGTACAAATGGATGTTATTAGCCTCTAACCAATCTCTCGTAACTCGAGCATAATGGTAAGACGCTAAGTCTAGCCGAAACATTATTTCGTCATCAGCATGATAGGTATTGATGAAATCTAACAATTTTGGGAGACATCTTCCAGTATATAGGTTTGCATCAACAGCTTCGCCTCTCACATGCCCTACATATGGTCTTGAAACCCCAGCTTCAGAAATAGCACACCAAACCAAAACCTTATCTTCAAATTTTTTCTCTGTTTTGAATTTTACTTCGTTTGTACAGTCTTCTATGTTATTTGTATAGAAACCAGCATTACAGTTGATTTCAGAATGGGATAATGTAAAGTATTTTACATCATCCAAAATTATGGTTCTGTCATTTGCGAAGTGAATTCTTCTTAAGGCGCGACAACATCTGGAGATATTTTCCAACTGATTCTGGGTGTATTTTGGACACTTACCTCTTTTACGATATTTAAATTCCGCATTCAGTAATTCTCGCCTTATTGTCTCATGAGAAGCACGAAATCTTCTGGAGAATTTACGTAATGATGTTCCTACTATGTCTCTTGCTCTTTTTAAGAGCCTGTTTCTACGAATTTCATGGCTTTATTCTAAGTATATCATCTGACTTGAGATTATTATTCGCAAAATCAGGATTTCAATTGATTTCTCCAAACACCATCAGAGCGATCATTTACAGGTATACATATAATGTTCAAGAGGATTTCATGAAGAAATTCACTATTTGAGAACAAAAAGGACAAAGATTCTCATTGAGTTTTGACAAGTGGACCTTCCAAAAAAATCACAGATACATAAATGTCAACTTGCGCCATGATGATAAACATTTCAATTTATGGTTGATAAGAATTCACGGCTCCTGCACTGCCGACCACTGTATTGAATTAGTGTCAGAAAGGCTGAATATTTTCGGCTTAGTGATGGATATCTATACCATTGGTATCACTACCGATGGCGCGTTCGTAATGGTAAAACTTTTGCCTTGTTATCAACAATTGTGTTACGCGCATTGTATTCTGTTGACTGTGGTGGACGTGCTGTACAAGAAGAAACTTCATAAGGAAAAAGAACAAACAGCAACAGATGAAAGTGACGAGTGCGAAGACGATGAAGTCTTAGAGACAGAGAATACAGAGATGAACGATGGATTGGCATTGGCAGTTACAGTCGAACCAACATGAGTGGACTCTATTGAATCAATCCCACTATTCAGCGCGCTGCTCATGAAAGTACGAAATGTTGCAAAACTTTTCAAAAAATCACCCACCAAAGCTGACAGAAATACCAAATACGACCAAACATATTTTTGCAAAAATATGTTAGAGAAGAGAAACGTAAAGAACTAAGTCTGATTCTTGATTGCCGCACGAGATGAAACGTTCCAGCATACTGAGGCTGGAACGTTTCTACGACCTGAAAGTTTGCATCGATAAAGCATTGATAGACGTCGGTTCCGAAATAAAATTTTCGGGCGATGAATGGTCAATAATCAATGAGTTGCTCGTCAGTCTTCAACAGTTGAAACTGGCTTTAGAAACTCTTTGCAGAAGAGAGTTCACATTGATAACTGCCGACGCAACCCTGAAATTTGTCTTAGACAAGCTATATAGCCAAGGCATACCCAAAGCGCTGAGCTATCTGAAGCACTACGCAACAGAATCGCAGAACGTCGGCCCTCCGAAATTACTGGCACGTTAGTGTACTTGAAAAATCTTGAGCATTCATCTATCTATTTAATGACCCTAAAACCGACCAGTGTAGATACCGAAAGGGCATTCTCACCAGCCGGCTACATCTACAGTTCTGTGCAAAGCAGGTTGGGAGATAAGACTATAGATAAAATTTGTTTTCTAAGGTATCACTTTCAGAGGATTCAATAAAGAAAATAGTTAGTCTCTTGTCGTCAGATTTTGAACTGCCTAATTATCAGCTTTCAATTTTCATAATATATATAAACAAGTGCGGAGAAGATTATTTCGGAACTAGTTTGCAGATTGAATTAGTATTATTACAATGGCCGTTTGTTATAGTTAATTTTAAAAGAATTTGTAATACTGACTGCTACTGATTAGCCGCCCTATTATTGAACATAAACGTAATAAGATATTGCTTACTTAGAAACATTGTCTTAAATGTTACATGAGGTTATATGTTATTTAATTTTAAGTTGATTCTTTTGATCTCAAATGATTTAAAACCCAAAGCAAATTGATATAAGGTGAAAGATTTCATAGATTATCGTAAGAAGTACAAATAGATTCAGTTCAATCCAGCAAAAATCCAACTGGATTGAAAACGCCACTGGATTACATTCCCTAGTTAAGATAGAAGAATTCAAACGACCATCTTCACCGTGCCAAGAAATTAACACACAACCGAAAATTCAAATGCATTCAGAAGTTTAGATATCTTGAAGGATTATTTCTTGGGAACAATCAAGATTGTTTGTTTGTTATTCCTTTAACGTGCTCTATTTCCGCCTTTCGGCCAATGACACGCCAGTATTCAGCCAGCACTAAGAAATGCTTGGGAACAATCGAGATAAAAATGAGATAAAGCTAATAATAATGAAAAAATAAAATTTTTGGATACAATCAAAGCCACTAAGCACCTGTTAATACTAATTATTTCCTCCCATGGAAACATCATAACATCTACGAATTATACTCGAAATCAATTACCTTATAGCATTCTGAACCATTTCGTTCCAAATTTCGCTCAGTCTGTTCCGAACCTCATTCAGGGTAGCTGGTTGGTGTTCTGGCTATTTAATCTTCTGTCGAGATCTAACCTAAGATCGATGGGACGCATAACAACCAATTCTAACCAATCGACATGTTCCTTGGCAAAACACAATCCGGCTCTTTGACGTGTTAGAGCTGGGCCTAGAGCTGCAACACGGGCTCAACACGAGAGAACGGAATAATTTCCTTGAGACGATGTCGTATTGTTTCAGTGCTAATTTGCACTCCACTGTTCTGTCGGTGTCAGTAGCGAACAGTTGTCCAAACAAGGAAAGTCTCAAATAGGTTGTACTCGTCCAGGCCTCCTTTCATGACTACCTATCTCTCTATACCTGTGGACAGTTTAAATGGACACCCTCAGCCTTCGGCCTATTCTTGTGTAAATCCAACCTAGATCATTAACACCACAGCCCCATCATTCTACCGAGATCAAATTACGTAATTCGCATTTCATTTTCAATTTATTTCTTTCATTTATTTATCATGAGAGGAACATGTGCACCAACGGAAAAAACATGTCATAATAATGAAATTGTGCATTGACTTCTAACCGCAGTGTACTTGAAATGATGGGCCACGGAAACCAAGGTGTTTTTCATCTATTTATTATTCGAATGAATAGAAATTTGAATATCAAACAATTGGAGGATATGCAGTCCTCCAATTGATGACTACATAGATGCTATAATGCTAAAATAAAGTTCTGTACAAAGAATTTCGATTTGAATCAAATGACGAAATCAAGGTGTGTAGAATGGATAAAGATTCAAAATATCCCAAGCCTCCAACGATCACCTCTAAAATGTGAGCTTAGGAAAATGAGAAGGAACGGGTAGTTATGTTTTATATAGTTCATGAGATCAGGAGGAAAAGCCTGTCTCCCCTGTTGCTGCATCAGTAACAGGTTGACTGTAAATGAGTTTTGAACAAGAAAATGTGATGTGAGAATCTAAAATTCATCTGATAGAAAACTTGATATTAATTCCTGGGAATTCCTCGAAATCAATAGATATGATCATTCCAAAATATTGTTGAATGAACAGGTAGATTTTGACGATAATTCCCCTTTGATTAATTTGTTATGTAATTTAGATAATCATCTTTGGTGGTTTTACTCACTTTCATTCCAATGCTGTAGATGATATATAAATTGTTATGCCTGAATTTAATTTTCATTTTGTATCTGCCTGATGAAGGCTCTGTGTCATCGAAACGCGTTACAAGTTGAGTAAATAAGTGTGAATCATTATCACTTGAATATATCTAACTCTGACGGTCAAGCGTTGTCACATGTGACTTTTGAGGCAACATTCCTCATGCTAAAAGATCTGTACAATGGTGAAATTCCTAGATGAATGGTTTACAATGTTAATCCTCCATGACAAACACACAAGGCTATCAATAATTTTTATTGACAAATATGAACAGAACTATGAACAACTATACAAATTGTTTTAAATTCATAGCATTTGCTTAGGGTGTCCAATAAAAAAAGATTTTGGTTTCAGAACATCACGAAAAATCATAAATGAATCCACCAAAGATGCACAAGCATGTTTGATAGTTCTCGCTACTAGATTAACAGACTATGATGTAGAAGAAAAACAGTGTAAGGATGAGAAAAATCGACATCATAGATCTAATGAAGTCAATGATTCCGATAAGTGGATTTTTTGGTTAGGATCCAATATTTCAATAAATTTATCTTACACCATTGCGATATCTTCCTTGGATAATGAAATGCGATTGAAATATTTCGGCCCAGTTCTTCATATAGAGGAGAAACCTTTAAAGCTTTGGCAAGATGGAAGATGCTTGCTCATGAATAAATATCAAATAGAAAGAATGAGTGATAATTTTCAAAAGAAATTGAGTCTTGATGTTATTGTCTACCAAGAGGACTAAGTCATTTACGTTGTTGATAAATTCTAGTTATGTTGAATAAATGTATTATAACTAAAATGTTTTTATAATTTTTCATTTGATAATTTGTGTGAATGAATTTACCTACCTATAAATTCTGTTCATGTTTTTGCTTCAGAAGTTTATTTGTGTATACAGGGAATAAGAAGAATAAGAAGCACTCTCCCGGATTTAACAGATTTCGTTCAAATAATGCCATATTTTCATATAACGTGTCTTGTTTTAAACCATATCTGCTGAGAAACTTACTCATGAAATTGGGAAAAATTATTTCCTACCTCATAATTTGTTTTTCTTCAAAATATTTTCATAGTATTTGGAAACTTCAATAAGAAATGAAGATAGCTCGCTGTGTTTTTCTGTTTTGCTCTAAATGTAAATGTAAACATATATATATATATATATATATATATATATATATATATATATATATATATATATATATATATATATATATATATATATATATATATATATATATATATATATATATATATATATATATATATATATATATATATATATATATATATATATATATATATATATATATATATATATATATATATATATATATATATATATATATATATATATATATATATATATATATATATATATATATATATATAACTCGTACACTCTTGCAATTTATTTTGAGGTAACAGGGTGTCCCAATTTTCTATAAAAAATCTTGGGAGGTTTTTTCAGATTGGAAGACCACTTTTTTGTTAAAGATTCAAGACCGTCCTAAACTCTGCTATAATGTCTTTATAAGTTTTTTTGGTGAGTAGTTTTGTCACAATATTTTTTTTCCTTGAAAATTGGCTTTCACATCATCGCATTCTCCTTCGGCCAGAAAGGATGAATACTTTTTTCCTTTCGTTTTCTTATTGCCCAAGGATAGCTCTATTGATGAATTGAAAAAGATCATCCTCATTTCATACAGGAGTGACTCAAAAAAATTATTGAATATTGTAATTTAAAAAATATCAAATCTTGATTTTTCAAATGGAACATCCTGTATTTTATTATTTATGTCAACGCATAAAATATTGTGGCATATTTTGGCAGAAGTAACCTTCTTCGACCATCTTCGAAATAAAAAAATATACTAAAATAATAAAATCAGAGGTTTCGAAAGAAGAGTTTATTAGTACATATCATTATAGTTGATCAGAAAAATTAAGATATCTTAAGGTAGTCGTGTATGAAATACGTACTATTTGAATCTGGGAGGCTTTTACTTGGTAAAATTTATTATCAATAATAAAAATAAGTACTGTGTTTTACGGAATTTTACTTAATATATATTAAGTAAAATTGCTTAAAACACAGTACTTGTTTTTTATTATTAAATACGTACTAGATTGGTTTTTGGTGAGATGATCTACAAGGTGTTGAACTATTTCAATAAGTGTTCGAAATGTTGCCCGTTCCTTTGTAGACACAACTCAATCCTTCTGAGGAAAGACCGTTGAACTCTCGACAACATTTGCGGATTAACTGACTGAAAGGCGTCGACTATTCTCTATCTCGTATCCAACTATGTTGTAGAAGGAATCTGGTAAACTATGCCCCTAATATAACCCCACAAAAAAAAATCTAGACTTGTAAGGTCCGGAGACCTAGCTGGCCATCTAACAGGACCACATCGTATCCATTTATTTAGAATTACATGATTCAAATGCTCCCTAACCTGATGTGAGTAATGGGCCGGTGCTTCATTCTATTGAAATCACAAATCTTGTGTTATATGCTCTGGTACATCGACAAGTAACATTGGTAGATTTTGCAGAAAATCTAAATACATTTCACTATTGAGGTGAAGTGAGGTCGAAAAAGTACGGCCCAGTTAGATATCCATCTACTATAGCGGCCCAGACATTCAAGGACCAACGATGCTGGTGATCTATTTGTCTCATCAGGTGTGGATTTTCCGTGGCGTAATAATAAAAGTTGTGCCTGTTAACAAGCCTATTCTTGTGGAGAGTTGCCTCGTCCGAGAAAAGAACTCTGCTAAACATATTTGGATTTTCCACTACTTTGTCACTTGCCCAATCGCAAAAATTCATTTGAATTTCATAGTTTTGATTGTACAGTTCCTGGTGCAGCTGTACAAGATATGCGTGAAATTTATTCACTTTCAAGATTCTCTGGACGAAAGTTTGACTCATATTAACTGAAAAATCTCTCTTTGGCTTTTATATGGGTCCTCTGTCACTGTCAACAAAACTGATAACTGGATGTCGTCAGCTGTAGATGTTTTTGGTTTTTCATGTTTTTTGTGAGCGGTTTTACCCGTTTCGATAAATCTAATTAGAAGTTTTCCAAGGCATCTTGCATCAGAATGCCTTTTAACAGGAAACCTTCGTTCATAAACTCTGCTTGCCAACAAAGAATTTCTATCACACTCACCAAGAATGAAAATCATATCAACCATTTCTTCTTTGGAGAACTTTATAGCAGTCAATTGAGAAAATTGGGTTCAAACCTCACTTTAACAAGGTTTAATAACGAAACACTGATAAGTTCACGATGTAAAATGCAGAATATATGTCTGGACACCTCACAGAAGGCACAAATGAAAAAAATGTCAACACATACCTCGATTTACGTTTTAATCGTCTTGATTTTGTCATTCGTTAAAAGAATTATCTTGTTTAAGTTTCATTTTTTACTACTTGATTCTTTACAGAAAAAAAAAACTTCTGTGCGAATAACGATGCAGGTTGATGAGTTTGATACGGTTTGTAGAATTTTCATCAAAAATTTTTACAAATAATCGAATATTGCGAAAATGATCTGAGATAAAGATAAGGTTACTTCTGCATAAAATATAGCACAATATTTTATGCGTTGACATGTATAATAAAATACAGGGTGTTCCATTTGAAGAAATCAAGATATGATAATTTCAAAATTACAATATTTAATAATTTTTGAGTCACTCCTGTATGAAATGAGGATAATCTACTTCAATTCATAAATAAAGCTATCCTTGGGCAATAAGAAAACGAAGGGGAAAAAGTATTCATCCTCTCTGGCCGAAGCAGCATGCGATGATGTGAGAGCCTATTTCCATGAATTTTGACGGAAAAGAAATATCGTGACGGAACTACTTACCGAAAAAACTTATTACTTAAAGACATTATAGCAGAGTTTAGGCTGCTCCTGAATCTTGAACAAAAAAGTAGTCTTCCAATCTGAAAAAACTACCCGAGGTTTTTTATAGAAAATTGGGACACTCTAATTACTGCAAAATAAATTGGTGCAGTAGATTCTTACTTTCTAAATACAATACCGTTCGAATAAAATTGAAATCTTCAAGAGTGCACGAGCTACAGAGCAGCGCGCCACTGGTGAATCACCCAGTACTTTTATCGAAAATCCACCTTTACTGATATTTTCATTCCTTATGACTCAACACACCCAAAATCTCATAAATACGCTGCATTTAAATCAATGATTCACATTTTTGCCCGATCAGCGAAAAAATTACAAATGTGATTTCAAAACAGAATAAAAAAGTAGCTTTTAAGACCCACATGAAATTCTCCCAGGAAATGTTTAATAATAAAGATAAAACTGATAAATTCGACAATATTGGAGTTCACAAGTATTCCTGTATGGATTGTGAAGGCGTCTATATGTAAAGGTAAAACTGGTCGATCATTCAAAACAAGATATAAAGAGAATCAATCAAATTACACTAACGAATCTACTTTTGCTTCACATTGTATCGAAAATGGCCATAATTTTCCACCCATAGACCAACTTCAAAATATTTACAGAATACCTAAGGGACGAATGTTAGCTTTTTTGAAATTCAATGAAATTTTCAAACTGCAACAAACCCCCCATGGAGAGAATCTTCTGAACGACCAGTATGGCCCGGCTTATTCCTTCCGATCTGAAATCTTTAAATAATATCTGCTTTTATCATAATTAGTTCATTACCTCTCGTTTGTACCCTTATTAGTTTTGTATCTACCTGTTTATATATGAATATATTCTCTACTTTAGTTCAATACTTGTTGTTAGCTGAAGATGGTCGAGAGACCGCAATTGCTGTTCTTATTTTCAATAAATCTCTCATGATAGTATAATACATAGTTTGATTTCTTATTATCATCAAGTTTTACAGCACTTTATATATATATATATATATATATATATATATATATATATATATATATATATATATATATATATATATATATATATATATATATATATATATATATATATATATATATATATATATATGCTTGACGCTGCATGCCCTCCAGGAGGTTCACGTCACGCACTAAAAGAGGGCACCAAACACAACTGGCGTATTCCAATATACGTACGTGATGAAAACAAGGATGCCCAGAATAGACCCCTAAGGGACCCCTGAAAATACCGGTCTCTCCGCTGAATATGAAAAGCCCACTCTGATAACAAAAGTTCTGTTCGACATATATTCTTTTATCCACTTGTTCAATTTCCTGCGAATAGCGACAACATCGAGCTTATGAATGAGCCTTCTTACCGGAACTCTGTCGAATGCCTTAGCAGAATCTAGATAAACTACATCAGTAGGGATTTTTAAGTCGTCTGACCGAGTCCAGTCGTCTAGACATATGAGCAGGTTCGACGTTGATGATTTCCCCTCAGGAAAACCATGTTATTCGGAATGAATTATGCGGTTTTTCGTCAAGAAGCTCGACATTTCATCTGAAATGATGCATTCCATGATTTTGGAGTGAACTGACAGAAGGCTAATTGGTCGATAATTCTGGGGGTCTAATTTATCTGCCTTTTTAAAAATAGCTGTGACCGAAGATTTTTTCCATGCAGTCGGCAGACTTGTGCGATCGAATTACTTCGACATAATTATTGCAAAGATGTTCTGCATTTTTTTTTTTCAAAAAGAAAGGAGATAACCATCCAGCCCCGGAGAGGAGAGTTATTTGAGCGAGTCAAGTTGTTTCTTCACCTTATTTGGTGTAAATAGGACTTCAGACAAACCAGAGTTAAAACGCTCGACCAATATTTCGTGTAATAGGTCATTTGGCCCTGAGGTATAGGAGGACATGAAAGTATCAGCCAGGACCTCTGCAGAGTCTGAGTCTGATGAGAACATGGTAACATCTGATTTGCGAAGTCTGGGTATCCCACGTTGCTATTGAAGTTCGACCTCATAAATTTGAACAGCTTCTTAGAATTATCAGACTGGGCAATTGAGTTTTCATAGTCCCTGCGTGAGGTTCTAATAGAAGTTGTCACGTTATTGGAAAGCTATCGTTGTTGGAGGAAGTCTTGATTATTTTTTGTTCTTTTGAATTTTTTCCACAGACGTTTTTTGTGACAGGCCCTTGACAATATTTCTGGTGTAATCCAAGGTTTTAGTGGTTTTCTGCACCGTGGTAATTGACGAGAGTGTTTCTTGATGAAAGTATTCACCTTCTCATGAAATTTTCGCCACATTCTTCAGGGTCGTCATTTTCATTCTGGATTACAGACCAATGTGAGATTGTGCTCAATTCAGTGGACAAGGATTTGTAATTAATAATGGATGTTAATTTGGGTTCAGTTGTGGAGGAAAATACACTGTTTAGTTGTCTAGAATAAGAAATAGTAATATGATCTGAAATGCCTATCGGAGGAAGAATGTCTAGATCAATGAGAAGCTGCTCGAAATTAGTGAATATCAAGTCTAATGTAGATGGAATATTTCTGGTACGGAAACGGGTTGGTTCTGTTATGATTTGAAATAGGTTTGAGTTTAGGTAGGTCTGTTAGAGGCCAGGAAATGTTTCGAAAATTGAAATCGCCAGTAAGAGTTAGGTGTTTCAGTTGCGTAATTCGTTCCATAAACTCAATTAGTTTTGTGTTGGATTCCGTCGGGACGTCACTGGGTCTATAAACGCAACAGATGTTTACGTCGAAAGAATTTTTGAGTAAGTTGATTTGAATCACGTCAATACCTGTAATAGCAACAACTTCGCGGCGAACGCTGAAGTCAGTAGCGATTATGTCGGAAAGGTATACACACACGCCACCCTCAAATCTGGTTTATTTTGAGTGAATGAGGGCACTCAACAATATAATAGTATAGCAGAAGCTTAGCACTATCACTGAAACAAAATTCCAGTTTTGAAATTCGACAATTCTCCACAAAACAGCAATTCACAGATGAATGACACAGGTACGTCCGCACGATCGTATTCTTCGAATGCGCCTGAAATGTGGATTGCTGCAATAGAAATTCTTTCTTAGGAAATTCACCTAATAAGAAACTTCTGTAAACGTTTTCACCAAAATTGAAAAATTGACAATAATTCGAATAGAGAATTATGATCAGATTAAGGTTTCAATTAACAACGCTATCTGAAGCATTATTTTATTATTGAAGAAGAATACAATAAATAATAATAAATAATTCTATAAATAAGCTCACAATTGAATTTGACAACATTTAATTATCATAGCAATTATAAGAATAATGTAAGATTTGCTAAATTTTCAAGGACAATCTAGAACTATTTTAAAGCAATCTGCAGCACAGGCACAATTCTTAGAATTCAAAAAAAATTGAAGTTATACTTATTGCACGGTATATGATTTTTGGTGGTATCCCCTCTTACAAACTAGAGGTTCTCACTAATTTTATTTGAATGATGAGTCTATAACAAGGACGAAACTGCATCTGGTTATTTCTTGGTAAAAACCCCGTCACTTGGCCTGTCAGTATACAATTAATCAAATAATTACTAATAAACTTTCTACTCAAGATTTTTCATTAAGTAATAAAATCTGTTCTCGGCATAAAATTGTAGTTTCGTCCTTATTCTGGTATATTAGTTAAGTATCGTACACCCCCTGCAACACTCAACAAATATCAATTATAATGGCCAACAATTGATAGAAATCATAGAAAATTTCAATTGATATTGAAGAAAATGACGAGAATGGGGACAGCCCTTTATTATTCGACAATTTCCTATCTAAATGATACTGGCCTTTATATGCGTCCTCAAATAGTCAATTTAGGAAGGAACTGAACCCCTCGAACAATTTGATAAACGAACTACCTTGCGCTCCATACAAAATGGTCCTAGCCAAACACCATACTCAACAAAAATTCAGTTTTTTAAAGAAATCTTAAGATTAAATGAGAACTTCGAAAATCATCTCGTTATGGATACAAGAACTTTCATGGGGTTGATAATTGCAATAAGGGGAATATCCAAACATATTACCATTTTAAGAACTGAAATGACGACAAATTTTGGTCTTATTGTCTTTTAAGTTGATTTCCAGAATTAGTTTACTGATTTTCAATTCTTGCTATATGTTCGGATTCACTCATTTTATTCTATAAAATATCAAAATTATCATTGAAAGTATGGTTATCTTCTACCAGATGCATAGTGAGAATCGCATTTTGTTTATCCCGCGTTTGTGCTCTTATAATCTAATATTGAAATTTGTAAAACTTCTACCAATATAAATTTCATCACAAGTTCCACAAGAGACTTTATATACACCTAATTCATTTCCATTATGAATTTTAGATTTACAGTTCTTACTGTATTAATCTAGACAGTTATCCGTTCTGAAGGCTTTAATCGATTCATGCGATAAGAAAAATGTCTTCAAAATTAAACTGGATAAATATTATTCTAATTCCAATGATGAAATTTACGAGCAATAACGGCTTAATAATAAGTAATCCTGTTAGTCCTTTACTAGCCGAAATTTTCATAGATAATTCATTATCATCTGCTATCGAAACCTTGTATTCATCGATTCAAATATGTGAAGCAAGTAATCTGTTTTACAAATAGACCATTAAATTCTACCTAATATGAAATGGAAATGTAAACTGAGAATTCCATTAACTTTTCAGATTGAACGATAACTAACATCCCATACAGATATTACTATTCATAATTCTTCCACACATCCATGAAAACATCAAATAACTGCTTATAGTAATATCACACATAGACTCGCCATGATATAATGTCAGAAAATAATTTTTCGAAAGGACAATATTATAAAATAAATACCGGTCAATAATGGTTATAATTCTAGTATTATTGAAAGTATGCTTTTTCGTAAACAATTTCAACATGCATTTCATGAAATATATTCTAGTATTAAAGAGACCAATCAAAATTAAATATATTAACTCATATTGGTGAACCCAATCCAAATATCAAATTTAAATATAGCTTTCAGAGAAGATGACTCTCTGGGCAGATATATAAAATCGTAGATCTAAAATTCATAAAGGAAACAAATCAGAACGTTATAAATTCTCTTGTGAAAATTGTGATGAAATTTATATCGATAGAACTTTTGAAAATATCAATATTAGGTTATTAAAACACAAACGCAGTTTTGAACAACAAAAATCAGAATCTCACTATGCAAATTATCTACTTAAAGAAAGCCATACTTGCAGTAATGATTTTGATATTTCACATAATGAAAATAATAGATTGAAACTGAACCTATGGGAAGCATTTGGAAATTAATACACAGAAAAATTTCGGGACTACACCATTTTGGGTTTCCCTGCTAATGAGCTACGTACCTGCTTTCACCAGTGTAATTTATTAGACAGAAATCATCCTCTAAGATGTACTACTTATCTGATGAAGCCACAGTGTGTTGAAATGCGTTATAAGTTTATAACTATAGGGAAAATTTGAGTCCTGTAACCATAACGAATTGAAAAAAAATATTGAATTTACAAGAGTTTAATAGTTTTTATTCAATCTCAAGATATCCTGAAAACTTAATCATTGCTGATGCCTGATTTCAAAAGAGTGAACCTACTTATATGCACGACGGATTTTTATAAGCAGAATTGTTGAAATTTCTTTGATCTTGCTTATTAATATAATTATTATCCTCATTTTTTGTTACGAGCTCATTACTTTCCTTCGAATTATGTAGGATATTTTTGGACTCTAAGCTTCGTACAATGGGCTGAGTGTTACTGAATGAATTTTTATCATTTTTGTAAGTGATCTGATTACTAAAATTAGGCATAACTCCCTGATTAGAAACGAAATTAGTTGTTTCAGGTCGACGTAAACGTGATCCCACTTCTGATTCCTTCGATTTAAAATTATTGTAGAATTTTTCTTCAAAGTCACTTTTATTGTAACTTTCATTTTGAAATACTCGGGATCCTTCCATTCTGTCAGGAATATATGTTTTAGTATGTTGCACATCCTGTTTTTGTTCCTGATTTTCCCCTTGGATGAATCTATTTCCCTCTGGATTGCCGAGTTCGTTTTCATCTAATTGTAGGACTTCCAAAATATTATGGGGATAATCATAGAAGTAACTATTATTTTCTTCATGAGATTTCTTGTGATAACCTGATTCAGAAGAAGCAATCGTTTTACTTTTCGAATACTGTCCATCCAAAGTCGAGTTTTTTGTGCAATTTTCTCCTTTAATCTGATTCATAGCATTCGAACTTTCTTGAAGGGAATTGGGATTTTGATGTACTTGATTTTGTTCGTCGAATAACTCTGGATTTTCGAGAACATTGTGTAAGTTATTAAAATTCTGCTCATTTTCTGTGAAAATATTGAGTGTTGTTCTATTTTTCATTTCAACAAGTTTCTGTTTGTTAATGTTGTCTCCTGGAGTTATTTGTTTATTCATTTCTTTTTCTATGGCATATTTTTGATTCAATTCAACCCTTAAACGTTGATTTTGTGCACCTGGGAAATTATTTGAAGATATTTCATCTTGAATTCCTGAAGATTTTCCATTGGAATTATTTCCATTTAACATTCTGTTATCATTTTGTTCAGTTGTTTTGAATCCATGTGGATTTTCTTGAGTCGTCTTCAGGTATTTTATTTTGGAAGGATTCTGTACAGTTGCCCTAAAATGATATTTTTAAACTAATACAAGGTATTTCAGGTATGATGTCATTAATATCTACTTGAAATTCCTCATCAAAAAACATGAAAAAAATGCACACAAACATTTGGCCAAACGTCCTCCGCTCTCGAGTATTGCTCAGTTTTTTTCACGTTTCTGTTGTTAACTCTTGTAGTTTCAACTCCAATTTACGGAAAATGTTTTTTTTTCGACTCATCAATTCATCAGATGTGTCCAATAGTTGCGAAAATATACTACCTTCAAAATAAGAGTGTAGTTCGCCTCTGATCTTTGAAAAAAATTTATTGATATAATACGATAATCCGTAATTCAAACTTGGGGGCGAAACTTACATACTTTTATCAAACACTCGGAAAACAACCTTTTAAAGAAGTTTTCTCCTCATCTTGAGTTTGAATATAGAGGGTGTTCATTTTATTTAGTCGAAATTGACACTCGGATGAAACTAAATATTTCAGCACGCTCCTGTTTTAGACATGAGTGTGCTATACGATAATTACATAAGACTATGAAGAAATAGAAGGAAGCTGATAGATGATGATCCACGAAAATAAAGCAACAAACGAAAAAAACTTCTCTTTCAAATTGATGAACTAAAGTACTCGTCGCCGAGAATAGCGATCCCGCTTAAGACTTCAATACAGTCCCAAGAATCCTCGAGGTGGTAGTCCCTTCCAGTTCGAAGTACCTGGTATCTTCATCAAGAATTGGCTCAGAAAACAGAAGAGGACCACACCAAATTCTGGTCTCACTGTCAAACCCCATCACCGCCCATGACATTCTAAGAAACAAAAAGCTTCTGTCTACCTCTGAAATTTTCAAGCAGTCACAATAACAGACGATATGTCTACGAAACAAACCGAATGTCTAAAAAAGGCACGCGAAGACCTGAAACTTCACCAATCTCAAGGTGAACAGAATTTAACCATCAATTATCTGAACGGTGTTCCTACCGTCGTATGCATCAACAACGCTGCTTCTTCAAGAAACTAGATTCGGCATTCCATAATTTTATACACCAATGGCTGTTAGTAGATGTACAACGGTGGTTCTGGACCACTTCCTATGTGATGTAGTGCGCATGCGTCCCCGAGCTGACCAGCATCGAACCATGTGACCTACGTGACCTATATGCAATGGTCAGAGGGTCTGGATGACCAGCGGATCATCCAGGGATAAGGTTTAAAGTCTAGATAAAAGATAAGAGTGTCCGATAAGCAGTTTTGTTGAAATTGTTGAAAGGGGTCACCTGGAGGCGTGGAAAGCGGGCTGCATGGGGGTTGGGGACGGTGGGGCCCGGATGATGTTGGGTTAAGTGAATATGGTCAGGAAGGTCCCTAAATTAGGGGATGATGTTAATTATCGTTATTTGTTGTTGTTATTTTATCGAAGATATCTTAACGAGTTCATATTTACGATTCTGTAATTAGAGTTGATATCTGTCTCATTATTCTGTGATTACGATAATTAGTGCATTCAAATATTTTTGGGTATTCGTTTAATGCATTAGTTTTATCATTGTCAAGAGAATCATGGTAGTCTATGAATTTAATGAGTTTTCAGGAAAATGATAAAATCATACCAGTTCAGCTTAGAAACAACGTTCAATATAAGACTAGTAACAGATCATCACTGGAGAGAGAAAGATGTCTAGTGAAATACTATCGCAATTTTATAACCTTTAGTGGGTAATACTAGTATATTAGATTGGAATAAGAGTGATTTAAGTCAATTGCCGTTATGTTACTTTCAAGAAATTGTGAAACCTCACGAATTGGAACTTATTTGGAAGAAGTTACCAGAAATATATCGTAAACATCTAAAAATAATTTACCCTGTTACGTTCATCACAATATTGGAGAAGATCATGTAGATGGTCCAGCACCAAGTAAAAGTAATTGCTATCTTTGTATTAAAGCCAAGAAATAATCAGATAAGTTCAAAGAAGAATCGTTCTGCTCATAAATATCAGTATAATGCTAACTTCCGTTACTGGTGGTGGCCTAGTGAATAGTTTAATTAATCAGCTCCCCTTTGAAGCCCATTTGCCTGGATATTCCTACTGTGGTCCAGGTACAAGATTAGAACGAAGATTAGCCCGAGGCGATCCTGGTATAAATAAATTGGATGCTGCGTGCAAGGAGCACGATATTGCGTACTCCAAAAGTACCGATCTCGGTAAAAGACATTATGCTGATGAGCTGCTATCACAAAGAGCTTGGGAACGTGCTAAGTCAAAGGACGCTAAATTGAACGAGAGAACAGCTGCATTATTTGTTACTGGAGCAATGAAATTAAAACGTAAATTTGGTATGGGAGTCCAGAAGAAGACAAAGAAATCATTTAGAACTTCAATTCTTTCACCTATCAGTAAAATACTCAAGAAAAACAGAAATACTGGCAACTTAGTCAAAACATCGTTGTTAGCCTTACGTGCTGCTAGAGCTGCTATGAAAAAGCTGGAGGAAAACGAAATATACGCGTACCAAGAATAATTCCATTTGAATCGAAATCAGGTGGAGTTTTACCTCTAGTACCAATATTTGCAGGACTGTCAGCCCTTGGAATGTTACTGGGTGGAGGTAGCTCAGTTGCCAAAACTGTTATCGATGCAAACAATGCGAGAAAGAAACTTGAAGAAGATAAACGTCATAATCTTGCAATGGAAGCTGTAGGTCACGGACTTTATGTTCGAAAGTCTAAACGTGGATATGGACTCTACTTAGAAAAGCAAAAACTACTAATGCTACCCAAAAGAGCACTTTTCGATTATGAGATTCAAAAATATGCTGCAAATATTCCACATTTTAGAGGTGTATTCATGCGAGATACATTACCAAGGAAGCCGTGGAAGGTCGAATGCGCAGTCATCAACTTGGATAGTTCAAGTGGACCTGGAACTCATTGGGTAGCATTTGTAAAAAAAGGGAAAATTGCTGAATACTTTGACTCTTTTGGTAATTTAAAACCACCTAAGGAATTAGTAGCTTATTTGAATTGTAAAATAGTGTACAATAGAGAGCCGTATCAGAATTATAATACTAGTATATGCGGACAATTATGTTTAAAGTTTTGTTGAAAAAATGATATAAATATAGAATAAAAATTTATATTTTGTCAGTCATGTCTCTAATATTCACTGTGAAAGGTACCACATCCACTCTTTCCATTGATTTCATACCTGCTATTGAGTTAGATTCGCGATATAGTTACGGTCTAGCCTTAATTGGATTTTATTCATACAATACTATACCAAACATTGAAGAGGGACATATGTCTATTATAAAGACGTTGTTGAGAAAAGTATAAACATACCTATCGGAACGTATGAAATTACTAATATAGCTAACGTTTTAAAGAAACAATTGCTACCAACAAAAGAAGAGGATAAAATGTATTTTTTTGAAAGCAAACAATAATACCCTTCAGTGTGAACTATATAGTAAACATTTTTCTATTGATTTCACGAAGAAAAATTCAATTGGACGCCTACTAGGCTTTTCTGAGAAAATTTTAGAGCCTGGAGTAGTTCACCGCTCTGATTTACCAGTCAAAATAATCAACGTGCGAACAATACATATCACTTCCAACATCACGGAAGGATCATATTACAACGGAAAGCAGTCGCATAATATCTACGAATTTGCAGTTAGTGCCGATCCAGGTTACGCAATAGATGAAACTCCTAGGAATTTAATCTACTTACCTGTAACAAAAAATCAAATATCTAATATTACCTTGAACATTGTAGACCAAGAGTTCAAACCAGTTAATTTTCGAGGAGAAGAAATAATAATAAGATTGGAGCTGAAACGATGGTCCTAGTGTTCCTCAGTATAAAAATGACGATATCAGCATTAGAAAACCAGTAGCTCTCAAGCAGACAACGAAGAAGTTTGTTGGTAAATTGTCCATTCAAGATAAACTATTCCTGAAATCAATTGGATATGTTGTCCGCGAACACATTCAATCTATACCAGCCAATAAACAACGATGATTCAATCATCAAAGTGGAAAGTAGGACTTACTTACCGTTTATCAAGTCCTTTGAGAATAATGATACAATAGAAATTTCAATCAATCGACCTGATGTTTGGCTACTTATGTATGATTCTGCATTAGTTATACATGGAAAAGTGATAAAAACAGGACCTGGAACTGTGGAATTAGTAAATAATTTCGGTGCTTTTTCTTCGATTCGATACAATATGAGTTGTGTGGATTTGAAGTAGATAATGTGAGAGATCCTGGAATTAATAGTACAGTTCGAGGCTTTTTAACATATGACAAAAATGCAAGTCAGGAGCTCTCAATTGCTGGATGGACTTTTCCTTCTAAACCAGTTATCGATGTAAATGGAAACTTTCATGTAACTATACCAATGTGTCATATATTACCGATATTCAACGATTACAAGGTATCCCTTATTGGCCGCCAGCTGCTGCGATACGTAAGAGCAAGGAATGATGATAATGCTATGAAAATAGTTCAAAAGAAACCCATAGCAGGAGAAACAGTAGTCCCTACTACGGGTAGAATTACGATAAGTAGTATGCAGTTGAAGGTGAAACATGTTTATCCAAACGACGTTTTAAAATTAACCTTATTGGAATCAATCAAGTCTGATAGACCAATCTTAATTCCATCTCGAAGGTGGGAGTCTTTTGAGCTACCCTCTTTAACAGAAAATTCCACCAAGGAAGTGTGGAACGTAAAGACTACTGCTGCAGTAGATTGTCCTCGCTTTGTAATTTGTTGTTTTCAAACAAATAAAAATATAATAGCGAGGCAGACCCTAATTTTTGATAATATTGATATATCCAACATTAGATTATTACTAAATGGAGAATACTACCCACAAGAGCAATCACGTTTAAAGTTTGGAGAAAATGATTATGCAGAAACCTACATAAATTACGTGAAATTCATGGAAATGTACAGCGGTCACCGAAAAATTGCAGCTCTGGATTATGCACAGTACAAAGATAGGGCTTTGTTCGTAATTGATTGTTCAAGACGTGATGAAACGTTCAAATCCTCAATGGTTGATATAAAGTTAGAAATTGAATCGCGAACAGGATTCCCCCCCAAGACACGCGCGCATTGTATAATTGTACATGATTATGTGTTAGAATATTTACCATTGAGTGAATCAGTAAGAAAGATAGCCTAGACCTTCAGTTGATGTTCAATCGTCAAGGATGAAGTTTGTTGTGGTTGATGTACAAGGCTTTGTTGTTTCGAACGAATTTTGTGTGAAAGAACTTGGAATTACCAGTGGCCGTCAATGTGCGCATTATGTTTTCAAAGCTCCGTGTTTATTTTCAACTTTATCAGCTGCTGACCGAACCACCGTTAGATTTGTAGAAAAGTATCATGGAATCAAGTTCTCGAGTGGAGTTGTGCCTTATGAAGAAATAGATGGAATCTTACGCTCACATTTGGAGTCAGTGGATGTAGTTTATGTATGTGGTAATCAAAAGTACAATTTTCTCGTGAAAAAGTTAGTGAGTGGAATCAGCCGACTACTGTAGTGAATCTTGAAAACCATGGGTGGACCCTCCCAAATTGGAACCAAAACGTCCATTATGTTTGAGCCATACTACAACTTTGAGCATGTGCAGTGTTTCCAACTGTAAAGACTTATATGAATGGCTTATGCAATACATACCACTGTAAATATATATATATATATATATATATATATATATATATATATATATATATATACAATAAACTTCTTAATATAGTTGGTTAAAACTTATTGCGTTTAATTTTTATAGCATTTTCCGATCTCTTCACCCACAGTCATCTCCACGATGCACTTTGAGCAACACAGTACTCAGTTACCTATCGAAAATCTCGATATTTTTGAAGATGAGCCACCAAAAAGCATAGTTCATTATTTCCAACCAGTTGCAGATTCCTTTTGCTGGGCCAAGTGGTTGTGGAAAGTCAAACGCTCTATTAACTCTACTTTTTAGTGTCAATGGACTTTGTTATGAAAACGTATATATTTTCTCGAGAAGTTTATATCAACCAAAGTATCAGTTGTTGGAAGAAGTGTTGAAGAACGTTCCAGAAATTGGTTACCATTCATACAAAGAGAATGAAGATATAATTGATCCTTCAGAAGCATCGGAAAACTCGGTGTTCATATTTGATGATGTTCCTGTGAAAAACAAGATAAAATTAGAGCATACTACTCTATGGGTCGACACAAGGGTATTGATGTAGCATTTATTTGTCAAACATATACTAAAATGCAAAAACAACTGATTAGAGACAATGCAAATATAATAATTCTGTTCAAACAAGATGACGTAAACTTAAAGCATGTGTTTGATGAACACGTCTCCCCTGACATGTCATATGAAAAATTCAAAGAATTATGTTCAGTCTGTTGGAATGATTCTCAGTTCAGCTTCATTGCCATCGTGAAAGATTTCCCTAAACGAGGGAAGATATAGACTAGGTTTTGATACATATATAAAGTTTGATTCACACAAACAGTAAGCAGTTAACAATGAAGTCTGACAGTGAAAAGACCTCGAATGAACGTAAACAAAAGACCTATAAATTAGTTAAAATTTAAGAAAAAGTACACATCTTTGAAAATCAAACGTCTCGAGATGCTGATTGCCGAATATGAGATCAAGAGAATCTGTGATAAATTGATGAAGTTGAGCAGCAGTGAAGATCTACAGATGGAATTTGAACTAGCAACAAGCTCAAGCTAATGCTTTTCGATTATGAACCTATATATCTTCCAAAGAATGTATAATGTGGATATACTTTTTTAATACATATGATGAAGACTTATTGTATTTAATTTTATAGTATGTTCCTATCTCTTTACCCTCAGCTATGAACAGGGTTTTAATAACTATATAAAACTGTAATTGACACAAAGAGTGGTCACTTAATAATGATGTTTGCTAGTAAAATGATCTCAAATGAACGTCTACGCAAACAAAAAATCAAAAAGTTAATCAAAGATGTTAGAAAAAACTACATATCGTTGAAACTTGGTCGTACTGAGGAAGATCAGACTTTGAAACGTGTATTTTCACCTCTAGTTAGTAGACTGGACCGAATAGAAAATAAACAGCTTTATACTCTTTTGAGACCACCAGGTGGTTTGACACAGCATCTGTCTAATCCACAGCTGTCCCGGTTGAAAACAGCTGGAACGCCGATGAAAACAGCCGGTATGCCGTTAAAACAGCTATCTGTCTAGACAGAGGCTGTAGTACACCGACCCGATCACTACCCAAACGCCCTGTCAAGTTGCCGAAAGATGACTCGAGTGAAGAGGATGAATACCCAAGCTCACCATTTACACCTAATCCGATTTTTGCTCGCCCTCTGTCACCCAGACATGTCGATTATCAACCAACAGAAGTTATCGCAACGACATCTCGATTCGAACCTGAGGATGAATCAATGATTGTTAGTGATAATATCAAATTGGAAGAGGAGTTAAAAGGAATAAAAATACTGATATTTTAGCAGAGTATATCAAACAATATCCTATCGAGGCTCGTAAATATGTTTTGGACGCTTATCGAAACTCAGATTTCTATGATAAAACTTATGGTCCTAGATATAACCCACTTACTTCGAAGTGGACTCTTGGAAATCAAACACTTGATTTTTCTTCAGGGAAATTGAAAATTGGTAGTACGTATTTTCCTGCCTCTAACGGGTTGTATAATTTGTTATTTTACAACAAACCTGAGGATTTCAACAATGAGGATGAAAGACTTTATAAACAAATAATTGAACTTACTAGCTTAAACAGAAGAGATTACAACCCTACCAAACAGGTAAGGGGTAGTTCTTCACACAAATATACAAAAATAATTCAGCCTCTAACAGATGTGATTAAAGCAAGGAAAGGTAAAGGACTGATGAATTATAATGAGCTACCAATTGAATATGTTTATTATGATAACATAAAAGAGCTTATAAATCGCTTACGCTTGCTTTATGCATCCAAAAGTGTGGGTAATGGATCACATGAAAATGAAATTCAATCTATCGTTGAGGAACTTAGGAGGCCGGGGTTATATATTGATCTGAGATGTATGAATTCTATAACAGTGCCTAATGTCGCTCGATAAGTTCGGAAGGTCCTCAAAGCGCGGCAGTAAACGAGTACGTGTCGAGTATGCGTTTCCTCGCACACCAGAAGGTAATTATGATTGTCAAAATCATAAACTTTGCAATGTTGCACAGCCTACAGATGACAAAGATGTTGTAACTAAAATATTCATTACCCCACACCTAGAGCAGCTAAAGACAGACATCAAAAACCTAAGAGGAAACTAGACAGAGTTAATGCAAGTATCACTAGCACAACAAGGAATCACGATATTATACTAGAAAAGTATCACTCCAAAATGTAAAATCAACGACATTCCTAAAAATGGAGTTGAACAAAAATGCTGCTCTACTTGCGAGCCATGAAACCACATTAACAGACCTTAGACGTTTAATGACTGAAGTTGATTCTAGAGTCAAAATAGCATTTGACAAGATTGACAAAGAAATCAACAAATTATTTACTCAGTATAAAAAACTTGAAAAGAGTATTAAGGATCATGAAAAGAGTATTCAATCAACAACTAGCGATCTTGTCACACAATGAAACATTCTTCTGAGAAAGTACAAGTTGTTCAAGAACTACATAAACCTGCACGTCGCAATTTTCCACGAAGACGTACAATTATCAAGGCCTTAGATGACCTTTGGAACTGTGATTTGGCCCAAATGGATCTCTATGCTAGTAAAAATAAGAATCATAAGTTCATATTAGTTGTTATCGATTGTTTTTCTAAGTATATTTGGGCCACACCATTGAAGTCGAAATCTGGAAAAGAAGTTAGTCATGCATTTCGTAAAATCCTCCAAACTAGTGGAAGAAGGCCAATGAATCTTCAAACTGATCAAGGAAAAGAATTCTTCAACAGCCACTTTCAAGAATTGATGACAAAATTTCATATTAACCATTATCATTCTTACAGTGTTAAGAAGGCTTCCATTGTTGAACGAGTGATAAGAACATTGAAGGACAAGCTATATAAATATTTCAGTTTAAATGGAACTTACACATGGATCAATATTCTACAAAATAAAGTTGATGAATACAATAGCACTAGACATAGTACAACCGGCATGAAACCCCGTGACGTTACAAAAGAGAACGAGAAACATATTTTAAACACAGCATATAATCATATTAAAATTGCTGGAAAGAACAAACTGAAGCTTAATGATATTGTTCGAATAAGCAAAGTGAAACATGTGTTTTCCAAAGGCTACACACCAAATTGGACCACAGAATTGTTCAAAATTGTAAAAGTTCAAATTACTAATCCTGTAACTTATCTGCTGGAAGATACTCAAGGACGACCAATAAGAGGAGCCTTTTATGAGAACGAACTACAAAAAACTATGCAGCCTGATGTTTACCTAGTTGAGAAGGTCCTACGTAAGAAACGAGATAAAGTATTGGTGAGGTGGTTGGGAATGGATGAGTCACATGACAGTTGGATCCACAAGACGAATAAACTTTAGTTAGTTGTTGCAAGTTGCGAGAAGATGTATGAACCTGAAGAATCACAAAATTTTGTTACCGAAGAATTAGAACGAATTTCACAATTTTATGCTAGTGCTGTGGAAAGAGAGAAACATCTGATATTGTCTACCAGTTTCACCATTGGAACGTTTTCGGTAGAATGTGGACTGAGTTTTGCAAGACATTTCAAACCGATTGTTAAACTTTCTTCGTCAATGACGGCAATGACATTTGATAAAGACGAGTGGGTAGCACTTCAAAAATTGATGCAGACTGATGGACAAGCTATAACTGTTTATGGATTCAATGTGTCGGTGACGGAGTGCTTGGGTGCAAAGATGCTAACTATTTCGAACATTGAAGGAAAATATTTTTACTTATCTGAAAGTGATGTGAATGAACTTTTCAAGTTGAATTTTGTATTATTCACAAACTTGATATGTTGTATAATCTGAATTTTTCTTTGTATTACACTAAATTTATAGAAATGATACAAGACCTGAACTCTGATAAGCCTGTAGATGTCATGTTTGCTTTTTGTGAAATACTTCCCAGTACACAATCATATGGAATTTGTGAGTGCTTATATTATCTGAAGGATAAGTTATTGGCTGATGTAAATCGATATAAATAAACAAAATAAACAAGACTATATAGGTTTTATTGCAGAACTAAACTATTTCCTGAAGTGGAATACAAAATAAGATTACATTAGTTTTCTTCTCTCTGAATCAATGTAAATAGGCGACAAAGCCACCAGCCATTATCCAATTAGCTGACGGGAAATCTTGAAGTTCTGCATGTTCTAAAGGACATTCATCTTGAAATTTTTGAATGAGGTCAGGCCGAAATGACATATAATCTTGAATCGCCTGTTCTCCATATGTTAATAGCATCTTCCTCTGCATCTACCAACAAGTTTTTGTTACAATTCTAAGCTATAATGTCCCCACGGTAATGTGGAGTGGCTATTCGGTAAAATGAATCGTTTATTGTCCTTATAACATAGAGCAATTTTTCCTGTTCTATTGAAAACACATTGTGACACTGAGAAATTATGTTTCTCTGAATTATACTTTTAGGTTCACTTTCCATCAAACATTTCACATAATCATCAAACGTTAAACTCTTAACTACATTTTGCTTTACACCCTTAACTTTTTTAATTACATTGGAATTGACGCGAAACGAATACATCTTCGAACGTAGTCCTACGAAGTCGGTCATGATCAGACCGCTATTCTCATCTTTCATCAATCCCGGTATCTTTTTATTCACGCGAGGAATTCCAAACAAATTATCAGGTGGGTAGTCGGATGTATCAAACCGTGTCCGACAATCTCGTTTTATGAACACATATGGGTCCTGATGACGTATCTCGTATGTCAGACTGTCAGTGTCAACATAATTTAATTGGTGGTCATGGAAGGTTGGTATGATGTAATCATAATGAAACTCATAAAGACAGATTTTGGAAATATCTAGTATAGACATTCCAACATAAACTGGTTTATCAAATACGAGCATACGTTTCTCCATTTCAATAGCCATTAAATTTTCTCCGAAAATAGTTCGATTTTTGAAATGAGGACTTGCAATCAGATTTCTAGCTCCATACCGACCCTCCCACCTATTAATTAATTTCACAACCCGATGCTTTCTGATATTTTCCATCGTTTTACCAAAAACAGCGTTATTCATTAGCTTGAAGAGGTTCTTTTCAAACTCATTTTTAGCATTTGTTCTCAAGGCAGTATTCTTCTCGATATAAGGTTTAAGCCAGGGTGATTGTTCAAATTGTAAAACTCTATGAATTTTTGAAAGAACTAGCCTGTGACTTAAAGCTTGTTTCAAATAGCGATAGTGTATGACGTACTTTCGCTTTGGATACAAGGTGGTTAATAATTTAGGTAATTTGGCATTAGGTGGAACACGTGTTTCAGGACAAAATGGCAGATCCTTATGAGAATCATGAATGTGATTCGGATATTCCAAATCTACCTCTAGAATACAGCCTTCAGGTGAATCATCAGGATGGTAAGTACATCGATGTTGGTGTCACCCCATTTGAACCCTCCATACGGCAAATGCTGATTCATCGCATACCCATAAAGGTTATTCACATCTAGATAAAGCAGATATTTCACCATTTTAGAAGGATCAAATTTATCACCCATGTACTTGTTGTTAGCTTTCGAAAATCTATGAGAGCATTGGCTGATTCCACCCCTTATACCATTTTCTATAAAGAGCAGCATATCAGTGTCTTTGATGATCTCTAAATTGATTGCCGTGTGATGTAACATACAGTCCCACGTATATCCTGGTAGAGTGAAATAATGAGCTGGGTCTAATTGGTACTCTTGAAGACAACTTGCGCGAAATTGTTCATACACGTCACTCAAAAGCAACACGTCTGTCTTTAAGTATAAATTCATATAATCCCTTAAAGTCAGACAATTAAAGGTAAACCAAACATTCTGCGCCTGTAGGTATTGTTCTTCAGAAATATTTTCGTAGTTGAGCTTATTATAAAATGACTCCATGGGCGGTAATTGTGTTTCATTTAATTTCTCAGTTGAGTCAATGTAATCATACGGAAAAATACCCTTTTTCATTAGAAGTTTAATTGCTTTATCTTGCAATTGAGGATTTTGCTTTTTTAATTCTTCAAACTGGTTGAATGTGAGGTAAGAAGCAAGGTTTTCAAGTGAGCTACCCAAAACCTCAAGCTATCAATGAACCGAAACTGAATTTCAGTATCCTCATCAAATTTAGTAAAACTAATATATTTTTCTTTGTTCAGTGGTAATATTGTCACTCGACCTTGCTTAGCTAATTCCTTAATCAGGAAATGAGAGTCGTAACCGGAAAGGCTATGGTAGATTACAGGAACAACAAAACTTTTTTTATAATTTAAATTGCAAGTCGCATGAGCTAACCCTCGTATCTTCGAAGTAAAATGGTCGTGATCGATAACAATTTCATCAGAACCTACAAAGGCTTTTTCACAAATGTGACAAAAAGACTGAGCGTTCAGATGACATTTCATAGGTTCCACATGTTTAATACTCTTATATAAAACGCCAGCAATTTCTTTCAATTTCAAAGAGAACCACTCCATACAATCCGTCCCTGTGTAACTATCATAATAGGAGGAATTACTTCTTGCTCGTAGAGACTTTTAAGATAAAAACCTGCACTAATTGGAAGATGTTCCTGGTATTTTGTTATTCTACAATTCAATTTATTTATTGGCTTCAAAATTGACTCTATATCACCGTAAATTACAAAGGACATTTTTGTTTATAACGAAAATTTGTAAAAGAGATGTGTGACTTTTCGGGAAACCTAATGTGACAGGGAGCATGCTTTGAACATAGTTCAATATGTTCGGTGAGTTTTGTTCTGACATGAAATAATTCAGACATTGTTCACATATATATAATTTTCGTCTTTTGTGAAGCTGATTGGAAACTAATCGTGATAAATTTTAATTAAGACATAGTGGTATTTTATTTCGATATCTCCATCTTCATTTTTGAAACGATTCTCTTCATTTCGAGGAAAATACTTATCTTGAATCAAAAGTAAATTTACGTGCCTATTCACAATTTTTGAAGGTGTTAAACGTGTGGGAACTACGATGAAATCACCTCTTTTTTCAAGCTCTAAACTGAAAACGTTAATGGACAAATTATTCTTTTGTTCAAATTTCTTAATGTTATTAAGGGTGATTGGAAAAGAAATATCCTCAAAATCGAAAATCGTTGATGGATGTGGATATGATGACATCCTATCAGTATGTGAATTTGACGGATATAAAGCAGCAATGATACTCCACATGAAACAATATTCATCATTATTTTTGACATTGAGACACGCTTTCTTATTACCAACTCTGTCAGGAGTTTAATGTACGAGGTGCCACCAAGACCCATCTGATATTGATTTATATTAACATCTAATGATACTATGGAATTTAGAGCGAATCCTGACTCTCTTTCCTGAAACGATTCAAGTTGTCGCAAGATATTGTCTACAACGTAAGTTTGAAACCATTCTTCAAGATTAGTACTGATATCAATTACACGGTTTTTCGTTGGGAAATATTTAAAATCCAAAATTTCTGTGTCTCCACTCTTTTTGATAAACTGACCACAAAAAACTGTGTTAACTTTAAACATGGAGTGTCTTTTAAGAGCGTTTTTTAGCCTAGATTTAATTAAATAAAAAGCATCTTCAAAATATTTACCTAGGTCGATATGTTTCAAGTTTATCACTAAACCTGTCCTAATTCGTGATTGGAAGGCTGACTGAACATCTTCCCACCTAACACGATTACTACGTTTAATTTTCAACCCTGAACCCTTGGGAGCTAATAAAGTTTGTAGTTTTAGCTTATAACGTTTTAAATGACCAACGTTTGTTTGAATTCTCAATTTTTGACCATGATCTGAGTTCTTAGCAAATCTAGTCAACAAGATGATTTGTTTTTTTATTAATTTTATCCAAATAATTTTGACGTCATTACTAACTCTAGGTAAATCTACCATTGCTCTATGAAATAAGTCAATATTACATACATCCATCGTTATAGCTTCTCAATCTCGAACCTTGGTGCTTGGGTCCGTCGATATTCTTTAAATCCTAGTAATTTCAAGGCGTATAACTGATCCTTAAGGAGAGGAATGGACGTTCTGAGAACTTCTGTACACCTCTTCGGTAAAAAAACTTGACCTTCTTCAATTTCAATCAAGATCACATCTCCATAACTAGTGGTAATACATTTAGCCGAAATGATTGGGTAGAGTTTATTGACAATAAGCTTCTCAAGTTTCACTGTCGGCTTTACTCCTGAAAGGAGCACGTAGCATTAATAGTTGCTAAGTCCATTTTCTATAAAATAAACCATTCAGTTGAACTACCGAAATGAACAAGAACTACTCTAGAATTTACCTTTATGTGAACTCAACTAAGCACTTACTTGAACTGCTGCTTAAAGTAAGCTTAGCAAGGGCTTTATACTAAAGGTAAGTTGATATGAACTAATAGTAAGATAAAAGATAGAACTGGCTATCAGATAAAATGACTTTGATATTAACTAATAGTAAGATAAAAGATACAACTGACTTTGATTACAAGATCAATGATTAAACTAATGCTATAAACGAATACCTGAAATTTTCGTCCAATCGTAAAGAATTACTAATATTTTAAAAGGAATTGAATCTAACGTTCTGAGTTTTACTTAAAATGAAAACCGTTTAAACTAATGCTATAAACGAATACCTGAAATTTTTGTCTAATCTAAAGGAATTCACTAATATTTTAAAAGAATTTGCATCTAACGTTGTGAATTTCACTGAAAAATGAAAACCATATAAACTAATGCCTCAAACTTTCAGACGAATTAAGTATTCTATCCAATAAATTCAAATTAAATCATTTACATCTCGAATAACTGTGAAAATATACTCCTTTCTAATAAAAAGTGTTTGTGTCTCCAAAGCTACCTTAATCCGACCCTGTCTATATCTCATTTTCTCTCGTTATCAAAAATACGGTCATCAGTTGGTTACAACTAAGCAATGTTAACCTTGCTTTATTTGAAATATTCTGAATCGAATTGCACTGTATTGAAATGAAATAATTCTGGAAAAATCGTATGATTGCTATACTCAAAAGCTCCTAATCAATTTCCGATATGGAAAAATTCTAATAAGTGGTGTGATCTAAATGACAGTGAAAAAACAATTTGTTGAAACTTGTGAGAGGTGAGAATACTTCAGTGAGATTTAGGTAAAAGTGGTACAATGTGATCGAAATTATGTATGAGGTAAGATTTCATCCTCTAAAATTAGGTACTCACCCGATACTAATTTTAACACTATTCCAGTATTCTTATATTATTCCACACTATATATATATATCTATCTATCTTAATCTGAAAATAGTTGAAATTATCTATTTGAACTTTAAATTAAAAGGAAAGGGTACTCACAATACAATTCTACGCTACCACTAATGTTGCTGAAAAAATAACAATTCTTTTGAACGTGTTGAAAAATATTAGGTAAAAGGGTACTTACAGGATTAATTCTGCTGGTAGAAGCAGTACCCCAAACACGTCGTCCCCTCTTCTTTACCCCAGATGGTGACCGTGTATCCATTGAAGTCACCATCCGCGAAGAGCTCCTCCATGTCCGAAATCGTCGAAGGAGCCTTCTGGGGTATCATTAGAACAATCTGAAAAATAAGTATTGGAGATTCTAATACTAGATTAATTGAGAGATACTTACAGGGATTTGTGCGGGGTAGTAATCCCCTAACACTGACTCAGTTAGTTCAAACAAAGTTGCTTCCATGATTCTCTTGACAATAATAAAACTAATGCATTAAACGAATACCCAATAAATATTTGAATGCACTAATTATCGTAATCACAGAATAATGAGACAGATATCAACTCTAATTACAGAATCGTAAACATTAACTCGTTAAGATATCTTCGATAAAATAACTGCATTAATTAACATCATCCCCCTAATTTAGGGACCTTCCTGACCATATTCACTTAACCCAACATCATCCCGGGCCCCACCGTCCCCAACCCCCCATGCAGCCCGCTTTCCACGCCTCCAGGTGACCCCTTTCAACAATTTCAACAAAAACTGCTTATCGGACACTCTTATCTTTTATCTAGACTTTAAACCTTATCCCTGGATGATCCGCTGGTCTTCCAGACCCTCTGACCATTGCATATAGGTCACGTAGGTCACATGGTTCGATGCTGGTCAGCTCGGGGACGCATGCGCACTACATCACATAGGAAGTGGTCCAGAACCACCGTTGTACATCTACTGCTGTTCAATTGAAAAAAAACTCTGTGCCAACATATGCACCTTCAAACCTCGCATCTTTTCCATCTCGGACAGTTGGTTACATACTTAAATACCCAATCGTATCTTTGACATGCACAGCTTTCAGTTGAATCGTTTCGATGATGATGTTAATGTAGGATTTGATGGAGTCTGCATTTACGTGGATAATGATATCGCAAACGGATACAAATTGTCTGTGTCCACCAACGACTGCCCTGGCATCGACAACTTATTTCTTGATTTATCGTCTCCTGATTTTTCTATTTACATTGGTTGCATTTACCGCTCTCACCCTTCTCCATCTGATGCCCTACTTCTGAATCCCTTGGTACTATTCCTCAAACCTATTCTATGGTCCTCATTACCGATTACTTCAATTATCGAGACATGCACTGGTCAGACGGTACTTTTCCACCTCAGAATTCAGCAGATCAGGGTGGCCTCTTTCAGCTTATCACTGAACCCACCAGATTTGGTACAGGACAAGCCCCTTCAACTTCAGATTTGTTTCTAACAAGCGATCCTGCTCTCTTGTGTAATATACAACTTTCTGCTAATTTGGGCCGTTCTGATCATTCTGTCTTCGCAGCCAATCTTCAGTTTTCCAAGATACACCACACAGAACCAGCTTCAAAGATGCGCAGTTTCATTGACTTCAATTCCCTAAACTCAGACTTGCACGGCATTGACTGGGATATAGTACTTGACCCAGAGGATGTTGAAACAGCCTGGAAGTCTTTCAGCTCTACTTTGACAGCTGCCATCTCGGATCACTCCAGGCTCCGACAAATCAAAGCAGTTCCCACTAAGCCCTGGTTATTTGAATACATTCAATACGTCAGAAATCAGCACTCAACTACGAGAATCATCGTCAGTACTCCAATCGGCTCTCTGCAACTATAGCAAATGAGAGGAATGGATTCGAGGAAAACCTGGCTATTTCTAAGAATCGCAAAAAATTCTATAAATATGTCTGGGCGTCTTTGAATTCTAGAGTCTTGTTCGGAATAGCTTGGGCACTCTTTCTGCTGATAACACCGAGTGTGCTACTGTTTTCGCCAACTTTTTTGCGGAATCATATTCAGAGGAGCCTGCTGGGCCTGTCCTGGGGGTTCAAGTTCCCCGTGTGAATCTTTCTCTTGAGCACGTCGAATACTCAGAGGTCTGTTCTCCTCTTTTGATCCCTCCACTCCCCCAGGTATCGATGGCATCTCTTGCAAAGCAACTAAAACTTTCTGTCCGTACTGGTAAGCTTCCAACTGATTGAAAATCTGCTAAAATAACACCAATATTCAAGAAGGGTGACCGCCTCTCGGCCTCCAATTATCGACCTATTAGTCTTCTACCGATTGTCTCAAAGATTGCAGAAAAAATTGTTTGCCAGCACATGTTGAACTTCCTTAGCACCAATTAAATCATACCAGATGAACAGAACGGTTTCCTCTTTGGTAAATCTCAAACATCACCTGTCTCCTCAGTTGCCTCGATAAAAGGACAAGATCCATCGATTCTAACATATTTCTCGACATCATTTACTTTGATTTCGCTCGGGCATTGGACCGTGTTCCTCAACGTCGATTGCTCCATAAATTAGAGCATTTTGGTTTCAGAGGAAACCTCCTTCGTTGAATAGCAGCATTCTTGAGTGATCGACAATTTATGGTCAGAGTTGGGAAGTGCTCTTCTTCTCTTGGTTGGGTGTTGACGGGTGTCCCTCAGGGCTCCGTGTTGGGACCCGTCCTGTTCCTGGTATATCTGGCGTACCTTCCTTCGGTGCTTTCCTCTTATTTTTCATCATATGCTTACGACCTTAAGATCTTCGCGTACGCCTCCACTACTCCGAATCAGTAACAGGCTGAATAGCGACAAATGTTCGGTATTATATTTGGGTAAAAATAACCCGCGTCATACCTATCGTATCGGTGATGTTAATTTAGGGACACGAAGGTCCACAATAATCTTGGCGTCACAATTTCCCTGAGTGCTCCTTAACTACATATAAATTTTTATACACCTCTTATGTACTGCCTATTCTATAGCATGCGGGCCCTGTTTGGTTTCCAACCCCGCAGGAGGCAAGCACCTCTTGGAATCCGGTCAGCGCCGATTCACTAGAATTCCTTTCGATTCTGTTAGACCTTCCTACGAGGATCGACTCCATCTGTTCGGTTTGGAGGAGTTCGTTGATCGCCGCGAACGAAGTGAGCTTATAGTGACGTACCGCGCGTTCCACGGATTTTTCGGATGTTCTCGTTGAACACTAATAACCTGCGTGATCACCCATTTAAACTATATCGCGAAAACTACAAAACTACAGCGAGAGAGTGCTTTTTGAGTAACAGCCACGAACAGTGTTCGTGGGTGGACTGAATTAACTGATTTAATTACTTATTTTTTTGAGTTCTTTCCCGTGCCAGTTCCCTTCAATCTATGCTTATTGCTATCTCATACAAATTTTACTACACTTAAACTCATTTTTGTAATGTAATGTGAGATTATAGGCCTTGGCCTCATCTCTACTTTTAAATAAATAATAATAAGTATTCGAAATTACCACCACTCATTTCTACACATAGTGTTAGATGGCGATTCATTGAAACCAACATCCGACCGAAAATCCCCAGCATTTTTCTTATTTTCTCAAATCCATCCAAGACACATTCATGCAAATCCTGCATGGCTTTCCAAGCATAAAACACATTCTTCTATTCGCACAGAGCACATCATCATCAACCAATATATTCCACAGGAAATCAGGGTATGCTAGAGGATCTGTTAGGTAGAATTACCAGTCCCACCAATCTGCCATCTTTGCAACCGGCCCAAAGATTGATGGAAAACTTTTCTTGGGGCTATGCTCAATTGACTCATGAGGACTTTCTTCAGCTCACACGTGATCGTTGTGGAAATTCATTATACTCTCTTGCATCAACACTGCTTCGTATGTCAATAAAATATTCCTACAAAATTAGGCATTTGTAGCACATTTTGGGCTTGAATACTCTTCATATGGTAGAGGTGTGACAACTGCTAATGCAAAACTTTCCAAACAGTGGAATGTGATCCGCCAAACTGTAGGGATAACCTTCGATTGCTGATTCTTGGAATTTTATGGACTTGCCAAAATTAGTTCTTCATTCATCGGTATTCTGACAAACCAATCTGAACTAGAATTTCCTTTGGCTGTCAAAACCGTCCGTTCCATGTAACGAACGGTCAATAAAAACGGAAAATTCCTCTGAAGGAATATTTTTGTTTGGAAAAGTGCCAAAGTCTTCGTATTTCAGCTGCATAACCATATAATCTACCATAGAGTAGTTGAATATCAGCCAAGTCTTGAAAGGTGTAATACATTCTGAGTTTGCAAAATACCAAAAATTTGTGTTATTGGTAAAAATCAACTTCAATTATGCCTCTGTATGTTAGTGAGGATTCCAGCATGATTAGCTTTCACTTAAGAGTATCCGTAATATCATAGTCCACAAACTTTCAGGACATTTGAATTTCACCTAATGAAATGAACAGTCAGATATTCCAACTCAAAATGACGTGAAGACTACTTTATAAGGCTATTTTAACAGTTGATTCAAAAAACGCATGGTTTATCATGTATATCATTCTTTAACTCAAAAAGCGTAGCGATTCCAAAATTTTGAGAGAGATGAAAACTTAGTATTGAAGGATCTTTTCGAAAAATTTTTTAAAGAGGCCAGTGACGCAGTACATAATGATTTTAATGGGATCACAGATAGCATGACCCTGAAAAGAAATATCACCCTGTATTTTTTTCTCAACTACTCGACGCATCTAATGAATTAATGAGTAAAAAATTTTTCTTTCGCAAATTTGATCTTAATACCTTGAAAACTACAATAGAGCTACCAACAGACACGTGAAAAAAAAGTCTGAACAACAACCTGTATCTCGAGAACAGACTACTTTTGTACATATGTCTGGGAGCATTTTCTTCATATTTTTGATGGGGAATTTCCTGACAAAATTAATGGCTGTATAGCTGAAACAACCTGAATATACAATGCGAAGATTGAGGTATTTCTTAAAATGAAATTGAATTTCTAAAATGTAAATTTTCTGTAATATCAGAAAATATTGATCTTTAGCATAAGCCGATCAACATCGACTCGTCAGTATTGAGAAACAATTTTTTATCTGTAATATTTGAACTCTCAATTCAGTTAACTATAATCATGAGTTTTCAATGCAGAATGTTCATTGTGGTCTTGTCGAAAGCACATGTCCAATTGAAGACGAATTTGGTTAGCATCAAGATATTACGCTAGCTTCGACAGCAATGACTTCATCTTTTCGACAAAACATGAAATGAAAACGCAACCAATAAAAAATGACTATCAAACGATAAACTTCATAGGTTCAAGATCTAGTTGACCAACCTCGTTGGTTTGTGTCGTCCCATTCGGCATTTTTTGGCCAAAGTTAGAATCTTCTTCCAAACTATTCAAAGTCAGTTGGATCAGGATGAAGACCCAACACAAAATTCACAAAATTGAAGTCATCGAAATTTGAATATTTTGTGAACTAGGAGGAATCAATAACCTTTACATGTCATGCTGATTTCCCCGATGATGTTCGTTGATGTTTTCGACCAATCTGGCGTTAATTGATTCTTTAGCTCAACCAGTCGTCTCGAATGATGATATCAAATATTAGATACAATGTTTTCACAACAATCATTTTAATGATAGATAACTTAAGGACCTCTGTAGGTTCACAGACGGCTCCAAAGCAGCCCAAGGTGTAGGAGCTGGTGTATATGGTCGGGGTGCTGTCATAGAATAGTCGATCTGTTTTGGCGTACTTGCGACTGTTTTACAACCAGAAATATTCGTAATTGATTATTGTGCTAGCAAATTGTCTACAGGGGGATTAACAACTATGCCACTAAATCATCACTGATAGCCAATCTGCACTAAAGGCAGCGGCATTCGACAACTGCATGTCACTTATTGTACAGAAATATCGTTCAACCATGGCCAAACTGGAAGAAAGAAATAGGTTCCGTCTGTTGTAGGTACCGGATGGCAACTAGAAGGCGGACTCATTGACTGCTCGAGGAACAGCCTTGGGATTCTCTTGACCAGAACTTAGACTTTGAATTACCTTGAAGACTGCAAAATAACGGCTGTTGGTCTTGAAGGTACGGGAGCACTGGCTGAACCTCAGAGGTCTCAGACACTCTTGACTTACCATCGGTAGACCTTCCACTGCGAGTGCCAATGCTTGGCAGAAACTCTCCAAGCTAGACCTGAGATATCTAACTGCCATATTAACGGTACCTCCGAAATTACCTTAATAAATTAGGATTGGTTGAAGACATTTTATGTAAACTATGTGAGGAGGGTATAAAAACAATGAAATGCTAATGCACACCTGGTGACAAAATCAGTCTTGCGGAAGTTGTATCTAACAAACTAAAACTAACTGGCTGATTAATCTTTCACCTACAAAGTTTATTATCTTTACAATAAGGATGAAGCTTGCAGGTAAAGTTTAGGACAGAGTGTGCTACAATAGACCACTGGGTCGCAGTGTCAAGGCTGTTAAGTTGCTCATACTCAATTTTCAACCACTAGATATTTTATCATTTGGACGTGGATGTTGATTGACATAAGCTGCCAAAATGGAAAGTTTTCAATATTGACATAACTCTACAGGAAAATTCCTAACTGCCCGAATTTTTCATTCTTTAACGCCATTGCTCTTCATTTCAGATGTTATGTCAAATTCTCTCAAAAATAAACAAAAAAGAAACAATTGAAATATGATTTATATACCTATATCCTCCTTCGTCTGCAATATACTTGACAACAAATGCGTCACCGGTTGGTTGTAAGTAACCATAACTACCTACAACGCTTCCGTTAGACAATTTCTCTTCATTTCTGAACTGAATATTATTGGTATCTGGATCTTCAATGTCATATCCAAAGGCATAAGTCCCTTGCCCTTCTGGTTCTCGGTAATTATAATTGGTCCACTCCAGTAAACTTACTTTACCCTCTCTATCCTTCAAGGGTATTAATGCTCCTTCACACTGCATCATGACATGAAATAGCATCTGCAAAAGAACATATTACATAAGAATTATGCTGAAGTCTAACCAAAGACAGAGGTGAAAAATCTAAATAAGCTTGCGAAGTCGATATTTTAGAGTATTGTAGAAGGTTAATCTGTATATTTTAAGATAATGATAAGGCGTATAATGCAAATTGTTTCTTTTGTGTCCAAACTGATCCCCACTTACACCAGTGAACTTGTAACTGAAGCTTCCTCAACTGAAAGACTTGAAGCCAGTCGTCTGTGGGAATGCTCTCAAAAAAGTAAAGAATTGCTTCATCGATTTCCTATTCTGTCGTGAATGTTTGTTTAGGTTAAAGTCAACTGTTTTCTGTCTTGTGTGAAGATGCATTGTCATAATGCAAAATTATACCGCGAATCCTGACATATTTAATCATTGCAGGTGAACATTTTGTGGTGTACAGGCTGGCTGTTGATTTTCAGGCTGAATTGCTTTTACTAACCTTGTACTCTGATAGATAACTGCATACTTATCTTTTTTAACAGATCTTTACTTTAGCACAATGGTTGGGTCACCTTCGTGAATCCACACACGGCTCTTCAGAGGAACATTGAAAAATGAATTACGATTTCAGACAGAGCACGAGGACCAAAATTATTCAACATTTCTCGATATATGACTGTTGCTGATACGATACCAAGGGTTGCCTCAATCACTTGATGCGTGCATCTTGGATCTTCTTCAATCAACGTCGCACTAACTCAATGTTATCAGCAGTCACAGACGAAGAGGACCTATCAGCACGTGGCTCATCACCAAACCATACCCATCCCATTTTAAATTCACTAAGCCACCGTGATGGACTTTCTTCCAGCCTTGTTCTTCAGTTGAACTAATTTCGTAATACTAATAGATGCACGCACCTTCTCCCGGAATAATTCCATATTTTGCTAGGAAATAATTGTTATCTGATCTGTCTGTGGGAGCAGCGACTCAATTAAAGTCAGACCTTTACTAATGAAGGATGGGAGTTTTTAATAATGCAATATCCCTGGCATAAGTGCTAATAGAAGTAATAAAAATAATTATGTTGTTGCAGAATTAACACGAATTGTATCCAGAAAGAAGACAACCCGCATGAAATATTCGTGTAACTTTAATTCATAATCTTATCAACTTTGGGACATTCCAGAAAATAAGTACAAAAATCATCAAATTAATGGAAACAAAGGAAATGTTATATTATTGGGGCAGGGACTGAAATTTAACCTAATCTAACACAAACATATCAGTTAAGAAAATTGGACGTGAAGTAAAAATTCCCCAACCTGTCTGGCAAATACCACGAAAGAATAAATTTATACCCTAAAGTACCGAAACTTAAAAACGGTGATGTCGAAAGGAGATTAGAATTCATTAGATGTTAATTAAATAAACATCAACAGGATAACTCACAATAAATAATTACTTGAATTAAATCATATGGACGGATGATGCTCATATAGCAAGCAAAGAAATTGTTAACCATAAAATCAACATTTGTGTGCATGTAATGATGAACAGGTATTCAACAGGGTCGTTTTGAGTTCTACATAATAGTTGCACTCAATAGAAATGGGGTTTTAACAAATCAGATCTTCCATATACACTACGCCAAGAAATTATTCAATTATTCCAAATTTTTTTGTTTGGCAACTAATTATAAATACATTTTTTTGTCAGATATGTCTGAACATACGCCAACAAAATTCGATGTTTTTTCTGGGAAATAAAATTAAAGAAATGAATTGAGATTTTGCTCAAGGAACCACCACTTATTGATAACCGAAGCTGTTGATTAATTTGTACGAGTAACTGCAGTCTGCCGCTTCGTTTTTCGGCATCCTGCTTAGTTGCACTATTGTGGCTCTTGGGAGCTGCGTGCATGGCGGGTAGATTTGGGAACTAGCTCTTATCAGGAAGGATTATTCATTGATCTACGGGTTTTTCAATAATTTTTTGTGTCTCAAGTTTATATATATATATATATATATATATATATTTATATATATAAACTTCAATAGGTGATAGAACGAGTCATTTGCAACAAAAAATGTCATATAACATTTTTTCGAAAAGTTGATAATTATCGAGTTATTTAACACTTCTTGGTTTTACGAAATTTCTTGCTTCTCTCTATAAAAACAAGAATATCTCTGTTATTCTTACAGCTACATCAAATCTGACCGTACCATCGGAAAGAGCATTGAATTTGCTATAAAATAGGTAAGTATTAGCGGTAAAAAATTTTGTATACCAGGTGTTCTAAAAGGTTAAATGGAAAAATTGTGAAATGAACAAAATTAGTGGTATTTTCTTGTTAGCTGTACCACTGAAAACTGATTTATAAGTAGCCGTTTTTTTCTGGAAAAAACTACTACATTCATCTGGCTTTTAAATGGTATATCAACTGTTGAGTTCATTGTTTTTTCACTAGCAATATCATGGATAAGAATAAGAGTAAGAACATTAAATTCCCTTATCCTTCGATCACAAATGAGCTAGTTTCACCGAAGCGTCTAAACAATTCCACAAATGACTTTTCAATAATAATAAGCGATAAATAAATAACATATCTGGATATTGAATGTTTAAGAAAATAGGAATAATTAATTCTTCTCCGATTAGAAGAAGAAAATTAGAAAATAGAATCGTGAAAGAATAAATCACAGAAGGCTTGTATTACTTGACTTTAAAACAATAAAAATATTTAGGATTTGACAGGAACTGTCATTCAATGAATTAATGAATTGAAGTTTATATTTTCCCCTTTTACGGTTCCATTCTTTTTCGAAAAAAAGAAAACAGGCCTAGTTTCTCAAATATTGAATATCGAGATATGTTGTTTGTTTATGGCTTCGCGAATGGAAATTCTCGTGCAGCGGTGCGGGAGTATGCATTGCGCTTTCCAAACAGACAGCAACCTTGCAGAAATACATTTGTTGAAGTGAAGACCCTACAACAAGTACCCGGAGAATTGATGCTACATTGAAACGACTACATTATTTCACGGTTAATAGAGTTCTCAAGTGAAATAATTTATATCCTTACCATTTGAGTAAGGTTCAAGACCTATTGCCAGTGAATAGTGAGGTGTGGTTACAATTTTGTAGGTGGTACATGAATAAATTACAGGATTGGGCATCAGATAAAATTCTATGGACGGATGGGGCAACTTTCACCAAAGTTGGTATGATAAATTTGAGAAATTCTCATATATGGGATACAGAAAATCATCATGGCACTATTGTGTTACACTCTCAGCACGAGATCACAGTAAATGTGTGGTTGGGGTTAAGGAGGGGTCATCTTGTTATACTTCCCGATCGTCTCAATTCAAACGAACTCCTAAATCTATTAAATAACGAAATAATGAACGTTCTCGTCACCTTTGGTTTCAAATGGAGGGTTTCCCGGCTCATAATTCTAGAATGGTCCAGAACTGGATGACTGAGAGATTTGGATGAAAATGGATAGGTCGATTCGGGCAAGTGAGATGGCCACCCAAAAGCCCTGACCTAACGCTACTTGATTTCATGTGTGGGGCTCATTATAGACTGATGTTTATAGAATTCCCTTCAATAATCGAGAAGAATTAATTAAAAGGATTCGAATATGTTGTAACTGAATGAGTCAAAAACACATTGAACTTCAAAGAGTAGTTGATAGTTTTATCCTGGAAACAGAGGTCCAGAGCACCATTTTCAACGGGAAGTCCGGTGGCGGGTTCACCGTCTCGATCCATAGAGGGCGATACAAGTACGTATGTACGAGATGCGTCCTTTCTTGAATCGTTAGGGTACCCCGATGTGGCAAAACTGCAGGGTGCCGCTTCGTTTCTCAGCATTCTGCTTAGTGGCACTATTGTGGCTCTTGGGGGCTGCGTGCATGGCGGGTAGATTTGGGAGCTATCTCTTGTCAGAAAGAATTATTCATTGATCTACGGACTTTTGAATAATTCTTCTTGTCTTGAATGATGGCTACTTAATTTTCATTGTTTATCTGCTGACAATTTCTCACTAGAGTTTCAGCCAATTCGGATGCGCCGTTGTTATGAAACAGTCGTTTGAATGAGTTGATGTGAGTGTTTTCGCGAAAATGGGCAAATTAAATATGAGTTCAATTTTGTGCATGGGAACATTATTTATCATACATCTGGGGAAGCTGAATTTAAATGTGACCGAAAGTTTGGAAGATGATGAACGTCTGGGACGTCAAAAAACTCCAACTACCAAAGATAAACAACAACGTCAAAATTCTCCAAAGGGTGCTAGACGACCGCCGAATTGGGGTGAGAGAGATAGCAGAGGTTATGAACATGTCAAAAGATCGTGTTTGTCACATATTAAATCAACATGTAGACATGAGAAAGCTGTCTGGTCGTTGGTGCCGCGTTTGCCCACGTTAGACTAAAGAAGTGTTGAATGAACATTTCCAACGCTTTGTTGACGCAGTTTGGATGCAATAAATCCGTGTCTTGGCGCCGATTGATTACTGTAGATGAAACTTAGGTACACCAGTATACCCCAGAAACGAATATAAAGTCCAGACGGCAGAGGAGGAAACGATTCCAAAAATAACAAAAACTATTTTTTCGGGTGGGAAAATGATGGCGATTTTTTTTTGAAAAGTCATGGAGTTATTTCAATCGATTATTTTGAAAACGGAAACACCATTACAGGAGCATACTACGCATCATTACTTGACAATCTAAAACCAGAACTTGAGGAAAAAACAGCCACTTTTACAGAGAAAGAAAACCCTATTTTACCAAGACACCGCACTGTCTCACACCTCAGCGATTGCCATGGTGAAAATCTACGGGTTATGGCTTGAACTGCCTTACTCAGCACATCTATTCCCAATCGTAAATCACTATTTTGCAGAAAGCACGCCAAGTGCTATTTGAACAGGTTACAGAGATGGGAACATCCCTGAGAAAAATGTGTAGAATTACAAGGAGATTATGTTCAGAAAAATATCTTCTTTTATCGGAAATTTTTCAGACCACTCTCGTACTCTATTCTCCTAATTTTCTAGTCAGCGTATGTTATTTGCTGGGGAGTCACGCCGACAAAGGAACCGACAGAGCATGTCACTGAATTAAAGCTTAGAGAAGATACCAGACTGGGGCCAGTTGAATTTGGTGAATTTCAATACGAATGAGACGCAACCAACAATGTCCTGCTGAAAATTCACTAACCTAACCTCCAATAATCATGCAAGAACATCGAATTTCCTCAGAAACGAACATGCATCTACTTGACATCACATTCAACACCTGAGTTTGCTAGCATGACCATGTGTCTGTCATGGCCAAATCTGCTTTTTCTTAACTCAGTTTTTCTTTCAGGGCTTAGCGTACTGCTATGGCATCACAGCTGATGGTTTTATACAAATCAAAGATACGACCTGGTCTGAAATACTGTTCCAATGTGTGGGGCTCTGCACCCAAACATTCATATCTATTGAATAGTATCCAAAAGAGAGCAGAACGCCTCATCGACCACCCGGAGTCCACGAGTGATCCCCATTCTCTAGCTTAGGAGTGGCAGCTTGCTGATCTTTCTCTTTTTCACAGATACTTCAATAGTAAACTCTAGTGAATGGGAACTGAAATACTTGGTTCCGGAAAGAATTCAGTTCCAAAGAAAGAGAGGCTCTACGAAAACTCTAATCAGCGAATGGTCCAACTAGCATCGCGACGCACCTCTCTGTATAAAAATTCTATAGTTTACATGGCTAGTGTGCTGTAGAACTCGCTTCCATCGAACATCTTTCCAATAACTTACAATTTGACCCCCTTCCAGAGGCGAGCGAACACAAATATTAAATCATCTTGGGCAGACACAGCTGTGTCATGACAAGTATCGCCTCCTCCCATGAGAACATTTTTAAAAATTCATATGATATAATTATTTCCAAAATTCATATAAATACTACAAATCCATCATAGAATTGTTGTGTTGAACGTTAACATTATTAAACGAATGTCGAACAACATCTCCTGCCGAGATTAGGATGATAAATTAAGGAAATACAAGCACTTTCAACTGACAATGAAAAGAATCCCATACATAAAGACCAGCATTAAAAGAAATTTTTGGTTCAAGTAATAAATTGCTTTCGGAATCATGTGGGTTGACCCATTTATCTACACTTGTATTCTGCTTCAATGATTAATGACTTAATAGATACTCTCGTGCTAATTAAATATCGCTATATTAAGATACTTACACCTACCTTTTTTTATTAGGAATATTTAAATAATTTCACCAGATTCTTTCGATTCGATATGATTTGATAAGAATATTAATAGATTATTATCTGAATGCATAACTGCCAAGAATATACAGGGTGTTACAAAAAAGTATGTCACAACTTGAGGGGGTAAATCTAGGTGCAATTTTGAGAAAAAAATATCATGATAACAAAGGTCCGCAAAAGCTTCGTGACGGAGCTACAGTGTGTTGAAATTTCCGGAAAAAATTGGTTTTTTCTTCAAAAATCCTGCTGTTTTTAAGATATTCAGCCCAAATTCGTAATGCAAGCTATTTTTCATAGCCTCCATTATTACACGTCCTAAATTTTAACTAGAATATACAAGGTGTTTTCTTTTCCGGAGCCATGTCTTCTTTTGCCCTTTCCAACTTTTTTGCAGTAGGCCACTGATCAGCGTACAATCAATTTTCATCATCTTCGTTCAATTTAGAAACTTTTTTGACTCATGTAATTTTTTCGTATCTCTAACCGTTCTCGAGCAAAAAATTATTAAACGATTCTATGCATTCGCTAAATTGAAAGCACTTTTAATTAAAAAAATGACTAGTAGGCTTTGATTTTTTTCATATTTTTATTTATTTTGACAGTTGCTAAAGTTGAACCAGTGTCTGCTCGAATTTTTTATTAAATTAACGATTACTTTTAAGACTTTTGAAGTTATTGCTGTATGTTAAAATGGCTAATCTTACTAACGCCGAATTGGCTGATATCCATACCTGTACAGTCTGGCTAACGAAAATGGAGTGATATCAAACCGAGGAACACCAGACAGGCAAATATTTTCAAATATACACAGAAGGTTGAGGGAAACTGGTACTTTCACTGCAAATGATCATTTAAAAGGTGCAACTCAAACTATGAGAACTCCAGCTATTGAGGAAGCAGTTTTGAATTTTATTGATTTGAATCCTCATGTGAGTACAAGAAAAATTGGAAATCAGTTGAATATTTCACATGTTCTAGTTTGAAGGATTCTCCACGACTTTTTGTTGTACCCGTTTCATATTCAACGCGTCCAAACACTACTTCCTCGAGATTTTTCTGAATTTCTCCTGATGTTTCTTAGATAAAATTAGAGAAAATGCTCATTTTGATAGTGTTCACAGACGAAGCTAACTTTTCGAGAACTGCTTTCACAAATTTCCACAAGGAAATTATTTGATTGGTGAGAAACAAAATGTGGTTCATGCATGATGGGGCACCAGCACATTTTAGTGGAAAAGCTAGGGAATTCTAGAAGAATACATTCAACAACCGATTGACAGGTCGAGGTGGGCCAGAACCATGGCCTCCTAGGTCCCCAGACTTAAATAGCTTAGACTTTATCTCATGGGGATATCTCAAAAGTGCAGTTTATACCACTCCAGTGAACACTGTAGAAGAATTGAGAAAACGAATAATAACCTTTTGTGACACGATAAAAAATACCCCAGGAATATTTCAAATAGTGCGTGATAATATGCGAAGAAGGACACAGGCCTGTATTCTTGCAGTGGAGAACACTTCCTGCAATTTATTTAGTTTTAATTGTTCTTTTTTTTAGTTTGATATTAAATAAGTATAAGTTGAGTCTAGGAAGACGAACTATCAATATAAAAGCAAATTTTTGGCATACCTATCGAGTGTTTCTATTATTTTTTTTTATTTAGCGAATAACATACAATTCAAATTCAATAATTTTTCACTCTAAAACGGTTGGAGATTCGAAAAAATTACAAGTGACAAAAAGTTTCTAAATTGAATGAAGATGGCAAAAATTGATTCTACGCTGATCAGTGGCGTACTACAAAAAAGTTTGAAAGGGCTAAAGGATGGTTTTGGTCTCGGAAAAGAAAACACCTTTTGAATTTCAGTTGAAATCTAGGACATCTATTGATGGAGGCGGTAAAAAATAGCTTGTATTCCAAATTTAGGCTGAATATCTCAAAAACTGCAGGAGTTTTGAAGAAAAAACCAATTTTCCGGAAATTTCAACATCCTGTATGTCCGTAACGAAGCTTTTGCGGACCTATGTTTATATGAATTTTATTTCTTAAAATTGCACGTGGATTTACCACCTCAAGCTGTGACATACTATTACGTAACACCCTGTATGAGCATATTTGTAAGCAAAGTGGTTTGCTACAAGTAATGTCGTTACAAATTTCTTTTAAGACGTATAGTTTCCCAGATATCCCGAAAAAGGTGTTTGCAACCTTTTTCCAAGATGACGGCCGGCGGACAAGGACGGCAACCCCACAAACTTGGTGATAAGCTTCTACAGACCCCACATGTCACAAAAATAAAATTTTTCTTAAAATTGCACGTAGTTTTACCTCCTCAAGTTGTGCCAAACTATTATGTAACACCTTGTATAGATGCTTAATTGGCGTACCTAGATTTTTTTGAAGTAGTGTTTCTGGACGTTGCGATTCTTGCATTTTAAATAATGGAAATACTTTTTAGAATTTAACATAGTTTTCATTTGATTTTTATTACTAATTATCTTGAAATTTCATTACTCATAAATAATAACTCATTTGATCTTATTATAAGTGTGCTTCATTGTTGCATGGAGAACGTTTCGGATGTTTTGTGTCAACTCGCACTGGCATACTACCCTAAGCATATAATCAACGCATAATCTCAATATTTATTATATATGCTAATCAAATTTGATATTTTTTCTTGGCGGACGTGTACCTCTCATGAGAAATAAAATGAATGAAATAAATTTAAATTTTTTCACAAACCACCACATATTAAAAAAAGCAGTTTTTGATCAGTTTTTGCTAGTGATGTTTGTTCTTTTCAAAAATTTTAATTTTCGATAACAATTTGACCGCGGCAGAATGTATCAGTGGTGGTAGATGACCTTATACCAGAATAGGCCAAAAAATTCAACTGTTCCCAGAATGATTCAAAGGTGTCATGTTCATGTAGGGAGATCTGGGCAACGACGACCTCGAGCAACAACGGCGGCTTATGACCTTTATTTAGGAATTTCCCCTTTCAGGCAACGATCCACTACTACTAGGCACCTTCAAATGCAGCTTCGACAGAACACTGGATTGAAATAATACGTCGTCTCAGAAAATTTGGTTTGGGGCATTGCGTCGCAAATCAAAGACTTACTCCAACCATAGCACATCGAATAGTGCGATTGAGTTTTTCCAAAGAACGTGTCAATTGGTTAGAAGCTGACTGGATGAGATTTTTGTTTACAGATGAGCCAAAATTTTGTCTTTTTCATTGCGACCGACGTAGAAATATGTATCCCAGTGCAATTTTTCACCTATCTATGGTTGTAGTGGAGGTTCAGTATGGTATGGAAAGAAATTTCCTTCGAACGTCAGCACTGATCTGGTCATCGTGAATAATGAAACCCTGAATGCTCAGAGGAATTTTACAGAGACTTTAGAAAAACATGTATCTTTTTGGGCTAACCTGGGTGAAAACTTTTTGTTTATGAATGATTACACCTGACCAAGCTCAAATCGTTAAGTCAACGGACAAAAGCGACAATTGAAATTCATTCAAAAGAATGTTGAGGAAACATTTTTCCAGTAATACACCATTGAGATCAGGACTTCGTGCAGGCTACTACATTGAAGTAATTTCGTGACCTTGAAGGTTAGCCTCAACTTCCCAACTTGGTTTGGCGTATTTGCATAAACAGATAGTTTTTACCCATTTGTGCCACAAATGCTACTACATATTCTTCTAAAATGTCTCTAATGTTCCCTTGTGCATTATTAACGACTAGAATATGATAAGTGCGGGCGTTCAGAAAAATTTCTCCCCACACCATTATTTAACCTGAATTTGAAGGTACCTCTGTAGTAGTCAGACAATGGAGAGCCCATAGGTGAACATCTAATTGTTGATATATTTTATTATTGAACCTGAAATAACTTTGATGGAGACATAGGTTTATAGCTGACATCGTTTCTTCCATACGAGTAGGGCTTAATGTACTATTGGATTGAAGTTGTTGATTAATTGTGGCTTTGACTTCACGGCAGGTAGATGGATATAGATTAATTATATCAAAGGATACTAATACAAATTCTCAAACAACGATCCTGAATCGTCGTTGTTGCTCTCATCCTTGTCCAGGTCTTTGATGACTAGCAGTCTCCCTGTATCTACGGATCATTCTGGAAATAGTTAAACGGGATACCCCATTCCTTAAGCGTATTTTTCAGCATATTCTGCCGGGGTCAAATTCGGTAATTTGAGTTAAATATATTTAAAATTTTCAAGAAGAACAATCGTTACTGGCAAAAATAATAACTGCTGTTATCAACATGTGATGATATCTTGCAAAATCTCAATGTATTCCTTTCATATTATATCTCATGGTAGGAAATGTGCGTCAAGAAAAATATCGAATTTTTTTGGCATATGGCCGATCATAACCAAAAGACATGTGTTAATGATAAGTTGCCTACCAAAAAGAAATTTGAAATATGTAAATTATGTGTTAATTTCTTGGAACAGTCTATATATCAAAATCTTTCTTGAAACATCGAAACTAACTTGAGCACACAATTGTCAGATTTAAGGTTGTAATAATGAATAATATGAATAAAAAAATTTATTGGACTTATCATCAATTTTAACACGAAATTCTAATTGGACGAGCGTAGCACGTCCATGATCTCAATTCACTTATTAATATTTTTCAAGAAGATCGTATTGTAACATTAAAGATTGTCCACAAACTATTGAATTATCTAAAATTAGCATCACTTTTCAATCACATTATATAACTTTATCGCATGTTAAAACACAATTATTCTACAACAACGTTACAAATTTTAAATTAATGATCAACTCCATAAATTCTCTCACTTCTCATATAATTATATTGTCAACTAGAATAAGGAAATTGATCGGTTCTCTTATAATAATAATCATCATCTATCGACATTTTTTCTATAAGAGAACAATCACAAAGAAGTTTTTCGAAACAAGCTATTCTTCTAGAAAACTTAAGGTACTCACAGCTATCGCAATTTTCCCATGAAACATTTTCGAACACTTTCACTGAACTGAAAAATAATTGTATTTTTCACACGCAACTAATCGATAATCGAGGAAAAACCGAATATTGCAATTATATGAGGGCAAGGTAAGATTAAAATTGGCCAAAAGGTCAATGATGAAGTTGTTCTTTATTCTTCTTTATTATATATATCGTTTTCTCTCCTACCTAATTTTCAACCGAAATCATAATTCAGTAGAGGTGGAACCTTATGTGCGAAACATCAAACTACAATCTTTGAACATGTGATTATAGCATTCGCGATTTTTCCAAACTAGATAACTGGATTTCAAGTCTTCAATTTGGAAGATAGTCACGCAGAGCGAAGGTGTATATGGTCTCTTGATCTGAAATAGTAATACAAATAACATTTCGTTCCGCCTGATGAGAAGTAACTGAATTCAATTTTTATTCAAATTTTGTTGAGTGGATAAATAACAATTTATATTCCTGAAGAACCAGAGATCGACTTCGGAATATCTTGATTTTCTCGAGTTTTTCTCTTGTCATTGACCTAAGCGTTTGTACTATTGGATAAATCAAATAAAACATGAAAAATACATCATCTTGAAAACATTTGCACAGTTTGTGTCGGGCATTTTTGCTGTACAGAACCCCAAAAATTATAGCAAGTTACTGGATAACTTCGACGAATCAACAAAATCAAGGGGAAATTGAAATACAGTCAAATCAATCATACGGTCTTAGAAAACTAGCAATATTGACCGCTTTACAGGATGTTTCAGGTAAGCAGTCATAAATTGCTACAGGAGATTTCCATCAAAAATTAGAAATAAATACCTATAAACACCCATTCTTTTGCAAAAATACCGGGAATTGATTACACTGATAAACACTAAATTTATTAATTCAATTGACGAGGCTTTTACGTGATATTATTCATCTGAATAATCATGAGAAGGATAGGCAACTAAGAGTATTCTTCAATCAAACACTTTTAATTAATAATTTCACTCCAACATATCTTGGTGTAAAGCTTGATCGTTCTTTGACTTTCACATTTCATATTGATAAATTATGTCAGAAGTTTAAAACAAGAAACAATATACTACATAAACTAGCTGGATATAATTGGGACGCCGGAGTCTCTACTTTGCGAACTATTGCTTTAGCTTTAGTATATTCAGCAGCAGAATATTGCTGTCAGGTGTGGTTGAATAGTGCTCATATCAATAAGATTGATTCTCAGTTGAACTGTTCTATGAGAGTTATAGATGGATGTATCAGTTCAACTGCTACCCCATGGCTTCCGGTTATTTATAATATACTTCCTTCCCATATTCGCAGGAAATTAGCTCTTAAATCGTCTTGGGATAAGTAACAATTATTTTCAGAAGTTTTTCCGATAATACACGATCTTCCAAATCCATCTAACCTGAGATGGAAATCGAGGAAACCTATTTGGTCGATTGACATTTGCGTACACGTGTGAAGGCTATTGATCTTTGGAAAACTGCATGACAAGAAGTTGATGTTTTCAATAAAGTTCTCATAGAGGATGCTTCCAAAAGGGTTGCAGGTTTCGATATAAGTAGGAAAAATTGGTGTACATTAAATCGTCCCAGGACAGGACATGGTCGTAGTAATAGTATGTTATTCAAATGGAATACAGTAGAAAGTCCGGTATGTGAATGTGGCGTAGCTGAAGCTAAGTTCTTAGAAAGGCAAGGGCTACACCCCCGTAGGGCTTCATTTCCAAAAGGTGTATGAGATGTTCCCTGTTGAGAAACAGAGGAGCATTAGTTAAGTTCTTAGATTCAAGTGAGTTTTGACATATAAGAGTTAGGTATGTTTTGATGAAATATTTTTCTGCTGGTTTTCTTTTTTCATTGTTACAGATTTTTCCAGTCCCAATCCCCCTCCTTTTTTACCCTTGTCTTCGTGAAGAAGTCCTAGAAATCATGGAGTGCAAGATGACAATGAGAGAATGAAGCTGTTAGGCAGGAAAATTTTTGGTACTCTTTTTGTACACACGACATTAACATAACATAAACAAACAAGCTATTGCTAGTGCAATAGTGACAAGGAAACGAGTTTTTTCACTCGTTTACTAAATCATACGCAAGATAGTATGGTTCCCCTGTTACATTTCCTGTGCTCACACTTTAGGGGCAATCGTAGGAGACATGACGCGAGTTTAGATGCCTGATTAAGGAACGGGCATGGTCTGTTTTTTCTGCTGGTGTTCTATTTATTTGCTTGTTTTTTACGATTGTGTTTTTCTGACACAATATATCTCAAAGTTATTTTTCATTTAACAATTGTTTTTATAGAAGTGATGGGGGACATATAATAGGAAACCCCTTAAGCCCCCTTTTAGCAGAAATCTTCATAAAACATTAGTTTTTCTCTCGTCATTGACCTAAGCGTTTGTACTTTTGGATAAATTAAATAAAAAATGAAAAATACTCTATATTGAAAAAATTTGCAGAGAGTGTGTGTGAGTTACAAGCTTGTAAGTCTATGAATAGTTTTTTTGCTGTACAGAACCCCAAAAATTATGACATGTTTCTGGATAACTTCGACGAATATTATCTTTTGGTTTACTAAAGGCCCGTTCAAAAAACAAAATAAAATAAGAATTTGTTCTTGACAACAGAATCAAGTGAAAAATTGAAATACAGTCAATTCAGTCTTACGGTCTTAGGAAACTAAGCAATATTGACTGCTTTACAGGATATTTCAGGTAAGCAGTCATATATTGCTACAGGAGATTTCCATCAAAAATTAAAAAGAAATACCTATAAACACGCATTCTTTTGCAAAAGTACCATGAATTGATTACATTGATAAACAATAAATTTATTAATTCATTTGCCTAGGCTTTACGTGATACAAGTAAACGATGATTACTACTAAAATATATTATTAAATGCTTGACGCGTTTCGATACACAGTATCTTTGTCAAGAGCGAATGAATACTACAAATATATATTACTAACATATACTTATATATACTGAATAGGTAATCCACTCAGAGCTATCTGTACTTGAACTAATGTTTAGGAAATAAATTTAATAAGGGTGAGTTATTTGTGTCTACCTGATCATTAAGAATTTCCGGTGTATACCTAAATCTGTTAATTTCAAGTACTTCCAGAAGGTTGAGTTTTATACCTCAATTCTCAGAATGTAGGATTTCAAATTCTGAATTGAAAGAGTGACTATTTTCCTAGGATGATTTGAATAATTTGATGAAACTGCGTTTATGTTCAGAGATTCTAACATTAAAATTTCTTCCTGTTCTACCTATATATAAACAATTGTAATCTGCACAATCCAATCTAAAACACCTGATTTATTTTTTTATCAATTGGAGATTTAGAATTCCTGAAAAACGAACCAAAATTCGTTTATGTTTTGAACGCTATATTTAAATTTTAATTTTAAGAAACGATTTCACATTATTGCTAATATTGCCTGTATATGTTAAAGTATTGAATTTCTTGTCTTGGTGTTCACCGATTGGATATATATGTTGTAAAGCTAATTTTTGTTTTTCTTATATAATATGGTGCTAACTAAATTTGCATCATAACAATTATATACTGCGATCTGTTTTATCAAATTCAATTCTTCGAAATAATTATCATTAGACATCGGTGTGCTCAAGAGTGAACAAACAGTTCACTGTATTCGAAAATTTCGTCAACAACCTGCACCCAAAATTAAAATTCACTTCTGAAATAGAACAGAACAATTCGATCAATTTCCTAGATCCAACAATAACAAGATCAAATAATAAACATCAGTTTTCAATTTATCATAAGCCTTCTCATACAGATATAACAGTTCATTATACATCGGCACATCCTTACCAACATAAAGTTGCAGCATTTAATAGCTATATACATAGACTCTCGAGCACACCGATGTCTAATGATAATTATTTCAAAGAATTGAATTTGATGAAACAGATCGCAATAAATAATGGTTATAATGCAAATTTAGTTAACAGCATATTATATAAGAAAACACAAGAATTAGCTTTACAAAACATATATATCCAATCGGTGAACACCAAGACAAGAAATTCAATACATATAGGCAATATTAGCAATAATGTGAAATCCCTTCTTGAAATTTAAATTTAAATATAGCATTCAAAACATCAACAAATTTATGTTCATTTATCAGAAATTATAACTCTCCAATTAATAAAGAAAATAAATCAGGTGTTCATAGATTGGATTGTGCAGATTGCAATTGTTTTGTATAGGTAGAACAGGAAGAAATTTTAATGTCTGAACATAAACGCAGTTTCATCAATGGAAAAACCAATTCAAATTATTCAAATCATCTTAGGGAAAATAGTCACTCTTTCAATTCAGAATTTAAAATCCTACATTCTGAGAATAGAGGTATAAAACTCAACCTTCTGGAAGTACTTGAAATTAACAGTTTTAGCTATTCACCGGAAATTCTTAATGATCAGGTAGACACAAATAACTCACCCTTATTAAATTTATTTCCTAAACATTAGTTTAAGTACGGATAACTCTGAGTGGATTACCTATTTAGTATATATAAGTCTATGTTAGTAATATATATTTGTAGTATTCATTCGCTCTTGACAAAGATACTGTGTATCGAAACGCGTCAAGCATTTAATAATGTATTTTTGTAGAAATCATCGTTTACTTGTATTTGAGTAAATTCATTGGACGAAATCAAGACATATTTCCAAACACTACTACCTACCAGCATATAAACCTCCTACTTAGTTTTGTTCAAACACCCTCAGTTTTATAAAACATCGACTCACTACATTACGCGAGTGTTGCTTACCGACGTGTGTTTCCGAATAAATTAACGAAAATACATTGAATATATATATATATATATATATATATATATATATATATATATATATATATATATATATATATATATATTCTTTTGAAAAGAGGGATTTACAAAAATTCGAATAATTGTATTTATAATAAATGCTTATATCTACAATTTTGGTGTGTGACAGAAAAACGCAATCGTAAAAACAAGCGAATAAATAGAATACCAGCGGAAAAAACAGACCATGCCCGTTCCTCAATCAGGCATCTAAACTCGCATCATGCCTCCTAAGATTGCCCCAAAATGAGCACATGAAATCTAACAGGGGAACCATACTATCTTGCGTATGATTCAATAAACGAGTGAAAAAACCTGTGGAAAAAACTCGTTTCTCTGTCGCTATTGCACTAGTAATAGCTTGTCTGTTTATGTTGTGTTAGTGTCGTGTGTACAAAGAGAGTACCAAAAATTTTTCTGTTTATCAGCTTCATTCTCTCATTCTTATCTTGCACTCCATGATTTCCAGGACTTCTTCACGAAGACAAAGGTGAAGAGGAAGAGGGTTTGGGACAGGAAAAATCTGTAACTATGGAAAAAGAAAACCAGCTGAAAAATATTTCATCAAACATACCTAACTCTTGTATGTCTAAACTCACTTGAATCTAAGAACTTAACTAATGCTCCTCTGTTTTTCAACAAGGAACATCTCATACACCATGGGAATAAAGCCGTAAGGGGGTGCAGTCCTAGCCTTATATAAGAACTCAACTAATGCTCCGCTGTTTTTCAACAGGAAACATCTCATACACCATTCGGGTGTGCAGCTCATAATAACCTTAAGATTCAAAAACTAATCTCCTAAATAGACTTCAAGTTCTCTACCTAGTTAATAAAATTATATGAAACGGAATGAATTTCTTGAAAACCACCCGTAAAATGACGAATAGGACAATCGAGGACTAAATGTCTTATTGTTTCTTCAGCTGCGCCACATTCACATGCCGGACTTTCAACAGTATTCCATTTGAACAACATACTAATACTACGACCATGTCCTGTCCTGAGACGATTTAATGTATACCAATTTTTCCTACTCATATTGAAATCTGCAACCCTTTTGGAAGGATCCTCTATGAAAACTTCATTGAAAACATCAACTTTCTGCCATTCAGTTTTCCAAAGATCAACAGCCTTCACCCGTGTACGCAAGAAATTAATCGAGCAGATAGGTTTCCTAGATTTCAATCTCAGGTTAAGTGTATTATCGGAAAAACTTCTGGAAATGAGTGATACTTATCCCAAGATGATTTTAAAGCTAATTTCCTGCGAATATAGGAAGGAACTATATTACAAATAAAAGGAAGCCATGGGGTAGCAGTTGAACTGATACATCCACTGATAACTCTCATAGAACAGTTCAACTGAGAATCAATGTTATTGACATGCGCACTATTCAACCATACCTGACAGCAATATTCTGCTGCTGAGTATACTAAGGCTAAAGCAATAGTTCGCAAAGTTCGCCCCAATTAGATCCAGCTAGTTTATGTAGTATATTGTTTCTTACTAAAATGCCGGGAGTGTGTGTAAACCATCCTGATAACTTCTGTTATATTTGCGGTCAACTTACTGTAAAAAGTCAACATCGTAGTCTGACACCATTAATTAAAAACTGTTATTTCAATTATTTTGGTTTCCCGGCCCAAAACTTTGGAAAAAACCTGGACTCCTAGTGTTTGCTGTGCACAGTGTGTCTCTTCATTAATATCATGAGCTAAAGGATCTCGTTATATGCCGTTCACAGTTCCAATGACATGGGCCGAACCGAAAGACCATGTATCAGATCGTAATTTCTGCCAAACTTCTATAAAAGATATTAATCACAAATTAGGCCCTCTGTAAACTATCCAAATTTACAATCTGCTCAAAGACCTATCCCACACAATGATGATTTACCAGTTCCTCAGCCTCCAGTAAACATGGATGATGTGACGGAAGAAAATAAATCCGAGAGTTCAGATTCCGATACGACTTTTGAGCCCAGTACTTCAAATAGAGAACCTTATAACTCCAAACGATCTCAATGACTTGGTACGTGATTTGGATCTCAGTAAGAGACAGGCAGAACTGTAGGTGTCCCGACTACATGACTGGAATTTACTGGAAAAACAATACCAGAATATCCGTATACAGAACTCCATATACCCATTTCTCAAGTTTTTTTTATCAAGATGGTAATATAGTGTTTTGCAGTGACATTCCCTCAGTGATGACGGAGTTGACGTTTGAATATAAAACATCTCACTGGTGGTTATACATTACTCAAAGGTTAGTTTAAAAGCTGTACTGTTACATAATGGTAATAAATACCCTTCCGTACCGGTCGCTTATGCTACTGAAATGAAAGAATCATATAAAAATATGAAATCACTGCTAGAACATATTAAATACAAGGTGCTTCAACAAAAACTTAACAGAGGCTATATCTACCAAGATATTCATTTCTGATCAAAACACAAAAACAGGTCAATTTTGTTTCAAGGGAGACATCTTTTGGGGTACAAAACTTGCCTGATATATCAACCTCCAAAGCGGGGGTTGCCATCCTTGAACATTTTGAATAGGGAACATGGGTTGGGTGATGACTCAAAAGAAAGGTGGTATCTTTGTCTACATTGCCTTGATCGAATTTTCATTTTTAATTGAAAACTGTAAGAGATACAGGGTGAGCCACTGAAAGATAGGGAAGCCTATTTTCCTGAAACTATTCAAGTTTCAGTGAGGTAAAATTGAACAGATCCATGCTGATCAATGGCAGTCATCATCAAGTACCATCCTCATCTCGAATTTCAACCCCTGGAGCAGGGGTTATAACATTTGAAAATTTGGAAGAGGGTAGATGGGTCGAGTGGTAACTCGAAAGAAAGGTATTATCTCTGTCTGCATTCCCTTGAAAGAATTTTCATTTTTGATTGAAAACTGTAGAAGAGACAGTTTGGCACAAATGATTTTGTGCCAAATAATCGTCATTTGCGGGAAGAGTTGATTTTCTTCTTTTATTCGCAGAAAACTGCAGCTGAAACTCATAGAGAGCTCCAAAAAGTTTACGGAGCTGCTGCTTCAAATGAAACAACCTGCCGGGATTGGTTCCTTCGCTTCCAAAACGATGATTTTGATGTGGACGACAGTCCCCGTGAAGGAAGGTCAAAAATCTTCGAAGGAGGCTTGGAAATGGCCCGCCAGGCGTAGACCTAGCCGTAGGCCTAGCAAAATAGCAATTACTTTCAAATCTCCAAATATTTTCCAGGAATATTGGTTATACAGGGTGCTTCAACGAAAACTAAACAGAGGCTATATCTACCAAGATATTCATTTCTGATCAAAACGCAAAACATTTTCTCACAACTAAAAGTATATGACGCAAAAAAAAATCACTAATGTGTCACAATGGTTTGTTTACCATATGTCTAAGCTTTGTTCAAGACGTTCTTGATATGTAAAAAACCACCAGCACTTACTGCTGGAGCCATCTATTGACAAACAGCGAGAACTTAGTTGCGCGCCTAATAATAATCCCGGAATCTTTATACAATAATGCAATTCCAGGATATGAAGTACAAACCAGAATTGAATAACGATCGATAACCAAATCAGAATTAAACAAATCGGTGCAAAAAAATCCTAACGTTTCAGGAATAGTTTCTTAAGACTTGAGTTGTTGAGAATCAAAAGCCTCGATGAGGTAAGTTGTATTTGAAGATCCTTGTCGTAGTTGTTTAGAACAAATCTCCAACTTATTATCATAGCAAAATATCTAGATATAGAACTGAAGAACATAATAATTCACATACAATTACCGAAATTAAAACTGAGTAATTTTTTATGTTCCTAGATTGTATAATATACAATCGTGTTTGAATTACATATTTCTTTCCTTGAAATATCTATTAAGGTACATTTAAATACAGAAAAAGAAAATTCCAATTGAGGAATAATACAAAATTAGTATCCCGATTCGAGATGATAATACCTGCGGTCACTAAAAATAACGAAGGTCATGATTCTTCCAAGATATGTTCGTTACAATCAATGATCATTATCACACGATTAAAACAATGAATATCGCCTCCACAAAGTTAGATTGAATCCATAAAGATTGACTAAAATGACCAGAATAAAAATGTAACAATCGGAAAAAACCAATGTTTATATTCGCAAAGAAATGAAAATAGTTATAATTTAATTCGAATGGTGTTACTTCCAATTTGGAAGCAAATTAACTCAAAGGCATACAATTTTTGTTGTTTTCACGCCTCTGCTGTGACCTTCTGACCAAACAGAAACTTTATTTTAATGAATTGCAATGTTCATTCCATTTTTATCCATCTTATTGAAGCATCAATTGTCCAGATCGCGTTGCTTGGTGTTGAAGAATAATGATTTCTTTTTAGAATATTTAATTCAATTATATATTCTTCATTTTAGCATGTTTTTATGCAAGATATTATGTCGTAATCACAATTGTTTTGATCTTCGATGACAAAAAACTTATTTTCAACGTCTTCATTCAGTCGAATGAAACAAAAATAGGTAAGTGATACTCGAAAAGTCAAGTTTGGTACTTACCAAATATTCGAATTATCGTTAGGAAGCGTGCTTCAAATGGCGCGAATCCTTGCTTAACATGAAAGGTAGATCCTTGTATAAAAGTTTGGAGAGGACTCAATCATAAGGGAAAAATCGCTATACAAGGGTAACCGAAAAATTAATAATAATTTTTAGTTTTATCTTTAAAACAAAGCACGGTAAAATAATTGAAAATTTATAGGTGCATCACAACTGCATGAACATAACATCACTATATTCTCCCACTTTTTAAAAAGGATGAAAAAGGTTCATATAGGCTATCCTTATAATTTAGTTTAATAAAATCGAAAGAAAAACTCACGCAACGTCTTGGAAAGAAATACATTTGGTTAGCCTTGTTTGTTTTAAACTTCTTTTAACTCATTTTTTTTTTCATAAAACTTATCTGACCGAAATCAAGCAATCAAATTGAGTTCATTACATGGCGGGACGGGAAAATATATTATTTTCATTATTTTATTCAATTCAATTTTTGTTTCTCTGAACAATCATATTTCGAAAATGGTTTCAAGCTATGTATGATCGAAAGAACTATGAATAATCCAAATCTCATAAATCGTAACGCGCGAAATCATCGCTGTATATGTAGACATAAGAAGAATTTTATTCAAGGAACCATATTCAACCTTCCGTGGAAAGTTAAGGGGGTATTCTGGTCTAGAGCCCCAGTTTTTGGGTATTTTTCGAACTAGGATAAATAAAATTGAAAACATTTTTACTTTCAATTTTTTTATACAATATTTATTGATTTTTAAGTAAAAAAAAATTCATCCAGGACAGGCCGGTGAGGTGGAGGGGGGTTGCCAGTCAAGCAGTTCTCCCTAGTTGACATGATTCCAACCCTTGTAGTGATCTAAATCGAACAAACAAAAAAATTCTTAATTTGTAAAAATGTCGCTATATCTTGGACCTTGGCCGAAAAAATCAGAAAATGGCGTACACTTGAGAAAAAAAATTTTTTTACCCCTGTTTTTCGACATTTACGAATTTTTTAAAAATACTTCAAATTATTTTTTTTAATGCAAGGTCCAAGTGATAAAGGGATGTATAAAGAAGATTCTCACAAAATTTCTAAGGAATCGGTTAGATAGAACTTGAGATATCGTGTCAACCACCTCAACAAAAGGAGTTTTGGGAAAAACGCGTTTGAAGTTTGAGAAAGATTTCCAGTAGAATAACTCAGATAATAATAATTAATACGCACTTTGGATTAATTGGCGATCCCATATCCGTAGGTTGGAACTTGTTCCTCCTCATAATCGAGATTTCGTTGAAGTTCTTTCTTCTAAACGAGCCGTTCTGGAGCAGCAGAAGCTGGTAGTTCAGAGCGACTAATCCTCAGCTCGCTACGTCTAACAGCAAATGTGTGATCTTCAGTACCAACGATGAATTCCATGAATGACATCATAAGTAAAATCTTTAAAAAGCCTTCATTGAAAATTGCAATGGCTAAAAACTTTGCAATTTCTGTAGTTTCGGTTCCAGCGTGAATATGCTTTTCAGAAGCTAATTCCTCAACGTTTTTACATGAAGAAGGATAACACATAAATGATGCTATATTTGCCAATTTACTGCAATCATAAAAACGCGTTTCGAATTGTCCCAAAATATTTGATAATTCAGCCTCATACGTATTATAATTCAACTGAGGAATCCTTGCTTTCGAAGACGGAAAATGTTTCAGATCCTTTCTTTTCAGTTGATCTATCATAAGTTGCAATTTACTTTTGAATGCGTTTACTGCGCTAATCATCTCAATAATAGTTTTTCCTTTACCTTGAAGCTCCAAGTTAATGGTGTTTAAGTGAATTTTGTTGTCAGTTAAAAATGTCAAATCAGTCAGCTATTTTTCGTTCTTCAACATCTGAGTGTCATCACCTCTTTCGTCTAGAATAGCTGTTATTTCGGGCACCTTTCTAGGAATTTTCCGCGACTCAACCATCTGACGTTCGTGTGAAGAACTGAATCAGTGTGTTCAGCTGACTGCCTATCTTCCAACTGCAACTTAAAGTTATGTGCACGGAAGGAATTAACAATTTTCGTTGCAATGCTCATATTTTCCTCCGTGTTTAAAACTTTTGAACACAACACTTGTTGATTTATAATGCAATGAAATGAAATAAATTAGGGAAATCTTCATTAGCTCGACACAATGCCACAAAACCGTTTTTCTAGTCATTGCTGGTGTTCCATCGGTTGTAATGCACACTAATTTATACATTGGTAGCTTGTAGTTTCTAAAAAAATTTAAGAAAACGTCATATATATCTTCGCTGCGGGTCTTCTTCTTCAGATGAATTATTGTGAAAAATTCTTCCTTAGCCAACATGTCATTGAAAACCATCCGAATAAAAATACATAGCTGAACAGTGTCTGTCATATCGGTGGACTCGTCGAACTGTAAAGAAAAGTATGTACATTTCATGATATTATGTTTTAGTTTATCTACCATGTCCTGCCTCATGACTTCAATACGACTTGTGACAGTCGAACGCGATAACTGAAGTTCTCTAATAGCAGACATGATTTCTATTTTATTTTCAAAATCTCCAAATAAAGTCTCACCCGCTTCAATAAATGCTTCCTTCACAACCGATCCATCTTCGAATGGTTTCTTGTGTTTCGCCAATATGTGAGATATTTTAAATGACGCGATCGTAGCACCTTTTGATTGTTTGCCTGGTCTCGTGAACATGGTTTTTTTTTTTTCAAACAAGATATCAAATCACGTACCTTTCGTTTTCTTAATTCACTCTGTGTCGGAAAATTTCAGATTTCTTCGCTGCACTCATTTTGTACTATTTAATAATAAACTTTGTATCGACGTAGTATTGCCTTTAAGTTACAATTCAGAATGACTCCAATTCCTGCAGGCGCAACATTTATATCGGCGTGAACGAAAATCTCGAATGTATCCGAAAAGGGCTATTCTTTAACGAGTACCGCGCGTTCCTTTGATAAAGCCGCTTCTGGCCACTAGCAGAGTGTTATTCTATTACATAATAAATTTTTGTAGTTTAGTTACCTACTTATCAAAAAATTTTTTCTTCTCGAGATCTATTCAAAAAGCACTCGCGATCTACCGTTTGAGCACCCTGTCTTAAACGTTATTATCCTGTCTCCAACTTCATTAAGTAGTGAGATACCATATAAAGTTTTTTACTTTGAATAAAAAAATAGGAGAAAGGATCCTGTGGGTCCAGACCCCCATAGAAAGATTTAGGTTCATGCTTACTACTTTACTCGCCCTTCTCGAAGTTATTAACGCACAAAATCGAAAATTCAGATTTATTCAGAAGAATTATAGATATGTTGAAAATCCAGTAATCCGACTGCTTTAAAGAATATTTGAAACCAATCGAAATGAAAATGGTACTCAAAAATGGAAATGTTCGAGCACCCCTGATTCATTCTAATGCTAACGTTTGAAATTGATCCATAAACTCGCTCCCCAGATACTTTTAATAGGCTCTTTAGCGCGGACACTCTGTATTTTAACCCCAATTTCTTATGAATTAATTTTAAAACAGTTCAATATACTTTGTTTTGTTTTTCGTCTTCTTGATGAATATTATGATACTCATCTTTCATCAAACAATATAGATTTTGCACTATCTAAAACAATTTTTTCTAATTTAATCTCAATTCACTCATAAAGCATAACCTCAAATTTGAAGATAAACATAAACATAAGGATATATATATATATATATATATATATATATATATATATATATATATATATATATATTGACTTTTGCTTCCAGGGATATTTTAACGACCATTTTGTATTAGATATTCCAATAATTTCAGTTTTATGCGTACCTGTATAAAGAATTCGAGTTCTTCATAAGGCGCGTGATACTAAAGCTCTATAAATATGTTATATCTTCAGCATTTTCACATTTTATGTCATGAGAAATGACTCAAGTGGTTCATCAACTTCTTCCCACAATACCTCTGTAATTATGCTGCGGAACAATATTAAATAAGTTCATGTTTTGTAGGAGGAAAATAAAAATATTGTAAATGGTATTATTAGTTGATATTCTATGCTGGTCGTCATAAATTTAAATTGCCTTAAAATTACAATTTTTATTGTCCGCTCCCGGCTAAGAACTAACCTGAAAGCCGTAATGTTCCTTTGTAGACTTATCACGAATAGAGGCCAATAAAAATAAAATTGAAATGCAAACATTTAATAGATGGACAATTGCTAATATCTAAATATTTTTCAATACTGGCACATAAAATATCGTCTACATATAAACGTTGGTATGTTTTACAGGGTGACACTCGAGAACCTAGTATTTTTTTGAAACATATAATCGGATGTTTAGAACAGGAAGTATAGATGAACAGCGAACTTGTGGCTTCCTCAAGAAAAAAAAAACACGTTGACAAAGTGAGAAACGCCATTCTAAGAAGCCCTATATATAGACTATAATGCTATAACATACCAAGTATTTTTTTAATAATGAATATATTTTAAAGTTAAATGGAATATAAATGAAATTGATTACTTTTATCTCATTTACACAATATTCAATTTCAATTCACATGAACGGTTTCGATAATTACATCATTTTCAAGTATCTAGAGTTGACAGTTATGAACAAGAAAGTACTAACTATACATAGTGAGGAGTTATTCAATTCTAATTGGCTATTTTCAGTGGTGAATTTAGGGTTTACCAGAATTTGTCAACTTCCAAACCTTCCAACAGATTCATTGTCATCCCTTCATTGCATTTGTAAACAATTTTTAAATTATCTAATGTTATTATGTAATTCGTTGATTTAGTTTGTTCAAAAATGTGCATTTGTTATCTCATCTGAGATGATCTTTGAATCTAGACTCAAAATTTGGACCTATTTGTCCTACTTAATCTCAAGAGAAGCACCAAAACAATTCATTAAAGAAATCAACCAAAAATTGGAAACATCGAATTATCTAGCTCATTGTAATTGTACAAGGAGAAACTTATTCTATCGAAGCTCCAAAAATATAAGGTTTATTCAAACTGCACAAAGAGAATAGCCCTGCCAGCACAGTTGTATCATACATAAACACACCTACAGTTAAATTTGCAAGCTTCTTAAACCACAAATTCATGGAACGCACCAATTCTTATCCTAAATATACCGATTTAAATTCTGTAGACCTGATAGATAAACCGTAAACACTTAACGATGTTAATTTTAAATTTATTTCTTTTGATATAAAAAAATGAACCCAAACATTCCAACAGAGGAATTCTCTAAAACAGAAATCTTCAAACAAAATTATACTTCACCACAGATTATAGATGAATTTTGTAATCTATCAGAGACAATTCCAATTTGAATTAAAATTTTTCAAACAAAACTCAATTAACTCTCCCCATGGAATTCTCCTCATCTCCTTATTAACAGATATTATCATGAACAATCGTGAACAATCTATAATGGGTAATAAGTTAGCACAAAAACATATTTTTGGTAAAGATACGTTAGTGTTTCAAGACTCAAACAACAAATAGATCAGTTATCACATTTTCTAAATAAAATACATAATAAAATAACCTGCTGTAATTGAATTCAACAATTCAATAAATTTCATAAATATAACCATCACTTAATTCAGTAATAATCTCACCTACAACATATATAGAAAAAACATTTACAGACGCTACAATCCCAGTGGATTCTTTTATCCACATTACTCATGAATTTAACCACTTAAAATTCAATGATTCATAGAGCCTCTTTCATGCACCTATCGAAAACAGACTTTTATATGGAAATCAATATATTCCGAAAAATTGCATCAAATGATAGTATTCCAGTCTGCCGCATAAACAGTATTATCAAAAGCAAATAACAAAAAAAAATTTGTCAATTTCATTATAAAAAACCAGAGAATAAATACGTATGTCCAACTTATATACACCCCCCCCCCTAATAGCACCAACAGTTATATTTCCAAATTTAACTTAATCACCTTTACATTGGTCCCAACACAGGCAAATTATTATTCAGTGCCAAACAAAACTAGTATATTCAACAGTCTGGCATACACAGAAATAAATGCAATGAATGACCATCAGCTTACGAAGGATAAATAAGCCAAATTTTGAATCTAGATTCAAAGATCATCTCTCTTCAGATAAAAAATCTTGTATATATAAGATCAGGAAATTGAATTAGAACATAATAAATCATATGATACACATTAGCATGTAAACAAGCCTGAAAGCTTGGTCATACAATATATAAGAATATTTTCGAAAACTATAAACGAAGTTTTTCTTATGAAATATACAGGGTGTTACGCAGACTGTGATTCTTTTACTTCAAACAAGTTGATTTATTTATTTATTCATAATATGATGCAAATAGAAATACAAAATAAGTATTATGGCTATCAAGTGTGATATATAATAGAAGACAATACACACCGAGAGAGCAGAGAACCACATAATTCGAAATTAAGCATAGTTAAAATGTAGTTCATAGTAACCGTAACGCTTTTTTGAGTGTTGTAAAGGATACAAAAAAAAACCAGACATGTTGATGTTCACAGTACGTCTTATTGGCAAATTAGACTCGATCGAAGCTAAAAACTCCTTCTAATTCGCGGCACCATTCTAAATTAAAAAACACAGACAAGACACTTTTTGCCTGTTCACGAGAGAATTCAAACCAAACGTGTCTAAATACCCCAAAACCCTTCTTTGGAACTTTTCCAGAAAGTCAAAATTACCCATATAAAATAGAATGGTATTCTAAATTAAATCTAACAATACAAAATCTGTAAAGCATGAAGAAAGAATTCAATAGAATATAGCAGCACAAATCCAAGCATTTTGGTTGACTTGGAAGAAATATTGAAGAATGGCCCTGTAAAGTTCAGCTAGCTGTACAACTTTACGCCAAGGTCGCAATCACTTAGCCCACCACCAATTGTTTTTTTTTTGTTTTGAACTGTAGTTGTACTGAAGAAACTACATAAATCAGTGAAATGAGATGACTATGCATGTATTGAAATTCAATCCCAGTGAAATTATGAGGTTTGTAAATAAAGTAATGAGACTGGCAACGTCGCTTCCGATCCGGCAACGCGTGAGACGCCTCCAATATCAGTTTGAACTCATTTGTTTGTCTGTAGCGTTAGTTTTCGTGAAACAGTTGTTTCTTGTGCATCCTAAAAATGAGAGGTATCAATTTTGGGCAACGGTGTGCTATAAACTTTTGCTTCAAACTTAGACATAACGCAACAGAAAGGATTGAAAAACTGCAATCCCATGTAGGGAGTGTTTTGTCAAGGGCTCAGGTTTTTGGGTGGTTCAAGTGCAAACCACGATGAAAATGTCAACAGAACCCGAGATCTTGTGTGTTCAGATAGACGGTTGATAATCAGAATGATCGCGGAACAATTGAATTTGAATCACCTCCTTTCATCAGATGTTTACCAATGAATTGAAGATGAGAAAATTTTGTGAAAAATTGTTTTCGAAAAACCTTTTTCAAGACCAAACGGATCTCAGAAAAGAAAGGAATCTCTACTTTTTGGGAACGATTGAAAATGATTCTTGTTTTCTGGAACGTGTTATTACTGGTGACTCTTGGGTGTTACTACCCAGCCCAGAAACCAATTGAGAGAGCATGGAGCAATAAAGCAAGAACGAGCAAGTTCATCAAATGCATGTTGACTTGTTTTTTTGATAGCCACGGAATCGTCCACAAGTTTGTGCCGCAAGGCCACATAATTCTACAAAAAAGTTAATGAACGACATAAAGTACTTGGGGAGTCTTCTAAATTTAGAATAATTCTCTTCCTAAGGCCAAGAAACACATTTAATAACATGGAGTTGAGTAATCAAATCGCAATATTCTCTGCTTACCACTAAGTTTTCAACAATTAAATTTACAAAAATTTGTTCAGTTCTGAGATAATATAATTTTAAGTGCAATTAAAACTATATCATACAAACGTTTTTTTCTTTAAATCAGTGAGAATATTCGCTGTACGAAGCCGGAACTTTCACGGTTTCCACAGGATGTACTGCGTGTCCAGTCTTGGTAACAATTGCATTGAATCCGCTGTGTCCATCATCGTGGTACTGAACTTTCCTAATGGTACCGTCGGGTTCCAGTAGAGAGTATTCACCTTTAACTACGTCGCCATCACGTTCTTCCGATTGTTCTTTTACATCACCAGTTTGTCCATCTTTTACTCCATACTCGAAACGATATTTGGGATAACTCTGGAAATATAAGTTATTTTAAAATAAGATAGACGAATAATTGAATTGATGATACGATTATTTCTTGTTTTCAATACCGCCATATCACTTTAACGAGACTATACAGAGTGTTTCCTAGACAAGTTGGCCTACTTAGTTATGATTCTTTAGCTAAATGAACTTACATATCTCAATATCAGATGATCACACATTTATCAGTATATGTGGAAACACATTGAAGACATTTTATTCAGGGAGCAGTATTCAACCTTCCGTAAAATGTTAAATATGCGTCATCGAAGGAGCTAGTTCTCCGATCCACTCTTCATAATCATCGTCAACCACGACCACAAATTAGTGGTACAATCTAGTCTAATGCTATAAATAGAAGCAACAAGCTGCAGATTCGTTCTCATTTGAACCTGCGGTGTTTCAAAACCATTCACAACATGAAGCCCAACTGCCACCTACCAGTATCATGCATTGGGAGGCATTATGCAGGGTACAGCTTCGGTACGGAGCTACAGAGTGTTGAAATTCCGGAATAAATTTATTTTTTCTTCAAAACTCCTGCAGTTTTTGAGATATTCAGCCCAAATTTGGAATGCAAGCTATTTTTCACAGCTTCCATCATTACACGTCCTAAACTTTAACATGAATCTACAAGGTGTTTTCTTTTCCGGAGCCATGTCTCTTTTGCCTCCTCAAACTTTTTTCAGTACGCCACTGATCAGCGTACAATCAATTTTCGTCATCTTCGTTCAATTTAGAAATTTTTTTTGACGCTTGGAATTTTTCGTATCTCAGACCGTTTTCGAGCCAAAAATTACTAAACGATTGTATGCATTTGCCGAAATGAAAGCACTTCCAATCAAAAACATGACTAATAGGCTTAGATTTTTCTCATTTATTTATTTTGACAGTTGCTAAAGTTGAACCAGTGTCTGCTCGAATTGTTTATCAAATTAACGATTAGTTTCAAGACTTTTGAAGTTATTGCTGTAAGAAAAAATGGCTAATTTTACTAACGCCGACTTGGCTTATATCCATTACATGTAAGGTCTGGCTGACGGAAACACAACAGAAGCTAGGCGATTATATCAGGTGCGCTTTCCAATTCGAGTAACACCAGACAGGCGAACATTTTCAAATATCCACAGAAGGTTGAGGGAAACTGGTACTTTTACTGCAAATAATCATTTGAAAGGTGCAACGGATATTCAGATATATCCAGATATTGAAGAAGCACTTTTGAATTGCATTGATTTGAAAACTCATGTGAGTACAAAAAAAATTGGAATCAGTTGAATATTTCACATGTTTTAGTTTGGAGGATTCTCCACGACTTTTTATTGTACCCGTTTCATATTCAACGCGTCCAAACTCTACTTCCTCGAGATTTTCCCTTCAAGACTAAATTTCTTCTGATGGTTCTTAGATGAAATTAGAGAAAATGATCATTTTGATAGTGAAATAATGTTCACAGACGAAGCTATCCTTTCGAGAACTGCTATCACAAATTTTCACAAGAATCATTATTGGGCTGAGGAAAACTCCCATTTGATTGAAGAATCTCATCATCAAGAACAATTTTCACTAAATGTATGGGTCGGATTAATTGTAAATTATTTGATTGGGCCATTTTCTTTGCCTAACAGACTAAACGGTCACGCTTATCGGCAATTTCTTGAGGAGGAATTACTTTTATTGCTCGAGGATGTGCCACTTTTGGTGGGAAACATAATGTGGTTCATGCATGACTAAGCACCAGCATATTTTAGTGGAGAAGCTAGGGAATTCTTGAATAATACATTCAATAACCGATGGATAGGTCTGGGTGGGCCAGAACCAAGGCTTCCTTGGTCCCAAGTCTTAAATAGTTTAGACTTTTTCTTTTGGGAATATTTCAAAAGTTTAGTTTATACCACTCCAGTGAACACTGTAGAAGAATTGGGAAATCGAATAATAACCTCTTGTGACACCATAAGCAATATCCCAGGAGTATTTCAGAGAGTGCGTAATAATATGCGAAAACGGTCAGAGGCCTGTTTTCTTGAAGGGTGGAGAAGACTTCCAGCAATTTATTTAGTTTTTAATTGTTCTTTTTTTTAGTTTGATATTGAATAAGTATAAGTTGAGTCTCAGAAGACGAGCTATCAAAATAAAAGCAAATTTTGGGCTTACCTATCGAGTATTTCTATTATTTTTCTTTATTTAGCGAATAACATACAATTCAAATAAATAACGAAAAAATTAGTGTCAAAAAAGTTTCTAAATTGAACGAAGATGACGAAAATTGATTGTACGCTGATCAACGGCGTACTGCAAAGAAATTTGAAAAGGCAAAACAAGACAGGGCTCCGGAAAAGAAAACACTTGTGGATTCAAGTTGAAATTTAGGACGTGTAATGATGGAGGCTGTAAAAAATAGCTTGCATTCCAAATTTGGGCTGCATATCCCAAAAACTGCAGGAGTTTTGGAGAAAAAAACAATTTTTTTTCCTGAAATTTCAACACCCTGTCGCTCCGTAACGAAGCATTCGCGGACCTATGTTTATATGAACTTTTTTTCTTCAAATTGCACGTAGATTTACCCCCTCAAGTTGTGACATACTATTATGTAACATCCTGTATATATATATATATATATATATATATATATATATATATATATGATGGGACAAATATCGCGATAAACTTCGCGAAGAGTCTACATATGTAAACTTGAGATAAGAAGAATTATTCAAAAATCCGTAGATCAATGACAATGACAAGAGCTAGTTCCCAAATCTGCCTGCCATGCACTCAGCCCCCAAGAGCCATAATAGTGCAACTAAGCAGGATGCCGAGAAACGAAGCTGCAGACTGCAGTTTCGCTCTTATTACAAGCTCCTCAGTGTCGCATATAGCTTCTCAGGAAGGATTATTCATTGATCTACGGGTTTTTGAATAATTCTTCTTGTCTCAAGTTTACATATGTAGAGTCCTGGCGAAGTTTAGCGCGGAAGATATTTGTCCCATCAAATATTTATCTCGGAAACAGGGGCCCAGAGCACCATTTCAGCGGGATTATTTCGCTCGTTTTGTACCGTTGATGTGATTCACGGACCGGCGAAAGATGTCTCCCAAATGTTGGAATTTTTAACGTTCTCACATCTGTTTGTTATTGTTCGTATCTTTCTCGAAGTCCGGTAGCGGGTTCACCGTCTCGGTCCATAGAGGGCGACTATCGTATGTACGAGGTGCGTCTTTTCTGGAATCGATAGGGTACCCCGATGTAGATGATGGGATGCTGAGAAGCGATCCTGCTTAGTTTCACTATTGTGGCTCTTGGGGGCGTTTTTTATCAAATACGAGTACCTATTTTTTTTATTTCAGAATTAGAACCGTAATCTAAATCAGTATAGATATTATTTTATAAACAAGATGCTCAAAAAACTTTTGTTAACCCCATAAAACTAGATTGACAAGAAGACGTTTTTTATCAAAGATGAGTTCCTCTTTTTTTGTACTTTGAAATTAGAACCTTAATCGAAATTAGTATTGATTGGTATAAAGTTTCCTTAACATAAAATATCTCGTTTTCATTTTAATCTCGATTCTATTGAAAACCTGTAAACCCAGAGACCCAGACATTAAATCATTAGATCATGAAACATGAAACGGACAGAGTGGATTTAAATCGGTAATTCTACGTTTCACATCTTCTTTGTAAGGTTCTGTGAGATTCGGACTCAGTTTGACGTTTGAAAATTATTCAAAAATAGCGATAACACTAACTTCGTTTCTCTCAAACGACAATGTTGAGTCAAACTTTCAAAACATTTAACTGAAAGTACCCGAATTTTAGACTAATTTGCAGAAAACAATTTAGAGGATTGAAATTAAATTTTGTTACTTATGGAAAACAGACATCGGAAAGAGAGTTAGTTTCATTATCATGATTAAGACATTACAGTTACCGTCTTGAAGCTATCAATTCGCTGAATTTTGAATTTTGAATCCAGTGACTGTATGTTGGTATACATGAAGCTCCAATCAGAGTGCTTTGTGGAGAGATCACTATTCAGTTTTTTGAACTGGATGATGTTTCGACAATTTTCGGTACGCCCCTGACATATCTTATTGTTATATTTGCCTCTCCCTGATCTTGTCTCAGCTTGAGCTCATTCCTTGAATTTTTGATCTGCTGCGGAGTCATATTATCATACACTTTAACCTTTCGAAATTCGGGGTGTCCAAGCAACGATTTTCTGGTTCTGAGAATCTTGTTCACGATGTGAGGGTTAGAGAAAGTCATTCTCCAAAAGTCTGAACCAATAGGGAAGGTTTCAATTGCATAAGTTGATGATGTCGGAGTTATATGGTCGACACAACGCTTCAAAGTCATATCATCATTCAATCGGTCCTTTGATGCTGCGATACCCTTGATCAGTATATTGTGAGAACATTTCACTCTTTCTAGAATTTCAGGAATTGAATTTGAAATGACCGATGAGGTCAAGAGAATTCACCTTTCCACTAAAGCAGTTACCCTGACCTCGATCGCACTATGAGAAGCTTCAAGCTCCTGAATATTTTTGCATTAGCATTTATGAGTACTCGATGTTCAGATAGGGTATTGGAGTGAGTCTACAGATGCTCTCTCACAGTACGGAACGGTGTCTCCAACCCAGATTAGGATTCTCTTATAGTACCGATATCAGCCTTCAGTAGAAAATATGATTCCTTCATGCCAGATAAATCAGAAGCCATTGCTTGGATTGCCTACATCAGTTCATGAAAGTGCTTTGTTGTAATTGGCGTTTCAGTTGAAGGCGCTAGAGATTGAATCGAGTAATTACGGAAGCTTCACTTATAAAGATATACTTGGCATTTCCATGCATTTTCGCTGAGCTCGAAAAAATCGAGATCAACAGCATTCAATTCAACACATTCAGCATGAAAACCCTTCTGACATACGGTACAGGTAATAGAATCGTTTAACGAAGGAATCATAGGATTAGTGCAAGTCAAATACTATACGGTCCTTTATGAGGACTCGATTAAAACAGACACAGGTGGGCCGCGGAAAGAAAAGGTTAAAACAAGAGGAAAGAAACAGAGGAATATGTAAAGCTGCGGGCTCTCCCAGCTGTAGCGATCTTTTCTTTTGCCTCATGTAGATAATTATACACGCGAGTATCTCCAACGGTCCAGGTGTACTGATTGCTTCATTATTGATAAAACGTAAGACGGCGAACAAAGTTGTTGTTTTGACTACTCCAATGAAAGCCGGCTCGGTGGCGTATGGGACATGATGCTCGTCTCCTACGCAGAGTTACCTGGGTTCAATCCCCACAAAGTCGGTGCGATTTTTCGGATTCTGGGAATCGCTTGAGTGTCCATCTTTCGGAGGAGATGTAAAGCTGTCGGTCCTGTCTAACAGAGATGTGTTGGACATTAAAGATCCCTTCCCTCGACACGAGAGGGGTTCGGCAAAATTCCCGGGTTAGTGAGGTGACAGAATTCCCCGGCGTGTCATTAGCCGAAAGGCAGAAACAGAGCACGTTAAAGGAAAAACAAACAAATACTCCAATGAAAGGGAGAACTAGTGGCGCACTGAAATATGCATGTTCACAATATGACGGCAAACAAAACAGCAGCCCCAAATTAAATTTAATTAAAATGCAATTGTAGACTACCTTTTGTCTGCTAAATTCAGCACGCAGGCACAATCTCACCACAAATACCACATTCAACCAAAATTTTCGCAAAAACTCAGAATAAACACCTCAAAAAAGTGTAGGGAACACTTACCAATATCTTTAAAATATAAATTTGATGATTCAAATTTATAGAAATCTTTCGGTTTTTGTTAGGATGTATTGTATATAATGTATTCTCAAGAAAACCAAATAATATTTGACTTCTCCAAAGCACCTATTATGAAAAAAATTTGAAATTTGAAAATGACGAAATTTGGTGAAACACAAAAAAAATTCTGAACTAATATTTTCGGAACGATATGGAAGCACTTATATTTTTCAGTACCCAGAAGGTCCACCTCTGTTATTAATGACACTTTGGCATCGTCGCGGCATGCTCAATATTAAATTGTCTATTACATTTTGGCCTAAGTCATTCCAAGCCCCCTGAACTGCTAATCGAAGCTCCTGTTCATAATGAAAGACGTTTTGACGCAGGAGATTTCTTTTTAGGGTGTCCCACACATGCTCGATGGGATTCAGATCTGGGGAGCAGGATGGCCACGGTAGAAGATCGATATCATTCTTTTCAAGAACGTTCAAGACAACTCTTGCACGATGAGGAGGGGCATTATCTTGTTGGAAGAGTGGATTTTGACCCATTGTTTGGAGATACGGTACCACTACAGGTAAAACTATCTCATTTGTGTAAGAATTTCCCGTGAGGTTGTTCTGTATGAAAACGAGGTCAGTTCTTCCACCAAGGCGTATACCTCCCCAAAACATCACTGATCCGCCTCCCTGTCTAACAACTTCTCGAGCCTGCTTGAGACCGTTTTGCTTTCCAGGTTCCCTCCATATTCGAATTCTTCCCGAATCGGGCTAATTACTAAATCTAGATTCATTACTAAGAGAATTGTGGCCCACCTCTCTTGATCCCAGTTTACGTGTTCTTGGCACCAAGCTAAACGAGCACTGCGATTTCCATGAGTCAGTTGTGGAACTCTTAAAGGACGTCTGGAGTAGAGTTGACCTTCGTGCAGTCGATTTCTCACAGTTTGGTTGGAAATTTGTACATTATGAACTCGTGATAGCTCTTGAGCTAATTGAGATGCTGTATTAGTACGATCTCTTCTGGCTTGTAAAACCAAAAATCGGTCTTGGGCGACTGTAGTAATCCTGAAACGACCTGTATGGCGTTCTTCTACGCTACCTGTTTCATTGAAAGCGACCATAAATGGTTTATGACACTTGGGCTACTTTCCAAAACCCTGGATACTTGCCGTTGTGAGCTCCCAGCTTGGAGCATGCCAATGGCTCGTAACATCTCTTCTCTAGTCAAATGTCGTCTTTCCATGGTCGAATCACAAAACTTGAATCATTTATTTGTGCTTACAACAAAAACAAAGTGCCAACTAACTGATTTCAAACACTGAATACATGAAATGATTATGAAGCAGCGTCGCATCTGCTGCATTTTTAGTTTTTTATAAAAAAAAACTGAAATCTGTTGCGGCACTCTACATATTTTTTTGAGAAATTGCTGCAGGTGTTCATTTCTTTAAAAAATCATCCATATTGATCGTTCTGGATATATAATATCGATATTCAGTAGTATTCCCTAGACTTTTTTGAGGTGTTTATATTAGACTTTACAGTGGAAGAAAGAAGAGCACGATGTGAACACTATGAATTACAACTTATTATGCCATCATTTGCCATTTAATCTAACAAAAAAAGGATAACACAAAAATTAGTGTTATCCTATTTTTCAATAATTCCCAAATGCAAACTGAGGCCGAAATTCAAAGAAACTTACATAAAAGTTTGGTATTAAATTCACTCTGTCTGTAGATTTTGAAAAATCCAGAATTAAATGAAAGGTATAAAGTATAGAGAATCCTAATACAAATCAACGCTACTTTGAAATACGGTTCTATTAGAATTAGAAAAATAGGTACTCATAGTTTTATTGAGTTGACAATTCATTTCCGAGCATCCTGTATATAAAATAGCATCAAAAGTACGTTGGCTCAAAAATAACATTACTCATTAATCTGAAAAAAAGTTATAGTCTTACTCAAATCTGAGTGAATTTTTTTGGGGAAAGAAGGTGACACCGTAATTCCGAAAATTTTGATAAAAAAAATCAACTCAATGGTGGTTAATTGCAGACAGGACAAATCTTAACAAACGATGCCTGAAAAAGGATGCCTTCAATAAAAATTATTACAACATGCCATTCGAAATAGCAAAGCCAAGTCAATGTCCGGTATAATCGGAAGTAGTACGGCTCTGAAAACAATAGCAAATTGAAGATCAGAATTCATTTACTCTAATCTCAAAATTACAAAACGATAAATCCGTTCCCCAGATACTTATAATGGACCATTTAGCGCAGATACCCTGTATTTCAAAAAGAATTCAGTTTTAGTGTTGATTCTTAAACTCTTTTATTGTGATTGGTACTACTGAAAACTCATTTTTCCTCAATCCCTTTCAGAACACATGACTACTTATGATATTATTAATGTGGACTTGATTGGTCCATATTTTCACTTGCATTACCAGTAGGAATCCATATCAGGGACATAACTCTAGATCTTGTCTATTCGTAATCTTCATTAAAATGATTTATCAAACTAAAAATGTTGAGTACTTTGTTCTTAACAACCCCCTTTCATATGTTATCTAGTTACGTCTACTCAATGTTGGTTATCAAAACGTTCTTCTTGTGCACGATTAAGTAAGCAAAATTCTCATAAATGTTACGTTCGATAGATACCAATGTTTAAGTCTCTATTCACCAGTTCCGGGTTATCGATTTTCCACCAAATAAGGCAAAATAAATATATTTTGAAATAAACCATTTGCTTTCTAGGTATAACCTAAAACGGTCACTGTTAAATTATAACGAAGATGGAATATATGCGAGTACAACATCGTTTATGGTGATTTGAAAGTTTTATTGTTGTTGTTTTCATCGATGAATTGGCACTTCTTTCTTGGAACAATTAGAAGATGAGGAAGTAAGTGTTAAACAAGCTAAAAATGTTTTCAATTGGGGTCAGTGTAAGTAAAGAGTATTCTGTTGGAGAGAACTGATAGAGTTGATATATTTAAAAATGTGGCTCCAATTCACGAAACTAAAAATAGACTGAAATGATATCAGAGTCCACATTATCATTTTCAAGGGAAAATTGTCAGTATGCATGTTATATACCGTGTGTCCATTTAGTGCCTGTGTTTGTTCAATAACTTTGAATCTGTACAGGTGGGCCAAATTCGATGTTTAGTACGGCTCCTATGTGATATATTGTAGATAGAGAAAAATGATCCCCTCTCTCTCGAGTTCAATTTTTGCGAGAAAATTGGTGAAAACAGAGTTCAACTATCAACTTTAGTTTTCGAGTTGTTATTCCGGAATTCTAGATTTTTCGGAATTTCGACATGTGACGATATCCTGAAGTTAGGAAAAAATATATTCATACTCTACAGGCCACTCTCTCGAGTAGAATACAGGGACATATTCGAAAAAAATTTTTGATTATCGGTTTCTAAGTTATGAACCAAATGTTTTTTCAAATACGAACTACAGGGTCCGTCAGCTAAAACTCCCATCCGGCATATCTTCCACAATTTTTGAGCTACAGAGCTGATTGATACCTCATTTTATAGATAATTCTGATCCCTTCCGGAATATCCACAGGGTGGTCCGACACTAACTAGCGACAAGAAATTATTGAAGAAATCAAATTATTTTATCAGAATTCTTTTTGTCTCACTCTGTCTATTGAAATTTTTATCTTTTCCAAATACAATATTCAATTCCGCATCTTTTAAAGTATCGCAACACCTGATCAGAGGTAATTTCATCGAAAAAATCTAAAAAAAAAAAGGATTTTTTTCTTTGAATTTCATTGTTCTGGTGCAGTTCGATGCTGAATTTTCAAAGTTTTACTGGTTTTTCTCTCATTTTCATTTCAAATTCAGCCACTTTCAGTCGTTTTACAAACATAAAGATGAAATATTTCCGATTAAATTCGAATATCGTTATCCCGTCGGTTTAATGCTACTGCACCATCGATGATCGTCAGTTCTTTGGTCGCATTGAAGGTGAACTATTTTGACAGTACTCTGATTTTCATCATTTGGCATATGAAAAAAGATTATTCTGACGAGAATCCAAAATATTTCGTGATGGTGCAATTTACGAATTCAGAAAAAATTGAATTCCTACTAATTTATGGCGAAAAAAATCTGGGAATGGCTAGAAGACTTTATGAGCAAAGGTTCCCAGACGGACGTGTTCCCGACCGAAAAAAACTTCAAGAATGTAATTGATTATCTTCGGACGTATGGATTATTCAAGAAACCGAAAAGAAATAGAAATAAACCAGCGAGGGGAAACGCAATCAATGTGAATGAAGTCCTCGCTACAGTAAATGGTAACCCACACGTTTCTACTGTAACAATCAGTGCTGCTACAAATATCTCCGCAGCATCTGTGAGAAGAACTCTGAAGGAAAATGGTTATCATGATTACAGAATGGTTTAAATACAAGAACTACGGCCTACAGACTTTGAAAGACGGTTAAACTTCATAGATGAAATGTCTGTGTTGCGGGAAAATATTCCAAATTTTTTACACAGAATACTTTGGACCAATGAGTGTACCTTTAATGAGAGCAAAATAAACCGCCATAATACCCACTATTGGAGCAATGTTAATCCACGCGAAAAGAACTTTCAAGTCAAATTTAAAGTGAATGTTTGGCTTGGAACATTCAATGGTAGGATTATTGGTGCTCATTTTTTCGAGGAAAACTTGAATAGTGCTATTTATCTTAATTTCTTAGAGAATGATATGCTCCTCTATTTGGAAAATATGCCTCTGCAGGAGAGAATAGAAATGTGGTTCCATCAAGATGGACCTCCACCTCACAATGCCCAAATTGTCACAACGTTTTTGAACAATGTTTACCAAAATCGATGGATTGGAAATTCTGAACCTCTAAGGTGGCCACCTTGGTCGCCAGACCTTAATCCTCTCGATTATTTCATTTGGGGATATCTCCGTAACTACGTCTATCAGACAAAACTGGATAACATCGAAGATCTCAAAACCAGAATCCGGAATCTCGCTTCAATCCGCGAGAACAAGCTTCTTCGGACTATCAATGGTGAAATAACCAAAAGATTCAATTTTTGTATCTGAAGGCATGGACAGCAATTTGAGCCATACTTATGAAAAGGGAGTGATAGTTTCCTATTGAATATTAGAGTTCAATTTTTTGAAGAGTTCATAATTTCATAACTGACGATCATCGAGGGTGCAGTAGCATTAAACCGACGGGCTAACAATATTCGAATTTAATCGGAAATATTTCATCTTTATAGTTGTAAACCGACAGAAAGTGACTGAATCTGAAATAAAAACGAGAGAAAAACCAGAAAACTTCGAAAAATTCAGCATGGAACTGCACCAGAGCAATGAAATTCAAAGGAAAAAAATCCTTCTTCGGAGAAAGTTTTTCTCGATTTTTTCTATGGAATTACCTCTGATCATGTGTTGCGATACCTCAAAAGATGCATAATTGAATATTCTATTCGGAAATGATAATAGTTTCGATATACAGAGTGAGACAAAAAACCCCGAAAAAATTATTTTATTTCTTCAATAATTTCTAGTCGCTAGTCAACTTCGAACCACCCTGTAGGTATTTCGGAAGAGATCAGAATTATCTACAAAATGAAGTATCAATCAGCTCTGTAGTTCAAAAAGATATGCCTGATGCGAGTTTTAGCTGACGGACCCTGCATAGGAGATTTTGGTATCAATAGGAAAAATTTTTTTTTTCTTTCCAAATATATATCACATGCTATATCAATGTCTTCAACTAACGCCTTTTCCAAAAAAAAATCGAAAATTCATGTTTATAATATATTATATTATTATTATATTCTAACCTAACCTCATCGCCAAACGATCAACATCAATTATACATTAGTTCCAGTGATATTGTTTGTGTGAATAGTGTGAATTTAAAAAACCATGGGAAACTTGTAGAATTTTACTCCAGTTAAACGGATTGAAAAGTCCTCTCTATCACAAAGTGAGAACATAATTTATATTGATTATTTCTGATGCTTTGAGGCATCAAAGTGGTTCAACAGTAGATAAAAATTAGACAACTCGTGCGAAAATGACAGAAATTAGAATGTCAATCATTTTTAAACTACTTACGGAGGGAAAATAGCTTATTGAACCCTTAAAAGAGATCTTCAGGGGGGTCCCAAACGTTGTGTGATGAGGACTACAAGATCATCATTCGAAGAACAGTGCATGACTTTTATTTGAGGTAATTTGAGGTAAGAAATTCTACTATTGTTAAAATACACAATGTTCTCAAGGAAGAGGAGTTACCTGTATTATCGAAAACTAAATTGCTGCAGGTTCTGGACGAGGTGACTCTCTGGTGAGAAAATCATAATAGGAAATCAGTTATTATAAACAGTGGAGAAATTGGAAACGAAAATATTTAAGGTCAATCAGAAATTATTTTGCTGAACTAATTTTTTTCATTTCGACGAGACGAGTTCAAAAAGCCTGGGTTGATAAAAATATAAAAGACTCCTGACAAGCATTCCTGCACTGATTATCAACATATTGTAATGCACCATTCGGGACAGGGCGTCCAATAATAATAACCCATATAGGTAGTTTTTTTCTTTTTTAATGAAATAAAACTAAAATATTTAGATTTTCACTATATTTACAAAATTATGACCGGTTTCACCACACTGTGGCTTCATCAGATAGATACAAACTAATGAACAGAGTTATTCCTTATATATTAGTCTTATTTTCTACTTAATATTACAATAGGTACAAGAGGTATGTTGGAAAACCCATCGGAGTTGCTTACTTTATGAATCGAAAAGATTGAGTAAAGGAGAAGGATTTAGATCTACTTGACTATTAAGTAACCTACCTGAATTATTTTCTTTGTTGATCTCTAAAATTTCCAATAGATTGAGTTTTTGTCTGTTATTTTCATCGTGTAAAATTTTTAAATTAACATTTAAGTTATGGTTTTCTTCGAGTAAGTGATTAGAATAATGGGAATCTGATTTATGATAATTAAAACTACGTTTGTGCTCGGATAATCTAACTTTGAAATTTCTGAAAGTTCTACCAATATAAATTTTATTACAATCCCTGCAAGACAGTTTATAAACACCGGATTTATTACTTTTATCAATTTTAGATTTGCAGTTTTTGATATGTCGGCCTAAGAATTGTCAGTTCGGAATGCTATATTGAAATTATAATGCGAGAGGAATGATTTTAATTTTAGACTTGGATTACCAATATAAATTAAGCTGTTGTATTTTGTGTTAGAACTTTTTATACTAGGAAATACTTCCTGGATTGGTTTTTGAAATTTTTTCCGTGAAATCATGTTTTCAATCATACTTGGACTGTAACCGTTATTGACTGCCATTTGTTTAATTATATTTAGCTCTGTTGTGAAATTATTTTGTGACATTGGGATATTAATGAGTCTATGTACCATACTATTGTAAGCTGCTAATTTATGTGGATAAGGATGTGTAGATGAGCTGTGAATAGTAATATCTGTATGCGACGGCTTATGAAAATAAAAAATCATGTTTGCCGTTAATTTTAGTAATAGTTAAATCCAGAAAGTTAATGGAGTTTTCTGTTTCTATGTCTAATGTGAATTTAATATTATCGTGAATTTTGTTAATGAATGTTTTGAATGATTATCCGAGCACAAACGTAGTTTTAATTATCATAAATCAGATTCCTATTATTCTAATCACTTACTCGAAGAAAACCATAACTTAAATGTTAATTTAAAAATTTTACATAATGAAAATAACAGACAAAAACTCAATCTATTGGAAATTTTAGAGATCAACAAAGAAAATATTTCAGGTAGGTTACTTAATAGTCAAGTAGATCTAAATCCTTCTCCTTTACTCAATCTTTTCAATTCATAAAATAAGCAACTCCGATGGGTTTTCCAACATACCTCTTGTACCTATTGTAATATTAAGTAGGAAATAAGACTTATATATAAGGAATAACTCTGTTCATTAGTTTGTATCTATCTGATGAAGCCACAGTGTGGTGAAACCGGTCATAGTTTTGTAAATATAGTGAAAATCTAAATATTTTAGTTTTATTTCATTGAAAATATGTATATCGATTTTCATCAAGTAACGACCTCCTCAATCAAACCATATAGGTATGTTTTTGAAGAATATTTTGAAGAACTGTTAGATTTTGATTCCAGCATGATCGATTATAGTGATGGATAACGCGAGTTACCATTTGCGGTTAGTGAAAATGACATCAACAATTTCCTGGCGAAAAACAAAAAACATCAGGTGATTTTCAGAGAAGAATATTCAATATGAACAAATATGGTTGGAATCAGCATTCTCCGTCTTCAACATTACCATTGCAAACTGAACCCTATTGAGCTGTTTTGGGCACAAGTAAAGTGTGAGATATGCAGAAATAATACAGATTTTAATTATTTTTTCAGTACTTTTAAATACCGCAATAAAAAATGTGCCGAAGATTCGTCATTAGAGGGTGAAGATAACTGAGAGGGTGATTAGAAAGTAACTTAGCCATTCTTTTGTAAGGACACCGACAATAAATTATTTATACTTTAGTCTTCATTTTTGTGATCGACACATTTCGACATCCTTGTTTCGACAAATAAACCCTACAACTCACATTCCTCTACGCTATTGAGTAGAGGTTTTGAAGAGGTAACGAGAATTTATAATTTCTTAAGACGAGGAAAACTTTATCAGATATCGATAAGAAAAACAAGTATAAATATTACAGGTAATCGCATACGATGTACGTCTATTGAGTTCGCGGAAGTTAGCAATGCTGCGGCGGTTGGTAACTCTGCAGCGCCCGCATTGGTTTCATTGGAAACAGAATTCATTTCTACGTCAGCATGTTCAAGTTTCGTGTTGATCGGTTGTATACTTCGTGTTTTATTGTTCCTTGAATATCGACCTGTTTTGACCCACCGTCGTGAAGATGAGTGATAAAATAACTGAGCAAAGAATAGTGATTAAATTTTTGGTGAAACGCGGCAAAATTTCCGCGGAAATTATGAAACAGTTAACCGACGTTTATAAGGAAGATTGTCTGAAAAAATCAGCTGTGTACGATTGGGCAAGGCGGTTCAGAAGCGGCAGAGAGTCAGTGGAGAATGATCTGCGCGAAGGAGCTCCCTCCACCTCTCGAACCGCACAAAACCTTGATCGGCTGCGCTCGCCAGTGCTGGGAGACCGTCGGGTAAGCCTTAAAATGTTGGAAAACGAATTCGGCATCAATAAGGAGACGATCCGGCAGATGCTACACGAAGATTTAGGGATGCTTAAGCTGTTTGCAAAATTGGTTCCCAAGTGCTCACAGTTGAGCAGAAAGAGCTCCGATTGTCCATCGTTAAGACATGATTTCTCGAATTAACGAAAATTATCACTGGTGATGAGTCGTGGGGTGTTCGAATACGACCCTGAGACCAAAAGGCAGAGTGTGCAGTGGATAGAGTGCCCCACGAAAGCCAGAATGTCAAAATCGAAAGTGAAATCTTTACTCATCGCATTTTTCGGTATTAATGGAGTTGTACACCACGAATACATTCCAACAGGTGAGACAGTCAACGCAGTATTCTACATTTAAGTTTTTAAACGTCTAAAGGCATGTGTTTTGTGTATGACCGAATTTGCTAAGCGCGGATGGGTGCTTCATCATGACAATGCTCGTCATTCGCAGTTCTTGATTTTTTAACCAAAAACGGCATTCCAACACTTTCACACCCCCCCGTGACTTCCATCTGTTCCCACAGTATAATTCGTATCTCGAAGGAAACAGATATGACGGAGTTTCGGAAGTCCAAAGCATCACGACGGCCGTTCTGAGGGACATATCTTCAGGGTGGTTCAGGGCGTGCTTCCAACAGTGGGTTCAACGGCGGCGCCGGTGCATCAAGCTCGAGAGAGACTATTGCGAAGGAATATAAGGTATTTTCAAGTATTTATGTACTTTCCGGACCGTCCGGGCACTTTTCCGCGAACTTAATTGACATACCTCGTATAACGTTAAGTCATATACAAGGGATTCTTTCCAATCGACCTTCATTACAATTATACATAGCCCTATGTAAAATAACAGAACATCTCAGATTTGTCGATTCCCGGACGGCATGGTAAGGAGATTTGCATATTTCATGAGCTTTCATTATTCTACACTTTTTCTGAATATACTATTGGTCAGTGATTACAGCAGCAGTGGCGATAGCTGCTGAAAAAACTATTCTTCATAACTGATTTCAAACGTAAAATAGAAAAACTAAAACACACGATATTATTTAATTTTTATTATAAAGATTCTGTTTAATCCACACGGAATAAGATACATTATAAAATTCCGAGAAACATAAATATTTTCAAAACAAATGAAACGGAAACAATTGTCAATAAGTGAAAATAAACCATCAGGTAAAACAATAATAAGAACAGCTGATATTCCCAGTATTTATGAAATAATTATAATTACCAATATGTTCTCATATTCAGATTAGATTTAATCTGTTTTCAATGTTTCCTCCTACAAGGAAGTAATTATAGAAGCCACGTTAATAGATCTAGAACATAGAGGAACTGCATAAGACACAATTTTATGGTTCATTTTGTTACGTAATATCAGTAGTATTTTGCAATGAGCATTCAATTGAAATCTAGGCGCTCTTTAATTAATAAATCATTGCTTGTTACTGCTAATCGTTATTTAGAAGTAATTTAATTTTCTATTTGCAAATGATATTAAACAATCCCATATGCAAATATGAACTTGTTTACCAAGATTTGAATATACAATGATGAAAGGAATACGTTCGGGTTTCCATTCAACGAAGAAAGAGCATCACTACCTTTGGGCTCGTGTCTTACAACGATACAGGTAGAAAAACTTAATAATAAAAAACAAGTACAAGTAAAATTCCTTAAAACACAGTACTTGTTTTTTATTATTGATAATGGAATTTTACCAAGTAAAAGCCTCCCAAATTCAAATAGAAAAACTTACTATAAATGTGTGCTACCAAGGGAATCTATAGAGAAAGCTCAGAGGTGCGCACAGATTTACATACTAATAGACATTTAGTTGGTGAAATTACCTATGATCCCCTAAAGTTATGAAAGCTAGTCTGCTTGGAAATGCCATCAATCCCTAAAGCGATTTTCCAGGGATAATAAATTTTTCCTCAAGTGTTTGTCTGGACACGAAGGTATAAAGGAAAATTAAATTGTTAATAACTGGCTATATCAACTGCTCAATCCACTCTTAATAATAATAACATGACAATACATGAGTTGTCACTTCAAGATATATATAATTATATGTACGTGACACGTGACCATTCTTCACAAACAGATAATTTATAGAAACATCAGAGGCTGACCACTGATAGGTACTCAATCGATTTATTACATATTTTGAGAAATTCATCAAGAGAGTAACAGACACTGTTTAGAAGAAAACTCCGGATAGTTTTCTTGAAAATCTTCGCGTTGGCATCCAGCACTGCCATTGGTAGGGCGTTGAATAACTTAATACCGACGTAATTAAAACTCTTCTGCGAAAGGGATAGTCTATGTTGAGGCACTATTAAATTACTTTTGTTCCGAGTGTTGTGGGTGTGATTTTGAGATTGTAGTCCGAATGAACTGCTACGCTCATGAACATACACCAAGCATGACAAAATAAAACACGAGGATAAGGTAAGTACGCGATACCTAGAGAATATACCTCTGCAGTTTACATGTCTTGGACAGGTGGCCAAGCTTTTTTTGTTTAATGAAAACCATAGGCGCGTCAGATGCACTTCCCCACAAAAGGATTCCATAAGTCGCAATCGAGTGAAACTTCGCATGATATATTGCAGCCTCTTCACTAACAGATGTCCTTATTCTACGAATCGAGTAAATCGCAGCTGAGAGTCTCTTTTCCATCCGTTCTATATGTGATTTCCATGAGAGTGAATTGTCAACAATAAAACCAAGACCTTTATCGAGTTATCACCTTGGACATTTTTTCTTGTCGAGACTATTAAATTCTGCGTTTTTTCTAAATTTAAACGTATAACATTGGCTTCGAACCACTCCTGAGCTCTTTCCATGGAATTTTTGGTTTTCTTTTCCAACTGTTGTTCGTTAGAGTCTTTATTCAAAATCGTATCATCAGCAAAAATGTATAGTCCATCCGAGTCTACATTCAACGGTAGATCCTTAATGTACAGAATAAAGAGTATGGGACCGAGGATTGAGCCTTGAGGCACTCCGGTTTCAACTTCCTCTAGAGGGCTCAAACAATTGTTCCATTGGACAGACTGATACCTGTCTCGAAGATAGGAAGACAAAATATCATTAATAAGCCTCTGAAACCATATTTCTTAATTTTAGACAGATGGATAGGTCTATTCATGCAATCGAAAGCTTTCCCTAGGTCACAGCATTTTACGCTCGCTTGTTCTCTATTTTCAAGAGCTTTTAACAGAAAATTGATTATTTCGATCATTGCTGTCGTTGTAGATCCGTTTTTTGGCGGAAACCATGTTGTTGTTCGCTTAAAATGCCCTGAACCATTATGCGGCTTAAGCAAAGCACATAAACTGTAGGAACAGAAACAGTCGGAAGAACTTATCAAAAAATAACACCAGAGAAAAATTCGAAGCATACGAAAAAGCTGATCGGCCATGCTCCAAAGAAAACTTTCTCCAATCTATCTGGATGACGTCCACTGGCTTCTTATCAGGGCACTGAGATTCCATCTCCGCAAAATCGGCAAGCCAGAAAATAGAACATATAAAATATGCAATACATGTACCGAAACCGCAGAGCACACTCTCTGTAGTTGCGGGACAATTGCTTAACATTCAGTAAGGATGTTCACATCGGAAGATGAAAAGTAGAACCAAACGAAATGAAAGCAACTCTCAGGAATCTTATAAATTTTGTAAAAGAACTAAATCTGCTATGAAGCAATAAAGAAGAGTTCTGAACAGTACATTCATTCCGATCGTTGTTTGAATAGACTTCAAGAGTGAACATATTATAATTTAGGAGTAAAAGAGGTAATGGAAGTCAAATGGCAATAGTGGTCACCGTTCTAACATCTAGACGAAAGAACTAGAATATCGAATATCGTCTTAAAAGACTCATAAAATGACAGCTCGCACTTCTTCGATTGTCGGTTCAGTACGCGTCGATTGTTTGCACAGAAAGACCGCCCCACAATTTTTTGCGTATTCGATGTAATTTTATGTTTGCACGAAATAAGTGCTTACTTCATTAATAAATGTAACATAAATACTTAGAGTAGGACATTTTATGCCTACAAGCTTAAATGATCAATAAAGAAAACATTTGTGATATTTCAATAGCAAATTATAGTTTTATTTTTATTTTTAACACGTTTGGTATGATCGGGTCAGTGCGATGCGGCCAATAAGAGTTGACTTTCATTGCCCGCAATCATTGGTCATATAATCATATATTAATTATCATCATTTATTATTCGAGAAATGCCGAAAAAACCTCCCGGATCCACAAATAAGGCTCAATGGTCATATACTCTCAAGCGCTAAAGCTTTCATCAGCCAAGACCACTCTATGAGGAGTGCTGCTAAAGCCATGAATATACCTTTTTCAACCCTCCAAACGTGATCAAAGAAGAAGGGAACCTTGGTAGACTTCCTGTATCCACAGCAGATGTAAAAAGATTTTGTCAAACCGAATAAAATTCTTACCAGTATGCAGAACATCTTCAAATTTCACACAATTTAACGCGAGTGCCAACACGTCTAAACGCGATCAGCTAAATGGCTTTTTGAAAATAAAATGCATCCCTGTTCGGAAACCTGAAGCTACAAGTATCAACAGAATAACGACCTTCAATAAAGAAGAAGTACAACTGTTTTACAGACTATTGGGAAGTCTAATGGACAAATATAAATTTATTCCTGATAATATTTATAACTGCGAGATCCTAGTAAAATATTAACCTCCAAAGGCACGAAAAGAGTTGGATCCTTAACAGGTTGGCAAGAGAAAAAATATAACACTTATATACGTTGCTATTGGTGGTGGGCATGGATCGGAGACATATTGCTGTACATCTGGGGTCCCCCAAGGATCACACCTGTTTCTCATATATGTAAATAATATAAGATATATTTTTAAAAAATGTAACTTTTTACTATACGCTGACGATCTCAAAATCTATCATACCATCAGGAGCTTGTCTGACTGTCTTGTTGTACAGGAAGAGCTCTCGCTATTTTCAGAGTATAGCAAAACCAATAGCCTTTTCCTGAATTTGAAAAAATGTCAAACTATCACGTTCGAAATCCTTCAATTTTTCTTATCAACTACATAACAATATTTTAATGAAAGTGTCACAAATTCGAGATCTTGGAGTCATCCTTGATTCGAAGTTGGTTTCGATCAACACATTCATTGCATAGTCAGCTCTTCAAGTAGAATATAGGGGTACACTCTCCGCCAGTGTTGTGTCCTCAGTGTTTACTATGCCTACGTATTCAGCAAACTCAACTTTGCCTCCGTTATATGGAATCCTCAGTATAAAGTTTACATCTCGCGAATTGAAAAAATTCAGAGTAAACTTTTGAAATTTCTGGCTTATTTGTGTAATTCCACGGTGGCGGAAGAGGTTGACTTCTATGCGGAAGCAAGAAAACAATTTCAGTTGATTTCACTTGAGGACAGAAGAAAGATGAATGACATCCTAACTCTTCAGAAGGTATTGGCTGGGGAGGTTAGTGCACCAACTATTCTGGAAAATATATTCTTCAACTCTACTAATTTTCACTTGAGGAAACATGAGTTGTTCTACATTCCTTTCAAAAGAACTAACTATTCCAGGCAAGCGCTCTTAACGAGAATGCTACGCATGGGCAATGAATTTAATCAGTCTGTTGATATTTTTTCAAATAACATCGTAAGATTTAAAAAAATTCTAAGAGACTTTTCTTGGTGTAGTTTCTTCTTTCGTACTTTTTTATTTCAATTATTCATATTTTCTATTTCTATTTACTTACTACCTAATCTTTTTTTTAAATTGAACTTTGTGAATACTGTTTCATGGGTTTGAACCTGTTTGTATTCTCGAAACAATAAACAATATGCCATGAGCGCTGCTGGTTGGTTCATCACACCATTGTTCATCTTTTCGACAAGGAGAATGACTCCTCAGCTTAAGAAACACAATCTATATTCAAAACATCGGATAATAGGCGGATTAATTACCATCTATTCTTTAAGTAGCTGAAACACTTCGCCAATCATACTAAGCCAACGCCACAGGAGCATGTTTTCTTAATACTTTATAACCATGCCTCTAACTTTTTTTTGAAGGTTCATGATTCTTGTAAACAAAACATTGTGCCTATGCTGTCACTGCCCCCATATACTACTGTGTCCAAAAATTTTAACTGCGCGCGCAAATAAATTTGAAGCAGTGATCTTATTTTGAGGTTGGTAGTTTCACATCAAAATATTCATTAGTGTTTGAGATACGCTTCGTTTATAAGCTCTTAGAAGTGAATTTTTCGATTTTTATAATTTCTGCATGTTGAGGAAAGAATTTACATTAAATTTTGTTTAGGTAATTAATTAAATTTTCTGCAGTTAATTCATTGATGATGGTGCAAAAAGTCTTTGGTAATGAGGCTATGTCAAAAAAATTTTTACAAGTATAAAGTGTTCCAAAAAGGTCGAGAACGTGTAGAAGACAAAGAGCGTCCCGGTCGACCATCAACCTCAACCGACGAAGCTCACGACCAAAAAATCAAAGTTTGGTGCTTGTGAATCATCGATTAACAATCAGAGATCTTGCTGATCTTGTTGGTATTTCCACAAAAGTTATTGTTTGAGCGTTATGCGTCGTTTTCGTGAATCTATTCGCTCAAAGACGACGGAATTGTGGCGAGACAATTCTCGGTTTGTGCACCACAATAATGCACCGACACTGCATTGATTTTTCCTGGCCATTTCGCCAAAAACTCGGCCTATATTGTTCCACAGCCGCCGTATTCACCTGCTTTGTTACCGTGTGACTTCTGGTTACACAGCAAACTGAAAAGACCTCTCCGGAGTCAGTAAAAGAGATACAAGCCGCATCGTAGAGGAAGCTGAAGGTCATCCCGGAAATTGACTTCAACAACTGTTTTGAAGATTGGGAAATCCGTTGGCATAAGTGTCTGGGAGGCGATAAAATTAATTTGGAAGAAAAATATTTTCGAAAATAAATGCTGAGTCACCTTACTTTTTGGAAACAGTAGTAGATCCCTCAGGATACAGCCCCTAGATCTCACATTTTTTATACCGCTTACAGTTATTCAGAAAAAAGAGTATGATTTATTTTCAATGATTCGCCTAACAGAAAAAAATTACTTCATATAATTAAGCGGCTATATTAAATAGAGCTTATTCAAATGTGGCATCTATAAGTGAAGGCGAATCAGGATTCCGGGTATCAGGTATTTTTTTATATAATCCCGATGTTTTTACAGAACAAGTTGTTGACACTGCTGAAGTCTTTGCCCAATCAGATGTAATAATTCAAGATTCTTCGATTATCATCCCCTCTATGACTAGTCCATCAGGTTCAATACCATCTAAATCGTATGCAATGCCGCCTAATTCATCTGTTACAACAAATTAAATATCATCTACATCGGGGTGCTTAAACTTGAACTGCTGGTGATCTACCTCAATAGTTTTAAACTACTTACGATCGATTCTGAGAGACTACAAGTATGTGTGGTGGAGGGTTGTCGTACATATACGACATATATATATATATATATATATATATATATATATATATATATATATATATACATTATTTTAGTCAAGGTTTGGGTTAGGTTTAGTTAGGTTCTTCTCTATAATATCAATGAAAAAATTCTTATTATTCAAAATTGCGAGTTTATTTATAACAAAAGAGTTACATATGGTGTTCAACTTAACCAAGGAGTGACTTTGGATGTTGAAGCGTGGCACTGCATGTCCTCAGCATACTTTTCATAAGATGGTACGTAACCAATGAGTGCTAATCGCAAGCAAGATGACATATGATCGTCAGTTAGTCGGTTGCGATATTTTGACTCAATTATCTTCATTTCAGAACATGCAGACTCGAACAAGTAAGTTGACCCAAACATTGCCGTCAGTTGAAGGGTGATTTGCCTAAGATTCGGATATTTATCTTCAGATATAAAACACCTGAAATTTGTATCAGATGCTGTAGCTTTGAAATGTATATCTGATATAATCTGCACCAACTCATTTTCAACAGAACATGAGTTCATATTAAACCGACTTTCTATTTCAGTAGCTAATTCCTTAATGTTTTTACATGAAAAAGGTTAACTCATAAATGATGCTAAATTTATCAATATACTGCAATCATAATTCAACTGAGGAATCCTATCTTTCAAAGACGGAAAATGTTTCAGATCCTTTATTTTCAGTTGATCTATCATAAGTTGCAATTTACTTTTGAATGCGTTTACTGCGCTTATCATCTCAACAATTGTTTTCCCCTTACCTTGAAGCTCCAAGGTAAAGGTGTTTAAGTGCATTGTGTGTTATTTCGGGCAATAATTATTGAAACCTTTCTAGGAATTTTCCGTGACTCAACCACCTGACGTCCTTGTGAAGAACTAAATCAGTGTGTTTAGCGGACTCCCTATTTTCCAACTACAACTCACAGAGCCGCCGTTGCAACCTACGTGCACGGATGGAATTCACAATTTTTGTTGCAATGCCCATAATTCCCTCCGTGTGTAAAACTTTTGAACATAAAACTTGTTGATATATAATGCAATGGAATGAAAAAAATGAAGGAAAATCTTCATTAGCTCTACACAATGCCACAAAACCGTTTTTATTTCCAGTCATTGCTGGTGCTCCATCGATTGTAATGCACACTAATTTATATATTGGTAACTTGTAGTTTTCTACAAAATTGAAGAAAACGTCATATACATCTTCGCCACGGGTCTTCTCCTTCAGAGGAATGATTGTCAAAAATTTTTCCTTAGTCATTGAATACCATCCGAATAAAAATACACAGCGGGGCAGTGTCTGTCATATCGGTGGATTCGTTGAACTGTAGAGAAAAGTATGTACATTTCATGATATCATGTTTTAGTTTATCTCTCATGTCCTGACTCATGACTACAATATGCCTTGTGACAGTCGGACAAGATAACTGAAGTTCTCTAATAGCAGACATGATTTCTATGTTATTTTTAAAATCTCCAAATAAAGTCTCACCCGCTTCAATAAATGCTTCCTTCACAACCGATCCATCTTCGGATGGTTTCTTGTGTTTCGCCAATATGTGAAATATTTTAAATGACGCGATCGTAGCAGCTTTTGATTGTTTAGCTGGTCTTGTGAACAGGGTTTGTTCTTTTTTCAAACAAGATATCAAATCACGTTCTTTTTGGTTTCTTAAGTCACTCTGTGGCGAAAAATCCTTTTCATAGTTTTCATGAACCATTTTCTGATTTATGATATCTAAGTCACCACGCTAAGGTATTGCAACTGACGCACGACAAATAAGACAAATGCACTTATCCTTCACCATTGAATAATACGTTTTAGATTTCTTCGCTGCACTCATTTTGTACTATTTAATAATAAACTTTGTATCGACGTAGTATTGCCTTCAAGTTATAATTCAGAAATACTCCAATTCCTGCAGCCGCAACATTTATATCGGCGTGAACGAAAGTCTCGAATGTTCCCGTCAAACCCGCCGCCCGAAATTTCTAGAAAGCGGCAAAAATAAAAAACGCGGCTTTGATAAAGCTGCCTTTTGCCACTAGCAGAGTGTTATTTTATTAGATAATAAATTTTTGTAGTTTAGTTACCTACTTATTGAAAATTTTTTTCTTCTCGAGATCTACTTAAAAAGCACTCGCGATCGACCGTTTGAGCACCCCTGATCTACATCATCTGTACAAATACATCATATGTATATAATATCAATATTATATACAGCAATCGATCCCATACTATCAACATTATCTGCAACAATGACGCCAACTTCATCTGATGGAATATTGAATTCTCAACCCGAAAATCTATTTCCATTACCTATGAAAACAATTCCTAGAAGGCCCATAAGAGGACGAAGCAACACGTAAAAATTCTGACATCAACTCCCATCAAAGATAGTCTGGTTGAAAGAGAAAGTAAGAAAGCAGCAAAAATAAAATATCTAGTGTCGGAAGCTAGCAAGAAGCAGATAGCAAATAAGGCCAAAATGCGGGTACCACAAGATCGAAACACTTCTTCTTAATTTTGAACAGATAACTGAGTATGACGAAGACGACGAGTTGAAATGAACAGATGCACGTCTTGTGGCTTTTGGGCACACGCTAACTACACTGAATTCGTCACAAGGTTACATATATGACAAGTATTAATCCCCTTAGTGACAATAATTACCCTCATATGTGAACAATGGTGCTCAAAGATGATTTCTTTTAAAAGATTAATATCGATTACTATGTAATTTCCAGAGAGACACCCATCATCCCCTTTTTTTCTAATGTGGAATCTTCTATAATACCAGAAGGCTATTAACAGCCAGCATCATTCGCGAGCACAATGTTCTTGCAGTATGACAATCACATCAACGTATTGTTCACAGGCAGCGCACCTTCTAGTTTGTAATTAATCTGCCCGTTAGTAAATTCTTCTGTAAATTCCAGTATTATAACGTAGTAGTGCACATTTTAAACAATTCGAAAAAATTAAAAATGTATTATTCTCTACTCACAGATGGTTCTTCCTTTTCTGGCAGATGAATGGATCCTGGTTGCTCATATACATATTGTATGGGATTACAACTGAATACCCTTAGAAAAATGGCAGCAATCAGTGCGAACTATAAAAGAAACAGTCATTGAAATTCTGCAACTGTAATAATCATATAAATTTATTTAATTGTTTGAAAGAAGTTTTTCAAGAATATTGCATAATTTAAGGATTGATTGATATATTTTGCAGAATACCATATTAATTTTCAATATTTCAAAACTCTCATGAAATAATAATCGACTAAATAATTATTCCTTCCCTTCATATGTGTTTCGTTTAATGAAACTGTGAATTTGTTCGTTATAATAATAATAATAACTTTATTCAAAGTTACAACACAAACAGGGGTTGAAATGCGAGATGAGGATGGTACTTGATGATGACTGCCATTGTTCAACATGGATCTGTTCCATTTTACCTCACTGAAACTTGAATAGTCTCAGGGAAATAGGCTTCCCTATCTTTCAGTTGCTCACCCTGTATCTTTTACAGTTTTCAATTAAAACAGGAAATTCGTACAAGGCAATATAGATAAAGATACCACCTTTCTTTTGAGTCATCACTCGACCCATCTTCCCTATTCAAAATGTTCAAGGGTTGCAACCCCCGCTTAGGGGATTGATATTTCAGGCAAGTATTGTACCCCAAAAGATGTCCCCCTTGAAACAAAAATTGACCTGTTTTTGCATTTTGATCAGAAATGAATATTTTGGTAGATATAGCCTCTGTTTAATTTTCGTTTAAGCACCCTGTATTTAAAGAATGTGACAGAGTTCTTAAGTGAAGCTTACAGAAATTACTTTGGGCATTCATTGGAAATGTATGATAAGTCTTGGGTTCCTCAAAAGGTTTGTAAACTGTGCGTTCAGTTTCTACTTTTATGGAGAAATAAGAAATAGGAATATCCTTCTATATAATAGGCACATAGATTCTCAGAGCTTCCCCTGTACCTCAAGCTAATATTTCACAGCAGAAGTTAACTGGCATTGATATGAAAACTGCTAGTAGTTGTAACCTGAAATCACCGAAAATTTTCAATCGAGATGATTCAATCAATCTGAAAATAGCACTGTCCAAGTCAGTTTCAGAAATCCTAGCTTTTTAGGCTAAAAAAGATACACCAGAGAACAGAATTTCCTATAATATTTTTATGAAGAAGATGATTTTGTATTCTGCAAAGATATACCTGGTTGCATGGCTGCGATGGGATTACGAAAGCGGTTCTCAAACGTTTTTGGTGACGGAACCCTTTTGGAAAGCAAAATACTTGAAGGAACCCTACAATAAAACAATAGTTTTTGAAAGTGCATTCTTTATTAATAAGTATAATAAGAGTCAATGAAAGAGTTACTAATGGTCAGAGCCATTTTGCCAAGCATTGGATATTCACTACGGATTCTGCACAAAAAATCGTTTGACATACTTTGGGGCTTTTGCAAGTCGGGTGAAAAAGGATTATGCATCCATGAATTCAGTTTTATTCTTGTATTCTGTTCTTCGGGAAAATACTCTTCAAAACATGCAAGCATCGAAGTGAGATATTGGACTAATTCTTCAAAGACACCATCTTGAAACATTTCTGAGTCGTTATCGCTAACAAACTCACTGAGTGACGTAAAGCTTTCTATTCCTCTCTTACTATCGCCAATAATCCAAGAATCTAATTTTCTTTTGAAGACAGTTATTTTGTTATAAGCCTGGAACACTGCAATTACCTTGCAATGATAAATTCAATTCGTTCAGTTTTTGAAAGATATCCGCCATAAATGACAATCGGAACGACCGAGTTTCATCATACAAACGGTCCTTCGAATTAAAAGAAGTATCTGCTGAAAGAAACATTTTTAACTCGGCTCTAAGATCAAATAGCCTTGTTAAAGTTTTACCCCGAGACAGCCATCGCACTTCTGTATGAAGCATGCAGTGTTTTATGTTTGCTGCCATAATCTTCACACAATAATGAGAACAATCGGGATCGTAGTGGTCGTGATTTGATAAAATTAATTATTTTTACTGCTTCATCCAAAACTAATTTTAGATTTGACGGGATTTGCTTCATCGCAAGTGTTTGTCTATGCGGAATACAATGGCTGGAACTACAATTAGGTGCTTTATTTTTTATTCGTGACAGTGCTCCTAATGTTTTACCCGTCATCGCCTCGGCCTCATCTGTATAAATGTCAATGCAATCTATCCAACTGAGATTATTTTCTTCGAAAAATATGTTTATTTTGTTAAAAATTTCTTCCCCTGTAGTGTTTGTAGGCAGCGGTGAACACATAAACATGTCTTCTTCAAAAGAACTTTCATATGAATATCTCACGATAACCAGCAAGATAGCCAGACAGCCGGCTCGGTGGCGTATGGAATATGATGCTCGTCTCCTATGCAGAGTTACCTGGGTTCAATCCCCACAAAGTCGGTGCGATTTTTTGGATTCTGGAAATCGCTTGAGTGTTCATCTTTCGGAGGAGATGTAAAGCTGTCGGTCCTGTCTAACAGAGATGTGTTGGACATTGAAGATCCCTTCCCTCGACACGAGAGGGGTTCGGCAAAATTCCCGGGTTAGTGAGGTGACAGATTTCCCCGATATGTCATTAGCCGAAAGGCAGAAATAGAGCACTTGAAGGAAAAACAAACAAGATAGCCAGACCAGCGACATCAGTTGACTCATCCACTTGCAAGGCGAATTGTGTTGTTTGTAGACGTGTAACTAGTTCTTGTTTAACCTAGCTTGCCAGATCATGGATTCGCCTTGAAATAGTATCGTTTGATAGCGGCAAAGTAAAATGATGCTTTGCGGAATTTTATTTATTAGGACTAAATTCTCAATAAAAAACTCTTCAGTCCTAATGAATAAAATTCAGCACACGATACTACCACCGAACGCTAAATATATGTCATGGGATGTAGTAAATCTCTTCCCTAGTGTTCCACCTAGTGATACAGTGAAACTCATCAACAACGCCGTTCAAATTAATAAAGTCAATCTGGTAATTCAATCAGAAGTCTTACACCTTTTAGAAATTTGTTTAGAACAAAATTATTTCAATTTCAATGGAGTATTATATAATAGTAAAAAAGGTTTAATCATGGGTAATCCTCTGAGCCCTATCTAAGAACATCCGTTATTCAAACACTTCATTTATTGGTTTAGATTATCGACGATATCATTTGTTGTTTCAATGGCACAAACAGGCAATTAGAGTCATTCAAAACATTCATTAACAAAGTTCACGATGATATTAAATTAACGTTAGAGATAGAAACAAAAACTCCATTAACTTTCTGGATTTAACGCTTACTAAAATTAACGGCAAATATGATTTCTTCTATTTTTCATAAGCCATCGCATACAGATATTACTATTCACATCTCATCTACACATCCTTATCCTCATAAATTTGCAGCTTACAATAGTATGGTACATAGACCCCATATCCCAATGTAACAAAATAATTTTATAATAGAACTAAATATAATTAAACAAATAGCAGTCAATAACGGTTACAGTGCAAGTATGATTGAGAACATGTTTTCACTCAAAAATTTCAAAAAGCAATCCAGTTCTAACACAAAATACAACAGCTTAACATTAATATTGGTAATCCTAGTCTAAAATTAAAATCATTCCTCTCCCATTATAATTTCAATATAGTATTCCCGACTGATAATTCTTTAGACCGACATATCAAAACTGCAACTCTTAAATTGATAAAGGTAATAAATCCGGTGTTTATAAATCATGGTGAATTGTAATAAAATTTATAGTGGTAGAAAATTCAGAAATTTCAAATTTAGAATATCTGAGCACAAACGTAGTTTTGATTATCATAAATCAGATTCCCATTATTCTAATCACTTACTCGAAGAAAACCATAACTTTAATGATAATTTCAAAATTTTAAACAATGAAAATAAAAGACAATAACTCAATCTATTGGAAATTTTAGAGATCAACAAAGAAAGGAATTCAGGTAGGTTACTTAATAGTCAATTACATATAAATCCTTCTCCTTTACTCAATCTTTTCAATTCATAAAGTAAGCAACTCCGATGGGTTTTCCAACATACCCTTGTACTTGTACCTATTGTAATATTAAGTAGGAAATAAGACTAATATATGAGGAATAACTCTGTCCATTAGTTTCTATCTATCTGATGAAGCCACAGTGTGGTGAAAGCGGTCGTAGTTTTGTTAATATAGTGAAAATCTAAATACCATAGTTTTATTTCATTGAAAATAATTAAATTTTATTATATTTATCTTCTGAGCAATTTCAACTTATCCTCAACGTACAGATAAATAAACACATTTAACTCTTTATAATAGAATGTGGAAAATTTTATTCTGTTGTTTCAATACAATGGAAGCTTTTTTATCGAAATGTATAGATATTATCCAATTCAAAATGTGAAAAACGAGCTCTATTCAATAATTAAATTATTATTATAAAATTGATTCAAGTAATAGAAAAAATAACTTAGAAGCTCTAAAAATCATGAATACTTACCTTGAACATTTTATCGGCAACTAACAATTTCTAATCTCACTTAACAGACAACTCTGACCTGAGAAAACGCAAAAGTATTTATAAAGAAATCATGAAATGAGTGGGACATGATCCTATATCTCACCACAAAAATCTAAGTTTCTCACATATAGACGTAACATATCTTCGATCTGAAAATTTACTAGCCACATTCCGTATAAAGGATGATAAGAATGTCTCTTATTTCCATAGTCTGCTGCTTATACTCCAATTAAAAAGAATTTATTGAAATCGGAGTCTATTACTTTGTGTACCTTTTGCAATTGAATTAGGTCTTCATATGTAATAGGAAGTGAACTGGTTTCAATAAATAGAAACACATAACGAAATCCTCCGAATTTGGGAAGAGCAAAGAGAAAATCAATGGCCGATATTTGAACTACGTGATAGTTAATAAAATTGAATAATTCCCCATGATTTTAATTCGTTTCTTCCTTGCAACAATTGCGAGTTACTTCAAAGAGTCCCTACCTGACCAATACCCAAATCCGCGCACAAGCTATCAATTTATCAAATTAAAATTCTCATTGAATATTGTTTTAATGAACAATTTTTTTACTATCTTTCTAGAGGAAGCCAGATTTCGTGTTGCAGCATCCACACTACTCGATCACGACAGGAACCTACTCTGAACACTTGGGATTCTCAAGTGGGTGACGAGCCAAGAAGATTAGGTTATACAGGATGTAATTAAATAAGTTTCTCAAGTTTTTTCATCAAGAAAAGATTCTATAAACATTTGTCCGCAAATGTTTCATTACCAATCTGCCTGGGGCTTTTCCATTTTTCGAACGTTTTATAGCTTTCTGTAATTCAGGTTTTGTTATCTTTTCTTGGTCTTTATCTTCTATGCAGACTTCACTATCCTCTAATCCGTTTCCTCCGCTCCCAAGTACCTCTTGAAAATATTGCTACCTTCTTTCCATTACTTTCCTGTCATCTATGAGTGTTTCTCCATTTTTGTCCTTGATGTTATAAATGTCAGAGTTCTTTTTCCTTTTACATGATTTAACTATTTTATAGAATAGCTTTTGGTTTGCTTTGCTCTTGGCTTCTATTTTTTCCGAATTCTACCCATTTTCGTCTTTTAGATGCCAAGACTAGATCTTTCACTCTTGTTCTTGCTTGTTTGTATAACTCATATTTCTCTATAGTTTTACAGTTGAGATAATTTGCCCATGCTCTCTTCTTAATTCTCACTTCCTCCTTAATTGCATATGTTCACCATGCCGTTTGTTTTGCGTTATTTCTCTTTCTGCTGCTTCCACATACTTCTTTAGCAGAATCGAGAAGAGTGCTTTTGACATACTTCTGTGCTCATATTGTCTGTTGCATCTTCTGTATTTTCTAGTTTCCTTGATATGGTTTGCTCGAAAATTTTGGCGTATTCTGGATAGGCGAGTTTGTAAGCCTTTATCGATTCATATTCGATCTTTTTTTTACTGATATCTCTTTACAGTCGTCTTTCAGTTCCTTTTTGATATAAGCTACAAGTAAAAAATGGTCGCTCCCTATTTCAGCTCCTCTTCTAACTCTGACGTCTTTTATTTTTTTCAGATTTTTGAAATATTCATTTCAAATCTGGAAACTGAGTGCCTCTTCAGGTTCCACATTATACCAATTGATTGGTTATGAAAATCTACATTCTATAAATTCCTTGTATACAGGATGACCGCGCTGAAGGGCCCATTAGAAGTAACTTGCGAACGAGTTTATCGCTCAATTTCAAATTTTGAATGATGCACGTGCAATCTCCAAATCTGCGGATTTGCGTAAATTAAAAGTAATCCAAGGCAGGAACTGCAATCTCTTCATCGTTGGTAGAGAAACTAATTAATAATGTAATTTTCTAAATTGTTTTCTGTAAATTGGTTGTGAATTCGTGTAGTTTTCGTTAATTGTTCTGCAACTTATTATTTCTTGACATTGACCTTGAATAAGAAATAAGTTCATAATATCCTCGTTTGAGTATTTATTTGCCATTCTATTCAACAAAAGAAAATTAAACACAAACAAAATCAATGTTACTGATATTTTCAATTAATATCCAAACGTCAAACTCACGCCGAAATTCATAGAACATTAGGGAACATAGAACATGAAAACTCGCATCGGAATTAAACTCACTCTGTTTCTTTGTTCCACGGCCTAATGATTTAATTTTCCGTAGGAACTGCTTATTTTCGATAATATCGCGAATCAAATGATACTTAGCCATTTTAGGTTTAGGAAAATCTGATACCAATCAATACTAATTGAAAATACGGTTCTCATAAAGCAATTTAGCAATTTAGCTTCATTAAATTGACAAGTGATTTCGAGCACCCTGCATATAAAATAGCATCGAAAAGTACGTTTCCTTCCTTCAAAAATAACACTTTTCTCGTTAAACTAAAATAAAGTTAAAATCTCACTCAAATCTGTCAATTTTCTTGAGCACAGAAGATAACACTATAATCCCAAAAATTCGATAAAACAAATCGGTGCTCAAAGGTGGTTAATTTTAGATAGGACAAATCTTGACAAATATATTTGTTATCGCCTCCTTTAGAAAAAAAAAATTAAAAAGTACACCATGCCATTTGAAATAGCAAAGTGAAGTCGATGTCCGATATTACCGCTTTGAAAACAATTACTTATTGTAGATCAGTATCCACTTACTCTAATGCCAACACTTGAAATTGATTTATGAAGCCGTTTCCGAGATAGTTCTAATGAACCCTGTAGAGTATGTCTACATGCTTCAGAAATCAAGTTTCGAGCTTCTCTTCAGTATCCTTTCTAACACAATACGTTTAAGCTGTTTCGCAGAATGAAATGGAAATTATTTATTGACAAACTCGTTGGAATTTTAACTCGCAGGGGTAAATTCTGTATGAGTATACATTAGAACTGATTAGCATTATAGAAAGTGTGAGATACAACAAAAATTACAAGTTGGCTCTAGAATTCAGCAAACTGTTGTTTACGAATTTTTCAAGACAAAGGGTTGTACAACGAGTATTGGATAGAGAGAAACAGCCCATAACAGCTAATGAAAACTATAGTATACGAGTTTCAGCTCCTCTACTGAGCATGATTCCGTACTTACATCATTAAATTTTTCGGCTCAGTAAAGAAAATTAATTTTTATCCTTTTTTCTGTGTTCATGTACAACCTTTCTCTCAACAACGAACCATTTTTTTTCTTATTTTTACTATTAAATTGATAATTTTTCAACAATGGCGTTTTAAGATAATGAAATAAACGATTACAGACCCAAGCCCAGATATCATATTTCATAAATTCTCTTCCCTCGTCGCCTCCCCTACAGCCATCAAACTAAATAGTTCACAGCCGTAAAAACCAGATATCGCGTACAATTATAGTGCTGCTCACTATAGTCGTCGGTATTGTATATTGTGGTTAACCCTTTCTATTTAATTATAACATCATTTTTAAACTAATACAAATGAAAAATATTCAATAAAAGAGAAACAAACAATATTTCATGATGTATATTTTCCAAGTGAGAAAACAAATGGTTACCTAAAATTTTTCTTATGGAGTATCCTTTCTAATTGCATGCTGTGGTTCAGGTAACAGAATTCAGTGATAAAGATCCGTACGTACAGAGCCCTTAAGTAAACGGTCTTCCTGCAGCTCATTTATCAATTTGAAAGGAATCTATAAGGTGACAGGGATCGCCTACTAATGACGCTACCTACAACAGATATACCAACTAGACCCGGTAGAGCAAATATTGAATTAACGAAACATCCAATAGGTGGCGCTAAGTAAACAAGCATATGAATATCATTCTCAAGTTGAAGGAAAGAAGCTTATTTTCAGGTTCCTTATGCAACTTTTACCCACTACCTGATTTATACATTTCTATTGCGATATGCTTAAAGCGAAGTTGATGGCCAATTTCGAGAAATGAGAGAAATACACCGTCTCCGAGAAATAACTGCGTATCTTCATCATCTTCCATTCCAAAAATCTCAAATAGCGGTTTTGTAAGTTTTCCATAATACCAACAATAATTTTTGTGAAGCAAGCTTCGCTGTTTCTAACCCCTGTGAAGTCGAAAAAAACTTGGAAGCAGATACTTTTTCAACTTTATATTATTTCAAATAACTAGTAAACAACCAAGTCTACAAATTCTAAATCAAAAACAGAATTAAATTAACAGATATGTGATTACTTTAAAAAAGATAATTTATATACACTATATAAAGAACCCTGTTCATTGTAGTGTTAGCTCGCAAAAGAATGTTTGTTTGTTATTCCTTCAACGTGCTCTATTTCCGCTTTTCGGCCAATGACACACACAAAAGAATGTAAATTCGTGAAAAACAGTCCGTCTGCCGGCGCCCTCCTTTATAATGAACTATGTGTGCGGTACTATATCTATAAGTGCAGTGTTCTGCACTAATACAACATAAAAAATGAATTATTCTAATATCGGACATAGATGACATAAAATTGGAACAACATGATTTTTCGTTGATATAAGCGTAGACATTAACAGAAAGACAGGGTTTTACTCATTTTCTATATTCCGTAGTCTAGGGTTGATTATTGAGTCGATGAGAAATGAAAAATTAAAAATAGACCTAATTATAAATCAATAGCATTCCTATATATGTTTTCACAAACTCATATATACTTAAACACAAAATATAATAAATAACCATTCCACTTTGGCTTTTCTTATATCAATTCTCAATATATGAATGGTTCATTTTCAAATCGAAGGAAAAGGAGTAAACATCTATAAAAATGACTCCAATACAAGTAACACGCATTTTAATTTAGATTTCTAATAGAGTAAAGCATGCTTTTTTCAGAATAGGAAAGTAAAATTGAAAATTCGATTTCAGAAAATAATTTTCAGTTTCAAAAATGCAATCCCCGACTTTTCCTCCAAAAAATGCATTGAGAAACATGTGGCTATTGTTTTACTGTCCAATTGCAGCAAAAAGCATAGTATATCAGGCATTACATATAAGGAAAAAACAACAGACCGATTCTTCAGGCGTTTCCATACAAACTATCCCTCCATAACCCACATCTACACCTAATCCTTCACAGATGGCTGCTCATGTTTCAGATGAGTCTCACAAACACTCTCGGATTGGTACTTCACTCCCGCAAGAGTATTCCAGTGAGATATCGAGGATTTTTGTTTCATGATGATGATTAGAAAAATCTTCGAAGGGATGCAACCTGTCTACAGAGTTCCACACCGCAGCCTATAGCCTCCATACAGGAAGAAGTGGTGTTAGATGAGAAGATATAACATAGTTTCACTGAGATTAGGCTTGAAAACTTATGAAAAGATCCCGATTAAGAGATGAATCTTAAAGTGTTTTGTCTTGATGTGGTCTTCCCGATGATTAAGAAATCTAACCTAACCAGGAACAGAATAATCTTCGAAAACGTGCAACCTGTCTTCAGATTTCCATTTCATAAGCCAAAGTTCCTCTGTTGGAAAAATTTGATTGAAGTTTCTCAAGAATATTGAACTCAATATGCTATCAGACTACAAAGTGGGGTAAAGGGACGATATATTAAAGATATTATATCTTGATGCGAACTTCTAGACTCGAGAAGAAAGATTGGGAAGAAATCAAGATAATAACTAAGGCATTCCGAAGAAACAGAGCGGAAAATTTTAGATATATCTTAACAGAAAACATGTGTTTTCAAGGATTTTTCTTCATGATTAGGAGTAAAAAATTCTTCGAAGAGATGTAACCTATCTACAGAGTTCCAGATCGCAAGCTATAGCCTCCATATAGGAAGAATTGGCGTCAGATGGGGATATTGAGCTCAACATGCTTTCACTGAGATTAGGGATGAAAACTTAGAAAGAAATCCCGATTGAGGGGTGATATCGTAATGTTCTTGGTTTTGGTGTAATTGCCTAGCTCAGGAATAAAGATTGGGAGTAATTTGAAATATTAGTTGGGTCATTGCAAATAATTAGGGCAGAAAGTTCAAGTATTTTGCCACAGAAAACATTATGCCAATATTATTCTGTCGAATTATAGCAATAAAATTAGTGTATTATACATTACAAGTTAGGCAAGCAAGAGCGACTAAGAGTTTTTGAGCTTTTTAATGTAGTTTCTTGAATAGCCCACATATATAGTTAATCCTTTAAAGATAACTTTGGCGTATCAATACTGATAAAGAAACCGCTTGCAGAGAGACTACAATTAGAGAGAAATATAAACTACTTGGAAACAACACAACTCAAACACACATCAAAATCCCCATGCAAATTACAAACACCCAAGATTGACATCACACTGACCAAATATGATAAAACAACGACAGCAAAAATGCTCCTCAAACTATATTCAACAGAGCAAATAGCCAAGTATAATAAAGAAACGGTTTATTACACCGACGGTTCAAAAATAAACAACAAAGTCGATATTATGCAACAACGATGTGACAAAATGCAAACTACCAGACGTATGTTCAATACATACGGCAGAACTATTTGCCATTTTACGAGCAATACAAATTATAAAATCAAATGCTGACGAAAGACAGTCGACAATACTTATCTGCTCTGACTCATTATCGGCCATAACATCCAAGCAAAATATGAACTTTAAAAATCCTATAGTCGTTGAAATCCTAAATATAACACAATACCTTATAGCTAAAAAAATATTCACAACACTCCTGTGGATTCCATCGCATGTCGGTCAAGAAGAAAATGAAAAAGAAGATAAATCTGCTAAAGAAGCAGTGCTTTTAAATCATATCACAGATTGTATTCAAATTAGTAAAGATCTTCGAACCTACCATAACGACTATATGTTCAATAGTTTGCAAACAGAATGGTCAGAAAGCATTGGAAAACTACGAGAACTTGAGGGAACAACAAAACATAACCCTCTCCCGAACATTAGCCGACAACATCAGGTCATAGTCCGTAGACTTCGAATTGGTCACACATCATTCACCCACTCACACCATCTGACAAGACCCATCTATATGCGACACATGTTACACCCCGTATACAGTGAAACACCTCCTAGTTGACTGCCAGAAGTTCACAAACGAAAGAAGGAGAGTGAACCTAGCAGAGAACATGCCAGAAATACTCAAAATCAATGATGACAACATCGACATTTTCTCCCTCAATGATAGACAGTATTTATCCTCAGAATAGTTCTGACAGCCGCATACATCAATATTCCTCATTAATCTTCTTCGGCCCATTTTCTAAAAAAATCGCAAATAACATACAACTCCCCAATGTGAAATTAGCCTACAAATCCACGACCAAACTATCAAATATACTATTCAATGCCAAAGACAAAACTCAAAAATTAGATAATTCGGGAGTGTATGAACTAACAGGCAGGTCGTTTAGAATTAGATATAAGGAATATTATTCAAATTTTTGTGAAAACAACACAGATTCCACTTTGGCACAACATTGCATAGAAAACAACCATATTTTTCCATCAATAGACAATCTACAAATCCTATACCAAGCACAAAAAAAGTATAAAGCTCAATTATCTTGAATCCTTATAAAGATTCAAAGCCAAACACAATACAGGGGCAATAATCAAATATTACTTAACGACCTGACTGATTTATGTTATTCCCGAATATTAAGAATTTTCAGTAGTTCTCAATTAGTATTATTATTATTAGTATTAGTAGCTAATGTTAATCTCTAATATCTATTTAACGTTTTCTGTTAACCCATTTCTCTGTATCTATACATATGTATATAAAAAATTACTAACTTTGTCTTCGAGTGTCAAAAAACTAGTCTGATGATAAGCGAAAGTTCGAATTAGCTTTTACGTTGAATAAACTTTTCCATCTTAAACAGTGATATTTTTTACGTAGTAATATTCGGAATCGTCATAATGAAACTATTTTGAATTTTTAAAGTTGACTTCTAAAAAAGCATTGTTATAATTTGTAATTAGGCGAAAATCACCTACTTATATAATTTAGAATTCAAAGATTTTGAACTTGGAAATAACCATCACAAAATTTCACTGCTCAATAGAACAGGTATATTATCGTATCATGATTTGAATTGAACTTAAAATAGATAACTACGGAGGCGTCCTATTAATACACTATTTTCATCCGTAAATAGCAAGCCATACTCGAATCTATTTTAAAATTATCATTCAAGCATGAATAAGAGGTAGCTCAGTCGGTAGAGCATTGGACTTTTAATCCAAGGGTCCAGGGTTCAAGTCCCTGCTCGGGCGAACATTTTTGAAACTAAATTCTTCAAATTCTGTTTTCAATGTTGAAACCATACTTGAACCTATTTTAAAAATTATCATTCATGCATATATAAGAGCCCGGGTAGCTCAGTCGGTAGAGCATTGGACTTTTAATCCAAGGGTCCAGGGTTCAAGTCCTGCTCGGGCGGTAATTTTTGTTAAGAATGTGTTGCTATTATCAATATATATATATATATATATATATATATATATATATATATATATATATACAACCGAATTAATGGAATCACCCGATATTTTGAATATTACCTCTGTGATTTTGGAAATTTCGAAGGATTGTTAGAATTGATCCTTTTGAGATATTTCATTCAAAAAAGGTTTATTCTAAGAAAGAAACAAATAAGAGACTCTTTCCGCATGTGGTAAAAAAATCAAAAATTTTTTTCTCACGGAGTAGGTGTCCTGATACAAGCCTGAATCCGTCTAGACATGCTTTCGATTAGGTTTTCGACCTCCTCTGGGGTGATATTCTGCCATAAGAGTGAAATTCTCACCGTGGCCACCTCGCCAAAGACTCACTATGGGCTCCAGCACTAGGTCCGCGTAATTTCTAGCCGTTACACTCGCAGGAAACGAAATCAAATATGTTTTGCCTCTCAGCATAATGTTTAATATTATAGACTTTTTTAAATTTCGAAATCCACAGTTTCAATTCTCAGTGACTATTGAGTACAATATTCCGAACATGTGGGGCATAATTCAACATTTCTTATCATACTATCCAGTTTTTTACAACAAAAACTTCATTCTTCACAAGTAGTCAAAGATCCATTAATAAAACAATCAATAAAGTGAAATAACGACTGAAGAAATCCATCCTCGTCGCCAATTATGTTTTTCGTCACAACAATTAATTTTTAAAAACAATCTTTATTTTCTATAAAGCGTCGTATTGATTCCATATAATTTTGTTATATATATATATATATATATATATATATATATATATATATATATATATATATATATATATATATATATATATTAATGATATATATTTGATAGACATAATTGAAACTTTGTTGAGAATGAGAGAGAAAAAGTTTGAAATACATTAAATAGGACGAGATAAAGTCAAGTTTAGATTAAAAAGTATATTTGCGTTTTCCTAAATATAAAACATTGTACTGGTCTTCTAACGAATACAATCTAATAAATCTGAATCTTAAGACATAACCTAACTAACAACTAGCAACTTTATTTGTTTAATGAAAAACTTATACTAAAAGTATTATCACAGAAGCTTGAACAAAGATACTTCCTTTTTACACCTTAAATAATACCAATATACGTTATTTTAGATAAAATAAGTATGAAATCGTACCAACATGAGTTTTCCTTCTTCTAAGTATAGGTAACTACTTTCTTAATATTTTAACATTAATACGTAATTTAATATTGCTTGTTTTGCTATTTATATTTTGAGCCTTGGCAAGTTGGCAACACTGTTTACAGGTGCTATATAATGTTTTCAATAGAAAGTTTGACTCTTGTGATCTAACATAACCTTCCTCAGAAAACGTTTTGTCATTCGAGCACATCTTCTGTTCTTTATATTGACTTGAAAATTTCGTTTCTTCGAAAGATATAATCAACTTGTAACATTGTCGTTCTATGATTTCTTACAACTTTCAACGTGGATTATCAAGATGGGAGTACATCGATCAACTTAATTTTGCGAGAAGCCCTATTTTTAGCACTGTGAAACGCTTCCATAGCGAATATGATCCTATCCGGAGTTCGCGCCGAGACGGAAGTCGTATAGCTCGTCCAAAGCCAGTTGTATCAGATAACATTCCTGCTGTGCGTGGACTGATGTTCCAAGATTGTAAGATTGAGTAATAATTAATATGACGAACATCAATAAGATATTGCATGAACATTTAGCTGTGAAAAAAAATTTCCGCGTTGGATCCCGCATAAGTTGACAAAACTCAAAAAGATGCTCGTGTTGCGTGGACTGATGTTCCAAGATTGAGTAATAATTAATATGAACATCAATAAGATATTGCATGAACATTTAGCTGTGAAAAAATTTTTCCGCGTTGGATCCCGCATAACATAACAAAACTCAAAAAGATGCTCGTGTTATTTATGCGGAAGAAGTACAATCACGATGCAACAAAAGTTGTTCGATTCGAGCGCATGCAGAGCTGTATTGATAATCAATAAAGACAGTTTCGCTAACATTTTAATGTCCTCTCATTACTATGCTCCATATATAAATAGCAAACCTCGTATTCTTTTCGATTCACTCTTCTAAACTCAAAAAAATGTGTAAATATCGTCGCTGCAAATAATTATAACTATCAATGAATTATTTACTTATTACTTACTTATTAAATAATTATTTAATGGACTTATCAATCAATCCATTAATTAATCAGTTGTATGTCCTTAACTATTTACGAGGGCGGATTGATAAGTCACGTAAAGTTATAATAAGTTTAGACCATACAATGCCTTGAAAGTGCAAACATAAAATTTTATATTTATGTAAATCAATATTGATTGGAAAGCCAATCAAACTGGAGGAGTTGCTCCTTCATGAAAGCAAAGGAACTATTGATAAGTACTATTGTGCTTCTCCCCATCCCTTATTTGTTTACTGAAGCGCATCTATCCAAGGAGCTGGTGGAGGTCAGTGGCAGTGCATCCAAGAATACCAAGGTAGTTATATGGATCGGCAAAGAGATGGCCACCATCTTCTGGGACACACATGGGATTTTCTTTATTAGTTTTTTCTAACCTAACCTACGCATCACTGTTAGAGCAATTGTCCAACCTAACCTACGCATCACTGTTAGAGCAATTGTACGAGGAAATCAAATAAAAGGACCACATCTCGTCAAGAGATCCGGTTTGGCTTGGGCAATACCTCTGTCTATTTCTCCGCCATTGTAAAAGCCGAGCAGGTCAAGTATATTAATTGCTACCTAATCCATCTTAATCTCCTGACCTGGCTCCTAAAGATTTCGTTTTGTTACTGAACATGAAAATATGTCTCGGGGGACAGAGATTTTCGAGAGATTCCATCATCGCCTAAGCAAGTCCTATAAGGATATTATGTTGAAAAATAACACAATAAAGCAAATGAGTTCTTGTTTCATTTTTACCTGACTTATCAATTCACCCTCGTGCACTGACTCTCACTGCCTCTCATTTGCGCATATCAGAAGCTGAATTACATTTTATCAACTGTATTCAAAATTATGGAGGAAAGAGATAACAACTCTCTTTTAATGGGGAATTAATTGAAATTGTGTTCAGCTGTATGTAATAAGTAATAGTTCAAAAACGTCCAGCATAGCGCTGGCGCTACAACCATGTTTTAAATAAATTAAGCTGTTGTAGACGGCCTGAAGTACACTGAGTTGAAGTGTTGAAATTTAGAATTTTGTTGACTAGAGTCATTGAGTAACACTGCAGCATATAAAATGTCAGAAGACCGATGTAATTCAATAAATATAACCAACAAACAAGCCATTAGATTGTTGGAACTCACTTTAAAATTTAATTAATTTTGACGGAAAGTTTTTCAAACACAGGAATGGTTCTCCTCACCCCCCACAATTGAATGTTGAAATAAACATCAGAATTCACCCCTGGTAAAAAACTATATAAATAATTGCCAACTTTCCTGAGATATTGAAATAATTGAAGAATCTATTCATCTTTGCTCAAATGTAATACTTGAACTCATCGTGATATTTTTTTAGAATCAGAAGAGTTGATATTGAACAGATATCTTTGCTATTCTCTGAGATCATTATATTGTTTAAACACTTTTAATTATCACATATTTCAATGCATTTTGCAAATTAATGTGCCTCTAAATAAATTGATGGCTCTCAGCACAGAAAAGTGAAGAAGCTGCTAAACTAATGGAAATATATGCGCTATTGGGAAATATCACTTTTAAAATAATTTCAATTTCCTTTTCATTTTTCCATTTGCAGTTCTGATATTCCCGATATTAAAACAACAATTTGAAAAAGCGAAAACTCAATCTGGTACATAAACTTAGAGAAAAAATTATCGATTACTAAACAGATGATTGCAAATAATCGTGGTGGTATCAAAACGCATTCAAACTATAAAAATATGGCTTTCAAATACCTTTTTTCACAATAAAATTTAGTTTCAGTAAAAGTACCTAAATTCACTCAATTCAACTTTATACTATATTTTTTGATTTATACAGAAAATAAAAACACTTATTGATCTCTATGGTTGTTTTAGAAACTATTCTTCATGTTTTTCATATGAAGAAAGTCTAGAAAGTTGATGTCACCTGAATCATTCTTTAAAATTCAATTCAACATATCTAAATCTAACTCTGAAGTCCTTCGAGAAGAAATTGGAATAAAAGTATAACTTGTGTGTAATGGCGCATGTATCAATGAAATTTCATTTTATATAACTTAAAAATAAACTAGTCCACGTATACTTCAAATCTAACCTACCATCTCATATATCAAAATTCATATTTCTAATCAGTGGTGTGGTTCATATTCTACAGTAGCTTGAAATCCATTAGTTGGATCAGCAGTATACCTAACTATCCTGACAATCCCATCAGATTGTAACACCCTGTATTCGCCATGAACTGCTTCACCATCTCTTGATTCCTTGTGAATTTGAGAATTTCCATTTACTGGATCTTGAACGCCATAAGAGAAAGAATAGTCTGGACGTGCCTGAAAATAAGATAGCCTTTGCTTTCAATTATGTTTCATATTCAGTCTAAATAAAGAACGAATCATTTATGAATGCGAATTTCATCGTGGGAATTGAATGCGAGCAATTTTTTTCTCCGTTGAGAGGCCAGTAACGAACCTGAACTAGTTGGGATTGATTGCAATAAACAACTTAGGCCACAAAGCAATTGCACCAGTGGTTACTCGGTTGTCAATACGTTTTCTCTAAAGACTTTCTGTCAGCGTCCAATAACTGCTGAGAACTCACACCGATAAAGATACCAACAAAGTGTCACTGAAATCAGACTTGGCGAAAAAAAATTTCAACGCGAACAAGATTCAACCAACAACGTTCTCCAGTCACTGCTGGAGAACATCTTCAATCCCAAGGACATCGAATTTCCTCAGAAACGATCATGTACCTACTCGGCATCACATCGGAGTTAGCTGTCATGGACCATCTGTCAGCTATTGCCAAATCTGCTTCTGCTAAACTCAATTTTCTTTTCAGGACTAAGCAGTAATTCACGCCATCTCAGCTGATGTTTTATACAAAGCATAGGTACGACCTAGCCTGGAATACTATCCCCATTAGGGGGCTCCACATTCAAACATTCATTACATCTATTGGATAGTATCCAGAAGAGAGCAGTATGCCTTATTGACCCCACGTTATGGGTCCATGGTAAATGCTCTGAAGAAATGACATGCTTGGTCCAGAGGAAATCCAATTCCTGAGAAAAAGTAAGCTCAAGGAGAATCTAATCAGCGGGCGGTCCAACTAGCAAAGCCAGGTATCTCTCTCTATAAAAATTATTTTGTTTACAGGCCTAGTGTGCTGTAGAACTCCATTGAAGTGACATTTCGACAATCGCTGCACAGCCTAACCGCGCCATTACGCGGTTACCAGTACGTGGTCCCCTCATTCTATTTTCGTAGGCTTTGTGGGGCATCTGGATTACGTAAAAATTATGTAGAAATAAAACGATGCGGTAGACAGATTTCGACGTTTTACTACTGCAGCTATGTAAAATATTGTGGAGAGAGGAAAATATTCCCCCTTCCCCGTGTTCTTCTTTCGTGAGGAATTCATGTCCGTAAACGGATTCAAGCTAGCATTTCTCGTTTCGTGTTATTATCAAAATTTCGGAATCAGTAGAGTGTACATATCTCGGTTGTTTTTGAAGTTATGTAAATAAAAGTTTGACATTCTAGAGGCAATATTTTACGCAGAATCGAACTACGATCTTTCTTATTTCAAGGTTGTTGAGTTATACAGCAAACTTGTGTTATTTTGAATATGAGCTATAGGCACCTTTTCTTCCTTTTGAAAATATATCACATGTGCACTTAATTTTATCATTTAGGACGTGTTTCATTGAAAACCCGAAAATTGTATAACTTTTTCCTAATTTTATCTTGTAACTATATGTCCATTCAAAGTATTTACAGGGAACGATTAAGATAGTTTACATATGTTGTGAACTCATTGTGATAGTCCGAAAATTAATTCTTGCAATAACAATTCAAATAAATTATTCAAAGTTTTTCATAGAACTATTGTGTGAATATAATATCGTTTGTAATAACGAAGCGACCATGTTGATTTTGACTATTATATTCAAAACAGTTAAGATGCTGATGCTGCAGAAGCTGCCTATTTAGATCGTTTTCCTTATAGGCGACGAATAAAGTATATTCTAGTTTTTTTTTATTCAGAACTTTAGGGAGGCGATCCCACAGCTGTAGCCGCCCAAGATTATTTAATGATAAATTCAGAAAAACCTCATGAACCATGGTATATTCAACGTCCCAAGAAAATAAGAATATAAAGTATTTGGCGGAGAAGATGCAACAATCGATATAATAGGTAGTTTAACTGTGAACCCATCGATTTCAAGCAGGCAAATTGAAATGGAAAGAGGGGTATCTAAAAGTCAAACGCCCAGTTATCTCAAGAAGAAAAAATATAAATCTCATAACATGAGAATATCTAAGTTTTTGCAGCCAGAAGATTTCTGAAGAAAATTCGCAATTTTTCGGAGAAGTAATTTAGAGTGATGAAGTTCACATCAGTAGTGATGATATATTCAATCGTCAAAATGAATGAGTATATGATTTTCGATGAAAAGCTTCGTGGTGAATTATATCATGAAATTGTAGCTAAGAACACTAACGATGGATATTCTGAAGAAGTTTCTTGCTGGAAGAAGAAATATCTTTTTTCTACATTCCTTCCCATCAAACTATGGCCTTTGCCAATTTACTTGACTTGAATTTTGGCAATAATTGGATTGAAACTATAGGGCCAGTAAGATGGCCGGTCTGTTTCTCAGATTTGTAGCTGCTGGACTTTTTCCTTTGGGTATATATCAGGGATCTGTTATATCAAAGCGCTAGTCGAAATATTGATGAGTTGAAGCAAAATTTCAGACATTGTTTGCTTCTGTTACCAATATTCAAATCTCCAATGCGTGTTAGAGTATCTTCAGACGTTATGGATTATGTATACAGAATAATGACAATACATTTGAATATATACATTGATTTTTTCCTTTAAATTTTATTCCATATAATTGAATATCTCGTTATTTTTCTATTTTTAAACGATAATTGCATGTTACTTCTCAAAATGTTGGTAAGGCATGATCGCTTCGTTACTATAAACGATACATGTATAAAGCACAGAACATAATCTATTTACTTACTTTACTTTACTAGATAAAATTATGGAAAATTTATTCAAGTTTTTGTTTTTCATGAAAATATACCCTAAATGAAAAGTTGAGTATACATGTGATAATTTTTGAAAAGGAGAAAACTCCATTCAACGAAAATGAGTTACTTATTCTTCATATTTAGAAAAACACCGAGTTTGCCCAAAACCGCCGGACAAGAAAAACTCAGCACGTACATTCTGTCAAAGTACCGGGATTATTAAAAAAATCTGCTCAAAACGATTGTCAAAATTTTTTTTGTTGCACAACTGTTTTCTATACTGACGCAGAGTTTGAACACGATCTATCATTTAGTTTATTTACAGTTCTCACAAGTGTTTTTTGCGATTTTCACAATGGATAAAAATAACGAACAAAGAATTTGTCTCGAATTTTATATTGCAAATGGAATTTCGTGTGCCGAATATGTAAAAACGTTGCAGAAGGCTTATGGTGAATCGACTTCATTAAAAAACACCTACATATGAGTGGTACAGTGCATTCAACAGCAACCGAAACGAGTTTTGCCTCGCTTTGATCGGCCATCAACATCTTGAACTAAACATCGATAAAGTGAAGGAAATGGTACCGTGAAACGGGGTGACTTTGTGCCTGCAGAGGTGAGATTGTGCCACTGTGTTTTTCAATTTTATTTGAATTGAGCGCTTCTCATGAATTTCCGCCACACCAACTACATATCTTCATAATGAACATACTTGTTGAACTATCTGGTGGCGCTGATACGAACTACGCAGGAAGAGTCTGTGATCGTGGCACATATTGTCAGACTTTCCTGTTATGGGTTTCCAGTGGATAAAACCGAATTGCGATTCATCGTTATGTGTATCTTCGATAAAAAAGGCAAAACAGTTGGAAAATTGAAAATAATCTTCCTGGAAAGGAATGGGCAGATTCTTTCGTTACGAGACATGCACAAGAAATTTCAAATCGTACCGCGAGAAACATAACTTGCAACAGGGCTTCAATTGATGCGGAAGTTGTAAATCAGTTTTTGATAACTTAGAAAAAGAACTCGAAGGTGTTCCACCATCGAACATATGGAATAACGACGAAACTTGCCTTGTTGATGACCCAGGAATTTCCAAAGTGCTCGTCAAACGAGGCTGTAAGTACCCTGAAAATATAAAGAATTCTTCTAAATCCAATACGTGGTGATAACTTAAGTTCTCATATTAATAGAAAGTTATTGATCTTTGCCATGGAAATAACATTTCCTTCATTGCTCTGCCGCCTAACGCCACCCACCTGTTACAACCATTAGCCTTTGCATTTTTTAGACCTATGAAAATGGCTTGGCGTAAGGTACTAAACGAATGGAAAGAAAATATTCGCAATAGTCACTGCTAAGGATGAATTTCCAGGACTTTTGTTTGCTCTGGAGAAAAATGCAACAGACAATCTCAAGACTAGTTTTCGCAAATGTGGTATGGTTCCTTCAAACAGGCAATTAGTGAAAGCTTTATAGAAAACTTAAACGCAAAGAGGCAGCTCATCACATCAACGAGAACTAACAAGTGGAGAAGAAAAGTTAACGTTCATCCAGGAAAGAGTATTGCTGCGTCTGACAATCCTCAAAATGATAATGAAACTCCTATGAGCATGGATCAATCATCAACTTCTTCTGGACAGACTAATGAAGAGCCACCTAATAATAACCTGATTGCGACGATGAAAGCATAAGCCATATCTATTATGCAAAAAGCGATGGCAGTCCTTATCATTTTCCCCAACTAAGCGACGCCTCTGATACAGATATGCATCCTATCGAGACTAATGTACGAAAAAATGAGGTGAGTTCTGATGATAACGTTGTCGTCACATACGAAAACCACCTGTACTCCGGCCAGGTGATAGAAACAGCAGATGATGCAGGAGGAAATTGGAAGTGGCCGGAAAAAGGAGACTCAATTTGGTATAGAGTTATGAGGATATAAAGAAAATAATTGATTAACCAGTTCGTATATCAAAAAGGGAAATCTTCAAAGTTCCGGAATTATCTTAATTAATTTCATCATTATTTATTTCATGCTCAATTAACTCCAAGTCTTGTGAAATATAAATTCACCATTTTTGTAATGAGTTTTTTCAAAAATAAATTTTTTTCATACCATCTTAAAAGTTTTACTGAGTTCTCTTATCTTTATTCATCTGAAAGATGAGCGCGAGAATGTACCACTGGGATCTTTTTATGAATAATGCATAGAAAACTGTTCTGGCACATTGTCACTCCAGATGCTGGGGTGAAGTAGTGCCAGAAAAATTATTTTTCATTCGAAAAGTGAAAATTTTTCGATGTTTTCATATGTCCTGGTGCATGTGGGAACAATGTAGCCATATGTATTCAGTCATGAATTTGAATTTTTGCCAGACATATTCTCGTAATAACATGAAAACCCAAAACAGGGGCACAAAGTCACCTCGTTTTACAGTAATTGAAAATCGTCATTTGAGTTTGAGAGAGGTAAGCAATAAACTCTCACGAATCAATGAATACCAGTTTGAACAATTGTTTGGACATGCAACGCGTTGCCGCTCGACTAGTTCCAAGAGATCTAAATTTTCTTTAAAAATTGAATTGCGTACAGGTCGTTGAAGACATGCTAGAGCGAGTTAATTCCGACCCCACATTCATAAAACGCATTGTAACTGGTGATGAGACATGGGTTTAAGAGTTAGACATGCAAACCAGTGAACAATCTTCCAACTGAACCGAAACCAGAAAAACCACGTCAAAGTCGATCAAAATTCAAGATGGTGTTTTCTTTGATTATCGGTTTGAGAAGGCTAATTCATCGAGAAAGGCCAGATTTGTGGAAAAAAAACTCAGATTTCGTACCACGATAATTCAACATCTCACAAGGCTATCATTGTGAATGAATTTCCCACCTAAAACTCAACAAATTCACCTGATATGGCTCCAGCAGACTTTTTTCCTTTTTCAAAACTCAAATTACCACTTCGAGGTACCCGTTTTAAACCGATAGAAGACATAAAAGAGGCGAGATCTAAAGTCGATTCTGGAAAAAGCGTTATAAAAATGATGATTCGTTAGCGTTATTGTATTTTTTTGGAAGAGGCCTACTTTAAAGGCGATACAATAAATTTGGATGAAAAATAAATCTGTTGGGTTTCATTGACCAATTCCCGGTACTTTGTAGACAGAAAAAAAGCAAAAATTGCTTGTAGAATGTCAAAACCATTTTTACATTACTTCGAAAACAACAGAGATATTGGCACTTGAGTGATTCCGAAAATTTTCAAAATTTCCAAATTACTTGAAAACGAAAAAAGCTAGCTTGAATCTGTTTGCGGAAATGAATTCCTCACCCTATCCACCCTGTATTGCTCAAGAATCACAGAACCACCGCGGCGCACTTACGCCAATATGTACTTTATTTGCCCTTATCATTTGATCTTTTTTGTCCAAATATCAAATAAAGATCTAGACTACTATGAATTAATCTTCAAAAATTATGAAAATTGAAAATAGCTTACTGTGTAATCGATGTTTTGGTTCCTAGTAATGATTTTCTGGGTTTCTCCACTCACTGGACCACGAAATTTGTGGAAAGAAAAGCTTTGATCTCCTTGAGATATCAAAATGATGGACGATAAGATGCACTAGAAGAAGAAAAATATGATATTACATCCAAACGTATTCATATTGTAGACCCTATTTTTTAGGTCAGAGTGAGAACACCTTGTTTCTAATTCAGAAACTGTGGAAGGGAATGGCTGAATGGACGCCAGGCGCAACACTTCCGTCATATGGTTGTCTCCAGATTGTCTACCTGAATCCATTGAATGAACTGATCCTTATAATCCCTATTTGGCAAATTTTCAATTCCTGAACTCAAAAACTAAGCGAATTCCATTCAAAAATCCAACCCCTATTTCGGACATAATAATAAGAGGTAGTTTTTCCAAAAATTCTGAAACTATTTTCAACTTTGTCGTCAATATGTTAAACCAGGGGTGCTCAAACTTGAACTGCTGGCGATCTACCTCAATATTTTAAACTACTTACGATCGACTCTGAGAGCCTGCAAGTATGAGTGATGCAGGGTTGTCGTACATACTCCACACTCCCTACCTACCTACCTTCTTAGGTAGGGTGTACCGTAGCATATATTGATATTAGCTTAACTTTAGTCAAGTTCTTCTCTATAATATCAATGGAAAAACTCATAGTTATTCAAAATTGCGAGTATATTGGTGGTTACAAACCATAAGAGTTACATATGGTGTTAACCTTAACTTAGGAGTGACTTTGGATGTTGAAACGCGGCACTGTTTGTCCTCAGCATACTTTTCATAAGATGGTTCGTAACCACTGAGTGCTAATCGCAAGCATGATTACATATGATCGTCAGTTAGTCGAATGCGATATTCTGACTTAGTTATCTTTATTTCAGAAAATGCAGACTCCCACAAGTAAGTTGACCCAAACATAGCCGTCAGTTGAAGGGCGATTTGCCTTAGATTCGAATATTTATCTTCAGATAAAGAATATTGTATCTGATACTGTAGCTTCGAGATGTATATCTAATATAATCTGCACCAACTCATTTTCAACAGAACATGAGTTCATATTAAACTGACTAGCTAATTCCTCAATGTTTTCACATGAAAAAGGATAACTCATAAATGATGCTATATTTTCCAATTTACTGCAATGATAAAAACGCATTTCGAATTGTCCCAAAATTTTCGATAATTCAGCCTCATACGTATCATAATTCAACTGAGGAATCCTTGCTTTCAAAGACGGAAGATGTTTCAGATCCTTTCTTTTCAGTTGATGTATCTTAAGTTGCGATTTACAATAATAGTTTTTCCTGTACCTTGAAGCTCCAAGTTAATGGTGTTGATGTCAGTCAAAAATACCAATTTTTCGTTTTTCAACATCTGAGTGCCATCACCTCTTTCGTCTAGAATAATAAAAATTCTCGAACCTTTCAAGGAATTTACCGCGACTCAACCACCTGACGTGCGTGTGAAGAACTAAATCAGTGTGTTCAGCTGACTCTCTATCTTCCAACTGTAACTAATTCACATTTTTTGTTGCAATGCCAATAATTTCTTACGTGTTTGAAACTTTTAAACACAAAACTTGTTGATGTACAATGCCACAAAACCGTTTTTGTTTCCAGTCATTGCTGGTGCTCCATCGGTTGTAATTCACACTAATGTATACATTGGTAGCTTGTAGTTTTTTACAAAATTAAAGAAAACGTTATATATCTTCGCCATGGGTCTTCCCCTTCAAAGGAATAATGGTCAAAAATTCTTCCTTAGCCAACATCCGAATAAAAATACACAATAAATAAAAGTATGTACATTTCATGATATCATGTTTCAGTTTATCTGCCATGTCCTGACTCATGACTTCAATACGCCTTGTGACAGTCGGACGAGATAACTGAAGTTCTCTAATAGCAGACATGATTTCTGTTTCATTTTTGAAATCTCCAAATAAAGTCTCACCATCTTCAATGAATGCTTACTTCACAACCGATCCATCTTCGAATGGTTTCTTGTATTTCGCGAATATATTTTAAATGACGCGATCGTAGCAGCTTTTGATTGTTTGGCTGGCCTTGTGAACATGGTTTGTTCTTTTTTCAAACAAGATATCAAATTTTCGGTGTCTTAATACTCTGTGGCGGAAAATCCTTTTCATAGTTTTTATGAACCTTTTTATGATGCCTCTCTAAGTTACCACGCTTAGGTATTGCAGCTGACGTACGACAAATAAGACAAATGCACTTATCCTTTGCCATACAAAAGAAAAATTCTTCCTCCCAATCGTAATTAAAATGATACGTTTTAGATTTCTTCGCTGCACTCATTTTGTACTATTTAATAATAAACTTTGTATCGACGTAGTATTGCCTTCAAGTTACAATTCAGAATGACTCCAATTCCTGCAGGCGCAACATTTATATCGGCGTGAACGAGTCTCGAATGTTCCTGTTAAACGCGCCGTCCGAAATTTCTAAAAAACGACAAGAATAAAATACCCGGCGTTCTTTGACAAGTATTGCGCGTTCCTTTGATAAAGCCGCCTTTTGCCACTATCAGAGTGTTATTTTATTACATAATAAATGTTTGTAGTTTAGTTACCTACTTTTTAAAATTTTCTTTCTTCTCGAGATCTACTCAAAAAGCACTCGCGATCGACCGTTTGAGCACCCCTGTCTTAAACGTTATTATCCTGCCTCAAACTTCATGCATTAGTGAAATACCATATAATTTTTCCAACCAACAGTTTTTTACTTTGAATATGAAAATAAGAGAAAGGATGTGGGTCCAGACCCCCATCGAAAGATTTAGTTTCATGCTTACTACTTTACTCACCCCAAGAAATTAACGCACAAAATCGAAAATTCAAATTTATCCAGATGAATTATAGATATGTTGAAAATCCAGTAATCCAGCTTCTTTGAAGAATATTTGAGAACAATCGAAATGAAAATGGTACTCAAAAATTGAAATGAATTGAGAATATCCCACGTAGCTCCTACCGATATGAGCTTGATTAGGTTTGCCATTATCATGCATAAGCAGAAAGTGTTGACCCATATTTGCCGTAAATGGTACATCATGTTCTTCTGAAATGTCTATCACGTAATTTTGATCATTCAGGGTTCCAATATTAACGATACCCAAATCAGTTTGTGCGTTCAGAGAAATTCCTTCCCACACCATTGTTGAACCTCCATCAAACCATAGATAGGTAAAAAGTTGCTTTGGGTATATCTCTAATTTCAACGTCTCTAAACTAGAGAACGTCGCAATGAAAAAGACAAAATCTCGACTCATCTGTAAAGGAAAGTCTCTCCTAGTCAGCTTCTAACCATTGACATTTTTCCTAGCAAAATTCAATCGGGCTCTTCGATGAGCTGTGGGTAGAGCAGCGGCACGAGGTCTCAAACCAAAATCCCCGAGACGTTGTCCCTCAGTTTCAGTGCTAATTTGCATTCTACTGTTCTGCCGAAGATGCCCAGGTCCTCTTTCATGACCACCAGTCTCCCTGTACCTGCGGATCCTTTGGCCTATTCTTGTATAAGTCCAACTTAGGTCATCTAACACCACTGCTTCAGCACATTTTGCCGGGGTCAACTTTCGTGATTCGCGTTGCATTATTACTCGCAAAAACATGTGTTACTAAGTTGTTGCCTACGAAAAAAGAAATTTGAAATATTGAAATTGTGCCTTAATTTCTTGTCGCATTGCATTCTCTACTTTGAAACTGATGGAATTACATACAAAAATTGAACCTCTATTTCGCACGTTTGAGGGAAGTTTTGCCGAAAATTCTGCTGTACCAGTAATAACTTTGTAACCAAGAGTTTTTCTTTTCTTGAACTTAACAACAGATTCCATACAATCTCTAATTTTGCACCCTTGAGAGTGGTTTTTCCAAAAAATCGATACTTTTAGTCTCTACAGATAAATATAAATTCTTGTCTGCTTATTTTTCTGAGTAATTTTTGCCGAAATTATTCACGTAAACGCGTTCTTGCCACTTCTGAGAATATTTAAAAAACATTAGCCAAATTAGTCCAACCAATTCTGCGCTGAGCAACACATTTAGCCATTCATTTTCATTTATAAAAGTGTTCTAACCGAAACTCTAAAAATGACCCCTGCTATTGATATTGTCAATAATTATCACAACCACATCAAAATATATTAACCCCAAGATAGATAACCGACAATATTCTAACACTCACAAATAAAACAATGAAATTTTCCATATTTGCCACGGGAGGTAACCACAGACTGAGACTGATAGCATCAAAAATCGATTTATATACACCACGAAAAAAATCTTATGCAAGAGAAAAATTACAAAATTGCATCTCCGGAAACAATCAATTAAGTTACGGTTCATTGCATCCAGGTTTTTAGGTCTTTTAAAAGGATGAAAAACTGCTTGGCTGAGTTTGGGAAGATTATCTAACAATCTAAATTAGATTTGTCTAGAAAAACTAGGCAAAGAATTATGTCTTTAGGTGAATTATTGGCTTAAAGTTAACCATTCAAGTTCGGATTTACCTTAAGTTTAAAATAACATATTCTAATAGACGAATATGACTTTTATGCAAATACTTCCACCATGTGAGTTACCACGTCTCCCCTGTGTATGATTCAAGTTTTCTATCTAAACGGAAAATTCGGTGAAGGACCCATAAAGAAATTTTGTCTTAAGACCTATCGTGACCCCAACACAGGTCATTGTACATCTGCTGTGAAGCCTGATTTAGTGCCTTTCAAATTTTAATTTCAAAAAACAAATGTGAAGCATTCTTAGAAAATTTAGATAAAAAAGTTGTTCATATTGAACCGTCATCAGTATATACTGAGTGATTCACCAGTGGCCGGTGCTCTGTAGCTCGTACACTCTTGAAGATTTAATTTTTGTTCGAACGGTATTGTATTTAGAAAGTAACAATCTACTTCAACAATTTCTTTTGCAGTAAACAGAGTGTCCCAATTTTCTTTCAAAAAATCTTGGTTGGTTTTTTCAGATTGGAAGACCACTTTTTTGTTCAATATTCAGGAGCGGCCTAAACTCTGCTATAATGTCTTTAAGCAATAAGTTTTTTGGTGAGTAGTTTCGTCACAATATTTTTTTTTCCGTAAAAATTCATGAAAATAGGCTCTCACATCATGGCATGCTCCTTCGGCCAGAGAGTATGAATACTTTTTTCCTTTCGTTTTCTTATTGCCCAAGGATAGCTTTATTGATGAATTGTAATAGATTATCCTCATTTTGAACAAGAGTGACTCAAAAAAATGATTGAATATTGTAATTTTGAAAATATATCTTGATTTTTTCAAATGGAACACCCTGTATTTTATTATTCATGTCAACGCATAAAATATTGTACTAAATTTTTAAAGAAGTAACCTCATCTTTATCTTCGACCATTTTCGAAATAAAAAAATAAACTAAAATAATAAAATCAGAGGTTGCGAAAAAGAGTTTATTAGTACATATCATTATACTTGACCAGAGAAATTAAGATATTTTAAGGTAGTCGTGTATGAAATACGTAATAGATTGGTTTTGGTGAGATGATCTACAAGGTATTGAACTATTTCAATAAATGTTCGAAATGTTGCCCGTTTCTTTGTAGACACAACTCAATCCTTCTGAGGAAAGACCGTTGAACTCTCGACAACATTTGCGGATTAACTGACTGAAAGGCGTCGACTTTTCTCTGTCTCATATACAACTGTATTGTAGAAGGAATCTTGTAATATAACCTCACAAGAAAAAATTTAGACTTGTAATTTCCGGAGACCTAGCTGGCCATCTAACAGGACCACCACGTCCTATACATTTATATGAAAATACATGATTCAAATGATCCCTAACCTGATGTGAGTAATGTGCCGGTGCTCCATCCTGTTGAAACTACAAATCTTGTCTTATATGCTCTTGTACATGGGCAAGAACATTGGTAGATGATCTTGCAGAAAATCTGAATACATTTCACTATTGAGGTGCCCGTCGAAAAAGTGCGGCCCAATTAGATATCCATCTACTAGAGCGGCCCATACATTCAAGGACCAACGATGCTGGTGATTTATTTGTCTCATGAGGTGTGGATTTTCCGTGGCGTAATAATGAAAGTTATGCCTGTTAACAAGCCCATTCTTGTGGAAAGTTACCTCGTCCGAGAAAAGAACTCTTCTGAACATATTTGGTTTTTCCGCTACTTTGTCACCTGTCCAATTGCAAAAATTGATTCGATTTTCATAGTCTTGATTGTTCAGTTCCTGGTGTAGCTGTACATGATATGCATGAAATTTATTCACTTTCACGATTCTCTGGACGGAAGTTTGACTTATATTTGTTAACTGAGCAATCTCTCTTTGGCTTTTATATGGGTCCTCTGTCACTGTCAACAAAAGTGATAACTGGTTGTCTTTAGCTGTAGCTGTTTTTTGTTTTTCATGTTTTTTTTTTTAAGCGATATTACCCGTTTCGACAAATTTACTTAGAAGTTTTTCAAAGCATCTTGCATCAGGATGCCTCTCATCAGGAAACCTTTGTGCATAAACTCTACTTGCCAACAAAGAATTTCTATCACACTCACCAAGAATAAAAATCATATCAACCATTTCTTCTTTGGGGAACTTCATGGCAGTCAATTGAGAAAATTGGGTTCAAACCTCACTTTAAAAATGTTTAATAACAAAACACTGATAAGTTCACCATGTAAAATGCAGAATATGATATGTCCGGACACCTGACAGAGGGCGCAAATAAAAAAAAATGTCAACACATACCTCGATTTACGTTTTAATCATCTTGATTTTATCATTCGTTAAAAGAATTATCTTGTTTAGGTTTCATTTTTTACTACTTGAATCATTACAGAAAAAAAAAATTCTGTGCGAATAATGATGCATGTTGATGAGTTTGGTACTTTTCATCAAACATTTTTACAAATAATCGAATATTTCGAAAATGATCGAAGATAATGATAAGGTTACTTCTGCAAAAATATAGCACAACATTTTATGCGTTGACATGAATAATAAAATACAGGCTGTTCCATTTGAAAAATCATGATATGATATTTTTAAAATTACAATATTCAATAATTTTTTGAGTCACTCCTGTGTAAAATGAGGATAATCTATTTCAATTCATCAATAAAGCTATCCTTGGGCAATAAGAAAACGAAATGAAAAAGTAAAATTTTTACGGAAAAAAAATATTGTGACGAAACTACTCACCAAAAAAACTTATTACTTAAATACATTATAGCAGAGTTTAGGCCGATCATCAATCTTGAACAAAAAAGTGGTCTTCCAATCTGAAAAAACCACCCAAGATTTTTTTATAGAAAATTGGGACACCCTGTTTAGTGCAAAATATATTGCTGAAGTAGATTCTTGCTTTCTAAATACAATACCGTTCGAACAAAAATGAAATCTTCAAGAGTGTAGGAGCTACAGAGCACCGCGTCACTGGTGAATCACCCAGTATAATCAACAACACTATTAAAGAAGTCACAAGACGACACATCCTATGAGGAGACAGATCTGAATACTATATATTCCCACCTTGAATGATACTGCTTAGCAAATTTTGCGCTTCTACAAAGAACTGTTTTAAGATGATTGAAAACCTGAATATGAAGCGAAAAACCAGACGTGCTTAGAGATTTATTAATAAACAATCATAATCTACCCTAGTCCCCTCAAACTTTTACTTCGGACCAGATTGGACATAAACTTCTTCTCAATGGTCCAATAGTCCTGTCAAATTAGACCAAAAAATAACAGTGAAGGTACAAAGATGCAAACCCACCTCAAAGTTGATAAGTTTATTCAGAAGATCATCATAAATGAAATCTTAAAATTCCTCATCGATCCGATACTTGAGAAAAAATTTATTCGGGTTCAAAGGTTACAAAAATGTTCATTTTCGCTATTTTCTGCAATACGGTAAGTTTTATCATAAAATTAGTTCAACGTAAAATTAAAAATCAGACAATTATTTCATTTCTAAAATTGTCAGAATACTTTTTCTTTGAGAACCACCGTTCCTGAGATATAACGATTCAAAGTTGAACAAGTTCTAATCGTCATAATACACTGCGCCAAGAAATTAACAAAAATTCACATTTATCCAGGTGAAGTTCAGATATGCTGAGAAATTATTCTACCAGTAATAATGATAATAATAATTGTTTATTTTCCTATGCAATTTTGTGTGTACATAATTTGTGAAAACCAGATTTTTTACAATAAACTCAGAAAATGAATAGAAAACTGCAAAGTCATATGACTGTCTACAGTATACTAATCTAGTTTTTTTCCCTAAGTAAACCTGACACACCGACATTGATCCGCTAAACAAAATAAGGAGTGAAAACAAAAGTCGAACAGAAAAACTCAGATTCAACAAGAAATATAATAATTTCTCAACTCTATGATGTCATGAATTTTATCTCTACCATATCAAAGGATAATCTTCTTCAGCTCAAATTTAAACTTCCTCATGTCAATAACATTTCTTATTGACAATGCCAAAGCATTAAACAGTCTAGGCCCCAAGAAAGAAAAATTTAACTGGACAATGGATTTATTTGCAGGAGGTGTCTCATAAAATTTATTTTCCCGTCTGGTATTATAGGTATGATGAAACTCCTTTAGTAAATATGCATTCCGATACAAATGTATTATACATGAGAATGCAAACATTTGACGAATATCCAAGATCCGAACTTCATCATACAGACGTGAAGTAGGGTAAGTATTTTTCTTATTGAAGATGATTTCTAAAAACTTTTTTTTTAGAACCTCGATGCAAGCTATATGCTCAGCCCTTGCAGTTCCCCAGTTCAGAATACCATAGCATAATCTAGAATGTACAAGTCCGTAGTAAACCTTTATCAAAGCTTTTTGATCGAGGGCATTTTTGAGGTATTTGCATCTGTACAGTACACCGCGAAGAGTGGCAACTATGGAACAAATATGATGCCAACGTAGATGGCTATCAAAAACAATTCCCAAACACTTATAGGTGACAGCTTGGCCTACTTTCCTTTTTTCAGAAACATCTAAAGTTCTGAAAGATGTATTGTATGCAGCTTTGCATTCATACATCTTTCATTAACTCTCATATCCTCTTCCGCCTTTTCCTTCATTTCATCCCAACTATCACCCTCAACTATTATAGTGCAATCGTCTGCAAAACTGACTATAGTCCCATTCAGATACAGCTCAAGCAAGCTATTAATATATATTAAAAAAAGTAGTGGGCCTAGCACGCTGCCCTGTGGTACACCAAATTTAATCATTTTTTCATCACTCATTTCTCCATTCAAACTAACAATCTTCTTCCACTCATTCAAGTAACTCCCAAAAAGGTGTAGAATATTCTCTTATTCCAATCTTATCCAAGGCTTCCAATAATTTTTTGTGGCAGACGGTGTCAACGGCGTTAGCAAGATCCAAAAAAACAGGCATAACCTTTCTACTTTCTACTATTTTTGAAGTTATACTTCAAACTGCATCTTGTGTGGATTTATTTTCTCGAAAGCCATACTGATTTGAAGTGATGATGTTAAATTTATCCACCAGTACTAAGGAATCCTTGAGAACAATCGAAATAAAAATGGTACTCATATTAATTGAAATGGAGCTAATTATGAAAAATGTAAAACAAAAAAATCCCCAAAAACCGGATATTTCAACCCCTGGCGAGAGATACTGCATGACATCTACGATTAATACTCAAAATCAATGTCAATTAGTAGCTTTCTCTTCAGTAGATCGATTCAGGTAGTGGTTGATGGTGTAACGAGTGAATCAGGTTAATGCAGGAGTACTCCAGATCTCCATACTCTCGTCAACTCTTTTTTTGTTGCAGATCAATGATCTACCCAACTCCACCGAAAACAGAATATTTGGGTTTGCGAACGACTGTACCCTGGTGTCCTCATTTTCTAGTCAGCATCCTATAACTGCTGAGGAGACTCATCGACAAAAATACCAAGAGAGCATGTCACTAAATTCAGACTTAGAGAAGATATCAAAAGATATCAAAGTATGGCCGATTAAAATTGTTCAACAACGTTCCCCAGAGAAGTCACTGCTGGAGAACATCCTCTAATCATGCGTGGACATCGAATTTCCTCAGAAACGAGCATGGCTCTATTCGGCATCACAGTCAACACCGGAGTTTGCTGGCATCGCCATGTGTCAACCATTGTCAAATCTGTCTCTGCTAAACTCAGTTTTCTTCTCAGGGCTAAGCAGTACTTCAGGTCATCACTGCTGATGCTTTTATACAGGCACAGGTGCGACCTGGTCTGGAATACTGTTCCCATGTTTGGGTCTCCGCACCCATACATTCATTACACCTATTGGATAGTGTTTCCACCCTCTCCCTCAAAGGCAACAGGTTGCTGATCTTTCTCTTTTGTACAGATAATTCTATGGTAATTGCTCTAAAGAACTGACAGACTTGGTATCGGCAAGAAAAACTAGGCTTGTGGGAAACTCTCATCAATGGACGGTCCAACTAGCACAGCCACGTACCTCTCTCTATAAAAATTCTTTTGTTTACAGGGCTAGTATTATGTCGAACTCGCTTATCTTTACGATAATTTACCACTTACAATTTGGCACTCTTCAAAGAGCGAGTGAACACACGCATTAAATCATCTTAGGCGGCAATAGCTGTGGCATGACAGGTATCGCCTCCTCCCAAGAATTGAGAATTAAAAAATATCCATTTCTTTCCAAATTTCGATCGATACCCATTCACGGTTGCTGCCAGGTTTTCCTGGCTTCTTAATCTTTTATCGAGAATGTCCAGACATGTTCGACAGGATTGAAGTCGGGACTTCGTGCAGACCACTCCATTGAAGTGATTTATTGATCTTGAAAGTAGTTCCTAACGATATGAGCTTGGTGAGATTTAGCGTTATCATTCATGAACAAAAAGTTTTCACCCATGTTTGCCACAAATGATACAACATGTTCTCCTAAAATGTCTGTGACGTACCTCTGAGCATTCAAGGATCTATTATTCACGATGAACAGATCAGGGCGGGCGTTCAAAGAAATTCCTCCTCGCACCATTATTTAAAGAACGCTAAAATCATAAGTAGGTCAAAAATTGCACTAGGCATATATCTCATTTCGACGCTTGTACAATAGAGGACGTCAATCGCAAAGAAAAAGACATAATTGACTCATCTGTAAATAAAACTTTCTCCTAGTCAGTTTCTAACCAATTTACATGTTCTTTAGCAAAATTCAATCGGGTACTTCGATGTGCTGCGGTTAGAGCAGGGTTTCGAGCTGCAACACAAGACTTCAAACCAAATCCCCTGAGACCTTGTCGTATTTGCACCCTACTGTTCTATTGAAGCTGCATTTGAAAATGAAGAAATTTAACCTAGCAGTAGCGAACCATTGTCTCAACGAGAACATTCTCAAATACGGTCATGGATCGCCGTTGTTGCTCGAGGTCGTCCTTGCCCAGGTCTCCGTTCATGACTACCAGTCTCCCTGTACCTGTGGATCATTCTGGAAACAGTTGAATGGGATATTTCAAGCCTGTGGCCTTTTTTGTACAAATCCATTCTAGGTCATTTAACACCACTGCTTCAGCACATCCATCAAGACTCGAATTTCTTGATTCGTGTAGCATTATTACCGAAAAATAAAATTATCGAGAAGAATAAATAACAAAAGTTACTCGCAAAAATTGATCAACACCTGCTGTTCGGAAGTAGACGATAGATTTTGAACTCTTGGGTGTGTCAAAATATTCGGCAGAAAAAAAAATTACAGGTACAAAAGATTGCCGACATCAATATTTGGTATCAATTTCAACTGGATTGAGGAAATAGTCATGACCGACGAACCTTACTATCACTCCATCTATACAATTTTTGTAAATTCTATATCATGTGAAAATTTGATTGACGCACGAGGTGAAAAGCCAGATGCGTAGATGATAACCTTTATTCTTAATTTTGTTATACATGTCGGATAACAACAATCTTGCTTTTGTGGGTCAACCGCAAGACAATAAAGGGGCTTTCCACTTGAATAAGTCATTAAATGCATTACATGATACGAGATCAACTCGAAAATTAGTAGAAATTATTTGCTAAGTTAGGTTTGGTTAAGGAAAAACTAGTAATTGATAGTTTTTGCTGTGAAATAAGAATAATCAGCAAGAGAAGAATAAATTCTTCATAGAAATTGAAATACAATTAGACTGAGAATTTTGTACGTACATCGATGATTTGTTTACATTACAGAACATTCAAGGGAATGTTCTGTGGTTTACATTAAGCATTGAGGACAAGAAGAATCGAAAAAGCATGAATTCTTTATGACTCTACTATTTCATGGTTCAGTCATTCTAAACTATGGGGATATTAATCAATATGAAGTCAACGAAAACAATATAATAAATCATTTTTATTCATAAATTAACGAAACAGAATCTAATGCTCAACTTTCATATGAATACTAGAATAAAACACACACCGTACTTTATGTTCATCAGTTCTTCTTCTTGTTTCTTATCTGCTCTGCTAGAACTTCGATCACACACATCTAGTTCCTACAAAATCAATTTCATATAATATAAATTAATATCATAATACACGTTTGAGATCTGAAACATACTAAAGGGATCGGGTATCTCAAGAAATCAGAATCAACTCACAAAATTGACTGACATGCAAATTCCTCTTTGCTTGACAGAAAACGTCAAAAACCATAGAAATAATTTACTTGAAGTGAAACCTATTACTATATTTTATTGTGTATAATAATAAATACAGGGTGCAGCAACTAAAACAGACTCAATAACTGCGAAATTATTCATTTCTGGTCAAATCGTAAGAATAGGTCTATTTTCATTTGGAGTAAGACATCTTTTAGCATTTAGCTCCTTCAATTTTTTACAAGAATGTGTAGAAACTTGTGAATTCTATCATATTCTGAAGAAGTGATTCATCAAAAGAAGATCTATTTTCAGTGACTACAAAATCCGTCGATTTCGAATGGAAATTCACCATAGGTCTGTTGAATTTCGAAGAATTATATAATATATTATACATTTTAATGAGCATACAGGGTGAATCATGGAAGTAATACAGTTACTTACGGCATAGTAGTTTACTTTGCAATGAAAACTACGAACATGGGCACATGAAAGATTTCTGTTTTATTGTTTATCCTGTTTATGGATTAACAGTTTCTACACTTGCAGATTGCATCCATTGCATGGTTTATTCAAAACCAGAAAGGGTAGTGATTATCAAACTATTCATCAGCAATAATAGCAGTGCCATTAGGATAACTATTATTTTCAATGAACGCCACAAGAATAAACATGTGGAGCGAAAGTGTAATCTGAAATTGGTGGTAGAATTCAGAGAAACTGGATCTGTCCAAAATAAGAAAAAATATATCGAAAGCCCTTACAAAATGAGGAAATGGAAGTTGCGTTCCTGGACAAGCTGTGGTTGATCCCACTCATAGTGAAGTGATAGAACCTTACGACAAATTTTGAAGCAATTTAAATTTCATCCGCATAAAATAAAGTTGGTACAGGTATTGGATGAGTATGAGTGAACGAATCGCAAACAATCCTAATATATAATAGTAATAATTATTATTATTATTATTATCGTGGACTTATGCACTATCTCAGCTGTTAGCTGGATATAATTTACCTTTCCCAGATTCAGCAATCAAAGGAATAGGCTCGATTACAATATACTTGACATAAATTTCCTAACTATACTACATGTATTAAGAATTACAGCTTTTGCATTTCTATATAGGTATTCTTATTCAATTCTAATTTCTTAAGGTAATTATGCAAAGTTTTGGGTATTAACCCAGTCGAGGATACGATGACAGGAACAATATCTATTTTCTCGAGGTTTATTATTATTATTATTAATAGATGTTGTCAATTTACACACCGAACAGATAAAAAATCTCAGAGAATTCTTGTCAGCAAAAGCTCTCACTTCTGACCTCCATAGAGTAGTATCGTTGGCTGATAAGGGATATAGACCTCTAAATCTTGCTACCAGAGATGACCTGCTGAATCTACCGTTCCTATCAGATACTGAAAAACAAGAGCAATGGTAAAGAAAGGAATTGCATGGACGAAATCACCATGAGATTAATCGACCACACATCGACAAAGAAGCCTCCAACAAATGGCTGATGAAAGGAGAATTATTCGCGGAAACAGAGGGATTCTTTGTGGCCATCCAATACCAAGTGATCGCTACAAACAACTACAAAAAATTTATTATGAAGGGCGGAACATTACAAACAGATAGGTGCAGAAAATGCCATATAACTGACAGAATGGTGACGAATAATAGGGCGGACATAGTGGTGTATGATAAGAGAGCCAGAGCAGCAATGCTGGTGGACGTCGCCATACCGAATAATAACAACGTGCTGAACAAGTTCCAGGAGAAAAAGTCCAAATACACAGACCTTACTATTGAGATCAAGCTGATGTGGCACCTCGAGAAAATAGATATTGTTCCTGTCATCGTATCCTTGACTGGGTTAATAACCAAAACTTTGCATGATAGCCTTAAGAAATTAGAATTGAATAAGAATACCTATACAGAAATGCAAAAAGCTGTAATTCTTAATACATGTAGGATAGTTAGGAAATTTATGTCAAGTATATTGTAATCGAGGCTATTCCCTTTGTTTGCTGAATCTGGGAAAGGTAAATTATATCCAGCTAACAGCTGAGATAGTGCATAAGTCCACGATAATAATAATAATAATAATTATAATTTATTTATTAACGGAATCATTTGAATAGAGGTACAGTGGAAAGTAATAACGCACTCTAAACTAAAAAAGATCATTTGAAAGTATATGGATTACAAAAATAATAATATAATATAATTATCAATTCACACACTATATATTTACAACGGATTTTTTCAAGGTGGATTTAAAAGCTGCGATGCTGCCTATAAAATAATCGACATCTCTCAGCGAATTTGTCCTGTCACAAAATGTTGAAAGAGGTGATTGACGGCCAGAGTTTGTTCGGTGCATACCCAACATCCTCAAAAATTGAATGTTTGGGTTGACCTTTATAGAAATCATCTAAACTTCTTGTAGATTATGTAGAAGAAGAAAATATATTCCAACTGAATGGTGCTCCCCCACATCATGCACGGATTGTTCAGCAATATTTGGATGAAAATATTCCTGGTCCTCGAAAAGAGGGGACCTACCGAATGGCCTCGACGCTCTCCGGATCTATAGCCACTAGATCTTTGTGGGGCCACTTGAGAGGTAAGATTTATAGAACTGATTCAGCACACATGGATGATTTACATCAACGAAGTGTAGACGAATGCAGTCGCATTACTCCCGAAATGGTTCAAAATATGCGGCATTAGCAGCAAAACAAGAAAAGTTGTTCTGAATTTATTTATTCAGTAGAAGAAGTTAGAATCAAAAAATCTCTTTATAGTAATCTAGGCCTTCAAGTTACGTATCTAATGAATTATTATTACTCAACTTATCCTTTAAAAAATGTAGGGCGTTGTTACTCCTAGTTTTGACTAATATCATTTTCGATCAAAGATTTTAAATCTTCATGAAAAATAAGAGTAACACAGAAATGCTGTTATGCACTTCAATCTGCCCGTTCGTAGTTTTCATTGCGAACTAAAATACTATGCCGTTATTAACTTTAGCAAATCTTTCGATGCTTCACTCTGTATCCTCATTAAAATGTAACCTTAAATGTTGTTCTTCGAGATTCAACAGACCTGTCATGTATTTCCATTCGAAATCAACAGATTTTATAGTCACTGGAAATAGCTCGTCTTTTGATGAAGCATCCTGTATCTTCGTCAGAACATAATAGAATTAGAAATTATTTTTTCGAAAAAAGGAGAAAGTATTCATGAAAATTGGTATGAGCACGTGTTTGAAAATTCACGCAATATTTTAGGCACAAAAAAAGAAATACAATTTGCATTAATAAAAATTTAGGGCCAAAACAATATTGAAGGTTTTCCAATATACCGGTTGTTTGCACATATGCCTATTTCCTGCATATCTCCCTTATCACACTTAATATCAAGCAAGCCAACATTCGAACAGGACAGCATCTATCGGGTTTCATTATAATGAACTACTACGCAAAATAATTATAATTTTTTTTCTTCAAATTCATTCAATTTTTATTCTAATGATGAAATTAATCGATAATATTCCAACTAGTTGAATTGCATCTCAATAAAAAATTGATTTGAAAGAATTGCGAAGTGTTATGAATATTCCATGAATTAATTGAATTACTTTTTATAGAATCTTGTTTATCAACAACAAATGCACTGACGCCGAGTTTGCAAGTGCAAGTAATTACTTGAAATTTATATCAACATGCATCCCGGTCCTCTCACTTGGGATTCAAAACGATATAACTGCTATGTGCACTGCAGTTTAATCGTAACTAAACAATTTGCGATGGTTCAACAGAATAATAACTACTACTAGCCATTCATTGGATAGATACCAAATAATAATTTCTCAGTTAGCGTTGTTGTGAACTATACGTTTATGATATGTAAGTTTGAATTTTTCATTACTTTGTTTACTCAGAGAATTCCCAGCTCTAGTGCTAATCCAACCCTCAAAATTCCAAAAATTATTCCTATAATTTCTTGAAATAATTAATTTTACTTAGTTAATACAAACTCGAACAATTTTATTCGAATAACAATGATTCTAACATTCTTCGAAAGTCAACTAATTCAGGATTGTATTCATGCAATAGATTAATTTTATATAATTCGGAATTCTTTCCCAGCAAACATGACTGTTTGAAATATATCTGCAATATTTATTCATTTTCTCGTTGTGTACGAGGGCCGTTCACTTAAAATATACCGGATTTTATCAACAGTAATTTTCCTAATTAATGAACAGTTGCAAACACAGACGAAGATGTGTCATTAACAACATCTGAAGCTCTGATTTGTTTCGTTAATTTACTAGAATGTAAAAATTTAATCGCTGCTCGAATCTTAGTTTCCTATATTCTTCCAAATTAACAAACTTTAAATGTGTATCAACTGCAAGGTGGAAATTTTGGGGATTGTTGCACCAATCTTCATCTAAAGCTTAAATATGAATGATTTGATTTAGGAAAAGCAAAGATTAGAATATTTAACCCTCAGAACCAGAACCCAGTATCATATTTCTTTCTTCTTCTTACATATTCAAACATTTATAATATATAGTTTACTGATTCTCCAAAGATTGGTTCGAACATTAGGTGAATTATCGAAACCTAATTCAAAAAGAAAAAGAAACTAGAAATCGATGATCGACCATGGTCCATAAAAATTAGACAGATAATTGGCAGATAATTCCATAAATTAATTGATAAATATTTTTGTATTGAATTGCCGATTGTGTCAATCAAGAATTTACATAAAATGTAAAATATTACTCTGGGAGTACCCAGTTTTGAATAGATTTGAAAGGTACATCATTAATTCAGGAAACATACTTGAAAATGAGATTATTCAACACGAACAATAGCATTATCCAGGTGAATAAAATCCTTCTCATTCTTCCTGAATATTATAATATTCCGAATTCTTACCAATTTTATAATAATTTCGATCTTATTCTTTCAGGTTAATTGATCGCAAAATAATAATCAAAAGTGATGAGTTTTTCATGCACCTATTGGAATCAGTTTTATGTTATCCTCAACAAATCCTCATTTAAAGATGGGAAGGTCTATTTGTAATATCGAGATTTGGAAACACAGTAAATGGAGAGTTATTGATAAATTGAGATAGTAAAAGAAGTGTAACTCAATTTTTCACATTCCAAATTGTTGTCTTTGTGCCATTCTGACCTTATTAATAAGTTGTCGAGAGTAAAAAATTAAATATCAAAAAATATCATAAATTTAAACTGATACTTTAAGTCAATATTCTTAATTAATATACATGAATTATATATCAATTAAAATGGGTGATAGAAAAATAACTAGATTAATTGATAAAGTACATGATATTGTCAATAGGAGTCGAAGAAAGAAAAGGACTGGTTGGATCTTGAAACATACTACTTTGAAAAAATGTGTGTTTTCTATTATACTCATAAGTGTTCTATTAATTATAATGTATTGGAAACGCATAAACACACCTTACTTGGCTCAGTAAGTAATAATAACTTATTTACTAGGTTTAGCTGGACTTGAATATTACTAATATTCTTTCTAGTTTTATACAAAAGAGCACACGTCCAGAACCTAATATAAGATGTGGCTTAATGAATGGACCAAGAATATTAAAAAGTCATGGCCACAAAACAGAAGCACAATTGAGAAGTTACCCAAAAGTTTTAGTCTTCGTAGAAACAGCTTTTTCAAAACTCGGCAGGGATATAGCCGAATTATTAGTTCATACTCGTATCAAGTGAGTAGCAATAAGACAATGCTATATTAACAATAATATATTCAATATTCTTAGGTATAAAGTTGAAGTGGCAGGAAAAAGTTTACCAGTATTAACAAATTTAGATAAAGGACGATATGGTGTTATAATTTTTGAGAATTTCAGTAAATATCTTGAAATGGATAATTGGAATAGGGAATTGCTAGACAAATATTGTCGAGAATATCTGGTTGGTGTAATTGGATTTATACCTCCGCATGAAGAAACTTATGTAGGATCCCAACTCAAAGGATTTCCATTATTTATTCACACAAATTTGAGATTGAAAGTGAGTATTCTTGAGAAATTCTATTAAGTAAATTGGAAGTTAAGAGGTAATCCTGTAGAATTCACACCTTTATCGCGCACTGGGCTACGAGTGGATCAGCTGGTTAACCCGAACTTGTTTGAATCTGAGCCCAGGTAGCCAGATTGCTAGACAGCCACTGAATGAGAATTATTAATTTCTGATAGGGATTTCCATGAAGTATATCAAGATTTTTCCAACCTGATACATCTATTGACTTAAGATTGAAAGTGTCTTAATATTTTACAAATATTTAACATATCTGTTTTCTATTATTTCAAAATACTAAATTTACTTTTGGATGAACTAAAAAATACCGAATTATTGTGATTCTGTCATTCATTTATTCGTGTTCGTTAGATTGTTATGCTTATATTTCTATAGGAAGCAAATAATTCAAATTCAATACGTCATATCCTCTTTACATTACATTACATTACATTTGTGGGGGTCGATTAGCTTTGCAAGCCTTTCCGAACTGCGACCTAATTGATCTTTTGTTCGTAACCCTTCTTATTCATTTCCCTGTTGGTCTAGATCCCTTACAAAATTAAGAATCTCCCTGGGAGCTTTCGCTTTTACTTCGTGCGGCTCTAGTTTGTCGCTACCGAAGTGTATATGTCTTTGATGGACAGTTGCGATGCAACTGCAAAGAATATGTTCAGCAGTTTCATCGCCCTCTTTACACATTCTGCATGTTGCCGTTTCCGATTTGCCCATTTTATTGAGATGGTATCTCAGTGGGCAGTGTCCAGTAAGGAGGCCTGTTATGATCCTCAACTTGTCCCTAGAGAGATCGAGAAGCTGTTTTGTCTTCTTTGGCGAATAGTCAATGAACTTTTTCGCTTGCCTTTCGCCTGGAGTTTTCCTCCAGTATTCTTTTTTGCTAGATTCTTCCCATCGTTCCAGTTCCTGTCGTTTGTGCGGCTTACTTAGACCGCAGATTGGTTCAGGTCTAGTGGGTGGGATTCCAGCAGGTGATTTGGCCAGTTCGTCAGCGACTTCATTTCCTTGTATGCCTTCGTGGCCAGGCACCCAGAACAGGAAAAGTTTGTTCCCCTCAGCAAGTTGCTTCAAGGATTGACGGCATTCCCAGACAGAGATGCTTCGATAACTGTAAGAGTTTAGAACTTTTATCACTGCCTGACTGTCCGTCATATCCACTTTCTTCTTCTTCTTCTTCTTGCATGGCGCCTTTGTGGGCAGCACTCAGGCTGTGTTGTGTCATTTTGTTATGTCTTGCAAAAACTTTTTGATGAAGTTTGCAAGACTGTTTTAGGAGTCTCCTAGATCATCCGGGCGCTAGGTGTTTCAGTGTCCAAGGTGTTCAGTGTGGTGACCTTATGAGCAGGACATTCGAAGAGTATTTGTTCCATAATATAAACTTAAGATGGCCAAGGTGAGAGCAGTGTACAAGAAGGGGAGCAAACAGCTTATGGGGAATTACAGACCTATATCTATACTCAGTAACATTGGCAAGATATTTGAAAGAGCTATTTACAACAGAATTGTCGATTTTTTTGGTATTTACAGGGTACTCTCAGAATACCAAAATGGCTTTAGAAAGGGTAGGACTACGATAAGAGCTATATATCAGGCTATAACAAAGATTCTCTCCTGCTTAAACAGTGGTAAAATAACAGCACTGATGTGTATCGATCTCAGAAAAGCCTTCGACTCAGTCAACCATGACAAGTTGTTTGAGAAGATGTATGTGGTTGGAATTAGAGGCAGGTCTTTGGATCTGCTTCGGTCTTATTTATCAGGAAGATCTCAATGTGTTGCTGAAAAAGAGCCTACAACTGGGAAGACACTGCAGTCAACGATGTTGGCTATTGATAGGGGGTGCCGCAGGGGTCGGTTTTGGGTCCTGTCCTTTACCTGGTTGTACAACTGAATTCATGGTCCAATTTGCAGACAACACTTCTCTGGTACTCGCTGATCCGGTTTCTCTGGATTCGGTAGTGGACGATGTGCTTGTCGATCTTGATGCCTGGTTTTCTCGAAATGAGTTGAAAATGAACAGTCAAAAGACCAACTTGTCAGTTTTGCATATGGAAGAGAACACAAACCCATATCTCATGGATATAAGACTGCCATGGTTTCATCTAATAGCCTTAAATTCCTGGGTGTTTAGGTTGACTATCGACTGGATTGGGGTGATCATGTAGACCAACTTGCAAATGATATGGCCAGATATGTGTATGCACTAAGAACACTGTCCGAACTTGTGAATGTCTCCACAGCATTTACTGCATACATGGATTGTAGGCTGAGATAGGGGATAGTTGTATGAGGGAATTCATCAGATATCTTGAGGCTCCTTTTGTTGCAGAAGAGATGTATTCGTGGGATTCTTAAGCTGAGCAATACACAATCATGCAGGGCTCACTTTGTGGAAAGATCAGTGCTAACAGTTGTGAGTCTATATGTTTATGAAGCAATTATGTTCATAGTTAATAATAGAGACCTGTTTGTGGAGACTGAGCATAACACGAGTGCTATGAACGATATGAGGCTACCCAAATTTAAGCATACTTACCTTCAGAACAACTCTGTTTATACTTTGGTGAAAATTTATAATCACCTTCCACAGGAGGCACGAGGGTGGCCACGAAATAAATTGAGAAGAAGATTAAATACTTACCTTAGGAGAACACCATACTACACTCTCCAGGAGTATTTTGAGGACAATATTTGTCTAAGCTGATTTCGTCTCTTATTGTTAGGTCCTTATTCTGTTTACACTGTTTGTTTCTATATTATATATTTTATGTTTATGATGACGTGTTCTACAACAATTTATGTTTATATGGAACAAATAAATGGATTGATTGATTGTTTCATCATTTTCTAGGCAACCATGCCACTGACGTTTCCGATAGTCTAATGACGTGTAGGTGTTTGTTGAGTTGGTGTCCCGTCAATAGACCCTCTTCTTTGATTGCGGCCCCTTTATGAGCCTTTTTGACTGTCTCAGTCCTGAGATGCCTGCCCAGTAGTTTTGGGCCTCGATGGTGTTTCAGTTTTGAAAGAGAGCGCGTGGGTCCATGGGGTAGTCAGAATTGGTTCTGGTCCCAACGGCGTAACAGCTGTGGCCTTTTTGGCAAGGCTGTCTGCTATCTCATTTCCTTTGGTGTCCTGATGGGCTAGGCACCAAAGCAGAGTAACTCTGTTTGTAGCACTGAATTGTCAAAGTGCTGCTTTGCATTCGTCAACAAGTTTGGATGTAACCTTAGTATCTTTCAGATATTCAAGGGCATTATGGCTGTCAGAGCATATGTAGATCTATGTGTCTTTGTTGTACCTGTGTAGGTTTTCCTGTACACACAGATGGGCCTCTGTGGGATTAGTAAGGCGTGAAGTATGGTCCAAATTTCTTTTTATGGAATGACGACCTGGAAGGATTTGTCGAAGTGGTAGGTGGCTCTCATTTGATCTCCTCTTGTGAGAAGGTCAGGTCGGAGTTCTCTAATTTTGTTTAGGGATGTGAAGTGTCCAGAAGTTGAATTTCTGTCCCTCCACATACCTCATTCCCACAGTCTCAAAGATGCTCTCATAGCCGCCTCCTCCACCACTATGTGTAGTGGGGGATGCCCAGAAGACACTCCATAGAGGCTGTGGATGTGGATCTCAAGACTCCCGTGATTTTTACGCATCCTTGCCTTTCTTGTTTATTTCGTTCCGTTTTATCTCTTTGTCCAGTGTAGACCACCATACGATAGCCACATAGGTCAGGATAGGTCTGATCACTATCGTTTATAACCAATATATGATGTTAGATTTGAGGCCGAATAATCTACGGCAGGCCCAGTGTGTTTTGCGCTCTTAGCATTGTCTTTCGATGTGATTGTTTCAATTTAGTTTGGCGTCAAACAACACACCTAGATATTTCACTTGTTTTGCTAGTGTTAGTTTCTCGTTAAAAACAATGGGGGCCTTGAAAGGCGGTAGTTTCCTTTTTCGAGTGAATAGAATAATGTCTGTTTTATTAGGATTAACAGACAGGTCGTTCTCTCTGCACCATTGTTCAGTCATTTGCAGAGCGTTCTGCGGAACTTCACATGTGGTGCTGAGGTTTTTTCCACAAACAAGGAGGACGAGATCGTCGGCATAACTCACCGCAAGTGCCCAGTATCGGCAAGGGCCGCCAGGATCCCATCCAGGTCGAAGTTGCAGAGGAGAGGAGATAGTACTCCCCCCTGAGGACAACCCCTGCTGGCGGTCCGCCGGACGGTCGACTCGTCGAGGTGACCCTCGATGCGCCTGGTCGATAGTAGACGTCCCGCTTACCCTGCTATGGTTTTGTCTACTTTTCGATTTACGATAGCTTCATCTATCGATTTATAAACTACAACAAAGGCCATATAAACTGTTGTATCAGCTACAGGCCAATATCTGTTCTATCAGTAATATCGAAGATTTTCGAAGAAATTCTGAGACGAAGGCTGATTGATTTCTTGGATGAAATGCACATTTTAAACGATAACCAACATGGCTTAAGATCAGGTAGGTCCACGACAACGGCTCAGGTTGGCTTGCTGGAGGGCATAGCTGAAGCTTTGGATAACCACCAATGTTCCGAGATCCTATCATGTGACTTGAGTAGGCCTTCGATTGCGTAATGAGGGACCTACTGCTGGATAGAATGGAATTTTATGGAATTCGGGGAACAGCTTTGTCTATCTTCGAATCGTATCTATCAAATAGGACACAGTTGGTCGTGTGGAGGAGCTGTCAATCAGAGTAAGTGGAAGTAGAGGTTGGAGTTCCCCAAAGCTCAATCCTGTGACTAGTATGACTAGTTGCCGGCCCCTTTTTAGGTCTGAGGGTATACTTACTGTCGTTTCTGTGTTTATAATGAGTTGCATAAGATATGTATATGATAATGAAGAAAAATTTGCGTCCAATGCAGAATTTCACACTTACAATACCAGGAGAAAGAATGACATTAAACAACACCGACTAAGAAAGACTCAAATGGGAGTCAATTCCTGTGTATGAAACTTTTCAATAGTATGATGATGAAATTAAGAATGCTGATAGGACCAAATTCATGACGAATAAATGAATCATAGAATCACAATAATTCGGTGTTCGTTAGTTCATCCAACAGCAACATTTGCAAGAATTAAGTATTTCGAAATTATAGAGACTGCTATCTTAAATATTTGTAAAATATTAAGACACTTTTAATCATAAGTCAATAGATGTATCAGGTTGAAAAAATCTTGATATACATTCTTCATGGACATACCTATCAGAAATTAATAACTGTCATTCATTAGCGGTCTAGCAATCTGGCAACCTGGGCCCACATTCAAAGACGTTCGGGTTGAACAGCTGATCGACTCGTAGCCGAGTGCGCGGTATATTGAAACTTCAATGAAATTGCTCTGATTGATACTGATTATGAATTCTTTAGACACATGTAGCTGTTATTCTTCATTTACAGGATGCTGCCCTGAATCCAGCATCCCAAATACTGAGGCTTACACGAGCAGGAGAAACAGCTTGGGGAGACTTACCTGGCAATGACTGGACAGTATTTCAAGCAAACCATTCTACTTATGAACCATTAGAGTGGGCTCATAAAAATGATTTTTTTCAGCCTACTGAAGGTACGTATGCTGCGCATGCTGTATTTAATTCAATTGTTTCTAGTTTGTACATTTGTTTTGTGAGATCTGCTTCCTATATTCAATCCAGACAACCATCTGTATCTATCTTTTGATCATATAATTTTTCAATAAAAAAATACTGTGTTTCCAATGTAATTTTATACTTGAGCCATTTGTCAAAAACCGGTTTTTAAGAATTTTTTAGATATTACAGGTATAACAAATTCATTCAATTGAGCGAAACATTATAGTACAATATATGAACAATATTTTCTTAAATTTTTAGGGAGAAATGTAGATAGATATTAAAATTGAATGCGGAATGATTGAAAGCCCTGCCACTGCGACTGCCAGCCATAAAATTGACTACTTCCCCTTTCAGGAAAGTGTTGATTACTCTGGCACTTAGGATGTTTCTAACCCATTCCGCAATAATATTTGCTACTCTAGCTTTCGCAACTCCACATAACGAACTAGCGGAGGCCTCATTAAATGCACCCTCTATGTCTATGTATGCTGCAGCTGCAGTCTCCTTGTAGTCCAGAGACTGAATGATCCTTCCTACTAGATCGTTAAGTGCCAGATCAGTTGATTTACCATTCTGAAAGGCGAATTGATGCTCACTCAGTAGCTTCAGCGATTATACCCAGTCCTGATGAATCCATCTAACAGGTTCTCCAGGGTTTTCGGAATGAAAGACTTATCGGTCTAAACGATTTAGGTTAGGTTAGATTTACCCACCTTAGGGATGTATGCAAACCTAACCTTCCGCCAGCTGGTCTGGACAATATTCCAGGCCAGACTCGTCCGAAAGAGCCTAATGAGATATGGAAGTAGGATGTTCACCCTTTGCTGTATCAAGGCAAGCATTATGCCATCATCCCCAGGAACCTTCAATGGCTTGTACTAGCGGATCGCTCACCAACTGCTCCGGGCTTGATGATCGCTCTTGCGTTCTTCCACTCGTTCTTTTTAGGTCCTTTTGCAAGACCTATCGACGGTGTCACAGCTATCACTGATATCAAGAAACCGACAATATGTGAAGTTTGTTCTCGCAAGAATTTCCAATCTCTCTCTCTTCCAGAGTTTGTATGCTGATCATCCAGGCCTTTGACAGATTCAATGGGAAGTACCGGTCCCCTGATGAGCCTTTGCACTAATCTATTGAAGAAATTGAAAAGATAAACTTTCTGGGAGTAACGGTCGAACATAAATTCACATGGAATTATCAAATAGAGAAGGTCTGTTCGAAAGTGAACTCAGCGGGTTTTGTCATTAGAGCACTTCGTGATACGGTCACAATGGAGGTTCGTCGATTGATGTGGGTTGTTCTGGTGCTTCATTTTGAGCACAAAAACGAATAGTTAGAATTATGACATGTCCAAGACCTATGGACTTTAAACCCAAATTCGTGGAACTTGAAATCTTGACTGACCTCTCTGTATATCTGGTTACTTTTGTGTTATGTCAAAATTCGCATGTTTACCAGGGTATTCAGTTTTTCAATTAAATATCTGATGTCATTGATACAAATTTTACTATAACAGCTTTCAAAAGTAGAACAAAAAAGTTTCTCTTGAGTAAGGCATTTTATTCTGTGGAGGAGGTTCTAGAGAGCTGATTGTTTGTATTTGTTTTTAGTCAGTTTATTAGTTCCTTTTTACTCTATGTTTAGGTATTTATGTATTGACTTTTCCTAATAAGTTGTTTTTAGTTGTGGAATGAATAAATCTAATCTAAAAATACAAACTAGAAACTTGCACTACTTTTTAATTTTCTTTTCCTGGAAAAGATATTTGGATTTGTGTTCTTCCTGATTTGTCCAAAGTTCCGATCACAGAGAAAAATCTAAACTCCCGGAAAAAATTATTATCAAGTAGTGAAAGTTCATATTCAATAACATCATCTTGAGATAATGTTAGCGTACTGGAACACTCGTCGAGAATTGATAAATGAGGTTTTGATGAATTTGTTCACCATTCCTCTCATAGACATTAAAAAAAAGATGAGTACATTTTGTTTGCTGAGTTAATCTTCATTTTCAGGTGAGATCAGAACCCCCCTACCTACTGTCCTACAAGATCATGGACTATTTGACAATATTCAGAGAGTTATATTTGGTTCTGGTTTAAAATTTTGGTTACATAGATTACTTTTCCTCGACTCTCTCAGCTATCTCAGCCACGGTCAGTTGAGTTTATCTCTAGACAGAATGTTTTTGGTCGATATAGATGATATTTTCGTGGGCGAAATTGGAACCCGATTAAAAGCAGATGATGTTAGAGCCTTAATCGACACCCAATCCAGGATTCAAGCAATGGTTCCTGGTTTTAAATTCAATCTTGGCTTTTCGGGAAAGTATTTTCATCATGGAAATTCCGAAGAGGATGAAGGGGACGATGTCATTTTGGAAAATATCGATAAATTTATGTGGTTCTCACATATGTGGAATCACTTACAACCACATTTGTATGACAATCTGACGCTACTAATGGAGGATATGACGTTAAACAAAAATTTTGCCAAAATTAAAGGTAACTTAATTCTACTTTTCATGTTATTTTGATGAGGTACTGCTAAGATATCTTCAAAATATTTATGTTTCCTTTCTATTCAAGGCATTCCAGTGGATTCAGGATATTCTGTTGCCCCCCATCATTCAGGAGTTTATCCAGTTCATGAGCTTTTATATACTGCCTGGAAAAAAGTATGGAATATCAGGGTAACATCAACTGAGGAATATCCACATCTGAGACCTGCAAGGTGATGTATTCTTAACACTCAGATCGTAAAGGAGCTCAATTGAAATAACAATTTTAGGTTGAGACGAGGTTTCATACATAGGAATATAATGGTTCTACCAAGACAAACTTGCGGACTCTTCACACATACAATGCTGATTGACAAATATCCTGGAGGACGAATCAAGCTAGATGAGTCCATTCAAGGGGGAGAATTGTTTCAAACAATTGTTTACAATCCTGTGAGTTGAGTTCTCAATAATTCTAACTCTGGGAAAATATAAACCTCAATGTTTTTCTTGAAATTACAGATCAATATCTTTATGACTCATATGTCAAACTATGGAAATGACAGATTGGGATTATATACTTTCGAATCTGTAATCAAATTCATCCGGTGTTGGACCAACATACACTTAACCTCAGCTCCTCCCTTACAAATTGCTGAGACGTATTTCAAACTATATCCTGGGGAAGTAGATCCTGTTTGGGGGGTAAGTAAACTATGCATGTACAATATGATTATCATATTGTCACAAATAATTGCTTTCTTGTTTTTAGAATCCTTGTTTGGATGCCAGACATCAAAAAATTTGGTCAAAGAACAAGTCCTGTGATTCTCTGCCGAAATTTCTAGTAATCGGACCTCAAAAAACAGGAACTACAGCTCTGTACACTTTTCTCTCCTTACATCCAGCTATAGCCAGTAATACGCCGAGTACAGACACATTTGAAGAAATACAATTTTTCAATGCTCATAACTACCTGAGAGGCTTAGATTGGTAAATATAAATTTGTATATTTTTCATTTTGTTAGGTTCACTGTTAGGCAATATTATCCAACAAAGACTGTTTACCAAAATAATCTAGTTTTAAATTGAGTTTTTCAATTTTATGGTGCACTCCACTGTTGAGTATTCATGAAATTTTTATCTATTATACATATTTAAGAGTTTAAGTCAATGTGCTTTATAACATTTCATTCTTTATCAACTTAAGCTTCTGAAAAGGTGTGAAATTATAATGAAATGAAAATTATACGCATAAAATTGAAATAACACTAATAATGAAAAATGTAATACTTAAGAAAAATATAAGGCCCCAAAGATCTGTTAATACAGAATATTTGCACCCCTGGCTAGAATTACTACATGACATTTACGATTTATACTCAAAATCAATGACCTTACAGCATTCTGATCCATTTTGATCAGTCTGTTCAGAACTGCTGACTTCTTAATCTTCTATCGAGAATGTGCCAGAAATGTTCGATGGTAGTGAGGTCTGGAGTTCGTGAGGTCTCTGCTTGAAATGACTTCGTGATCTTGAAGATAGTTCCTGATGATATGAGCTTGGTGAGGTCTGGCGTTATCATGCATAATCAAAAAATTTTCACCCATGTTCGCCGCAAACGGTACAACATGTTCTTCTAAAATATCTATAAAATATCTTTGAACATTCAAGATCCCATTATTTACGATGACCAGATCAGGCGGCCTTCAAAGGAATTCCTCCCCACACTATTATTGAACCTCCACCTAAACCATAGATAGGTAAAAAGTTGCACTGGGTATTTCTCTCATTTCGACGTTTGTACACTAGAGAACGTCGACCGCAATGAAAAAGACAAAATCTCTACTCATCTGTAAACAAAACTCTCTCTCGAGTCCTAGTCAACTTCTAACCAATTGACATATGTTCCCTGGCAAAATTCAAATTCAAAGATCGGGCTCTTCGATGTGCTACGGTTAGAGCTGGGCCTCGAATCTACATTTGAAGGTGCCTAGCAGTTGCGAATCGTAGTCTTCCGGGGTCTAATTCCGTGATTCGCGTTACATAATTACCGAAAATTAAAACTTTCAAAAACAACAAACGTTACTCGGAAAAATTGATGAACAACTGTTATCAATACATGGTGGTTTATTGCAGAATCTCAATTTATCTCTTTCATTTCATTTCTCATCAGAGGAACATGTGTGCCAAGAAAAAACATCGAATTTTGTTGGCATATGTCCTGAAATACCAGAAAAAAAACATGTGCCGAGAAGTTAAAGCATAAAATTCAGAAATTCAAATATATTCAGAAGAAATTCAGATAGGTCGAAGAATTATTTTTCCAGTAATCCAACAGCACTGAGATTTCTCAGTGCTGTTGGCTAGAGAAAAATCGAATGAAAATGGTACTTATAGAAATTGAAATAAAACTAATAATAAAAATGTATAACTTTTGGAAAAGTTGGCTGGTTTTGCTAGTTTCTTAATCTTCTATTGAGAATTTCCCAGATATGTTCGATGGGATTGAGGTTATTACTCAATGTAGGCCACTCCATTGAAGTGATATCGGGATCTGGAAGGTGGTTCCTTACGATATGAGCTTGATGAGGTTTGGCGCCATCATACATAAATAAAAAGTTTTCACCCTATTTGCAGGAAACGGTACATGTTTTTCTTAAATATCTGTAACGTACCTCTGAGTATTCTAGATTCCATTATTTGTTGGCATATGTCCGGACATATCTGAAAAAATACGTGTTAATAATCAGTTGCCTACCAAAGAGAAATTTGAAATATTGAAATTATGCGTTACTTTTTGGGGCAATGTTGATATTGTTTGAAAATTGTTATCATCCAGCCAAGTTTGAATTGTCACATGACAGCTAAATGTGACAAGTAACCACTAAACTATCTGTTTCTATTCTAGGTATATGCATTTCTTCCCAGTAGACGTGAACTCTACCACCAAATATTACTTTGAAAAAAGTGCCACTTATTTCGACGGTGAATTGGTTCCCAAACGAGTTCACGCCCTTTTACCGCATGCCAAATTGATCACCATTCTGATATCGCCGGCAAAAAGAGCGTACTCTTGGTACCAACACATAAAAGCTCACGGGGACGCCTCAGCCAACAACTACACTTTCCATCAAGTTATAACGGCGATAGACACGGCGCCGAAATCCCTTAGAGATTTAAGAAACAGATGTCTGAATCCCGGAAAATACGCCCAACATTTGGAAAGGTGGTTGACTTATTTCGCACCACAAAGTCTGCACATCATCGATGGGGAAGTACTGAAATCGAATCCTGTAGAGGTGATGAACGAATTGCAGAAGTTTCTGAAGATCACTCCATTTTTAAACTATACGGAACATTTGAGGTAACTTCATTTTCTTTTTAGTAAATATGTTTTTGTTTCTTGAAGATTTATTATTTCACGCAATACACTAAAAATTGCCTCCTGTCAGAGTTTACCAAATATGGTATATTCTTTCCAAGAAAATTAAAACCTGTGTCCCCTAAGCTTTGTGACAAACTTTCAGAGGTAATTCCTGAAGTAATTCTAAGACAAATTAGTGGAAACATCATGGTCCTAATCTTTTTAAATTTGAAGATGTTCAGCTTCAAAAATTTGATCTTCATGGGTCCTGCAATCACAATTTTCAACATACGAAAGTGATGAGAATGAAATACATACATATCTTATTGCACAGAATGTGACATTGAAACCTATATATATATATATATATATATATATATATATATATATATATATATATATATATATATATATATATATATATATATATATATATATATATATAGATGATCTCATCTCCAAGTAAGATCAGACAGTACGAAAGTATTCACCAATGATATCAGTTTTGTGAACAGGACTTGTAACGTTGGAAATCTCCAGGAAAAATCAAGAACCGGTGAGGATGATGCGAGAAAATAGCTTGAAGCTAACAAACTGTCCCTGAACAGAAATAAAATTCAAGAACTTATATTCAATACGAAATGGACGGGTGGGACTAGCACTTCAATATTAGTGTTCTTGCTGGATGAAACGCTATCTTGGTGACAACATATAGGCCTGCTCTGTGGGAAACTTGCTACAGCCATATTCTCAACCCGGAGGATATACTCTATTGTAGGATTAAATGAGGCTTTACTTACCTACCATGCCCATTTCCATAGTGTCGCCACATATGGTATAATCCTTTGGGGCGCCTCAACGGACGCTGATAAAGTATTCCTAAAACAGAAAAAAGCATTGAGTGTTGGCACAAGTTCCCTCTACCTTCAGCTGCAGACAACTGTTCAAGCGCTTCAACATACTTACTATACAGTGTTATTACATGATGGAATGTCTTACTCACTTCCATAAAAATACAGAAAAACATCAAAAACATGCCATCTTGCACGAGCACTTTACGAGGATTCGTGAGAGATATGTACTACCAAGGCATCGCTTAAAGAAAACTCACAACTCGTTCAATTTTATTGAAACCAAATTATACAATAAACTACCTGATTCTTTCGAATCCCAAAGTCCAAAGCATTTTCGGAATAATGTGAAGAAGATCATGATGGAAAATACGTTTTATTCGGTCGGTGAATTTCTGTATCATGTTTTTAAGTTTTCGATGCACGTTTTTATTTTGCGTCCTTGGCAGATATCAGTTCTGTGTAGTTTTAGTATTTATTATATTATTATTGAATATTTTCAGTATTTATAATTGAATATTTTAGTATATATTTTTAATTGTTTTACTCAAACAGAAATAATTTTTATTGACTTATTAGATGACCTACCTTGTATTGTATTTTGAAGGTGCAAATATATATCATATCATATCATAGTGAAATAATTATCGAGAATGTCGAGTTACTTTTGATAGAAAAATGTAAGAATATCTCTTTCGATAGATAATTATTTTTTTGAAACCTTAAATTCTCAGAATTGAAAACACATTCCTTCGTTAATGAAGAATATGCAGATATAATCTATGTTTATGGTTTTCTGGATGGAAACCCACGAGAAGTTGCACCATCGAAGATTTCCTCAGAGACATCCTCCTGATTGTATATATTGTTTTCACTTCGGTATTCAGAAGAATCAGAGAAAGGGGAACACTTGAGCCAAAACATGCACGTTCTCGTCAAGTCAACATACAAAATGTGCAGAACATCATAGACGGTGTTGAAGATAATCTTTCGATAAGTATTGCCCATTGCAAATTAGTTGCAAATGCTCGGAAGTGTCGTGTGCTCTGCTTTGAAAAGAAAGAACTGCTCCCTTATCATCGACAGCGAGTGCAAGCATTGAATGTAGGGGTCAAGCAAAATCAATTCACATTTCACTGCTGGATTCTGCAGCAACATGCTTGAGATCCAGCTTTCATTTCCAACATTTTATGGTCTGATGAATCATGCTTCACGAGAGATGCTATAAATAATTTCCATAATAATAATTTATGGTCTCTGCAGAATCCAAATGCGGTTAGGCAAAGACGTTTCTAAGGAACGTTCAGTATCGACAACTATGCTGCCGAAACAATTAGAAATGACAATGTGCACTCACTCTGTTAGTAGTGGCGTACTCTGATGGCACTTCGGTTTAGAACGGTATTGAGTATATCATACAGAACATCATATTGTTCTGCAGTCACTTCTACGTAGATGCTATGTTGATAGTATTGATGATTTCTTTATTTTAAGGGAAATTCATTTTTAAAGTAAAATGAAATGAGACACTTTTGTCACTTTTCCACAAATTAATTGAAGAAAATAATAAATAAAATCATATTAATCATTACAAGAGTTGCTTGAAATGACCGCTTCTAACTTGAATACATAGCATCTAAAGTAAAACGAAATGAGACACTTTTGTTACTTTTCCACAATTTAATCAATAATCACGATCGGTTTCGACCCTACGGTCATTTTCAAGTGAATAACAATATAATACATGAGTAGGCAAGTACAAGTACAGAATGAAATTTATCCTAAATATTGAGTAGTGGGGATCCATTTTGCTCTAGTTGGCTGTTAAGGGTAATAAATTGTGGATTTTTACATAGTTTGTTAATCTCCAAACTTTCCAACAAATTCATCTCTCTCCCTTTGTTACATTTATGAAGGATTTTAAAATTGTTCAATGATATCGAGTGGTTAGTTGATTTTATGTGTTGAAATATTGGCCTGAATTTATCGTTCTTTTGTTTGACATTGAATAATAATCTGACTAAGTTGGGGCCGCTTGAGAATGAAGTAGTTATGTTCAATTTGGAAAAGTAGTTACTGATTTTGTTAGAGAGTTCGCCGGTGTATCTGAGACTAGTGTTTCTTTTTTCCGGGATTTCTACGATGCTACATAGTAATTGAGAGGTAGTACGTTGTTTGCGTTTAATGATTGTATTTAGAAAATGTTGTGGTATGTTGTTATTTGAGGCAACTTTTCTATTGATATTGAGTTTAGTTTGAAAATTTTCTGTCGAAAGGGGAACAGAGTAAGCTCTATGAATCATGGAGTTATATGCAGCTAGTTTGTGGCTTAAATGACTGAACGAGTCCATTGGAATCGATGCGTCTGTGAATGTTTCCTTTCTGTAAATTTTATAACTGAGTTGGTTATTTGAATTTGTAATGGTTAAGTCGAGGAAATTGATTGAGTTATTATTTTCTAATTCAGAAGTGAAGCTGATGCGGCAATGTATTTTATTCAGGAAATTTAAAAATTGATGAATTTGTCTGTTTGAACCACGAAACCCAACTAAAATGTCATCTACATATCTGTACCAGAAAGTAATGTGTTTTTTTAGCGAAATCTGTGTTTAATATTGAGTTTTTCTCTAAATTATTCATGAAAATGTCAGCTAGTAGAGGGCTAAAAGGTGAACTCATTGGAAGACCTGAATTTTGTTTAAATAATTTAGATCGAAATTGAAAGTAACTTGGAGATAGGCATATTTGAAGAAGATTGCTAAATCCATTAGTGATATATGGCGGTGTGTTAGACTCGGATAAGATATCTGTAACAAGGGAAAGACACTCATTCGTTGGAATGTTCGGGTACATATTTTTGAAATCGAAAGAGACTAACTTAATATCTTGGGAGATTGTGAGATTTGAAAGTTTATGTATGAGATCTACAGAATTAGAGATAGTGTATTGTGCTTGAAAATTCGAGATTGCCCCATCAGCTTCACTTCTGAATTAGAAAATAATAACTCAATTAATTTCCTCGACTTAACCATTACAAATTCAAATAACCAACTCACTTATAAAATTTACAGAAAGGAAACATTCACAGACGCATCGATTCCAATGGACTCGTTCAGTCATTTAAGCTACAAACTAGCTGCATATAACTCCTTGATTCATAGAGCTTACTCTGTTCCCCTTTCGACAGAAAATTTTCAAACTGAACTTAATATCATCAGAAAAATTGCCTCAAATAACAACATACCACAACATTCGCTAAATACAATCATTAAATAATAAAAAACAATCATTAAAAGCAAAGAACAACGTATTACCTCTCAATTCCAATATAGCATCGTAGAAACCCCGGAAAAAAGATACACTAGTCTCAGATACATCGGCGAACAAAATCAGTAACTACCTTTCCAAATTGAACATAACTACTTCATTTGCAAGCGGCCCCAACTTAAGCAGATTATTATTCAATGCCAAAGAAAAGAACGATAAATTCAAGCAATCAAGAATTTATCAAATCAAATGCAAAGAATGTCAGGTAGCCTATGTCGGACAAACAGGGAGAAGTTTTGAAGCTAGATTCAAGGAACATATTTCCTCAGATAAAAAATCTCCAATATTTGAACACATAAAATCAACTAACCACTCGATATCATTGAACAATCTTAAAATCCTTCATAAATGTAACAAAGGGAGAGAGATGAATTTGTTGGAAAGTTTGGAGATTAACAAACTATGTAAAAACCCACAATTTACTACCCTCAACAGCCAACTAGAGCATGATGGATCCTCACTACTCAATATTTAGGATAAATTTCATTCTGTACTTGTACTTGCCTACTCATGTATTATATTGTTATTCACATGAAAATGACCGTAGGATCGAAACCGGTCGTGATTATTGATTAAATTGTGGAAAAGTAACAAAAGTGTCTCATTTCGTTTTACTTTAGATGCTATGTATTCAAGTTAGAAACGGTCATTTCAAGCAACTCTTGTAATGATTGTAATTGTAATAATTAATATGATATATCTGCACATCCTTCATTAACGAAGGAATGTATTTTCAATTCTAAAATTTAAGGCTTCAAAACAATTATTATCTATCATATGTTGAAATTTGTGATTTCGGTACCCTTGATGATCAAATTTATGAAGCTGAATATCTCCGAATTAAGAAAGAATCGGACCATGCTGTTCTCGCTAATTTGTCTTAGAATTTCTTCAGGAACCAACTATCAAACCTTGTCATAGAGCTTGGGGTCACGCTGTATATCTAGCATTCTATTTATGTACTTCGTCCCTAGGTTCGATTCCAAAAAAGGTTTCTACTGCCAGGTGAAAAACGATCGTCCTAAATGCTTGGGTAGAAGCAAAGGAAGGCATTATCCTCCCATGGACGATAAATCACAAAAATTCCTACAAAGGTATTACGTGAGCCACAACACAGCTCTGGTGAAGCTGATGAAACGAATCGGGATTAGAAGTGTACCCAACTGGCTGAAGGACGATCTCTCGGACAACACTACGTAGTCATGGTAAAGACCTGAATTAACTTTCGTACAAAATTTTCCAATGGTTTATAATTTAGCTGATTGTATATATTTTTATATATGTATTTATTCTAACTAACATTAATTTTAGTATTTATACAGTTGACGGGATAACAAAAAGCGTGAATAGTATGTACCAGAAAGAGGCTGAGAAGTGTTGATGCCTCTTCATTCGACTCTTTATTACCGAATCTTCCAATTTTTCACTTGCTATGGTTTTAGGAGTTTCGAAAGGTGTGTACACATCCAATAGGACATTTATTACAGGCTTATATCTATTGAAAAGATCTATTAATCACCTTAGATTAAGGATGAACCGAAATCTATCAAATTAAGAGAAACTATCATCATTTGCTCGAGAATTCATAGTAAAATGCAGTTAATCGAAGACTAATGTTCATTATTACACAAATGTAAGTTATACTGTGAGGCATGTAATCTTCGCGAAGATTAATACACTTCTGCATTTGTTCTAAGCAATTCTGGAAGCAGTTATTCCAATCGTTTCAGCTACATTCAAAATGGCCATTTGAAAGGTATCAACAGCTTCTTCTGAAGACTAAAATCTTTGACCAAGCAGTCCATTCTTAATTTTGCGAAAAGTAAAAAATCGTTGGAACTTAAGTCCGGACTGTACGCAGAATGATGTAACCATTGAATGTTTTCTTGCGGTAAATATTCAATTGTTTTCCGGGCTGTGAATCTTACTAATGACTTGCGGTAAACAAATATAGTGTACCAATCGACAGCAACTGTTCTTTGATCTTGTGAAGGAATTTTTCCTGTATGTCCAGTATTCGAAACAAACGTTGCGAACATCCTCTTGGAGACACTTCTGTAATGGATGACTTTTGTCAATTTTTCTTCCTCTTGGAACAACCAACCAGAAGGTTCGCGCTTATTTTCTGGCTCGTATGAACAAATTCAAGGGTCATCACCACTGACAATGTTGTAAACGCTTTTAGACCATCCAAAGTTAAAACGGTTCCTAGATTCTCGACACCAATCCAAGGTTTTTTGTATTGAGGTCTTTAAATCGGCAATGATGCCTCAATCTCTCGATATGTTGCATGCCGATCTTCCTGAATAATCTAACGCACAGCGTCCATATTTTCTAGAGTGACCACTGTTTTTGGTGCACCAACCCTTTCACGTTTAAATTCTCCATATCAACGGGAAACTGTTGACTGGTGTGGTGCTTCAATGCCGAAAACAGAAACCAACTCGCCGAAACATTCTTGTTGAGATCATTGTCTTTGAAAATTGTAGAGAATTATTGCGGGAAAATGCTAACCCTTTAATTCCATTTTTCAACTAACTTATAAACTTTCACAATTTGTTGTGTTTATCAGAATGATGTTTGATGGAAGCGAGTTCCACAGCATACTAGTCCTGTAAACAAAAGAATTTTTATAGAGGGAGGTACATGAAGAATTGGACCTTCCGCTGATGAGAGCTTTCCGCAAACCTGGTTTTTCTTTGGAACTGTATTCTTTTTGGAACCAAGCGTTTCATTTCTCAAGAATGAGAAAGATCAGCAACCTGCAGCCTTCAAGCGCGGCTGGGGATCACGTGTGATTTCCGGGTGGTCGTACTGCTCTCTTTTGTACACTATCCAGTAGTTATAATAAATGCTTCGATACAGAACCCTACATATTAATAATCATAAACACTACTCAGGACATCCAACTGACCTCAAAACATAGGTGCACATCTGTCATATTCCTCGAATCAATGAAGTTGATCAAAACGGCAACATGACATAAACTTTCAGCACTGTTCCCATACAAATATCTTAGTTGTAGATCCTGAATAATGTTCTTGATAATAATATAGTCTCTCACATTCTGTGACTGATGTCATAATTTTTTTATCATTATAACGTATGTCATAATGCGTCAACCGTCATTAATTGCTCGCCCAAGAAACCCCCAACTAAATTCAAACTTTCTATCTATATTAACATTCTGGTATACCTTAAAAGTGTTTAATCAATCAAGAAGACGAAATCTCGATGAAGATGATCTCACGCAGCCTCTGCCAGAACACCAGTCAGAATATCTGGGGAAAAAACTAGCAATGTTATGGTCTGAAGAATTAGAGAGCGCCAAACGTAAAGGAAAGCAGCCGAAAATGTACAAAGCACTTTGTAGATGTTTTTTGTGGGATATCGTAGGATATTCCATTACTGCTTTCATTTTAGAGATGTTTGTCAGAATTTCACAACCCCTTTTTTTGAAATTATTACTTAGGTATTACTCTGCTGATAATATGAAAGCATTGGAAAGTGAATCAGTTAAAAAGTCGCATTATACTTTTCTGCAAAGGTTGTTCCATCTTTACGATGCTGACCAAGGGCCTATTTCTAGAGAAGAAGCAGTATTTTTCACTTTTGGAGTAATTTTTTCCAGTTGGTTAGCTATTGCTATTGGACATCCATACCTAATGGGCATCATGCATCTAGGAATGAAAATGAGAGTGGCATGTTGTTCTCTGATATACAGAAAGGCTTTAAGCATTAGACTTGAATTAGCCGGTGAAAGGATGATGGGCAACGTCATTAATTTATTATCAAATGACGTCAACCGTTTCGATAATGGAATAATGTTCTTTCCATATATTTGGCTCACGCCTATCCAGATAGCTTTGATTACATACTTTTTATACAAGGAAGTTGGATCTGCAGCGATCTATGGAATTCTTGCTTTGATTTCTGTTCTACCCTTACAGTTTTGGTTAGCTTTCAAAATGTTGGCTTTGCGTTATAAAACCGCGATAAAAACGGACGAAAGAGTGAGAGAAATGAACGAGTTAATACAATCAATTCAAGTTGTCAAAATGTACACGTGGGAACAAGTTTTTTCTGACATAATCTGTAAGAATCGGAACGACGAAGTTGAACTTTTGAAACGAATGGGCTATATTAAAGGAGTATTCATGTCTTTCCTTATATTCGCATTTAGATTTGCTCTTTTCGTAATGGCTATTTCACATATTGCAATTTCTGGTGAAATAACTGCTGAGAAAATTTTCGTTCTAACTGCATTTCTGTTGATCTTACGTCAAACTGTTACAGTATTTTTTCCACAAACGTTGGCACAAGGAGCGGAACTACTGGTATCCCTCTTTCGAGTGAGAGAATTTTTGTTCATGAAGGAAGCTATAGTTGGAGATACATCTGCTTTGAAACCTAAGTCTTTAATAGATATAGATTTTGTGGATTTGAGAGATAGAAGTTTAACACCGATTGAAGGTAACCTAAAGATTTCCAACGCCTCAGCTAGGTTCGGGGATGATGTAGTTTTGAGAAATATCAATTTAGAAGTTACACCTGGTCTTCTCACTGTCGTTATTGGTCCTGTAGGTTGCGGAAAGAGTTGTTTGCTTTATATGATAATACGAGAATTGCCGGAATTTGAAGGAAATGTAGATGTTAGAGGTGTAATTTCTTATGCATCGCAAGAACCCTGGCTTTTCTCAGGCACTATACGGCAGAATATATTATTTGGACGAGATTTCAATAAAAAACGTTATCAAGAAGTTTGTTTTGTGTGTGCCTTGAATGCCGATTTCAAACTGTTACCACAAGGTGATAAAACCATGGTTGGCGAAAAAGGTTCAGCACTAAGTGGTGGCCAAAGGGCCAGGGTTAATTTAGCAAGAGCCATCTATAAGGAAGCTGATATTTATATACTGGATGACCCTCTTTCAGCAGTTGATACCCGTGTCGGTCAACATTTATTCCATGAATGTATCATTGGGTATATAGCAGATAAAATTGTTCTTTTGGTAACACACCAACTCCAATATTTAGAAGATGCCGATCAAATAGTGTTAATGAAAGACGGTTCGATCGAAGCTATCGGAGATTATGAATTTTTAAAAGGAGCTGGTTTGGATTTCTCTTCTTTGATAACAGAACAACTGATAGGATCACAGAGCAAAACGGGCAGATTGACTGTTTCAGAACGGAAATCCACTATACAGAAAGTATTACTGGAAGTATCGGGAAGGAGCATAGGAAATGTCACGTTTATAGACAAAGATAATTTAATTCCTGGTAGTCCTAGAATTCCCAAAGAAATCAAGTCTTCTGGGAGAATAAAATTCTCTGTGTATAAAGAATACTTCAAGGCGAGTTCTAACAGCATCGGTATTATTTTAATGTTTGCACTATTCATTCTCACTCAAATGTTTTCGAGTACTGGAGATTTCTTTCTTGCCAAGTGGATTGAAATGGAAGAATTCCAACAAATGATATTATCAAGAAAGACTTGCATCTCAATTTATACCAATTTCATTTTTGTGACTATAATTTTGGCACTCATCAGATCATTCCATTTCTTCTATTTGTGTATGAATGCTTCAAAGAACCTACACAACAATATGTTTCGAAGCGTTGTCCAAACCAGGATGTACTTTTTCCACAAAAATAGTGCAGGAACTATATTGAATAGGTTTTCGAAAGATTTGGGGTCGATTGATGAAATTCTCCCCATTGCTCTCATCGATACCTGGCAGATTACTTTAAATTTGGCTGGAGTGATTGTAGTAGTTGGTATTATCAATCCTTACTTGTTAATACCTACCTTCTTGATGTGTTGGTTATTTTATCACATGAGGAGATTTTATTTGAAAACTAGCAGCAATATCAAACGACTTGAAAGTACAAGTAAAAGTCCTGTATTTGCCCATTTAAATTCTACTTTGCAAGGGCTGCCCACTATACGGTCGAATAGAGCTGAACAATTATTAACAGAAGAATTCGATAGACACCAAGATATTCACAGTAGCGCTTGGTTTTTATTTATTTCCACTTCCAGAGCTCTTGGTTACTGGCTAGATAACATTTGTGTTATTTTCATAACAGTTGTAGCTGTTAGTTTCTTATACACGTCAAGTCATGACAGTCAAGTAGGCTTAGCAATTACCCAGACTCTTAGCCTTACACTACTTGTCCAATGGGGTCTGCGCCAGTCGGCAGAAGTCGAAAATCAAATGGTTTCTGTTGAAAGAGTGATCGAATATACTAAACTAGAACCAGAACCGAATCTCCTATCAGATCCTGTACGTTCACCTCCTCCATTTTGGCCTACTTCTGGCAAAATCGAATTTTCCCACGCTTTCATGAAATATGGACCACAAGATTCTCATGTTCTAAACGATGTCAGCTTTGTAATAGAAGATAAAGAAAAGGTTGGAATAGTTGGTAGAACTGGAGCTGGAAAATCGTCTCTAATTGGGGCCGTGTTTCGACTAGCATACTTTTATGGGGAGATACGTCTAGATAACTTGGATATAAGTCAACTATGTTTACATGATTTGAGGAGAAAAATTTCAATTATACCTCAAGAGCCTGTTCTTTTCAGTGGGACGTTACAATATAATTTAGATCCTTATAACGAATACGATGACGATATTATTTTAAAAGTGTTGCTAGATCTTGAACATAAAGGTGCTCTTTCTAGTGGGAAAGGTTGCTTGCAACATATAGTCGTTGAAGGAGGAGCAAATGTAAGCGTTGGACAAAAGCAGATAATTTGCTTGGCAAGAGCTTTACTTAGAGATAACAAAGTAATTGTAATGGACGAAGCTACTGCTAATATTGATGCAAGAACAGATAAATTTATACAGTCAGTGGTGAGAACTAAATTTGCTAATTGCACCGTAATCACTATAGCACACCGGCTTCACACAATCATGGACTCCAATAAAGTGTTAGTTATGGATGCTGGTCAAGTGGCTGAGTTTGATCATCCGCATATTCTCCTGCAAAATCCTGATGGTATATTTAGCACAATGGTCAGAAGAACAGGGGAACACATGGCTGATAGTTTGAGAAATATTGCTGCGGAAACTTATAAAAAACAAACTAGTAGTAAATGACAAGATATTGATAATAGTACATTGAATACAAAGTATTTCATTATATTAGCTGGAAGTTGCATAGATAATTGGAGAAGATTTAATTTGCAATCTATTTCAAGCTGTTTTAAATAGTGGAATAATTCAATAAATGTTTTAATCTTCATTGTGATCGATTGAACTATTAATGATTTCTTCTTTAGGCTTGGCTTTGTTCTTCCACTCTTGACCATAGGTCTTCCATATTTTTTCTATTTGGTTCTATTGGGTTTTTTTGTTCTATTTCAGATCAAAATTCAATAAGTTTTATATAAATAGGTAAACCTTGTTTCCATTTGATTAATGTTTATTGTTCATGAACTTGATTATAATAGTTACAACAAAATATACATAGCAACAAGGTATCAAGACTCTAGAAATAGTACATCATCAATTATTCTACAAAATCGATGAAACTCTTACACACTAATCACGCTTTTTGTATATATATTGTTTCATGTGAATTGAATTTTATACGGATACTGATTCTGAGTTCTAAATATTTCATATTTTTGAAATGCTCACTTTATTGGCCTAAAATAATTCCCTCTGAGATTGATCTGTCAATGTTCGGTTTAAGTGACGTAAGTGTAGGGAGGCCCAAAACAAGGGACATTAGAATATTTCACTGTCTTTTCTATTTGGCAATATTTTCAGAGAGATATCAGTTTAGAGCAAAAGTAACACAAGAAATGTTCATTCTTAATTATCATGCAGCATTATGAAAAAATTGGCTACTTTAAATTTCACATTTACTTCCGCAGCAGTTTTGCTTCTCAATAAAAGTAATAAAGATTTTTTTATTACGAGACTCGTTTAATTTAATAGCCACAATATTTTGCACTATATATAAAATTAGTTAATGGTAAATGTGGCCAAGTAAAGTCCAAAATATCTAGATTATGTGGTTAAAAATGATTTATGAATTTTGCATCGGTTTGGTGATTTTCAAATTTTTTAGCATCATGTTTTTTTTATTCAAAATAACTGGAACAAAACAATACTTAGGTACCTTAAAATGGGGCAGCTTTATGAAACTTTTTGGAAACTGTCCCCAGAAAACACTCAATAGAAAAAATACAGTGTCTGTTTAACAGGTGCCTGGGGTGTGCATAATTCAAGCATCAAAACTCATATTTTGGTATATAAAAATTATAATAAACTTCAGTTTAATGTGGACTTACTACCTAAAAATGCAGAGAAAATTATGGTGTTCCATTAAAACAGTAGATTTTTAGAACTCGTAATGAATTGCTTATCCTTAACAAAAAAAAAAATTGAAGTGTACGGTTTAACAGAGGGAGATGCTCTACCTTAACTGTGTAATAAAAATTGATCAACTGCTGAGGTTATGTATAATTTGGCAGTTGAAGAAAAAAATAATAAACTGAACCTTCACCAAAATATAAAAATTAATCAGAATCAATAAGAGTTTTTGCAGAATATAACTAGATAGAAGTGAGCTCCATCAAACTTGGCACATTGATATTTTAATGGTAGAAAAATCGTTTTGTGCTTTTGTATTGTTTAACTTTTCTACTGGTATTTATATAGAATCGCCTAGTACTTGTGATGCTGAATTAGGGCGAAATAATTTGCAGTTGTTTTTTGAATAAACAAAATCAAAAAATCATAGTAGGTCTTGGAAATTACATAAATCTGTAGAAATTTTGCACCCTAATAGAATTTTCACACGTCTACTTGATGGAAAAAAAATCAAAATCTCTGCCTGAGTTGTGGAGGGGTGTCCATTCAAAATGGGTAATGTTGTATAACTTACTGTAATGTTTAGCCTCTATATCTTAGCAATGTTGAATTAATTTATATTATGCTAACATATCAGTATGGCAGGATATATTGTGGAATTCATTGCCATCAGTGATATTAATTACCGTAGTGTTGCTGGATTTATATTTTTCAAGGAATACTTTTGATTTCATGAACATGAGCATTACAAATAATCCTTTTTTCAATATATCAAACAAATAGCTTATCTTTGGGCATAAAATATGCAATATAAATCTCGTGAGTAATTGGAAACGGATATATTTTGACTCAATAATTAATTTGCTGAGAAGAGTTAAGCAGTTGGTAAAAAACTTGAGATTGAATATTTTCTGTGTTACCTTCTAAAATTTCCAATCATTCGACCACACATTAACTGAATATCAAATGGGACCTCTCTTCAATAACTAAAACGATTCATATATACTATTTCCAGTGTGGCCAACATATTACTTAACTCCCTTCAAAACTGTACAACTAATGAATATCTTTTTTCTTTCCTTGTGGCATGAATTTTTGGTGAACTACATATCAATTTATTCAGCAATATAAATTTCTAAAATGTGAATTGAATATAGAACTTATTAGAGAAATTATACGCTTGGTATTATATGTTCAGTGTTATTGTACAGGGTGTTGATTTTCAAATTCATTTCATAGGAAGAAATCTGAATGAAGCTTTATGTGAGGAATCAGATGTTCAAATGAGAAACTGATATATTGTTTACTATCAATATACAGAACTTTTATCATGGATATTGAATGTAACTAAGATTATCTTTATGCCTCCACCAAATAAATTTTTCAAATCTGAAATCATGGAAGTGATATTTTCGTTCTTAATTTCAGAGTCAAACCAACAGAGTTCCTATACTTCCTTCAATTTTTTACATTCATCGTTTGCTCTTATCTCCGTTTTGACAAAGTTCACAATGACCAAAGACAACGATAGAAATGTTGCTTCACTGTTGAGGGAAATTATTTTTTTGGATCATAAACTAGTATCTTAGTTTCTCATTACACTATCCCTCCCAGAAATATTCTCCTCAAATGAATTTGAATATAATTATAGGTAAAATAAATGAATGCATACATAATTATAATTTTTCAACCTAGTATTTCTTCGATGTTGATTAAAGCGTTTTATAATTTGAAATGAAATAATAGACTACATTGTTGCTTCAAGACAGTTATTCTTTTCTAAAATATTTCAAACGTAGAACATATTCAACATTTTTGAGCGTTAAAATTTCTTTGATCGACACTGAGGGAATACTTGGATACTATATAACGAAAAGGCGTTCGTCTGAAATCATTATGTATGGAAAATTTGAAATTGTGCATATCTAATGATGGTGTTAAATGTGTCATATTTTAACGTAGGTAGTATCAAAATTCTATTTGAATTCATCTTGATTTTATGTAAATAATTTGTGGTCTGGTGTCAAGGGAAAGTGACTTTTTAAACTCTTCTGTAACGTCTTTTTTGTTTTGTACATCAAGGCATAATAGGGTGCCTGTAAATGCCAAAGCTTCCTCATTTTATTAAAGCTAAAATTTCTTCAGCTCATGCCTCCAATACAATTATCAAAATGGGCTACTACAAATTTTGGCAAGCTCATCACCTGCATAGTTCAAGGACATCAGAACAAAAGCATTTTAGTATCAGAACATAGTTATTTTATTAATTTCATTTCAGGATGATAGTCAAAATCATCATCAATAGTTTTACACCATTGGAAGTAATATGTGGGATAATTATAATGAAAGTTCAGGACATACACTACAGGCAAATTTAAAAAACGTTTAAGGACGGTTTGAGTATCAGGATTTCTTTCCAATCCTGAGAGAACCGATGTCTGAAATCTAACCTAACAAATTTTAGTCTTTATCCTTGACGACTGGACTACTATAAAATTACATTCGATAATCCTCATTGATGTACTGAAGAAGTGCTGTAGTAATGAGGTGTCACTTGACAACTTGCATGGAGAAACAATGTTTTCATCCAATTCATCATGTCTTCGTTGAAAACCACACCAACAAATCAAAATGAAATATGTTTTTACAATTTACAGAATGTCATATTTTTTTAATGTTTGTTTTTGTACATACAATTCCTTTATTTATTTAATTTTTTCATAGGTGAGATTTAGTATTCTTCTATGTTAATTTTTATTTTCTTCACTTTGAATATTCTCTTATTATTTTGTTATCGTGATATGTTATGTATATTAGATTGTGTTCATTATGTTTTAACAATTAATAGTTAAACTTACCAAAAATCATGGATCGACAATAAAATATACAGATTTACTCAATAATTTATTACATCCCACATTTTTAAAATAATTTTTCGCTGAAATGGAAAAATTTTACAAAATGAGATACGAGTTAATATACTAAATATTACCTTCGGGTCTACAACGATATATCCCAAAAAATAAAAGTGACAATATACAATACAAAAAATAATATAATAAATACATCGTTAACTTCATTTCAAAAATTTTAGAGGAGAAAACGAATTACAGATTTATAAAATAGATTATAATTTTAAATGTTCTAGAAAAAATCATTTAAAATATTAGACTTCAAAAGAACCTCTTTGAAGTTATAGGATCTTCAGAAGAAATTAGAATTTTTACCAAGTACAACAGCTATATTATTTTTGAATTGCTAATTACCTTCAACTAATATTAGACTAATAAAGAATATAGCATTACTTCTTCTCGAAATAAAAGTTTCAAATAATATTAGCAATTAATGTAATGAAATTGAAAAAAAATGTTTTTAAATACTAAAATAGTCACTTCATGACATACAGATCAGTTTTTGAAGTAATGTTGACGATGTTTTATTTTTATGAAAAAGTATATCACAGAACAATAAAAAGCATGTAGATTATGAAGGTTCATCAATTCAACTTTATATAATATTACAATCGCTCATTAATTAATTTATCTTCAACCATACTGAATTGTTTTATACTTGAATAACTATTTAAAATTTTCTGACATAGCCATTTTAATTAATGAGTTTCCAGGATAATCTCTTCTTCATTCTGGAATAATCTGAAACTTTTTGTAACGAAACACATGGATATTATTTTTTCATCACAAACTTTGATTTCTCTCTCTTCTTGAAGGATGTTGAGAATTGTTGCTGCAAACATTTTAAAAGTTAGATGATGAGTAAAATGACAGCAGAATCTCAGGTTAGATTTCAAAAAGTCACTTGCATTTTTTTCTGAAAGGTAAAAGGACGAATTTGCAACAATGCCGATTTCTTGAAAATTAATTTTCAGCTGAAATAAATCTGCATACGAAAGATCACTACACAGTCCCGATAGTTTCAAATATACACTCACAGACACAATCAACTGTCCACCTATGTCTTTCGTTACCTGTTTCTCTTATGTTAAGTATGTCTTACCGTTGTGCTACATGAACTAGATTTTTTTCTCTTCAAACCTAGTGTTTGAAGTAATAAAAATCCTGTTAGACGCAAATGGTGCTGCTAAAGATGTCGCTTTCGCCGACATAGAGTACAGCCAACGACAAATCGGTCAGATACTCGGTGTACCTAGAATTACAGTACGGAATGCCATCAGAACATTTCGGAGGCCAGGTCACGACAGAAGACGTTGCATTTCCAAACGAGATAATGGCTTTGTTATTATCAACGTATTGAGTAATGACTTTTGTACGGCTACTAAAGTTCCTATTCATCTCTTGGAGACCAGAAATGATAGTATGAGTGTTCGTTCGATTCGAAGAACATAAGAAGAAATTAATCTAAGACCTTCCGTCCAGCTGGCGCTCAACTTCCACCGCAGCACCTAAGAGCAAGACGTTTGCGTCAGAATATGGTGACTGAATTGTGGAGGCATAAGGTAATTTGCTGTGTTCGAATAAAAGTAGAATGATTTTAACAAGTCCAGATTTATGTCTACGTGAGCACAGACGTTAATATGAGAGTTTCGCTTCCTGCACTATAGCCGAAACAGTGGGTTACCAGGCAGGTTCAGTAATGATTTGTGACGGTACATGTTATGAGGCCCGGACTGATCTTGTTGTCTTCGATAAAGGTATTGTAAATGCTCTTAGTTACCTAGAAAATCTTCTTGTTCAAGGCCATGTCGTACCTTTTGCTCTTTCCGGAACAAATCAATTCGAGAAAAATAATGTGTCATTGGAGATCCTTTCAATAAATCATCTATAAGATTTCTTTCGAGATACCGTTCTGGAAATCCGCGATGAACTCTACTATTTAGCAGACAGTAAGAATTTGGGCGGTTAATTAATACTGAGTGTATAATTACTTATTTAAGTTATGGCCAAACGTTACATATGGAACCTGCAGAAATCAGAAAATTCGAGCGCGTATCATCCTATTACTCTATTTTTTGTTTTTCAAAATATGAGAGAGACTTTTATGTCATAGATTGGAACAGATGATTGATGAAGCTCTGTTCTATTCTCAAGGTTGTTTCAGGAAAACAGGAGTCGCATCCTTAGACCTTTCTTAGTTATATGATGAAATGATCTAATAAAAGTATAAATTTATTGTAATAAATCTAATCTTTAAGAACTGAGCTATGTTTTCATCTGAATGAACATCAAAAGGACAGACCATTGAGGGTATTTTCTCAATGTCTTCACTGAATCATAATTTCTATTCTAAAAATATTTGCGTCACAATGGACTGTTCATTTACTTTCAAATCCCACATCAATAAACTGAGTCAAGAGTTTAAAACAAGAAATAATATTCTGGAAATATTAGTTGGAGCCACTTGCGGTTCCAATGTTTATGCTCCTCGAACTACTGCTAGTCTTTTCTACATCTGAGTGTTTAAAACGGAATTGGATTAAGTATCACTCTTTTCCCGACCATTTAAGTTTTCGGGGACCTATACCTTGGTTTAGGATATATGGTATTTAAGCCTATTGGAGAAGCGAACTAAATCAAGTTGCTTGCGATTAGACCCTCATACAAGATCCTACTCGGATACATATGAAATTATGTTTTTTTATTGTTTGCGTTGAAATCATTCCACTATCAATGAAGAGTTAAACGTAAACACAAAAATTCTAATTTCATGTTTTTATTACAACAGAGACTAGCTGTTACTTATACATCAGTAAGGGTGAAACAAGATTTTTTTTCATTTTTTTCTTCCTGTTCCCCTGAATCATATAGAAATTGAGGTATGCTCCACTAGTTTCTTCTCATTTTCCTGAGCTTACACATTAAGGGGATCATGCAAGCTTTAGCGTGTTTCGAATATTTATCCATTGTACATACTGTGGTTTCGCCCGATCGAGTTTTGACAAATCAAAATTTGATACCGTGACATAATCAATGAACGACGAGTGAATCTCTTCAGATTGATGCAGGAGTACCCAGGGCTCTATACTCTCGCCAACTGTTCTTCTGTTGCAGATTGATGATCTGGTCCATTCCATCGAGAACCGAATATTCGGGTATACGAACAACTACCCTGGTGACCTCATTTTCTATGCAGCGTCCTATAACTGTTGAACCACTGAATTCAGACTTGGAGAAAATATCAGAGTAGGGGCGTTTGAACTTGATCAATTTTAACGCGAACAAGACTCAATCAACAACGCTTTCTAAAACGTCACTGCTAGAGAACCTCCTCTAATCATGAAAGGACATCGAATTGCTTCAGAAACGAGTATGCATCTACTCGGTATCTCAGTCAACACCGGAGTTTGCTGGGATGACCATGTGTCAGAGATTGCCAAATTTGCTTTTGCTAAACTCAGGTTTCTTTTCAGGGGTAAGCAATACTTCGGTCCATCACAACTGATGCTTTTATACAGAGTGCAGGTGCTACCTGCTTTCGTATAGTGCTCCCATATGTGAGGCTCCGCACTCAAACATTTATTACATCTATTGGAAGGTCCAGAAGAGAGCAGTGCGCCTAATCAACCACCTAGAGATCACACGTGATCCCCAGCCTTTCGATCGAAAGCGGCAGGTTGTGAGTCTTTCTCTTTTTTACGGATACTTCCATAGTATTTTAATCTGAAGAACTGAAAGGCATGGTTCCGGAAAGAATCCAGTTCCAAAGAAAAACCAGGTTTGTGGAAAACTCCCGTAATGGTTGGTCCAATTAGCAACGCCTCGAACGTCTCTCTATAAAAATTCTTTTGTTTACAAGGCATACTGTGGAACTCGATACCATCGAACAGCTTTCATATGATGACAGACATCTTATCTTCCCAAGAGATGACATTAAAAGAAAAAAAGAATTTTTTCGTAACTCTCTCTTTGATAACAATAAATAAATAAATGTAATAAACTATCCGAAACCCAGTACCAGATTAGACAAAAACCTTAACAAAAATAGTCAGAATTGCACACTGATGCATGTTTTTAGTTAGTTTCGAAAATGAGTTCCTTGAACGGCATTACCATCTTCAAGCCGACAATGAATAGGTATAACTTTGACTTAGTTGAAATTGTGGACAATCATGGGCTAAATAATTCATATAAAAAATTTAAGATTTTTTTTAAGGGGAGACGCCGACAAATTGGTCACTCTCGTCCTCCTTTAATCTTACAGGTCGTAAACTCGGCAACTTTGGCTATAAAAACAAAAAGACAGAAAATAAATTATGCTTGAAATAATTATCATTGTTGTGTTAGTGCTTCTGCTCATTCCGAAAATTATTAGCATTTCAAGCGACGTATTTCATTCAACGATTATTTGGGAAACTCAAAAAACTAAATGGCTGTTGAATTTTCACATAAACTTATCCTAAAAAAAAAACAAACTCATATGAACATCGTACATGTAAATTATAAAATCTACCACAACTGGTAACAATCAAAAAGTAAAAATAGTGACTGAACACAGGCACAAATAATTTGGGAAACCCATTCCCAAATATTTTATTTTAAAATTGAAATCTTAAAATTATCTATATACTAATACAAACATAACAAAAATGAGGAAATAATTATAGTTATAGTATATAACATTCTGGAAACATATTCATAGTTATTACCTCATTCGGCATAAACTAAATACTAGATGGCGAATCAACAGTTTTTAAGAATTTTCATCGCATGGCACAAGATCAACTTGGATCATTGAAAGATCCATCATGTGCCGTCGAAATTTTTTATAAAATGCATGAGCTGATGCAACAGTACTGAAATGAATTGTTGCTTGACGCTCTTTCTTTTCCATTTGTAGTTTCTGAAAAGGCAATGCAGAATTAACAAATAACAGTAATTAGAGATCTCACAATATATAACACTAATAGTAACTCTACAGCGTGGAAGAAAAATATAATACCAATTTTTCAACATTCAATGAATCTTTTGGTTTCCTGTAATAAAATCAACAAAAACGTATGTTTTCGAAACAATTTTTTATCAAAACTCTTCGTATGAATTGAATGAAGTTGAAATCAAGAACATTTAGAATTTTATTAGGGTAATACAAAGCGTTTTGTTTTCAAACTTGCAATTACTGAAGAAAATACGTATATACTGCAAATCTAAGTATATTGAATATTACATGGCCCTAATCATTTATTTCCAATTCCAAGTGTGTTGGATTATGTATTATGATGTTTGCCATATTTATTTGTGTGAATATACAAAAAGAATACTTCTAGAAATATAGAAACGCAAAGTGCAAGTTTTCGAAGATTTTTTCCTATATCCATGCTAAAGAATCCTTCTCGCTTAATTTCATGTTTTTAAGTCGATGGAAATACTCTATAAGCAACAAGATTAGAGTCCAGGGGGGTAAACTGCTTTGGTGGGTGATAGCGGAACAATAGTACCGTTCGTCAGCATCCCCACTCTTACCTGTTTTCACTCCATGCATTGCGTACTGGACGAAATTTCATATTCTGTCAGAATTGACTAGTCTGAGAACTTCAGTTCGACCGGACTATTAAACAGCTGTACCACACTTCACATTCTAAAAACTCCGACAGTGGCGGCCATTATAAAAAAGTGCATGCGGATACAAGTCGGAACAGCAGTTGATTGGGATTTTCTAGAGACCTTCATTGGTTTCTGAGAAAAGGCAAATAAGTTCATTATCGCATTTTTTTTTCGCGATGTATTTAGAATTCTCGGATTTTTTTAATAACTATGTTATGAGGCAACGGAAAGTACTTTATAGGTTTTGATTCCCCTGCAAGAACTGATCCTATAAGGGTGCTTTTTTTTCCCTTTGAAGTATCGAATCAATCAAATCAAAAAACGAATCGTTATACATTAAAGCAAATTCTTGGTAAACAGTTCTGAAAAAGTAGTTGTTTTATTGCCAATCTAAATTGAGGAACGTTATTCGGCGCTGAATCTCGCGTGCATGTTTAAAGAACCTCTGGCACACGAAATCGAATCTAGCAGAACCAGGACAGAGAAGACACAAACATGGTATGGACTTGTATTTCACTTGTCCGCAGAACTGAAGTTGTTTCGCTCTGGAATCGATTTTTATCTGCAAACGAATATGCTAGGAATATTCCAGAATTCGTGGTTAGATGCAGGATGTTACTCCACATAAATGGTTCGTTCTCGCTTTCACCTAGTTTATTTTAATATTTCTTTCCTAAAAATCAGTACTCAAAAAATAATAAAAAAATATATTTACAATTTTTGTGTATTTAGTAGCACTTTAAACCAAAATTGAGAATAAAAATCTTTTCACTATTTGAGTGTTCAAAATTTTCATGATAACAAAAAACAAAAGAAATCTTATAATGTCAACCCTGAAAGTTTCCGAAAATATCCGATAACTCAAAGATACACCGCCGAGTTGCACATCTGTCTAAATCATCCATGTGCTAACATCGGCAACGCAAAAATCGTGCTTGTTTAATTGTGCATTTTGACTTCCGATATAATTTCCTACAACGAAATCTCTTGCATCTCTTGAATTGCGGCATAATTTGAAGCATTTAGGACAACAAAAATGATTAATTAGTTTCAACTTGATATCCCTATGCATTCCTGAAGAATTGCAATTAAGTTCATTATCGCAATTTTTTTTTTTGCGCTATAACTACAAATCTCTAAGGCGACGTTTCTGGATGTCAAGGAAGTTTTAACTACACCCCACCGAACTTGATTCGGAGGGAGGCGGAAGGGCTTAATGTCCCGACTCCTCTAAATCATAGTTCATGGAACTTTTTGGGGGTAGGAGAATCATATCGACGATCGGAAAATGACACCATCGGAGGAATGGGTCTTTCACAGGCTCTGGAAGGGGGGAGTCTATGTTCAAGATTATGCAGACGACTTCGTAATTCTTAGGAACGGAAAGGATCACGAGGGAGCATATAATACTATCATGTTCGAGGCCCATTTTCTTTGCATTAAAACTCGATATCGACGAATCCGTGAAGTACTTGGGGGTAGTACTGGATAGAAAGCTTAGCTGGGCTCAGCATCTTAAACTGCAGGCGGACAGGTTCTCTGCTGCCCTCATGACATGTAGGAGGAGCTTTAACGGTACGTGGGGTTTGAAGACACACAATCCCATCCAGACAAGAGTAGGACGAAAGGAAGGATTTCTTGCCAGGTAGAGGCAAGGTACCTTCTTCTTCGATGACTCGAAGACCAAAAAGAGACCAGGTAAAGAAGGGATTTCTACCTCCCACTAGATAAACATATAATAGTTTTCCAGTCGGAGATCGTTGCGGTACTGGGCTGTGTAGGTAGAACTCACTACAACTCTTAAGTGAATCACGATCTGCTCCGACAGTCGGACTGCTCTGGGAGCCCTGGGCGCACACAGGATTACCTCTAAGGTATCTGGGAATACGTTTAGGCGCTGAAACAACTGGCGACAAACAACCATATCAGTACCATCTGGGTTCCGGGTTACACCGGGATCAGAGGAAATAAGATTGCGGATATGTTATTCCCACGGTCGAGATCTCAGCCTGTGTTGTTAAGGCCAGACTGGGGGACTAGCTAGCCTAAAATCCTAGTAAAACCTGGACACGGTCGCCACTTGAACGCAGTCAAACCAACACACGGCTCCTGGCACACATAGTAACGAGGCATGGCAAGTTCAAATATCACCTGTGCAAGAAAGGACTGGAGAATAATCCTATGTGCGGGTGGTGCGGAATTGGGGTCGAAACAACAATTCATTTGATCATCACATACCAAGCATGTATCCGTCTTAGGCATAAGTAAGTGATCTGCTAAAGATACCCGCTCGATCTATTAGAGACTTCTTTCTAAGGATTTCGCAGGGATGTAATTACAAGAAAGGTGGACACAAATTTGAGAACGTTATAGATTTAATTCCTTTGCAAGCAGAGCGCAGAACCGAAAAAAAGTGAATTATCTCTTCTTATCTCGTGGATACGAACAATTGGCGATTTTGGATATAGAGACTATCTGGGTAAGCCCTGAGTTAATCGTAATTCATTCTCCACGATAGGGACTTCCTGAGCTGTCATAATCATAGATATATATATATATATATATATATATATATATATATATATATATATATATATATATATATATATATATATATATATATATATATATATATGCCGAGAAACGAAGCTGCAGACTGCAGTTTCGTCCTTATTAGGAGCTCATCAGTGTCGCATATCGCTTCGCAGCATCCAAACAAGCTACATCGGGGTACCCTATCGATTCCAGAAAGGACGCATCTCGTACATACGTACGAGACTCGCCTTCTATGGACCGAGACGGTGAACCCGCTACTGGACTTCGTATCTTTCTCGATACCAACGCACTATTTCAAGAGCAATTAATCGGTACCACGAAACAGGGGAATATAGAAGAAGGGCCGGACAAGGAAGAAATCGGAAAACAACACCAGTTGATGATCGTTGGCTTCGTTTAACTGCACTAAGAGTTCGGCACTGTACGGCTAGAATGCTACAAAATGAACTTGCACTTTCCAGAAATGTGCATATTTCATTGCAAACTGTTAGGAACAGGCTCAGAGAAGACGATATCAGACCAGGGGTGACTTCTTCCGTCCCGCGTCTCACCAGAGAGCATCGAGTTGTAAGACTTCAGTTTGCGAGGGAACATGCAAATTGGGGTATTCCAGAATGATTCTCTTTTCCGACGAGTCCAGGTTCTGTCTAGTATCAAATGATAGACGCATGACTGTATACAGACGACCTGGGGAACGGTATCAGCAATGCAATATCCGGCAAACCGAAAACTTCGGAGGGGGCCCAGTAATGGTGTGGGGAGGCATTTCTTTCCATGGTCGAACATTGCAGATATCCTTGAACCTCATGTTGTACCCTTTGGCCCATTGATTGGCGAAAACTTCATTTATATGCATAATAATGCTTGGCCTCATGCAGCTTGAGTAGTTACAGAATTTCTGCATAATGCCGAAATTGATATTTTAAGATGGCCAGCCAGAAGTAACGACTTGAATCCCATAGAACATGTTTGGAACAACATGGGGTGGCAAATTCAGCAACGTAGGATGCCTTGTAGAACACTACAATAACTAGAAAATCTGCTTCCTGAAATTTGGAAGTCAGTGACTCAAGAGTACATCCAAATTTGTTTGAGGGGCTTCCTCAAGCATCCAAAATTGGCAACTGGTAGTAATTAGGGCCCGGTGAGGAAACACTCGATTTTGAAAATGATTAGTAACCATTCGATGCTAGTTGATAGATCTCTTCGCGAATGTTTGAAGATGGTAGAATTTTTTAATTTTTCATTAACTCGAAAATTGTTGAGATTTTCCATCATAAACTCATCTGTTTTGAATGATATCTTCTTATTTGACACTTCTAAAAGTTACCAAGCGACTCTTGAATGACCAACCTAAAAGTTTATATAGTATTGTCTTAAAAGTAGGGTAATGCGACAATTTCTGTGGGAGTATATATATATATATATATATATATATATATATATATATATATATATATATATATATATATATATATATATATATATATATATATATATATATATATATATATATATATATTATCAATCGAGTAATAAATGAGCTCCATTGCAACTGACGTTTAAAGTAATATCTTGAAAATTCGATTGAGAGTCCCAAAATTAAATATACATCTTAATTCCAACAATATCTTGATTAGAATTCTTCCAAACTGCATGTTATAACTACATAAAATCAACAACTGAGAGATAAGATGTAAATGCTGTATACAATAAATGATAACAAATTTTGAACTGACATCTATATAGGTAAAGCACAAGAACTTATGGAGAAATGGCTAAAGATTGAATATGTAAAGTTATGTAAATATTGTGTTGACTTCCTTGTGTTCTTTTAATTTTACTGGAATTTCTTTCTATTCTATTCATAATTAAAAATTTAAATTGTTTTGTTACTTTTTAATTCAACTATCTTTTATTCTAAACGCCTTTGTTGTTGTACTCCTTTTATACCAAATGATATTACGTGATATATATCTTTGGCAATTTAAACTGTTTCCTTTGCAAGTTGATGTTAAAAAAGCAAAAAGAATAACAATATTATCTGATGGAACGAACAGCTGAGACCAATGAAAAATCGTAAGTCGATTTTCGAGCGTACATTCTTTACTTGGCAAAACCCATCTCTCCGTACTACATTTTCTAATTGAAAAATGGTAAAATAGTCAAGAGAACATTATGACTATACTGCAGGAACCCTACAAGGTGTTTCTAAAGTTTATATACACATAGATTTAGAAATGCTAGTTTTTTGTTAATTCTGTCTGATTTGGTATAAAGATTGACAATGGACTAATTTAGCCCATTTAATGTTAAATCAATTTTTTTTTTATTATGAACCAGACTTTCTTCTTTTTGTATTTTTTTTCGAATTGAGAACTTAGAGATTTTTGATATCTTGAGAACCACTTTGTTGCCTGCCTCTAGGATAACTTAGTAACAAATTTAAACTACCAAACCATTTATTATGTCAATATTCCGATAGTCATTTCTCATCAGTTTCGGGAAGCAGTAGCATCATTAAGAGGTTTAAATAAATTTAATTTTGAGTAACTGATCCTGTAGTAGTATCTCGTTAACAAAAAAGAATCACACATTTATTCTCATTCACTTTAAAATTAAATGACGAATAGCTCACAAAAACTTATGAGAATACTTTGGAAACACCTTGCATATATAAGCACGCCAATGAACACAAAACAAATTAATTCGGATTCGACGATTATTTAATAATAATCGTTAAAATTTGTAATCATGAAATTGTTTTGAAAAACAACAATTCTCAAACTTACTGAATAAAAAGCATTACTGAAATGAAAACAGTAGTTCATCTCATTTTTATAATTGTTATTAGGTTAACTTATATTTTTCACTTGAGATATTTCTATCATTTTGTTAAATCATTAACCGAAGAACTTTATTGAAACCAAATAACTGCAAACAGTTTTTATTTTGAAAAGAATAAACGTTCACAAATCAAAAATCAAACTATAAAAAATAACCAAAATTAAAAAACCTGCTCCTCAAGTTTTAATCAGATTATTTTCAATAATTTTGTGGAAAATTGCTGAGCTCCAATTTAATAAAATTTGCACAAAGAAGAAAGGAAAGATACGTTATCACAAATTAAAATAAAATATTCTCAAGTGAAAATGAATATTTCAAATAAAATTAAATGTAACTGGCATTTCGCATTAACAAATAAACGATTTAACATTCATAACAAAATATTTTCTCACATTATATATACAAAATGTCGAAGGAAACATTTCCTGGCGAATTTCTTATATATAAATATAAATCTCCTAAAATAACAACAGTAGATAGTATTATCACTAATTGCCAAATCAAGTTTTCTTCATGTAACAATAGTATAATGACTAGCTTTCAAATTGAATCATTTATTTCTATATATCCATTATTCTTCTGGAAAGTACATTATATAAATAAATTGATTCATTTTCTTCAAGAAAACCTAGTGTTATATGAAACGATCATATTCTAGTGTAAGTTGAAAGAAAATTAAGAACTTTTGGGTATATATTTCTAGGAAAGTCATGTTCAAAAAAAATTAAAACACCATTCTTCAGATCATTTTCGTGTAATTGAGATTCTAAATTACAAAAGAAAAAATCATGAAATTCAAAGAAAAATCCCACTTGAAGTGCTCATCTGAAGAAGAACTAAAAAGATAATTGTGAAGAAAAAATTTCCAAATGAAAGTCACGTGAAACTAAAAACTTTACTGAAAACAGAGTTCAATTATTTCCTAACAAAATACCAGAAAAAGTTCTTCCCAATGAATTGAGCTAAACATTCTGAAATAATATGTATGGAATTCTCACTGAACATTTGGTGAAACATAATAAATGATTGATTGAAACACCTGGCAAAGGTTTCACAAAAATATCTTGAAATACTCGACATGTTTTGGGTTATCAGCCCATTATCAAGAATAATACAATACTGAAAAACAAAATATAATAGCATTTACAACAGGAGATAGACAGAAGTCTGTTTGCTCATTACAAATTGGCTGGTTTTTTCCTATGAGCAGACATAATACAATGTATACATTAGAATTCTCGAGAAATTTCGTTAAATACTAAGTTTGTATCTTTAGAGATAATTAGTATATCTGTCTATCCCTTGCCACAATCAAGCATCAATTTCAACCTAATAATACATTAAACTCCACTCATATAGATGAAACTATGTCAGCTTTAAACCTATGTCTCCAAAAAAGTTATTTCAAGACCAAGAATGAAATATATCAACTATATGGTTTACCTATCGGGCTTCCATTATCCCCGTTCAGTGAAATATTTATGACAAATTTAGAAAATAGCTTTTTAGTTCCACTAAAGAATGTATTCACTATTTAAGAATCTATTCTTATGAAAAGATATGTAGATGACATTTTCTGTATTTGGATTGGTAGACAGACAATTGTAGTTTCTTACAATTTTTAAAATTTACAATGGAAAGTGAAAACTATGAAATATCTTTGAACTTTTGGACTTGTAAATTAGCAGGACTCATAACTCATTTGCATTAAAAATATTCAGAAAACCAACTTATTCGGATATCTTGATTCGTAACAGAAGATCTCAGTCAATCAAATTGAGTGTTTTTCATTCATTTGATAGCTGTGGATTTCGAGAATGAAGTTCAAATATTAAAATTAATCGCTAAAAATAACGGCTATGAACCGAATTCAATTGACATCTTAATAAAACAAAACAACATAAACTTTTACTGACGAGGATTTATCTTTTGCATGCTGAGATTTCGAATAGAAAATCTCCAATTAATTAATATTAATATTATTAACAACAAAATATGTAATAGATTGCACAAAAATGATATTAACGCCATCAGTACTAATAAAAATAGTTTGGGACTTTCTATATAGGCCAAACCAGAAGATGTATCTAGAAGAGAAGTGAAGATCATTAAAGATCTATTAATCAAAACAAAAATTCTACTGGTTTCTCTGGCCATTATATAGATAAAAATCATTTCATAGATTTCAAGAGAATTGAACTTATACATCCAGATAATAAAGGGAAGATGGACATTTTAGAGATGATGGAAATCACATCTGGTCGTAGGAGAACCAGCCACTTTGTAATGAGCAAACAGACTTTGGCCTATCTCCTGTTCTACTGGTTTCTCTGGCCATTATATAGATAAAAATCATTTCATAGATTTCAAGAGAATTGAACTTATACATCCAGATAATAAAGGGAAGATGGACATTTTAGAGATGATGGAAATCACATCTGGTCGTAGGAGAACCAGCCACTTTGTAATGAGCAAACAGACTTTGGCCTATCTCCTGTTGTAAATGCCGTTTTATTTAAGTAAAACTATTCATTTTGTTTTTCACTGTTGTATTATTTTTGATAATTGTTTGATAACCCGAAACATATGTCAAGTATTTTAACATATTTTAGTGAACTTTTTGCCAAGTGTTTTAATTAATCATTTATTCTGAAATAACGTATTTCAGAGAATCCTTCTCAACGAAGTGCCTCTCGACCCCGCAATAAAAGTTTAAGTTCAACATGATGACGGTTGATTTACATGGTCCCAATCAACTTAAAAAACCGTCCTTTCAAATCAAAAATTGACTTGTACTACCATTTTTCGCCAGAATCAGTCACTCCGGAGTTATAGGTGGAATAGAGTTTTAATTGGAACCCAAAAACTAAGAAAAATATAATAGAGCATCTAACATAATTTCTGCCTCCAAAGCAATAAGTGCAAAAGGGTTAAAAACAAGTAAACAGTTCTGAAGTTAAGACAATTAAGTAAGTTGCATAAAAAATAACATAACACACTAATAATACTCATCAACCATGAACTAAAAGAAACTTAACTTGTCAAAACAACAAATCGAAAAATTCAAATTCAATTAATTTTCTTATTCGGAGATTTCAAAAACTTGATTTGGCCAATAACAAATCGAATCACAGCTTGGTATACGAATGAGATTATAATTCGTTTATTGGTAACAGAAACTGCTTACCTGCACTTTTCCCATCTCTCGACATAACTTCATTATCTTAGGCTCGTTCGTGGATGTGGCGAGATTTTTCACAACCACGATATTTGTTTTCGTCAAATCGTCTTCTGTCAACACAGATCTGTTACTCAAAAACGTCGACAAATGTTCCTCGTTGATACTGTCTGAAGGTGTGTCCATATGAACTGCCTTGTTGACGTTAGGCGAGGATAACACCAATCTTTGGGGTTGCGCAAAAGCCCTACTATTCAGGCCTTGATTATGACTGTTTTTCTGGAAATTTTTATTATTTCGTTGGCCAAAATGATGCAGATTATCGTTGCCTGTTATCACAATATTGTTAGTGTACTTTTGAGCGTTTATGTGTTGGTTATTTTGTTGCTGCGGATATTGTTTGTAGTTGAACTTTTTCTGTTGGAAAACGCGTGTTTGAGCATTCATCATTTTAGGGGCAATCGTTGAATGATAGAGAGCAACTGTTGCTGGTTTATGTGCCAGAACTGGTTTATGAGTAACTGGCTGAGGTATTGTGCCTTCTTGCGCTAAGTTCTTGAGCCTATTTTCTTCTTTCTTTCGTAAAACCTCTTCTCTTTTCTTTTTTTGTTCCAATATCTTCAGCCTATATTGCCTAGTCTCCTCATCTTCATCTTCTGGAATAATCTGGAACATTTAAAGAGTGTAACCTACATTGTGATGAAACATTACGAGAGGAAATATGATTAAATAGAGACTTATTGAAACAGGCTGTTTAAGACCCTGACTCGTTTTTTCATAGTCAAAATGAGAAGTAGAATTTTAGTCATGATGTGTAGATCGCTACTAAGAATATGTTACTATGTATCAGAGTGTCACTTCGTTTCCAGTAGAATCTCAGAATATCGCAGGAATGAACTTAATAAAAATGTCTCTACGAAGTTTTAGGGGGTTTTCTCGCGAACTAAGACTTTCAACATTCAACAATTTCTGGTTCTAACAGAAGTAAACCTCCAGCTCTTATTTTTTAATAATAATAATAATATTAATATTTATCAAGTAACCAAGCCAATACTTGAACTTTACCTTGTACAGTGGCGTGTACCCTGATTTATTATGAATAGTACACACCATTTTATAATTTCATTTCATTAAATTCCACCATCATATCACAGTAATATGTTGTATACTGTATTTGCCATCGAAAATTTACATGGTGAGTCAGAGAGTATGAAAAAATCAAATAGAATAAAGATAAAGCAAAGTCCTTTAAAATTCAACACATTCACGTAAAAAAAGATGTTTGAAAAACAGTTTGCTATACATTCAAGACAGACATGACATCCACTAACTCTTCTATGGAGTAGCATACATTCTGAAGCAGTATATGCTTCATATGTATTTTAAATCTGACCAACTCCATTGTTTTTGACATCTAGGGAAATCCGTTGTAGAGCTTCATTCCAATACGAGGTATATCAATTAAGTTCGCAGAAAAGTGCCCGGCCGGTCGGGAAAGTACATAAATACCTAAAAATACCTTATATTATTTCGCAATAGTCTCCCTCGAGTTCGATGCACCGGCGCCACCGTTGAACCCACTGTTGGAAGCGTTAACTGTCAGACCTGCTGCGATGAGTAAAGTTTTCACTTTCGATTTTGGCATTCTGGCTTCCGTTTGGTCTCAGGGTCGTAGTCGACCACCCACGACTCGTCATCTGTGATTACATTCGTCAATTCGAGAAATCATGTCTTGACAGATGGATAATCGGAGCTCTTTCTGCTCAACTGTGAGAACTTTGGGAACCATTTTCGCACACAGCTTAAGCATCCGTAAATCTTCGTGTAGTATCTGCCGGATCGTCTTCTTGTTGATGCCCAACTCGTCTTCCAACATTCTAAGGCTTAGCCGACTGTCTCCCAGCAGTCGCGAGCACAAACGATCGAGGTTTTGTGCGTTTCGAGAGGTGGAGGGAGCTCCCTCGCGCGAATGATCCTTCACTGACTCTCTGCCGCTTCTGAACCGCTTTGCCCAATCGTAGACAGCTGATTTTTTCAGACAATCTTCCTTATAGACGTCGGTTAACTGTTTCATAATTTCCATCTTCAAGACGTTGGGTCAAAACAGGTCGATGTTCAAAGGACAATAAACACGAAGTATACAACCCATCAACACGAAACTTGCACAGGCTGCCGCAGAAATGAATTCTGTTTCGATTTAAACCAATGCGAACGCTACAGAGTTACCAACCGCCGCAGAATTGCCAACTTTCGCGAACTTAACTGACATACATCGAATAGCCAAAGCCTCTTTGTGTGTTCGACTTCTCACATTTTGGAAGTACCATGTTGTTCTTCCATCTGGTATCGTGATAGTGGACTGTTAAATGTGTTAGATACTAATTTTTCTGCTGGTGAATGTAGCAAATCGGGCATGCAAAACTCTGAAACAATCAGCATCCGTCTCTTCCTTGTCATCAAGAGCACCCACCAGATATTCTACCATACGAAGCATAGCGGTGACCGTGGACCTTGCGCTTAAGAATCCATGCTGACAATCATAATCGATTTCGATTTCGAGTATGATATAAATCTGTCTCTAAGGAGGGTTTCAAATACTTTGGAAGTGGCAGGCAAGACAGAGGCTTAACAACATGTCCAATTTTTTTTAAGTAATACCATATTCATCTCGTAAAATGTCCATGTTCTGCTTTTGGATCCTCCAATCGCCGATTCTATTTCTTCAGGGGAAACATCGTGTAAGGACATTGTACTTGAATCCCTAAAAGGAGACCTTCTCGCATACTAAATGGATTCTGAGGACGGTTGGAGAGGAGTATATTGAGCTCTATCATTGGCAAAATGGTGCAGTTATGCCGTTTTCTCCCTCAATACCCCGGTGCCACTTAACATTTGAATTCATGATATTTCAAATAGTTTTGCTCTTATTGGTAGTGTAACGATATCCATTTGTCCCTGAAGCTGACCCTGTCACCGCCCGGAGGACTGACGAGTACGCGGCACATTCGGAAGACTTCGAGAAAGATTTAAAGGTTTCAGCGCGCCGTATTACGAAGAAATCAGTGTTACTGTTTCCGGAAGGTTCTCGAACGAAGATCTGGAACAGAGCCGAAGTTACGCAAATGTTCTAGAACAATTCGTACTTGTATAGAAGAAGAGAGCGCAAAGAGCGAAAAATGAAGTTTGTATACAGAGCGCAAATAAGTGGACAAAGTGTTAGAGATAAATTAAGCAGTATCGATTGTGTTATATGAATCAGTCATTTAGTTAAGTGTTATAATTGTTCGGTCTTCTTGTAAATAAACTAGTAAGAGTTTTGTAACGTTGAAGTGTTCGATTTGAACCCACAAATAATTTCAAGAACTAAGAAACGTTACAGTAGTATCTGCTATTTGTCTGATATGATCGGACTTGATATCATTCTGAATGGTGTACTCAATCTGAGCCCTGAGAATTGTATATATGTCTTGAGATGTCATATTTTCTTACTCTGTGGTGACTTAATTTTGAAATTCAGCAATCTAAGCACTATTTATCTTGATTTTTGAGGGGTTTAACTTCTTCTTTCTTCTAGGGATACCATCATTGTAGCAGTTCATTAGTATGTCATGGAATCTATCAAAGAATGTTTCTGCATCATAATGAACTCCTAATCAATTTCATTGAGACGTCGGACGAAGTGGTAAGTATTTACTTCATTTATTTCTCTATACAAAAAATCCTCTCCTTTTTCAGGGGTCTTGAAGACGCGAAGGTTTACCCTTTGTACTAGATGGTCAGAGATGTGTGGATTTATTGTGGCTTCATGATAGCATTCCGGTCCAATAGCAGTAAAAGCATTGTAAAAACAAGTGGACGATCTTGATGTGACTCTCAAATAGCAACAACGTATACTTGAATATTAATAGTACTCACTTTTAGAGCTCTTTATAGTTTTGCTGTTATTTAGTGAGTCTGGCAGATTGTTGTATTTCACCAGAACATTGTGAAATAAATTATTTACGCTTTATGAAAAGGAAACTTTCCTTACATAAATGTTACAATTATTTCTTGTTGAATAATTATAAATGTCTTTCACAAAAGTGATATGTTCAGATAATATGCTCGAAGACAACAGATGAATGATTTTGTAAATCAAAACCATTGCGTTCACATAATCTAACCTGACGCACACTTGAAAAACCTGATGCATTACTCTAGTATAACGGTTACAATCCTAATATAGCCATATCACCGGATTCTGTCTCTTTTGAAACATATTTATATCAGATTTATTCAGCAAGAAGAGGATGCTGGAACAATAGTTGTGTGTCCCAAAAAACTCGAAGGTGTTTTTAATCAACCATAATTTTTCAACTGTCTGTGTTTGAGCAAAACTGTTTTAGACATTGAGTAGCTAGGCTAATTATCAAACTTTTTTGTCTCTTGAGAAATTTTGATATGATGAGCGGTTCAATCACAAAAAACAGTTTTTCTATTTTATGATTTCATTTCTTCAACCATCTAGCAAGTCAAAAATATCACATATTGACCATGTTGGCTTTGGATTTGTTTCTGTAGTCTGGCAGATTGTCATTTTATTATGCTTGACAACCTCTTGTTGACAAAATGATGTTTTCTAGGTTGCTAAATCGGATCAAGCAAATAGAAAATTCAATGTTCAGTAGTACAAATCGAAAAATTCGAAGAAAAAATTTAATAACTTTTTCACAATGACTGTTTAGAAATATGAAAACAGTCTAACATAAACCACATTTCTGCCCGCAGTAATACTGGAATATCGTCCAACAAATCCGGCAAAGTTTCTTGCAAAAAAAGCAAATATGCCTCTCCGTTTAATCGATCTGGAATCATTACCGGACCAATAATGAAATTGTCAATTACTGAAATCCATACGTTAATTTTTAATTGATTCTGATGATGTGTACTTGTAAAAGCATGTGGATTTTCGAAATTGTACACGTGTTCATTCTGAAGGTTAGTGATAACAGACCTAGTAATGGTGCATTCGTCAGTAAATAGAATTTTCCTACTGAAGTGGAGATCCTGAGTTCTCTTCTCTTTGATAAATCGGCAGAAACTTAGGCGATTCTCAGGATCGTTGGGAAGTAATTCCTGAACTTTCTGAATGTGATAAGGATGAAATAATTGTTCCTTCAAGACATCATGAAAAATTGTTTTAGGAACGACCAACTGAAAACCTAAACGCGGCGTGCTTAATTGTGTTTTCCTCAACCATGTCCAAAATTTGTTCTTCGCGTTCTACCATCCTTACTGTTCGTTGCCGTCGATCCAAATTCCTGGGCTTGAAGCAACCATTCTAGCGGGAACGCCTCTCCTGATTTCCAAACGTTTGGTGGTTGGGAACTATGGATCTGGAAAGCTTTCAGCATATACTCTCCCGCTTTCAAGTCCCTTGCCTTGACAAAATCCGTACACCATAACCATATCAACCATTTCAGAGTTACTGTACATCTCCGTGCCTGATAGTGATAAAAAATCACCAAAAACCTAGTTAAGAACTTAAGGAACACTGTTGTGTCAACAATTGGTCGCCAAGCCTAATAAAATGACAATCTGCCAGACCACAGAAATAAATTCAAAGCCAACATGGTCAAATTGATATTTTTGACATGCTAGGTGGTTGAAGAAATGAAATCATAAAATTAAAAAACTGTTTTTTGTGATTGAACCGCCCATCATATCAAAATTTCTCAAGAGACAAAAAAGTTTGATAATTAGCCTAGCTACTCATTGTCTAAAACAGTTTTGCTCAAACGCAGACAGTTGAAAAGTTATGGTTAATTAAAAACACGTTCGAGTTTTTAGGGACACTTGTAAAACGTCAAGGTCATTGAGTGGAATCACGAAAAAACGTGAATAACGCACCCGATTACGCACACCAAATATGGTTCCTATCGATCGAGTCGTTCTCGAATTATTTAAAAAATAAGAAAGAAAATCTTTGGATTTGGCAACCTTTGGCGGCCAAACGAAGAAACTTTTCATATAGGTAAGTTAGCCCAAATCGACTTATTTCGAGCTGAATAATCTGTGGTATAACGTTGTACACGCAATTCACGGACACCCTGTATATACCTTATTACCAACTTGGCATAATGGCATGACCAAAAAAATATAGAATGCTATAAATAACTATGCCAAGATATTTATAATCGTTAACTTGTTCCATAATTTTTCCATTTACATAAATAAACAAATGTGTTGAATAAATTATATTTGCTTTTACCACCATAAATTCAGTTTTCTTGATGTTTAAACTCAAACTATTGTTCCGCAACCACTTACACAACATCAACAAGACTTTATTTATAATGTTCACAATATCCTGTATATTTTTACCTACAAAATGCAGCAGCATTTATACATTATAAAAAGGTTTGGTCCCAAAAATGTCCCCCATGGGACTCCAAAACAAGAAGGAAGAGCCGAGGAGACACTGTGATCGAATATTGTAGCATCATTAACACAAATACATACAGCGGCTGCATGTTTACAAAACCCTTTCCCCCTTTACAACTACATGTAGTATTTTCTACCTCCCACGCCTAGTGCAGCTAAAAATAATTGAAAAATAAAATTTTAATGGAAATAATAAGCAACGAATTGGGATATGACTTTTCTTTGTGATGTTATACTACTACTTGATGTTTATGTCGTTGTCTTTATCTGATCAACATAAAATTGATACGTTAATGATAGATTAATTTTAAACTTACCTCTATCATTATATTATAGTAATTTGTATTGTTTTGAATGCTGGTTTGGCCAGGTGTTTCGAGCAAAACTATTCCAAAAATCCGTCGAATCATTAAAATCAATATCTTCATATACGTTTGAAACATGAAAGCTTGTACAAAAGTTTGTACCTTTTGCCATACTTCTGAAAATGCGGAACCAGATTTTGAAGAATTGAAAACGAGGTGGAGCAAAGGTAGCGCGCCGAAATGCTTTACTAGCGTGTAGTCTCGAATACCATTCGGAAGTCGATAAATAGAAATCAAATATATTTTTCTTCTAGAGCGTTTTTCCAGTCTATGAGAAGAACGCTTTCATAACAGGTATATGTTCTGAAGCGTGATTATACTAATATTATTTTAGTTAACAAATTATTATCTTCCAATTTCATGACTTAATAATTTACGATTATTTCTAATAGTTTTTCGTAGACAGGAAGCCTATTTAGCGGTCTGTGAACATCAGGTATAGTGGTATCTATAACTTTTTCAAGGAATGAATTTGGAAAGTTTCCATTCTTTAGACAAGTATTTATGAGATCCAAAAATCTGTCCTGACTCACAAGCCAACTTCAATACCTTTAAATTAATACCATCAACATCACTGTTTTATTTTTAATTTTATTAATTTCCGCGAGATAAAATTTCCTCCTGATTTTCTCAAGTTTATGGTGGACATTGGCATATTATTTAAACTTTACTAATTATATTTGGACTAATTATCGCGGCGATTTCTTCGATACTTGTAACAAATTAATTATTTATTGGGAATAATGGTAAACCCCTTTTTATTCCAGATTATGAATGCCCATTGAATTCAAGTGATTTAACGTATTGGTACTGAAAATTCACGATAAGAAACCTTGTAAATATTAAGAGCTATTTAACAATAATCCAGCAACAAGTATAACTTCATGTAGTTCGAGATAATGTAATTGAATAACATCATAATCCTATAAGTAATATGGTTCAAAATTATTAGGAAGAGCATTTGGAAAAATTTTATCATAAGAGAACATGCCTATGTAATTTTTATCTATTCCATCATATCCACTTGAAGTATTTCTGGAATTTAGTGTCCACAGTTGTGCAACAACAGCATGTATGAAAAAATTCTAACTTACTGACTCAACAGGAGCACTTTCCTCTTTCACCTCTTGAGCAGGCTTAACTTTCTTCTGTATTAGCTGTTTTCTTCTAAGATCCTGCGTTTTGAAAGGAGTATTTGGCTTTTTCAAAATTTTATTGTTAGGGTAGTTTTTATAATTTCCTGAATTCACAATTATTTTCCTGGTTGGCACATACGACGAACGATTATTGAATGAATCATCATTCGGTGTGTTCACATTCTGATTATTCACAAAAGTTCTATCCACATTAACCTGATTCTGAGAATGGAAAGGTTGTTGTGTATATTGATCAAAATTTTGATTATCGACTATGAACTGCGTGTTGTACTGAGGAACTTGATCAAACTGCATCTGATTGTTTGGAGGTTGGTTAAAATGAATTGTTGACGTCTGAGGATTGCCTAATCTTTGATGCACAGGAACTTTCGGAGGTGGAGGCATCTGGAATGGCAAAAATGCAATCAAACTAGCTTTCAATTATTTAAAAAGATGTAATATTACTTTTCCAGGAAAATGGTGTCGCAAATTGGTTGATTTTAGCGATTTCACCCATTTCTGGAGGAGATAGCGAAAATCATCCACATCAGAGCTTAAGTTTTCATATCGGCAGAAATTAACATTTCTCGGATTTCACAAAAATGTAACTCTTTTGTTTCTCAATTTTCTTCAACACTGTAAAAACTTTTCAAGATGAATAGAAAGCTCATATATAGCTTATATAGTCATATATAAGATATGACAGACAACTTTCTTATTTCAAATGCGAACCATTAAAAATTCCATTTGAAAAGAACAAAAATCAGGTTTTCAAAAAAATATTTTTCAACAGGAGATTTCTCATCAAAAAATATGAAAACAGAATGCTCATAAGCATAAGTTCAAAAGTACTCCATTCTCGAGAGGTGTTGGAAGTTCAAATTTTTTTTACGTTTCTATAGATAGATAATTTTTCTACTCATCAATTCATTAGATGTCTAATAGTTGTGAAAATATACAGGGTTAAGACTTTTATTCAACGATCAAAAATTCAACCTTCTGTTGAGTGTTACATATCCCTCCCTGAAGAAGCGGAATTTCCGATCCACCCTCCATAATCATCGTCTACCAGGGCCCCACAACAGGGTATAGTCCGGTAGGATGTCAGTATAGAAGCAATAAACTGCAGTTTTGGTCTCGTTTAATCTCGTTAGTATTGCACACCAATTCACAGCATCAGGTAAGACTGCTACCTACTCATCTCAATCCGTTGGAGCGCATCAAGACGGTATATGTATTGGCGCCCTCAAATGAACTGACACAGAGGCCACTTACCATCGCCACCGGGAAACTATTTACCGCAACTTGTGTGTGTGTGTGGCCCTGTTAGACGATCATTATGAAGGGTGGATCGGAAAACCAGCTCCTTCAGAGAAGGATAATCAACATTCTACGGAAGGTTGAATATTGTTCACTGAATAAAAATCTTCAAAGTGTTTGCGCATATAGCGATAAATTTCGCATGTTATTATTGTTGAGCTATGATGTACATCTAGTTGACAGCCAGATGAGTAAAAGGAGCGTTAATTTTTCATCAGATCACTTCTTGCAGACAGTGTGTAGCGTTGCGGTAAATAGCCGAACTAATATGACTTCTTAAAGTTTTCTGTTTAATATCTATCCTTCGTCTAAAGGCATTTGAAAAGCCTGATGTACTCACAATCTGTTGCTACCACACAGAAATTGCATATGCCAGGCATTGTCGTTTTAATTTCCACTAGATAATATGAAAACTCTGTATATTTAAACTAAAAATGAGGTGTAAAACTACGTCAAAAGTCTATTTTCCCAGTTATCATGAAAAATTACCGAATCTCAACTGAGTTGATTCAAAAAACGCGTGCCTTCTCATGTAAATCTTTTTTTTACTGAAAAACAGTTGCTACCTTTCAATAAATATTTTTTTAAATACCAGTGGCGCATTCAACTATAATTATGATGGGATCAAAGGTATCATGACCCTGGAAAAAATCACATCCCAACTAATCTAATCAGATTGAATTGATGAGTTAAAAATAACAAGAGTTACCAACAGAAACATGAAAAAAGAATCTGAACATCAGCACCTTGTATCTCGAGAACGGAGGACTTTTGAATACATGTTCATAGGCATTTTCTCATGTTTTTTGAATAGCAATCTCCTGTAGAAATTAATTACTGCATACCTGAAACACCTTTTATACATGTTTCAATATCGTCGTTACTGTTTCAACACCAGTGTATGTCATTTTTTGGCAGTTTTGACATTTTGATGTCATCTGTTAGAGAATCAGAAGCCGCGAGGTTTGAACAAACAGAAACAAGCATCCTCTAATAGATACTCAAAAAATGAAGTGTATATTAACAGCTCAGTATGAAAACCAGTATTTACCTTTGATATTTTCGATATACTTAAGTAGTCTTAGAACTTCAACAACGTATTACAAATGATTCGTTTTTGAGAAATTAACAAATTCTTCCTCAACGTTGATATGCCTAATATTCAACCATAGACATAATTTCGGCGATATCAGAAGAATTCTTCTATGGATATCGTCTAATGATGTCTAATGAAGAGATCAAAAATACAAAAAAACAAGCCTAGTTCATGTGTGATACTCGAATTGTACTCCTAAATTCGCCAAGCAGATCCTACCTCTTTCGGCAGAACCTGTTGAAAATTTGAATATCCTACTGTTCTAGTTCCGAGTATCGCCCTAGATAAAGATCACTACAAACTTCACTATTTCATCCGTTTTCAATAAAGCAAGAAATCATGTGATCTTTCTCGTCGTTCCCATTACATTCTTCTCTGGCGATTTTTCGCGATCTCCTTTGAAAGTGGTTAAAATCAACAAAATCAAACAATTTAAAACACACTTAGTTTGATAATATTTTTACAGGTTTTCACATTGACATTTGGTGATCTTAAGCTCATTATCAAGTGATCTACGTGCGACACTTAATTGCTAGAAAGCAATAATCAAAAATATTTACCTGTTGAACTACTTGAATTTGGGGAGGTTGTTGAAACTGAAATTGATTTGGGTAAGGGTTCATCTGAAAAGAAGGATTATTTGTTAATAACAAAATATCTTTGTGTTTAAATTAAGAAAAGGCAAATTTGTACTCAAAACATTTTAAACTGCATTTAGTTTTCTCAACTAATACAACAACACAAAATATAGTTATTAGAAACAGAGTGAATCTAGAAAGTGAAAATATCAATCCAATAACAATGAAAGAAAATATCGATAGTCCATAAAAATTCAAACTAAATAACGAATATACGCAATTCAAAATACAATCGGGTTTACCAGTTGTATCATAGCGATAGAAAATTATGGGATAGTTTGTAAAACAGTAAAGTAGATTTACATTATTCTTCTGGTAAATTGAAGTTCACCATTCATTTGTTTCAAATTAAAGGATTTAGAATCGAAACACCAATGTTACTGTAGTAGACATAAATTTCTCACCATTTTTTTTGGACAGATTATCTTCTAGATTTCCTGACATTTCTGACTAAAAAGTTTGATTTTTCCCAGCTCCAAGTAGGATAGTAAGTATTTGGTATCAATCCCAGAGTGATATTTTTGCGTATTCCTCACAAAAGGCGAGTAAATTCATTATAACAGAAAATTTTTTTTCTTTAGGTAACTATAATTTTTCAGATCTAATCAATCATAACCAGCGAAATTATCGCTGTATGTGTAGACATAATGAAGAATTTTATTCAAGAAACAATATTCAACCTTCCGTAAAATGTTAAATATCCTTCCTTGAAGGAGCTGGTTTTCCGATCCACCCTTTAAATCCACATTCTACAGAAGGTTGAATATTGTTCCTTGAAAAAATTCTTCATTATAATTTTTCAGTTCTTGAATTTTTTCCTGTACTCGTACTAAAAAACATTACATCCCACAAAATTTGATGTATCTAGGTTAAAGGAAATACTTTACAAGAATTTACGACAGTCTCGGCTCGCCATTTGCATCGTCCCCTGCGAGAACCATGGTTTGGCTTAGACTCTCAGCTCTAGACTAGAGCTGAAAGTTTTTACTGCCATATTATCTTAATAAATTAGGATTGATCGAGAATCCCTCATGCAGACTTTATGAGGAGGTAGAATTGATAGAATACGTTGTTAAATGCCCAGATGGGAACACAATCTGGTTTGAGGAACTCAGATCTCACAAACTGGAGCTGACTGAGCTTATTAAGCTTTCACCTATAAAACCCTAAAAATAGAGCATACTTCACATCGCAAAATAATGCATTTTCCATCACTTGCCATTTATTGTTTTCCATCTCTGGTATTGTATATAAACTACATCAGAAAAAAATTTTTGCTAGTTTGAGTCAATTTCATACATTTTATTAAATTAGGAGTTGTGCTGTTCTGTCATAAAAGTTTTAGTAGCGAAAAAGTGTTTGGCATAAATTTTTCTTTTGTAACCTTTCCAACTTTCAACTCGTCATTTTTGGCACAAACCTGCATTGGTTGTCCGTAATTTCCTGGATTAGCCATTGGATTGGGGGTTTGTATTGGCTGCTGATTCACGATGATTTGTGGTTGCAGAACAGGCATTGGTTGAGGTGCAGGTTGTGGGAACATGAAGCCTTGATTATTAGTAAAAGGTGCAGGATTGAAATTCGGCATTTGAGGTGGCGGAGGTTGATTCGGAACATTTCCCGCAAGCCACGGTTGAATGTACTGTTGGGTTTTCTGAGGTTCATTCCACACTGGAGGAGAGTCCCAAGCAAACTGGCCTGAATAATAACAAAAATAAGTGAAAATATAAATAATTACAATTACAACAATATATTTTTAATGGTTCAATATGAGGTCTGTATGATAAGATATTTTGCGAGTGACTAAAAATATGAAACCTAAAGCTAATTTTGGGGATGATGGCACATCTTGTTTTATGGGATATCATAGGGGCAGTAGTAGCTCCACTATGTTTAATTTTTGATCTGTGCCTGAAGAACAATCAGTTTCCGTCTAAGTGGAAGATCGCGAAAATCTGTCCCATCTTCAAGAGCGGTGTAACGAACTACCGTCCTGTGGCCCTCCTTTGCTCCT